>CP092727.1:23895235-25095235 GCA_030273425.1 Microplitis manilae
CGACGGCATGATTTTAAAAAAATTTCTGATGATGATTATGTAGAAGATGATAATGATGATGATGTTGATGATGACGATGCTGGTGATAAGAGTAAGAAGAAGGTCAATGTGACTGATAAGGAGGAAATTTATAAGGAGAGCGAAGATAAGGAAGAGAAAGAAGAAGAAGAAGAAGAGGAAATTTGGAAGGAAGTTGAAGAAGAAGATAAAGATGATGATGAAGATGAGGATGATGAGGATGATGATGAGTATAAATATAAGAGTTTTGATGACATTATCAAGAGTTTGAAAGACGACAAGTCGGCGAGTGTGAAAAGGGAGTACAGAAACATTGAAATAAACCGGGGATTTAATGGGGGCTACAATTTTTCAAACCGCGGGAATGTGAGAAGAGAATTCAAAAGTCCGAGTGTGAGTGGGGATGAGTTTAGTAAGAAGGGAAATTTAAGGGGGTCGTTAAAAATCAGAGTGCGCGATGAGGATTACGATAGGAAAAATTTCCAATCAGATAATGGGGTAAGTTGGTTTTGTTTGAGTGTAATGTGAGTGTGGAGGAGTTGGGGGGAGTAGGAGAGAATGAGAATAATGGAGGAATGGAAGAATCTTGAGGTGAGAGATAGCTCTCGGGTTACGACGGTCATGTCGTAGAAGAGCTGTTTTATGAGCTCGAGACTCTATATCTTAAGGGTATTGCTATTTTACTTACATCCGCTCGAGAACTTCACGTTTTTTACTTTTTGACACGGATATTGTCAGCGATGAGTTACACTTTAGCTATGGTCTGGTTGGTTATTCAGTATTTAGCAGTTTTTAGCTTTGAGAGCCGAGAAAAGTATTGGCGAAATTTTGCAGGCTTAAAAAACTGAGCTTTACTTAATTTAAAAATTTTTTTAAAAATAGAATTATATCTATTTGGTAATTATTTGGTTCGTGTGGCTTTGAATTGGAAAATTTGGGTAAAATATTAAATTCACATGAAAGTGGATAAGGACTTTTTTGTAGGAAATTTAATCCTCTACAAAATTGGTCCAGTACATTTTTATCGTATCTTTGATAGGTTGCCCATAATTGTAAATTGAAAGTTATGATCTTTAAATTTCTATGGCAAAACTTAAGTTTTTCAATTTGTAATTGGGTTTGTAGGTAAAATATCAAAAATATCAAAAAAATGTATAGATACAATTTTGTAGGAAATTAAATTTCCTACAAAAATGGTGTCTTGTCATTTTTTTGTAAAATTGAAATTTAAGTCACAAAGTTGATTTAGAGAAAATTATTTTTTACTTCAAAAATTTAAAAAATGAGCAAAATTTTTTTTTCAATAAAATTTAAACTTTGAATTGGAAAATTCGAATGAAATATTAAACTTACATGAAAGTGGATAAGGACTTTTTTTTAGGAAATTTAAGTCTCTACAAAATTGCTTTAATGCATTTTTATCATATCTTTGATAGATTACCCGTAATTTTAAATTTAAATGATCTCTAAATTTCTACATCAATAAAAATTTTCAATGTCTCACTTTGTAATTGTAATTGTAGCTAAACTATCAAAAATATCAAAAAAATGTATGAATACAATTTTGTAGGAAATTAAATTTTCTACAAAAAAGGTTTCTTATCATTTTTTTCCAAACTCGAAACTTAGTTCCCAAAGTCTATTTTAAAGAAAATTATTTCTCACATCAAATATTTTGACCAAAACAACTTTAAAAAATTTATTGCCTTTTTTTCCCTCTCACTTCCAATTAAATTTTAATAAATTTCATCCTACACACCAAGCTTAATAAAAAAAAATTTATACCGTTTCAATTACAAGCCATCATAAAAAAAAAAAAATTACTTAAAATTTTTTATCCAAAAACTATAATAAATAGATAAAAAAAATTTTATCACACATTACAAGGAAGTAATAACAGTCAAATTACTCTACCAAATAATGATAATAACAATAATAATAATAAAAATGGCAAACTTAGTAATAGCTTGTTAACGTATCGTAATGTCAGTAAAAATCGTTACCATAAAACCCATAAAAAGTGTCGTTATTATCTTTTATTTATTTTATATATTATATATGATATATATGTATATATATAATGATTTATATAAAATTAAGGATAAAAATAAAATAAAAAAACATACTCAATATTTTTTGACTATTTTACGACTTAAAAAAAAAAAAAAAAATCCAACACCTCGAGCGTGACTTCTTAGCAAATTGGATGTCCGAAAGGATATATGTCTCTTCAATGTTCAAATGCACTCATGACACGCGATCACGACATTCACGGTTATAAAAATATATAAATGTTTTTTTAAAAGCTTTAGTGAAAAGCAAGATAACTTCGTATATACATATATAAATGTAATACTGTAAGTAAAAAGTAACCAATAGATAAAATGAATGAAAAAAAAAAAAAAAAATTATTAAAATTATTATCTTCTATCCCTTTCATCCAATTCAAACTGATGGATGTCTTATTTCAATTTTATCGTCAAAGGATCCGACTCATTACGCGTCCGCTAAAAAATTCGCCTCCCTCACTCTCGCTTGTGTTTTCATTTTTTATTTTTTTTTATGTTTGTTCGTTTTTTAAACTTCTTTTGGATAAAGATGTGCCGACAAGACAACAAGCCACCAGATGTGTTCTTCAGACACTAACTCCGTGATAACTTTAGAAGTTACTTAAATATTATATATATATATATATATATATATATATATATATATATATATATGTAATGATATTAACTGGAGGATTTATGGAATAGCTTGATTTTCATTAACCCTTTTAATCTTTAATCTAAACTATTTAAAAAGCTGTTTTAATAATTTATACTTTTTTTTAGTATGATTTTTATGATGAGGCTTCATTGAGCTAAAGACTGACAATATATTGAGGAATTTTAACTTTTTTTACTACGAGAAAATTAGAAAAAGAAAATTTTTTAAATTATGGCGGTCAATTAAAAAAATACTGGGGTATATAATATTTTTAAACTTCAAAATTGGGAGCTTCCTATAACTATGGGAATGATACCCATACCATTATGGGAATGGTTCCTATAATTATAGGAATGGTTCCTATAAATTATAGGAATGGTTCCTATACTATCATGAAAATATTAATTCAAAGAAAAGTGTGAAAATTACTTCTACTCAGAAAGAAAATTATAGGAAGTATTCCTATATATTATGGGAATGGTTCCCATAGTGGTATAGGAATTGTACTCATATTATTATAGGAATGGTTCCATATATTATAGGAAACATTTCTATACCATTATGGGAACCATTCATATAATATTATAGGAACAGTTCCCATAATACTATAGGGATGGTTCCCATAATAGTATAGGAACTATCCCCATAATATTATGGGAATGGTTCCCATATTGGTATAGGGATGGTTCCTATAATGGTATAGAAATGGTTCCTATAATATATGGAACCATTCCTATAATATATGGAACCATTCCCATAATGGTATAGGAACTGTTTCCATAATATTATGGGAATGGATCCCATATTGGTATAGGGATGGTTCCTATAATATTATGGGAACGGTTCCCATAATATTATAGGAATGGTTCCCATAATGGTGAGCCGGGTTGGTTCCTATAATATATAGGAACCATTCGTATAATAGTATGGGTACAATTCCTATACCACTATGGGAACCATTCCCATAATACATAGGAATACTTCCTATAATTTTCTTTTCGTGTAATTTATATTTTTTATTCATATATGAAAAGTAAAAATTCATATATATATATATATATATATATATATATATATATATATATATATATATATATATATATATATATATATATATATATATATATATATATATATATATATATATATAGAAAATTATTTTCTATGTGATACTTTTGAAAATTTTTAATTTTAAAGGCGAAAAAAAAATTTTTAAGAGAAGAAAGTATTTCAATGTCCATTATACCCCAATTAACATTTCTTACTCATATGTCAAAAGTAAAAAATGCATATATATATATATATATATATATATATATATATATATATATATATTTAATTTTACTTTCATATAATAAACTTGATTGTAAAAAAAATTTATATAAGATTATATCGATAATAAAGTAATTGTATATATATAAATATATATGTATATATAGTTACTGGATAAGTAATAATATGTTTTGATATTAAATTTATTTTTTTTTTTTTTCAATACTGTACAGTATGAAATTATTATTTATTATTTGGGCATACGTGTCCCTATTATTAAATTTCTTAACGTAACACTCAATAAATGAAATTTATTAAAAAAAAAAATTATACTGCAAAAAATATTTATGAAAATAAATATCAAAATAGTGAAACATAAATCAGTTGAACGGTGATTTGAAATTCGATTTGTTGCAGATCAAATTTAAAACGCATGACTCGGCAACCTTTTAAGGGATTTAGGACCTACGTCGGTCAATACTAATTTCGTATAATTTTTTTTTAAACTTATTTATTGGTACTCACTTTTTATGGAGATCGAGATATTGTCACGTTTAAATTTTACTGCAACATAAAATTTACAATAAAATTTAATATATTAAATGTCAACGGTCTTTTTTCTACGTGACGCTTCTGACACTTTTCAGTTAAAAGACTTAATTTTTTTTGCGACAGACTTCTTTAGTTCAAAAAAAAAAAAAAACGCGGGAATACTTTTTTTTTAAATAATTAAATATCAACTTTCACTATTTTATAATCTCTTAATAATATATGATTAATATTAATTATCCTAATGAAATATACTTTATAAAAATATATAAATATATATATTTATATATGTATATAAATTTATTAATACTTAGCTAATTTTTATCATAAAAAATATTAACGTAATTAAAATTGATAATTTAACATCATTATTGAATATAAATTTCATATATTTCCGTTTTGTAAACAGCAATTATCAATTTTTTATCATTTTAATTCGACGAATATATTAACGTCTGTATTCCAATTATGATTTTTTGTTTTAATTTTAAATATTATTAATTATCAGTTAAAAAGTAATTGAACTTTAGCCACTAAAATTTTTAACTCAGAATTATTTGTGGTGATATTTGAGCTAACATATTTTTTTTTAGTCATAAAATTGAATAATAACAAATAGTAAATATATAATAGAAATTGTAATAGGTCACAAAGAGCGAAACGTGTCCCCTCAAAAAAAAAAAAAGGAATTCTGATTTTATTTCACGCTTTTACTTTTTTAAGCCATTGAATATTCGGTATCGACATATTTTAGTACTAAGAAGAATGTAGGGCAAAATAGACCCTAAAAAAAAACTCGACTTTTATTTTACGTGGCCCAAAATACCCCATAGAATTTTTGCCTTTGAAGTTTAAAAAAAAATCGGCGTAATTTAAAAAAAAAAATTCAAATCTGCCCCTCTTCCCGCCTTCTCTCAAATAATTTTGTAATTAAACAAAAAAAAAATTTCACTAAACAAGGAACAAAATTTAAAAAAAAACTCAACTTTTTTATATCCCAAAATACCCCATAGAAATTTTTCCTCTAAAGTTTAAAGAAAAAATGGCCTTATTTAAAAAAAGAATTCAAATCAGCCGCGTTCCCGCCTCTGAAGTAATTTCGTAATCGAATAAAAAAAAAAGTTTCACGTAACGAGGAACTAAAAAAAAAAATTCATTTTTTTGTAGACCAAAATACCCCATAAAAATTTTTCCTCTTAAGTTTGAAAAAAATCGGCCCAATTTAAAAAAAAAATTCAAATCTGCCTCTTTCCCGCCTTCTCTCAAATAATTTCGTAAATAAAAAAAAGTTTCACTTAATGAGGAACAAAAAAAAACTCAATTTTTTTGTGGCCCAAAATACCTCACATAAATTTTCTCTTAAGTTTGAAAAAAATCCGCCTAATTTAAAAAAAAAAATTCAAATCTGCCTCTTTCCCGCCTTCTCAAATAATTCTGTAAATGAAAAAAAAAATTACACTAAACAAGGAACAGAAATATAACTAATTAATGAGTTTTAATATTTAGTTGACAGCAAAAAAAAATTTTACCAAAAAAATAAAATAAATTTTTTTGACAGATAAAACTGTAACTAATAATTATCAAACATAAATAGTCCTAACCAGTTTCAACGAAAGACATAAATAATCCATTACATAGATAATTATTAATGTAATTATTTTCGCATGATTAAATATATACACATATATATATATATAAGCGTCATATATATCCATACACTGACCCGTAGTAAAGCGGGGAATTTCGCTCTAATTGATTTCGCTATCACCCACCGAGTATTTTAAGAGATATCTCCACTTAAATAGATGCCTACATTTATATTAATTAAACAGCTTACTGATAATTATTTCATCTTGTCCACGTGGCATTTACTTCTGAATACATAACTAACCAATTAATTAATTAATTAATTAAACTTCTTTTTTTTTCTTTTGAATAAGAAGTAATTCAAGAATTATTTGAATGCTTAAAACTTATGATGAATAATGTGTTAAACACATAGTGTTATTTAAGTCGTAATCTAGCAATAGGGATATTAGCAACAGGCAAATTTGAATCCCATAAATATCTATCAACGGGATGAATGCTAATGCTTAGACTCATTAAAATTAATCTCTGCTCGTAAACGTCGTACCGCTGAAGCCCTAAGGCTACTTCATATATATACATATACATATACATATATATATACTGACTATTAATATAACACAAGACCTGCTATTACATATATATATTAAATTCTAAAAAATATTTTCGCGTTTAAGCCAATAAATTAATTTAATTTTTAGTACTGTGCAAATAATAGACGCCAGGAAATTAAATATATGATTGTCCTATTTAATATTTAACATGGTGCCAAGTCAAATAGTATTTAATGTTAATCTATGTATATATGGATATTAATAGAATAGATTAGTAGGCGTTTTTAATGTGAACATTAACCGTGAAAATTTCGGGATTTAGATTAACCTGCAAAATGGCCCGGGTCGAAAAATAACGAATACAATTTAAATGCAAGAAACAAACAAAAGTAACAGATTTTTTTAAAATCAGTAATAGAAAACTTAGGAATTTATAGTTTAATAAATGTTTATCAAGTATTGTTTTCGAATTTAACCTATTCATTTTTGTTTTCAAATGTAACCCATCGATTAATTTTCACATAACAACTATCGGCTATAACGACCAATAACAGGAGGTCCCTTCGATGTCGTTACAAACGGTTTCCACCGTATGACTTTTTTGATTTACATTTAGGTTAACTAAAGCGAAACTAAGTAAAAGTTGGATTTTTTCACTTAAATGGATACTAAGTTGGTTAAGTTTTCCGAAAGCAAACCAAAAATAGCTAAAATCACATTTGATTTTGAATGACTTTTGGTTAGACGGAAAAAATTTCAGCTCTCCTAACCTCAATAGTGTTGTATTAAAACATTGTAAGAGCGAGTATACTCTAGAACTAAGTATGTGGCGTATATTATTTTAACACATAATAAGTGTGTTCTATGTTTAAGGCCATCAACGAAATTATAGGTTTTTTTAGTCATTTGACTATCTCTCATACATAAATAATTACTCAGTCTCGAAAAAGTTGAGATATAAAATTTCATTAAGTGCTTTAATTATCTCAATGCGTCTATGAGAAGATTTTTTATCAATCGCCACCTAGCGGCGTCTGATGAACCTCGAAAAAAAAATCTATTGCAAAATTTCGAATCTAATTTAAAATTACTAGTAGACTAAAATTTTAGTATTCATTACATCGCTTATAGTATATAAATTTTTTTAAAACGTTTTTTTTTCTTTTGTGCAAAATATTTTTGCAGGTCACGTATAAATATTAATTCTATTAACTTTCATTATTTTTTTTGGCGCGTTTCTTAAGCTAATTACAGAAAAGCGATCGTGACATCGGTATTCACGACGTCGATACTCAACAAAATGAGTGTGCAACGCGCACAAGAGTCAAGACGTGTGGGCATACATGCATCATTCATGAATCTCCAGTACTGTTGAATGAAAAAGAACCCGATGAAATAAAAAAAAAAAAAAATACAAATATAAATATATAAATAATGAAAAAAAACATAACGCCGCCGAAAGAATAAGAATGAAAAGATTAACAAAACAATTTGTAGCCGCCCGCACTTTTAAACACAATGTGTCAAAGATATGCAATCAGTATTTACGTTATAACACACAAGATAATCTTTTTATCCTTTTATCTTACTTTACATAATATATTTTAACAAATTTACAAAACGATTATGTTTATAAATATAAATGTTAATTATTTCCGTATCCATATTTATTAATGCGTAGGTCGCCTCGGCGCCGTAATTATTATAATTCTTTTTTTTTTTTTTTTTTTTAAGTTACTTTATCAATGTCAGCTTCTATTTTATTACAATAATTTTATTTCCCTGATTCTTAGAATTAATTATAATAACATTTAATAGTCAATGATTTATTTTGAATTTTTTAAATATTCGCGGGAAAAAAAAAAATTGCATTTTTTGCGTAAGACGGAATCGAATTATTCCATGCTTTTAGTAAATTTAATTTTAAACAGATTCGCGCTAAAAGTTGCATTTCTTGGAAAATTGAAATTACGCGCGCCATTTTTTTTGCAAAAGAAGCAAAAATTCACTTCCGGGTTCAAATTTGGAAAAAATGGTATTTTGCACACTAAGAAAAAAAGGCATCAAAGTCATATTTCGTACCCTAAGTATATAATTTACTATTTTGCAACAAAAAAATGACTGTTGATCTTTGGCTTTACTGTGAAATTTCAAAACCTTAAATTGAGCGGTTTGCTACTAAAAGGATGTCATTTTAACTGAGTAAGTGAACAAATTAATTTATCCATGCTACGCGGATCATAAATTTTTTCATTTCAATGCGGATCATTATAAGAAAATACAACACAAGACAAACCATGGTTTCAAAATTGAAAATTTGTTTCACTTATCGGATGCCAAAAATAGGAACATAATTTTCCGAAAAAAATGTAATTTAGTATCCCCCTAAAAATGTCACATGAACCAACAAACAGAACAGTACCCCCATTACCCCATGTAAAAATCTATTTTAAAACAATAAATATAAGCCGTCAATATTTAAATACCCTAGTATAGTGTATAAATCATAAAATTTCCATGCCACAGATGTTAAACGAGATGAACCAGGAAGTTCTAGATATGGGTCAATTTGTGGCTATTTTATTATATGGGAACGTTTAATTTTACACACTATACAAATTTATAAATATATATGTATATATATATATATGAAATTTATTTTACTATAAATCATTCCTCCCTTATAAGTTTTTAAAAAGTTATTTATTGCATTTTTTCTAACAACACAAAATAATAATAATAATAATAATAATAGTAATAATAAAAAAAAAAATTACTAAGTATCTCCCACGTTAATAATTAAAATAACTTATTTATGATTATTGACGTGTGAAAAAAATTAAAAATCGACATTTACGAAACTTTATAATAATAATTATTATGCTGCAATATTATTGACGTTTTGACGTATGCATTAAAGTTAAAAGCTTCTTATTATATATTTTACTTATACCATTTATAATATATATTAAAAATATATATTTTAATTATAATAAATTGTTATAAAATAAAAATAAGTCTATATATATTTACATATATGTATACATGTACATATATACATATATATGTGTGTATATATAAGAAATGATAGTTTGATTTATAGTTAATAGGTAATAGTTGAATAAAAATATATATATTTGTTTGTTTATTCACCCCAAGAACTTTCTATAAGGAGTGTCCCGTTCAATCATATATTATGTTACATTAGAGAGTGTTCTTCAAAGCGTAAATAACATATAAGATGATGTCATCATTGTAACTGCACCTTTTCATTATTTTGTATAAAAAATTATTAATAGTCGGATATTTGTAAATTACTTATATTTACAGTATGACCTAATTTTATAAAGCTTTTAAATGGAAAATTGTATGTTTTACTAGGGATTATATCAATGGTATTTGATTATCATTTGTGTGGATTTTTTTATTGTGAGGGGCTTTGATTATTTTTTCAATGCCACAGTTATCTACATCAACGCGCGGTTTTATGCTTGATACAGTTGTTTGATATTGTGATAAAAATTTATAGACAATTATCATCAAACTTTTTTTAGACATTGAATCATTTGTCTTGTCTTTTCGGTTAGAGAGAAATTATTTGCTGAGGATTAGAATTTTTTTTATTTGTTTTTAAAATTCCATGGGCGGGATTCGAACCCGGGACCTCTGGGTCACTAAAATTTTAGTGATTCATTTTTTTATCATATTAATCAATCAATTATCTAGTTGTGATTTTTAATAATGACAAAAATTTTGAAATTTTCAATAAAAGAAAAATGATAAAATTTAGAAAACAGAAAAAATTAATAATTTCTTTGGTGAATGACACTATTAAAGTACTATTTTTGCAGAAAATTTTCTATAAAGTAACTTGAGTTTTTTTACTGTTTAAAACAATATAAAAATTTTTATTTCTATTTTTCCATTAATAGTAGTACGAGCAACCTGCAGTCACTACGTGACTGCCCAAATATCACTACTGATTTTATAAAATACTCAGAAGAAAACGATTTCTTGCCTCAAAAAATTTAATTTGCACCAAGAAATGTTATGCATCATAAATTCAATACAAAAATTTTCTTGGGGCGGAAAAGATTATTTTGCTTAAGAAATTATTCCTTGCACCAAAATTTTTCCTAGTTCTAAATAACTTTTTGGTTTTAATTTACAATGCAAAAAATTTATTGGGGTAAGTCAAAATTTTCTTTAGGCGAGTAAAGATTTTTTGTGTCAATGAATCCTTTTTTTTTCTATGCAGACTTTTGTTGGCTTTGAGAAGCTTCCTAAAACCAAATGGAAATATAAAACTTTGTCATTTTGGAATAAGTAACGCGATATAAATAATATAGTATATATTCAGTGACATTCAGTGATATTTAGTGACAGAATAATTATAATATTAATTTATTTAAAGAAAATAATTACGATCGTATTTTTTCCCGCGTAATTTAAATGTAATTCGAATGATACAGATAAATCGATTTTTCTCAATGATTGATAATAAAAAAGAGTTGAAACTGAAAAGGCACAAATTCAAGTCAAAACCTTTCTAACGATACCAAATTTAATAACATTAACCCATTCTATCATATAGATATGCCGGGAACAAAATTTTCCTTATTATCTTAACAATATAGATTATACACAAAAAAAATAGAATTTTGCTAATGCAATTTCTTGTGGCAAAAAATCCTTTTCTCTGTGCATGCACTGTAAATTATATACGCACTACATTTAACACTGTAGCTGTAGTTGTAATTTTTGATGACTAACGCGTCTAAAGAATGCGATTATTCAGCGTCTCTTTAAATTAACTGCAGCCGATTGATTGTTTGTCATATTTTATTATTTATTTTTATACAAATCTTAGCCAAGTACGTGGTTATTTTTAGGATTTCACAAGATATACCAATTGAGTGTGTTTTGATACAGACATGCCGATGTCGAGGGTTAATGGTTATTTTTATTTTATCTGGTGTATATGGCATGAATCATAAAATACCATCTTTGAAATTCTCAGAAATTATGTATTTATAAGAAAATAAAAATTAATCGCTGATGTGATTTTAATATTAGTCATATTGATATTCAATTATTTTTCTACGAACTACTCTTTAAAAATGAATTAGTGAAATTCACTGTGAATCAGTGGATAGTTATTATTCCTCCAGCTATGTATACCATTAATTTAACCAGTAGTATATTTACAGCCGGTTCACAGAGTATTATTCATTAATTTGAAGTGAATTTCATTAATTCACTTTTAGAAAGTACTTAGAAGAAGTGATGCTATACCGAAAAAAAAGAATTTCTTGAAACAAGAAATTTTTTCCCGCATGAAAATATGATATATGGTAAACATATATTAAAAAATATATGTTACAGACATAAATATATATATGACAATATATGAAATCTTATATAGAACTGTATATAGATTTTGGCCGATTTTATTATATTTCTATACATGTTTTCTCTTATATGATTTCATATATTTTCGTATAACTTCAATATATTATTTATATATTTGAAAACTTATAATTTTAATATATTTAAAAATAAATGTTATTTATAAATGGAAACAAATACACGCAAAAAAGAGCAGTTGAAAAATTACAGTTTCTACTGTAAATCAGGCTTTCCGGGTAAAAATCAGTAAACATTAAAGTTCAAACTGTAATTTTAGAAATTTGTTGTAGCAATAAAATTAATACAATTTTAAGCAGCAAATTTTACAGTTTAAATCGACAATATCGAGTTTGAAACTGTAATATTTATTATTTCTGTAAAATTTACTGATAAAAAATGTAATTTCTACAGTTTCAGACTCGGAGCGCTATAGTACTAATTAATACTATACGAAACTGTAATTTTTCAACTGCTCTTTTTTCCGTGTAAGAATACATATATAATTAATCATTATATGCCACGATATATGTACCATGTATTTAACTTTATAAATTTTTGTATATTTTTCGATATATAGAAGCATATAAGTCTCCACATATATGTAAGAATAAATAAAATCTATTCTTTTCTGTCTTCCTCTCTCTGTTATAAGATTCAAACATTGTGTTCAGAATATATATGTGTGCTAGCTTACAAATTTACATATATAATTATCAATATATGTAATACATATATGTGCTAACTTATAAGCTTACATATATGATTATAAATATATATAATACATGTATTAACTTATAAGCTTACGTATATAATTAATTATATTAAAGCTTACTATATTATATATAAGAAAATATATATCGTTTTTTGCCACTTATATGCTCCCATATTGATTATATATTTTTCCATATATATTTATCATATATGGTATTTTCATGGGTTACTTGTCACAAGAAAATTTTTGCTACGAAATAGATTCAAAAATTAGATTTTTTTCTGTTTAGGCATGGAACGTATTAATATGATATGATACTAAATAAAATGTTAAAGTGCTAGTGACTTTCTGACAGCTTTGCATGTCAATGGGTGCCATTGCGTATAATGTAATGGCGGTTCTTAGAAACGGCAATAAACTCATCTTCCATTTTTAGTAGCAATAAGAATTCTCGTTAGTTATGGTCACCATGCTACTGTTCTATGTTACTATAACCTCATCCTCTTTTTTAACCTTCTTCTTTCTTCTTTCTCTTCATTCTCATTCTCATCCACCTTCTACTAGTATACTACTTATTCACCTCCGCTCGTTTTACCTTATTTATTTTCCTCTTTCTCCTTTTATTCTACATGAATTGAATAGTAGACGCGCGTTGATCGTCATAGCAAGTAGCAGACAGCCTGGCAGCGCCATGCCAGAGACCAAATGCATTCTCATTCTTGAAATAACTTTAATTTTCGTGCCTCGGGATCACACACGACGATTATTTTTTTGTATTATTGCACGAGACAATGAAAAAATTAACTAGACCAACGGATATATATTCCGACACCTTGAAGTTTTTAGATTTTTAAACAATTCGCCTATTTTTGAAATTTTTCGCTAAATTTTATTTTGGCCAGCACAAGTTTTTGCAATTGTGGCTAAACTATTCGAGATACGTGAAAAATTGTCTCTTTATTTTTTGTAGAGAATTTAATTCCCTACAAAATTTAATTCTTATGCTTTTGTTGTATCTCTGATATTTTACCCAGAATTTTAATTTTAAGACAGACAATTAAAATTTTTATGACTAATTTTTTCTTACATCACTTAAATTTAATTTTCTAATCGAAGTATTCAATTATCGTAAAAAATCAATGAGACCATTTTTGTGGGAAATTTAATTCTCTACAAAAATATTTCAGACCATTTTTATCGTATCTCTAATATTTGACTCACAATTTAAATTTGAAGCTAAAAATATTCCCGCGGGAAATTTAAAAAATTGAATATGGTGAATTATTATATTAAAAGTAATTAATATTTAATTAATTTATGGGACTAATTAATATGAAGTAAAATAATTAATTAGACAAGCTCGGTGGTAAATTGAAGATTTTTAAACCAAATAATTTAGCTGGTATAAAATGGTGAACGATACCCTGAACTTTGTGGGTGGGCCATAAACGTACATACTATCCAGGTTGCAATCGGTGCGCCTCAAGACAAGTATAAAGATCCGAGACTAAACCTGCCATTTCTTCTTATCCACACTTACATACATCCATCCATTCCTATATATAACAGATACAATACCCTAAGAAACAAAAAAAAGTCCTAATCTGACCCCAACCGCGAACTTTATCTGATGAATATTAAATCCCGTGGCCAGTTCTCTCGGGTCAAAAAAATAAATCAGACTTTTTAGTTAAATTCAAGTCAACTCAAGTCAAATTTGATTTTTTCGAATTAAATGGATACTGAGTTGGTAAAGTTACCCAAAAGCAATCGAATTTGACTTATTTTTGACTGACTTGACCCTACTCAGTATTCATTTGAATCAAAAAACTCAAAATTGATTTAGCTTTGACTTAATTGAATAAAATTTGAGCCAAAAAAGTCAAATTTAAGTTATTTTTTTGCCCAGCGAATTGTCACAAATTCAAATTCAAAATTTGAATTTTATTTCTTTTCCCGCGTAAAGAAAAATTCGTTTCAAAAATGTTCTAAAAAATGTCTAATAGTAAAATCCAAAATTGAAGATAAATTTGAACTTGGCATTAATAATTTTTGTAACTGAAAAAATTTAAGAGAAAGAAATTTTCAATCTCCAGACCTAGTTTTTAATTTTTTTTAACCAACAAAATTTTCAAATGGAATTTGATCGCTTGAAAAATTTTGAAAAACTTGACTGAGTTCTAAGTTCAAATTTTATTTCTCTTGAAAGTTTTCAAATTTTCAAAAATTATCAACTTCAAGTTCAGTGTCTCAAATTTTTATGTTCACGGTTGACACTTTTTGAAATATTTTTATGGCGAAATTTTTTTACACGAGTTATCTCCTCATATAAGTGGACACCAAAAGAAATTTTTAGCAATAAAAAAAAAAGACACTGGGTGGTCCATTTAGCCAGTTCTTGTTCAAGAGTATGAACGCAAAATAAAAAAAAAATTACAAGACCTGTCTGTTTAACTGAGTTACTAATATTCCTCTTGATACTTTTTAAAGTTAAAACTACTAACTAACTTTATATATATATATATATAAATTTATGGTTGTTAAGAAAAGCATAAAAAAATTTTTTAACACAAGTTATTTGCCACATTCTTTGATCTTGATTCTTGAGGCTTGAACACTTATTTTTTTTTTTTTATTTTTGTTTGAAAAAAAAAAAATAGTTAGGGCATCAACCATCAACCATCAGACATCATCAAGTTTAAATCCATAAATCCATAAGAAGTGTACATAAAAGAGGCTAATTTGTAACATTAATAATATTTTTTTATAAGGCAATTAATGGTCGCGGTCTATAGAAGTAAATAAAAAAAAAAAATGATAAAGTTGTTAGTAATTTACGGTATTTTTAAATTTTTAAATTAATTGTGATGATTAGATTTCGTTATTACTTTGGAATATTTAAAATTTTTGTATATAGGGTAAGATGGGCCGAGCGAATATTTCATTTTGAAGGTCTAGAGAAATTCGGTCGTGTAAGAGGACAATTTTAATTTTTTTATTTTTGTTAAAATATTAGATATGGGGGAGGGGTGAGATGGGCCGTGTGTTTAATTTATTTTTGATGGATTTAAATTTATACTAATGTGGGCATCGAGATAAAAAATTTGATAGGTTTTTTATTTGAATTAAAAATGTTTGAATGTGGGGTAAAATGGGCCATTTTATATGTGAAGTAAAAAAATATTTTTGAAAAAGTTTTTTAATTATTTTTGAACAATACTTCACTTTGTTAAATATGGGGTAAATCGCTCGTATAATTTTCATTTTTTATGATTGAGAGCAAAAATTTATTTTGAAAAATGCTTCATAAATTTTTATTAAATATGGGGCAAGATAGGCCATACAAGTATTTAATTGTGATTAATATAAATTTATGTACATGTAAATACTGAGATAAAAAATTTTCAAAATTTTTTTGAAAATTAAAAATGTATGAATATGGGGTAAAATGAATCACTTGATGTGTGAAGTAAAAAATTATTTTTAAACATTCGAAATTTTTTCAAAATCGAGTCGGATAATTTGAATTTTTTTTAATTAATGGAAAATATTTATTTTCAAAAATTTTCTCTTATATTTTGATCAAATCTGGGGCAAATTGGGCCATCTACATATTTAATTTTCAATCTTTAAATTCATATTTACATAAGTATTTCACTCTAATTTCGAATCAAAATTTTTGTCGGGGTAAAATGGGTTATATGGTTTGAAAAATTTAATTTCATATTAAAGTTTACATTTATGTAAAAAAAAAAATGAAATACAATAAAATTACTTTTCAAAATTAAACTAGTTTTCTATTTGGGACAAAATAGGCCAAAAAAAATTTTCCCATGCATTATCACATTCTCACATTAATTCCATACCCAGTGCAGTAAAAATTAAATTCATAATAAAAAAAAACAATTATTACCCAAAATAAATAAAAAAAAAAATTGACGATATTCAAATACGGAAATTACAAAAACAAACTAATTGTAAAGGATGTGACTAATAAATGTCAGTCTTTATATAAATGCCTTCTAAGCTTATAATTAAATAACAAAAGTAAATATATAATAATGATTTATTGATAAATATAACAAAGAAAAAAAATGTATGTTTACATTAAACTGTCACTTGTAATAAAGAAAAAAGAAAATAAAAGCCTTAGAATAAAAAATATGAGTCACTGTACACACAATTTATCGGAGGCGTCTGGCGATTGCGAAAAAAGTGTGTCCAAGTGTTAGACTCCACTATTAAAAAGTAATTAAATGTTTTTTATTAAAGAGATTAAAGGTCAAGTGTGACAGGAGATATTACTTTAGAGTGTTGGTGTGAGAAAAAAATGGCTCTTGATATTGAGTTTGTTGGTATGGTTTAGTTGAGTGAATCTTAAATGGCTACGATTGACTTTGCTTTGAATTATCGAAGCCTGAGGCTGTTTTGTCGGCAGTAAAAGACCCGCAGATGTCAACGATTCTGCATCTGGATTGAGTGATATGAGAGTGAGCTGTTGTATTGCTAGGGGTTATTGATATTTAATCTGGGTTTTGTTTTAGTTTATTTGTTTTTGATATATATGTATATGTATATATATTTAAATTGTTTGGTTTAGGAGGAGGCTGAGGAAGAAGAAACATCCGCTCCGGTTACAACCTCCACGCCTAAAAGCACTACAATGATGAGCACGGCAGCTGTTAGCACTACTGGTGCAGCTTCGAGGCCTGTCATTATCAGCCAGACTTACGAGCGAAGAGATTCACGATTCTCGGATCCCACGAGCTCTGGGTTTACCCCTCTATCGCACGCCCCGCACAAAGTTCCGGTTAAAGAGATTAAAAGTTTTCAGAATAATAATAATAGTAATAATTACAATAGCAATAAAACTGGTAAATGTAAGTAAATTTTAAAAAATTTTTTTTAAACTTGCCGGGTAAAGTGGATCAGATTTTATTCAATGGCGGGAATTTTAAAATTGAGTTTTGAAAAAATATTTGGAGTTTATATTTTTGATACTGACTATGGGATTTACTTAAAAATTTATGGGGAATTTGGAGTAGAGAATTTTATTTTACATTTTGGATTGTTTTTTGTATTGTTAGATATAATACAACATTGTACACGTCTCACACTCACTTACACATGAACAGATAAACACACCCCTACTTAGCTTAAATATACTACTAAGTAGTGGGACTATATATCTATTGTATTACTGTATAATTATTCAGTCTTGATAATAAATCTCAAGTGAACGCATCTACCTCTGTTACTTGCCGCGTATCAATTCTCCCTTATACCTTTTTCATCAGGTTATGGGCCCAGGGGGTTATTGAGGTCACAGCGGCAGCTTAAGTTTAATAAAAGAGTTGTGTTGTTTAAAAGTAGAGTGTTTAAGACGAAGGATATTAATTATGGCGGATAGTCTATCAGTTACAAAGTTAAATAGTGATAATTATGCTATGTGGAAGTTCAAGCTGCAAATGCTTCTTATGAAAGACGATCTGTGGTCGGTAATCGTGGGTACAAAGCCAACAGACACCACTAAACACGAGCAGTGGAACAGGAAAGACGACAAGGCACGGGCACTTATTGGGTTAACGGTAGAGGATAGCCAGGTAAATTTAATAAAGAGCGCAACCACAGCGAAACAAGTTTGGGAAGCATTACAGCAGTACCATGAGAAGGCGACGCTCACCAACGAAGTAATGCTATTGAAACAGCTATGCCTAATGAGGTACGAAGATGACCAGAACATGGAAGAGCATCTAGTTCAGATGGATAATTTAGTTGATAAAGTCACTGCTTTGGGACTAGAAATTCCTGAACGTTTAAGAATTGCCCTGATGTTGTGTAGTTTACCGGACTCCTACAGTTCTTTGGTAACTGCACTTGAAGTACGGCCTTCACAGGACTTAACGTTTAATCTTGTCAAAAATGCAATAATTGCTGAATATAAGCGACGAGAAGGACAATTGAGAATGAACGATAATGGTGAAATGGCTATGAGAGTAAACAGTAATAGAAAAGAAGTGACATGCTATTTTTGTCACAGAAAAGGTCATATAAAGCAAAACTGTCGAAGATACTTGGAATGGAAAAGGAAAGTCGAAAACCTAAGAGCTCATGCTGTCAAATCGGATAACGATGACTCAGATAGTGATAATGAGTCATCCTTCCTGGATTACGCTTTTGTGGCTTACAATAATAAACAGAAAGACAAATGGTTTTTCGATTCAGGAGCTACAAAACATATGACTAACGAAATTAATTTTTTCACAACATTAGACACAAATTACAAATCAACTGTACGGGTAGCGAATAAGGGAACGAGTCAAGTCTACGGCATAGGCTCTGGAAAGCTACAGTGTGTCAACAGCAAGGGAGAGGAAAGTTGTCTAGAACTAATCGATGTACTATATATACCCGATTTTAATAGTAATCTAATATCAATGAGCACGTTAGATAAGAAGGATTACAGCGCCACAATACAACGTGGTTTGATCAAAATTTTTAAAAATTCAAGGGAAGTAGCAGTTGGAGACGCTGATAATGGAATGTATGAACTACGACTACAACAAAAAGCTCTAGTCGCTGGCGTTTCCCACAATGAAAACTGCATTCATCAGTGGCACAAAAGGCTGGCTCACCGTGACCCAGAAGCAATCAAGCGCCTGGAAACTGAAGAACTAGCTACCGGAATACACATTCAAAACTGTAACATTTCATCAAGATGCGAAAGTTGTATTAAAGGAAAGATGCCCCGAACAAGCTTCCCAAAACACTCAACACACTCAGCTATGGCACCAAGACAACTTATTCACACGGACCTATGTGGTCCAATACCCACAAAAACAGCAGGGGGCAAACGCTACATCATCACCCTCATAGATGATTTCAGCAGACATTGTCAGCTATTTCTATTATCTAAAAAGTCTCAGGCAAGTTCTATTATTAAAAATTATGTATCTCAATGTAAGACCCAATTTAATGAAATCCCTCGAGCTTTCAGATCAGATCGTGGAGGTGAATACTTATCTAATGAATTAAAAAATTATTTTAACTCCCAGGGTATAAAACAACAATTGACAGCTCCATATTCACCCCAACAAAACGGAGTAGCCGAGAGAAAAAATAGATATTTACTTGAAGCTACGAGGACAATGATGATTCAAGCGAACCTGGACAAAAAATACTGGGGTGAGACAGTGATGACCGCCGGATACCTACAAAATCGCCTCCCAACTAAAGCCACGGGAAAAACCCCACATGAGCTGTGGTATGGGACTAAACCGAACCTGTCCCATATTAAGGTTTTTGGATGTAAGGCTTTCGTCCATGTTCCTAAAGAAAAACGAAAGAAATTAGATAAGAAAGCCACAGCTTACACTTTCGTTGGATACTCCCAAGAGTCAAAAGCTTACAGGTTACTTGACGAAGACTCCGGAAAAGTGGTGATCAGTAGAGACGTTGTATTCATTGAAGATGAACAAGTTGAAAAAGGCGTGTTAAAAGAATCTAGCCCCTGTGAGGAAGTCATCTATTTAGATAATTATACTCAAGATGAACAGGTGAAAGAACAACCAGGTACGCCCGTACATGACAAACCTAAAAATAAATTACTTGACACCAGCAGCACATCGCGGGGGAATAATAGCTCAATTTTTTCAATGGACGATGTACCACTCGCTACCAGACTTGAAAGTCTGCTAGATTATACATTACCTGACCTTGATGAAAACATTGAACCCAAAAATGGCGATTCGAATACCAATGAAACCTTAAATAACATGGACATATCATACTCAACCGAAGAAAGTAACGCAGCAGACCCTAAAAATCCAGAAGAAGCTTTTTCCGGCCCCAATGCAGCACAATGGAAAAAAGCAATGACTGAAGAAATCCAGTCACTCGAAGACAATAACACCTGGACGCTTGTACAATTACCCCCGGGTAAAATACCTATTGGTTGCCGTTGGGTATTTAAATTAAAGAAAGATTCTGAAGGTAAACCAACAAAATTTAAGGCAAGACTAGTTGCCCAAGGTTTCACACAAAAATTTGGCCAAGACTACGACGAAACTTTCGCCCCAGTCGTGAAGAATACTACACTTCGAATACTACTATCTATTGCTGGCAACAGAAATTATTTTATAAAACACTATGATGGAAAAACTGCGTTCCTCAATGGCCAACTTAAAGAGGATATATACATGAGACAACCTTCCACACACATAACCAAAGGACAAGAACAACTTGTTTATAAGCTGAAACGTAGTATCTACGGACTGAAACAGTCTGCGAAAGTCTGGTTCGATACATTAAAACTATCGCTACAAACATTGGGCTTTGAACCTTGCCAGATTGACCCATGCCTGTTTAGAAGACACGATGTCTCCAGTGAAACTTTCTTAGTGGTCCACGTAGACGACATCCTCGTTGCCAGCGCAGAGAGAAAAATATTGGATAAGCTTAGTACAGAGCTCAACAAATTCTTCACCATCACAGACCTTGGCGACTTGAAATGTTATTTGGGAATAAACGTCCGACGAAACAAGATAGGTGATTTTTTTATAAGCCAATCCACTTACATCGATAAGTTGCTGAAAGAAACCAAGATGTCAGATGCCAAGGAGTCTAAAATTCCAATGGACCCTGGATATCTAAAAATGAGGAACACGACACCACGCATCGACAACAAGGCTTACCAAAAGATCATTGGGTCACTATTATATATCTGCGTTAACACTCGCCCGGACATTTCAGCACCAGTAACGATTTTGAGCCAACACATAAAAGATGCTAGACAGCAGGATTGGAACGAACTCCAACGTATCCTCAGGTACCTAAAGTACACATGCACCTATGAACTAAGATTAAGCAACTCATCAACGGCCAATAAGGAACTAGTCGGGTACGCTGACGCTAATTGGGCAGAGTCACGGGAAGATAGAAAATCTAACAGCGGTTACCTGTTTAAAATCTTTGGTGGAACTGTGAGCTGGTGTTGCAAAAAGCAGGACTGCGTATCAATATCTTCAACAGAGGCGGAGATAGTAGCCCTAGCAGAAACATGCAAAGAAGCAGTTTGGTTGAGAGAATTGTTGAAATTCTTCAGACAAGAACAACTACATCCTACCATTATCAATGAGGACAACCAAAGCTGTATAAACAGTCATAAACTAGCTGGCCTAACGAACCGCAATAAACACATTGATGTCAAGCATTATTTTGCACGGGATCTAGAACAAAAAAACGTCATCAAATTGAAATACTGCCCCACCGAATCAAACCAAGCAGATATTCTAACCAAACCAACTGGACCGGTGAGATTGAAGACCATGGTAGACCAAATTGGTATCAAGGCAGCACCACAGTTTTAGACGTGACCAACGTTGAAGGGAAGTGTTAGATATAATACAACATTGTACACGTCTCACACTCACTTACACATGAACAGATAAACACACCCCTACTTAGCTTAAATATACTACTAAGTAGTGGGACTATATATCTATTGTATTACTGTATAATTATTCAGTCTTGATAATAAATCTCAAGTGAACGCATCTACCTCTGTTACTTGCCGCGTATCAATTCTCCCTTATACCTTTTTCATCATGTATCTGGTAGTTTGGCGGGAAATTCAATTTGAATAAATTTTTTTTGGTTAAAATGGGTGTTAAAAATTTTTGTTGGCCCATTTTACCCAACATGGAAATTGATTCGAATTTTTAGGGGAGATGATAAATAATTAAACAGTCATTTTTTTTTTCAATTTTTGGGCAACGGAAGTTAGTAAAGTCAAAATTTCAAACGATCCATTTTACCCCAATATTTATGTTAATTGTAATGCAATTTATTTCGCTCCATTTTTGATATGAAGGTTGAAAAAAAATCTAACGTTTATTTTTTTAAGTTTGGGGTAAAATGGGCCGTTTGGGGAAAAATTCTTATAACGACCCATTTTACCCCATGTGAAAAAAACTAAGCCGATTTATTTTACTTCATTTAAAAATAGTTTTAGAATAAGAATCTAGTAATCATTTTTTACACTGGGGTAAACTGGACCAGTATGCAAATGTTAATAACGACCTATTTTACCCCCATGTAAAAAAAATTCAAAGCTGACTAATTTTTCTGCATACTTATACAAGGGTTAACAAAAAAAATCTAATACTAATTTTTTTTTAATTTTGAGGTAAATTGGACCAGTATAAAAAATTTTAATAACGACCCTTTTTACCCCCGTGTAAAAAAAAATCTAAACTGACTAATTTTGCCTCATTTTTTATATACGGGTTAAAAAAATATCAAATACTAATTTTTTGTACTTTTTGGGGTAAAATGGCCCACTCTAAATTTTTGAATAGCGATCTATTTTACCTCGCGTGAAAAAACTCTAAGCTAACTAATTTTACCCCATTTTTTAATATAAGGGTTAAAAAAAAAATCAAATTCTACTTTTTCTTACAATTCGGGGTAAAATGACCCACTATAAAAATTTAGAATACGACCTATTTTACCCCCGTGTAAAAAAATTCTAAGTTGTCTAATTTTGCCCCATTTGTAATAAAAGAATTATAAAAAAAAAATCAAATTTTTATTTTTCTTACACGGGGGTAAAATGACCCACTATAAAAATTTTGATAACGACCCATTTTACCCCCGTGTAAATAAAATTTTAAGCTGACTAATTTTGTCCCATTTTTTAATATAAGGGTTAAAAAAAAAAATCAAATTCTACTTTTTCTTACAATTCGGGGTAAAATGACCCACTGTAAAAATTTTGAATACGACCCATTTTACCCCCGTGTGAAAAAACTGACTAATTTTTCCTCATTTTCAATAAAAAAGTTATCAAAACAATTAACTACTAATTTTTTTTCTACTTTGGGGTAAAATGGGTCGCTAAAAAAATTAACCTTATGAACCATAAAAATTTCTCATCGACTCGTTCATCCTCATTTCAAATAAACATATAAGAAAAAAATACTGGGGTAAAATGGGTCATATGTAAAAATAACATCCACAATTAGTTTTCCCAGTTATTAATATAAAGATAAGATTTAAGATAAAAAAATGTAATCTCCACAAATACGATAGTTTATAAAAAAAAATAAAACTAAAGAACATTACATTAAACAACATTAAATTACATTTAATCTGTAGTTGTTATATTATTATGAATGAATGAATGAGTAGATTGTAGATTGAGTGTAACAACATATCACATTTATGGCGATTGTATCATAACCATCCTGCT
The DNA here is from genome assembly GCA_030273425.1 of Microplitis manilae. Taxonomy (NCBI): domain Eukaryota; kingdom Metazoa; phylum Arthropoda; class Insecta; order Hymenoptera; family Braconidae; genus Microplitis; species Microplitis manilae. The sequence continues at coordinate 23,919,297 of CP092727.1, forward strand.
TATCTGACCCGTATGATCTTCAGATGATTGACACGTACTGCTAAAGACTTTGCAACTTACACTGTACCCTTACATTCAAAACTAAGAGTAAGTTTTTAGTTTCACTAAGAGTAAGAATAAGACTCTACTGTAGAATACATTACACCAAGAGTTTAATTAAATTAATATATAAAAAGTATGAATAATGATTCCCATAACTCGAGTTATGCTCACTATTATACACGAGTACTGTTAAATTAATGACAGCTATTTCATTCGAGTCCGAGTCCAAGTCGGAGTCTGTCTGAGTCCAAGTTTGAATATGAGTTAGAGATAGAGGTAAAGGTAGAGGTATCCATTTCTATATATACATATGTATATTTATATATAAATATATGTGTGTGTGTGTGTGTGCATAATAGAGAGACAGACTGTTACTGCGACTAGTCATAATACATAGTTATGTTATTATTATTGCGGCAATAGTCATTGCCCTCGTGAACTTTCATCAAGAAATCAACAATACGGACAATAAAATATTACCAAGTACATCTGAATACACCTACTAATTTTTTTTATGTTAAACAATTTGTTAAAGTTTTTTTTCTAATGATTTATGGGGTTTGTAGACGGCTAGTTTGGTATGGGGCAAGATGGCCCGTGTAATTTATGGTGTTGAATCAAATGGTTGTTTGTATATCGTTTTTATTTATATGACACTTGAATGAATGTTTGTTTGATGAATTTCAGGTGTATGGGGTAAGATAGGTCGTAGAAATGGTGAATTTTTTTTGGAAATTTTAATGATTTTTGAGGTTTGAAATTTTGAATTTTTTTTTAGGGAATTTAGAGTTTCTGGGGTAAGATGGGTCTCATAGGTAGTGAATTTTTTTTGTATGGGGATTTTAATAATTTTTGAAATTTGAAATTTTGAATTTTTTTTTTAGGGAATTTAAAGTGAAGGGGTAAGATGGGTCGTAGAAATAGTGAATTTTTTTTGTATGGGGATTTTAATAATTTTTGAAATTTGAAATTTTGAATTTTTTTTTAGGGAATTTGAAGTGAAGGAGTAAGATGGATCGTAGAAATAGTGAATTTTTTTTTGGAAATTTTAATGATTTTTGAAGTTTGAAATTTTGAATTTTTTTTTAGGGAATTTGAAGTGAAGGAGTAAGATGGATCGTAGAAATAGTGAATTTTTTTTTGGAAATTTTAATGATTTTTGAAGTTTGAAATTTTTCAATTTTTTTTTTGAGGAATTTAAAGTAAATGGGGTAATATGGGTCATATAAATAGTGAATTTTTTAAAGTATGATTTGAATGATTTTTGTGGTTTTAAATTTTGAATTTTTTATGAGACAAGATGAGTGGGTGAGAAATTTTGAATATTCAAATTTTTAAAAAATTGAAAAAAATAAATTTTGAAGTTCGATATAGAGAATTTATATTCAGTTTATGGGGTAAAATGGGCCGTGAAAAAATCAATTTTTGAGTATTGAAATAAAAAAAAAATTTACAGTATGTTAATAAAAAAAATCAAATTTGAAAAATGGGGCAACATGGGCCGTACAAATTTCCATATTATCTATTGGAAAATAAATATATAAAACTTTTTTTACTTAAAAAAAGAAGTTGTGGTAAAATGGGCGAAATATTTTGTTTTACACTTAAAATTCTCCAACGAAAAAAAAAAGTATGAATAAGATAAATATTTAATTGGCGATGATTGCAGCTGCTGAAATAAGAGAAGCCCTACAGCACGCGATGAAAGTATCGCGGGAAGGTAGCTGTCAGTGGCCACGTGCGAGAGTTATACCCGTGAGAGATGTCTATCCAAGTCCCTCGACGACTTACATTCCACACTGCGCGATTCTTCACAGATGCTCAGATGACACTGGCTGCTGTAGATCTGAATCGCTTACATGTGTACCCAAGCAGTCTCACAAAGTTGAATTATACTTTTACGTAAGTACTTTTATTTATACTAATTAAATGATAACATTTAATTACTAAACCAATCGTTACATACCCAAACAAAAAAGTTTGATATTTTGTCTGCATAAATCTATCGATGCGTTAAATAAAACGGACGTTACATTCTCCTGATTGGTTGCTCACAATCTTATAGATCCCCTCGAAGATTGCGGAAGGCATTTCTGGGATCTCAGGTATCCGATAAATCCTATCTCTCGTGGTTCAATAGTGCGGATGATTGCTTTACTGATCCGCTACTGATATACTTATATTTTATCTTATATTTTCACATGACTGGTTACACATGTGTTACTATTTAATAGCCTGTACAAACTCTTTTTTTTATACCACTAGACTTTTTTTTCCTGCTCACTCATTTTAGAAACTGTAATCACTAAATTTGTCGCTGATAATTTCTCATAAAATTTTTTTTTTTTGAAAATTAAAAAATTTCGCGGTTTTTATTCAAAAATTAATTAAAATTTTTTTTTTGGGTTTATGGAAAAAATCAATTAATTAAAAAAAAATTACCAACGACCCATTTTACCCCAATTAATACAAAAAAATTCTAAACTGACTAATTTCGTCTTATTTTTAATACAAGGATTAAAAAAAAATTATAATACTAATTTTGTTTTACATTGGGGTAAAATAAGTCATGCCAAAAAAAAAATTTCTATAGATCCATTTTACTCCGATATAAAAAAAAAGTCTTGACTAATTTTCCCGAAATTTGACTATTTTTTTTCATGTATAAATAATAATTCATAATATAAAATAAATATCAAATTAGTACTGCGGAGTATCAAAAAATGACTCGATAAAAAAAAAATTGAATTACCGAACTCTTCTGCGAATTGGCAAAAAAAAATACCATAAATATATATCCATCAGATATAAAATATGTGGGCGTATATATGTTAAATATATATCGAGTTAACACTTAGAAAACTAAATAATTACTAAACTGATTAAATCAAATAAAAAAAGAAATAAAAAGCGCGATTGTAATTCTGACAAAATAATATAATGTCTTGATAATCGATACCGTCCACTCCTTCCGGATTTTTTAAATTTAATAGCATACCAAGACAATGCGACATTACGATAATATATATTTATTTATTTGTATATATACACAAAGAAAAAAGTTTTCTTGACGCAAGAATTTTTTTCACGCCTTAAAAAAAAATTTCTTTTTATAATTTTTAATGCAAAAAATTTCTTAGGACAAGAAAAAATTTTTCGCGCCAAAATATTTTGCACTACGAATTAAATACAAAAATTTTCTTAGCACAAGAATTTTTTCTCGTCGCTCGAAATTTTTTTTTTTTTTAATTTTTATTGCAAAAAATTTCTTAGGACGAGTAAAAATTTTTTGTACCAAGAAATCCTTCTTTTCTGTATATTTATATATATATTTATATAAGCGAGTTTAAAACTATCAATCAGCTAAACTAAAACAAACTAATAAATAATTGATTAAAGAATGCGTTAAACCCTAAATGACAGTTTCGCTCTATTTAACGATCGTTTACAATCGATTGTAATTAATTATTCATGTCAATGTAGGACTTGATTGATTGTCAGATAGCTTATTAATATAAATATAAATATAAATACATTTGCTTAATACATTTTAATTTGTTAATTATATAATAATCTACTTTTTTTTTATTGAGGCTGTGATGAAATAACCATTTAGAGAAAAAAGTAGATTAATTATAATTTATAATAATAATATTAATAATAGTTATTATTATTGTTGTTGTTGTAATGATTTATGCAATTATTGAATGAGCTGATTTGCTTAATAGTCAGTACGTGACTCAATAGCTCAGTACATCGCAATTATTAACTGGCTATTAAAATATTAAACCGTAAATTATTATTTATTTGTGTAGAAATATCAGCGCGAGTATTTAGGATGAGAATTTGCTACGCGTTTTATTTTAAGTGAAAGGTTTATTGCATTTTATATAGATCTTATTTACGGTTAATTTATAATTACTATTACTATTATTTTTAAAAAATTTTTTTTTCGGTTTTCAAACTTTAGTAATAACTAAATATTTAAGATAAATATATGTCATGGGTGGTTTTTGGAAAGGAAATTTGATTGCCTACAACTTTTCCGTGATAAGAAATTTTCGAAAATTCAAAATTTCAAAAGTTATCATCAAAAATGTATGAAATATTTTTTTTAAATTACGCGCCTTTTTTTCTAAGGCTTTAAACGGCTGTATCTTGGAAACTATTGGCACTATGAAATTTTTTATTGATTATAAAAATTTAGTAAATTGAATTCCCTTTCCCATGACCACCCATAATGCGAAGTTATCTGAAATAGTTACGAAGATATGGGTAGTAAAAAAAAATTATTCAAAATTTTAATGAGTGATTTTAAAAATTGATAAATAATTTTAAAATAAACAGAAAGTTAGGGATAAAAAAAGAAAAACAATATATTATTAGACTATTATGATACTTGGCCGAGTGTCAAACTTGTGATTAGTAGACTGAAAGCACGAATAATGTCACTCGCATAAAACACCTACCATCTAAACTCTAAAATAAAATTACAGTTAACTCGTAAGCTTCCGTAATACCAAAATATTACTGATTTACTCAACACATTCCACATTAAACTCAACAAAATAATAAATAAAATCTATTAAACATCCATTAAAGCAAAAGTTATTAAGTAAATTTTAAAAATATAAAATTTTTAATTATCTTATCCAGGAATTTAAGTTCTAAAACTTTCTTTTTAAATTTAAAACCACTCGCTATATCTCAATAGCTTTATATTTACGGCCAAGCCATTAGTTATCGCAAAACCGTTCAAAGTTATCGTGTCTAGTATTTTAAATAGAGAACTACTCAGTCTAATCCGAAATCAACCCAAGTACCAGAAACGTTAAAAGAAAATTTCTGTGTCAGAGATTCTTAAAACTGTCAACTCTATGCTTTTAGAATAAATAGATAATTTAATAATTTTGTTTATCGAGGCTGACATTTGTTTGACTTTTCTGTCTTAAACATCTTAATCTTTGGGTAAATTCATGTTAATTTATTGACCTGGATGTGGAAAACAATTTTTTTCACATTCTTGAGGCAAAAAAATATTATCGGGCTCTAAATTAATAGATCGTGTTTTAGAATCGACTATTTATTATTTTTTAAACGGCCCATTTTACCTTATTTTTAAAAAAATTATTTTCCCGCGTTTTTAATTCAAAATTTTTACTATTTTTGGAGTAAAATTCATTTGATAAATTTGACTAATTATGATTTTTTAACGGCCCATTTTACCCCAATTTTTAAATAAAATTATCAAAAATTTAATTTTATAAAATTATTCAATTTTTTTGCAAAAATTGTCACTAAAATTTTTTTTTCCAACCGACCCATTTTACCTTATCTTTAAAAAAATTATTCTCCCGCGTTATTAATTCAAAATTTTTGGGGTAAAATTGATTTGTTAATTTTGACTAATAATGATTTTTTAACGGCCCATTTTACCCCAGTCTTTCGATAGAATCATCAAAAATTTAATTTTATAAAATTATTCAATTTTTTTGCAAAAATTTTCACCAAAATTTCTTTTTACATCCAACCCATTTTACCCTATCATAAAAAAATTTATTTTTCCCGCGTTTTTAATTCAAAATTTTTGCTAATATATTTTCTAATTTTTGAAATAAAATTGATCTGATAAATTTTGATACTGACCCATTTTACCCCAAACTTTACAAAAATTCTCCATAAAAATAAAAACTCACATAAAATTTTCATACTTTCAAGTAAAATCCGACATTGAAATTTTTTACCTAATTTTTGAATTTTCAATTTCAAATATTGAGAATTCAAAAATTTAAAATTGCTCAAATTTTGACTCGAGTACAATAAATACATGCAAAATATTTTTTATTGACGACCCATCTTACCCCATTAAGATAAAAACAATAAATGTGGGCAATTTTGAACATCGGAGTTTGGTATCAATTTAAATTTACAATAAAAAATAAAATTACAAGAAAATATTTTAACGAAAAGAATAGCGACCAGCTGCTTTAAGAAATTATCCATTGAACTTACGGAATGTAGTTGATTTTAAGCATTGTTCTTGGTAACTTGTTAAAGCAGTGTGGTTTTAATGTAAATTCCAGACAACCGCGATCAACACTTGACTTTAAAGACGAAGGAGGAACTATGTATATATACATACATATATTTATATGTACGGATATTTTAACGATGTGAATCCGAACACAAGGGAACGAAGACAACCCTAGACATGATTCTATTTTCGTAACGACTTATATTATTAATAAGAAAAGATAAAATACGCTACTGTGATCTCACTTACTCTAGAGTCTTAAAATGTCGGTCTGGTGAAATTGACGCTGGTTAATGGATAATAAATATTTATAAGAATGCGGAAGATGTTTGTGACAGGGCTTTGATTTTATTCATTTTTAACGCACGTGGTTAGTTTACTTGAAAAGTATTAATAGAGTCTTTTTTTCACGGGATCATATCACCTGCGATTTTCAAAACCGCTTATTTTCAAAAATATACGTCGGATTTTTTCAAAATTATTTTTTTATGACGGAGAAAAAGTGAACTTATAAATATACTTTATAGTTGGTCACTTTTAGTCGGTCAGTTATTGGAAAATTTAAAAAGAGATTAAGATTGAAAACAAGATGGCGGCTATGGACGCATGCGATAAACGCATTATTTAGATGAAGTAATGAATAATTTGAATTTAAATAAATTTTTATGAATAATGTAAAAGCGAATGAATATAAATTAGCATCTTTTTGTTCAATCTAATTGATAAGTAATTTAGTAATTAATTTTAAATGATTGATTAAGAATTTTTTGGCAATATGGCGGCTTTGAAGCCACCTGGAATTTTTGAAGGCATATATTAATTGAACTGTTGACTCAACTAATTTGAAAAAAATTTTTTTTGATGTAGTAAAAGTGAATGATTGATAATTGATAGCATTTTTGTTTAAATTAATTGATAATTAATAAAAAAAATCGGGTAATAATTTTTCATTGCAATATGGCGGCTTATTGCCTCACTTGGAAAGTTTGAATACGTTTAATTGATAAAATATATATGAAATAATATAACAATATTTTTTTTTAGGTAAAGTAGAAGTGAATTAGTAATAATAATCATCGATTAATTAATTTAATCAATTAATAAAATTGATTTTCAATTTTTAGAATGACTAAGCCTAAAACTTTTAAATGCAGATGTTTTTTCACCGAATTTGAATTTTCGAATGATTCAAATGAAATTTAGGTCAAAAGAGAAAAGAATTTATTAATTGTTGATGTTAATTGAAAAATAACCAAAGTAAATTAAAAAAATTATTTTGCAATGAGGTTAAGCCATTACATGAGGATGTTGAATTTTCTTTGAGAAAATCTTAGCGTAAATAATAGTAATCGTAACACGATCGATTAGACACAAAAAAAGAAAAATAATAAAATAAGAAGTACATCCTACGCATTGACCAGGTCGACTGACCGAGTATACTTAAAGATCAACCGTAATGTAAAGAGACACTCTAACAAACTCTCTGAGAACACTATTTCTATTTTTACAGCGTCTAGAACTAGTCGTTCAGTGTCTAGTAAATTTTATATCTCTCTCGCTCGCTCTCGAAACTTTCGTATCGCAATTGTATTTACCTTCACAATCACAATCGCAAATCTCAGTACTCTACAACGCACATTTAGTTTAAAAAATATATTATAAAAAGATGACTCGTTATTTATGAGTGACACTTTTAAGTAGATCAGCTTATTATAAAAAAAATTACTTTATCATAATAATAGCGGTTATTATCATTATTATTACTGTTTTTTTTTTAGTTTTCAATTGTACTATTAGTGAATGCTAATTTCACAATCAAATTTATTTATTGGCAGATCTTTAATTAACACTAACAGTGTAGCAACTTTTTGACAATATAATTTGTCTTAATTAGGCTAATTTCAATTTATTATTATTATTATTATTATTATTATTATTATTATTATTATTATTATTATTATTATTATTATTATTATTATTATTATTATTATTATTATTATTATTATTATTATTATTATTATTATTATTATCATCATCATTATTATTGTTGTTATTATTACTATTACTACTACTATTATTAGCAGTATTAGTAGAATTATTATTAGTGTTATTATTATTATTATTATTATTATTATTATTATTATTATTATTATTATCATTATTATTATTATTGTTATTATTACTATTACTACTACTATTATTAGCAATATTAGTAGAATTATTATTAGTGTTATTATTATTATTATTGTTGTTGTTATTATTATTACTATTATTAGCAGTATTAGTAGAATTATTATTAGTGTTATTATTATTATTATTATTATTATTATTATTATTATCATTATTAATTATTTAAATAATTAGTTTTTAAAATAAATATATTTCGTAACAAAAATAAATATGACATCTGGCTTCACGACATAAATATTTGCATAAGCTTCTAATGATATATAACATATATATATTTCAAACTTGTGTGAAATCGTTCACGTGATAAGAAATTTTTTTTTTTTTTTTTTTTTTTCAAGAGGATTAATAATATATATATTTAATATAACAATTTTTATCTCATAACGTGGAAGTAATCTATCTATAATTGCATGTCTGAGCTTTATATTAGAATCATACACAAGTGTGCGCTAAGTTGCGACGATACATCTTACTAACTGCATCAACAGGGGCCAATCGGGTATAATAACCCCAACTAACCTTCGCCAAGAAAATACAAGCATAATATTGTGTATAGTCAAGGATAATAATCATTTTTTTTTTTTTTGATTCCGTAAATATTTTCTTAAATAATATTTAGAGTTAACCTTGGACGAAAAGTATTTCAAGACTATTTATAAATATATATGTGCCGACCCTTTGATAAAGTAAATGGAATTGAATATGAGCAAATAAATAAATAAGTAAATTAATCAATCAGTTAAATTTGAAATTCGATATGAAAGATTTAATGTGAAAGTTATAAATAATCGTTCAAGTCAATTAGTTTTCTCAACTATCTTTGCAATTTATATTTTTAAGAATAAGACGGGTTATAAATAAAATGGAAATTTAAAAGAAAAAGAGAAATTTTGTAAATTAAAAGTATTCATGAATTGTTTCTTGATAAATAATTAATGAAGCTTTTACGGAAGTACTTTAGAGAAAAAGAATTTTTTTTTTTTTTTCTATAAATGCAGTGCATGGGTTTCGAAGCGTGGGCTCAAGAATTGCGGGTAGTAAGTTGAGAAAAAAATTGAAGTTCGGAGCGTCGCTTATTGTTAATGTAGACACCGGTTACAAAATAAAATAAATGCCTACTCGACGGCAAATTTTCAATTGTGCGTACAGTCAGTACGCGTGGGCGATTAATGACAGCGTATGTCTTTCAAGTAATGTAAGCAGAGTGCCTCAGGTATATAACATTAGCGGTGTATATATTACGTGGTTTTGTTTTATTTAATAACAGGTTGCTCATGCTAAAAATTAGATCAATTAAATCCTGTATATATTTCAAATTTAAATTTCCCGCGAAAAAAAATTTGCGCATAATTTAATTTTTTGACTGCACCATTGTATTCTACGGTAAAAATCCGTTCCAAAACACATGCATAAGTCCAAAAAAAAAAAATAAATAAGTTCTATTTTCAAAAATTCGAAATATTGTCATTTTTCCTTACTTTTTTTATTTTTTGAACTTATGTATATGTTTTGGAACGTATTTTTACCGTGTAGTCTGATGGTAAAGTCAAAATTTCAAAAAAACCAAAATTTGAAAAGCCCTTCAGAACACGGACATGAATTTTGTAAAAAAAAAATGCGTTCTTTAAACGCAATGTTCGAATTTCAATAAAAATAAAAAAAAATGTCTTCGGAATGAAAAATCCATATATTGTATGGATATTTTAATAAATTAACATAAATTTAATATCACTATTACAAACTCGTACAATAAATAAATCTCTCGGCTCCTGTTTTCTTTTATGTATCGTAATTACACGCCCTGTTAGCTAACGGAGTACAAGGAAAGTTCACTACCAGCAGATCATTTACAAAATATCCCGAGGCTTCTTGTATTCGATTTAAGATAATATATAACCTGAAAAAATTGGACCCGTTCATATGTATAATATATATCAGTGGCTGGGTTATATTATAAATGAACAAACATAAACTACAATTAATAAAGAACAAATACAATAAACAATAAGCCATCAACCAGTAATCTAATGAACCCTAACCAAATAACAATAATGATAATTGTTCGTATGATTAAAGGCATATCCGATCCATTCAAAAATTAATTAATTGATAACATTTTACTAATTACATGTATTAGTAGCATCAGAACAATTCTATAATCAATTGTAAGCTAGAGTATACTTTTGAAAAATATATATATATATATATTTTAAAATAACTAAAAAATAAAAATAACAATAATAGTAATAAAAGAAGTAAAGGTAAACTAGACAATGAAGTTGCTAATAATGTAAACAAAGACGCCTATTGTTTACTCAAGGCCGCGTTACAAAATTTATTACTATAATTATTATATATATATTTATTTATTTATTTATTTATGAATAATTAAAATTCAATAATTAACAAATGTAAGGGAAGGCTTTGAAACTGTAATAAATATTGATATATAAGTCAGTTATTAAATAAAAATAATTAATTATACGGCAAAGCAACGTGCAATTAAATTGTAAGCAGCCTGTGTGGTCTGCGAGCTGATAAAAAGTTATAAAATGTTAAGCTATCATCATCATGTCTAGTTAATTTAACAGGTATCATATTAATTGATATATATTTTAAATAATTTAGTGAGTCGATTTATAATAGAGGGAGAGCAAGAGGCACTTAAGAATTTCGGTAGTTGATTATCAAATTAATTGGCAGTTTATATGAGGATCGATTGAAATAGCTTCGTAATTTATTCGATAGCTTTTAAAAATTTCAATAGAAGGGGCATAATGGTCTCCGAAAAAAAAAAAAAAACTTTTGCCTTAATTTGGAATGAATAGTTAGAATTTTTGGTATTGCGGTGAAAATATTGGTCTTATAAAAAAAGTTTTCAAATAAAAGTTGTAGGAAATTTAATTTTTGAAAAAAAATGTCTCGTATGATTTTTTTATACGAGCAATATTTTCAACGCAAATCCAAAATTAAGATTCATAATGAACGATTCAAATTTTTGATAATTATCAAAATCTTAATTTTTAAATTACAGTGAAAATATTGGTCGTATTATAAAATCATAAGAGACCTTTTTTCTAGCAAATTAAATTTCCTACAATTTTTGTTTGAAAAATTTTTTCATACGACCAATATTTTCACCGTGATTCCAAAATTAAGATTCATAATGAATGATTCAAATTTTTGATAATTATGAAACTCAATTTTGAAATTACAGCCTTCCTATTAGTCTTATGAAAAAATTGTAAGAGACATTTTCTATATAAAATTCAATTTCCGACAAGTTTTGTTTGAAAAATTTTTTCATACGACCAATATTTTCACCGTGATTCCAAAATTAAGATTCATAATGAATGATTCAAATTTTTGATAATTATGAAACTCAATTTTGAAATTACAGCCTTCCTATTAGTCTTATGAAAAAATTGTAAAAGACATTTTCTATATAAAATTAAATTTCCTACAACTTTTGTTTAAAAAATTTTTTTATACAACCAATATTTTCACCGTAATATCAAAAATTTGACAGCTTTAATTATTAATTGTTATTTTTGAATCAAAACAAAAATCCTAGCTCTATTAATTAGTTTTTTATACGAGGACTTTGTAGAATGCAGGACCATTTTACCCCTTTCCCTTTTCTCTATTGATGGTAAGTACAGTATAAGTGGGGGTGGGAATTTGAAAGCCATAAATAAAATAAACGGGATTGTGAATTAAAATCTATTTGTAGTAACAGTCAGCATCTGTCATTAGGAAATAAATAAAACCACAAATCGTTTAATACCGTATGTAGTATATTGTATGTGGCATATATTTATATATATGTAGTATATAGCATGGAGTATGTAGAGAGACATTATTAAAGCGCCATATCTCAATTTACTTTACAACAAGAACTGGTTTTACATTTACTCGGCTCGTGGACTGTCGGTACGAACGATCGGTATAAAACTTTTAAAATAAATAAATAAAACAACAAGGAGCTGGATACAACACAACAGTCGACGGTATTCCACGTGGAAATGTCCTCGAGATAAAGCGAATTGAGGAATGAGACACGCGGATCACGGAAGAGATCGTTAATCAAAAGAAATCTCAATACCGATTATCTATTATCGGATTTTCTTTATGAAATTAATCATTTTTGAAATTTTTTAGCGTTAATTATCATCCGAAAAATGGGTGATAATAGAAATTTTGTTTTCTACATAAAAATTTTCGATAGGAAATTTTATATCGATTACCGGTTGTCGTTTATATTGACGGTGGGAGAAGATCGATGGCCTCTATTAACCGGCAGACTTCTTGTAGACACATTTCTTAAAGTAATTATTGTTGTTATTTTATAGAAATCGCAAAAAATAATTATGTAATTAGTTATTTATTAATTAAATGGGCTCTGGTCATTAAAAATTAATTTCCAAGCCAATAAATACATGAAGAAAATTTTCCTTTCAATTTTTTTATAATCGCGATAGTAAAATTTTCAAAAATATTCAAGACTTTTTATGTCCAACTTGCCCCGAAAATAAAAAGTAAATTTTTTAGATTTTTGAGGGAGTCAAAAGGGGGCCGTTTTGCCCTATCTGCCTTATGGTAATTAAGTAAATTGTGGTTGAATATGAAAACTCGAATTTTGAGGTTAATGCAGTAGAATTTTTTTTTTTTTTTTGTTTTTTGGTTAATTAGTAGATAATTTTAATGAAAATTTTGCCTGCCACGCGTAAAAAATTAGAAAAATACGTAATTTTATTCTAAGAAATAATAAAATACTGAGATTGGTAAAAGTAGTAAATGGTATCCCATTCACGAGGAAGGTAATGCATCTTCGTAATCAGCCATCAGTTTGCGTGGGTACACGTGGGCTTCTTAAGATCCAGGAATAACAAATAAAATAAATGGAATAATTAATTTAAATAAAAAGTTGTTATTTATTTATGTACGGAAGAGTGGGGTAAAATGCGACACTATTATTTAAGAAAAATAACTTTTAAAAATTTGAAATTTTTATGGCGGGAAATTTAAAAGTTTTTTTTGTAAATGATTATATGTAGTGTTTAGAAAGACTATGGGGTAAAATAGTCATCCGTAGGGCGCGTATTTTAAAATTTTGGCCAAAAAAAAATTTTTCGTGTTTACTAAAATGTGAAAATTAAATAGCTGGATTTATAATAAAATAACAGACAATAAATACGAAAAATTTGAGCAACTCAATCGCAAAGCATTGACATGTGTTCTATTAACGCTTACTCAGTTCCAGCTGATTCATTTATGTAAAAAACATTTTTTCACTCGTTCAAATATCCTCAACTAAAAAAAAATTTGTATCATTTAAAAGATAATTTATCAATGAACAAAACGAACTCAATTTTAATTCAATTTTTGATATCAGCCATTGAAGAAAAGAAAATTTTTGAAAAAAACCTGTGATCTCCGTCATATGTACGGACGTCAGTAGATACAATAACTTCAAAAATATACAACCAAATGATCTATTTTTTTTTGCACGAATTTTTGAATAAAAAGACCCTTAGAAAATCAATACTCAAATTCTTTTTGTTTGATCAAAATTAATAAAAAACAAAACCGGTAATTCATGAAAAATTTAGCCGCCATTTTTTTCTTTTACTATTATTATTTTTTGTTTCTTATTTTCTCCACTAAATGACGCAGCAGCTCTGTACTGGACTTTAAAATTGAAATAAAAGCGACTTTGAAAAAAGGCGGGATTTTTTAAAAAATTTCAAATAAGAAAAATTAAACTAAAAATAAAAAATCAAATCAATAATTTAAAAAAAAGAATAATAATAATAATTTTGAATTTTCTTTCATTTTTGAACTTCCCGCCATTTTGTTAAAATTTAAAAATCGTACTATTGAGACCGACTACCACGATTCTAATTTTTTCTAGACTAAAGGAAAATGTCCAAAAAAAAAAAGTGATTTTTTTTTTAAAAAAAATCAGTTTCTCCCATTCATTAACATAAGTAACAAGTAAACTAAACAATAAATAAAATCACGATTATAAAATCTCCAAGATTGTCAGCAAGTGACGGATGTTAATGCCCATATGTTAATTCCGAGATGAAATCGTGAATCGTGAATCAAGAGAACGTGTTTTATTTCTCAGTACGAGTAAGTTTGCTCGGCTGCATGCCATTAACTTTTCTTAAGAATCTCAATCACTGATATGTGATATGACCTAGTCTCATTCCCGACACTGATTTATGTATTTACTTATCGTCCACCACAAATTATAGTGGTTAATAAGTGATGGCTGGTTATTGCTACCTGTCATCAGCTAATGCCCTTCAGCACCTTTCAAAATAAAGTCATATGTCTCTGGTATCTGAATAAACGTCTCATGTAAATTGATAACTTATCTACGTGCTCATAAATAAAACGTTTAGAAAAAAAAGCCAATTGTTTGAACAGAGTTCGGTAACAGGAAATATGTTAATTTATGGTTTGTTTGTTTAAAATAATTTTGTCTACGATTTGAAATTTCAAAAATTTAAAAATGATTTGTTTTTGCCTGGAGTTAAGTCCATTTAGCGCGCAAGTAAAAATTGTCGGTGAAAGCTTGACGGGAATTGGTAGCTTTGGTTTTAAATAAAAACTATGCCCATCAGGCTGTCCATGACGATGGATATGGTGGACTCTTTCTTTGTAACCGGTAATCTTTTATTTTAGTTGAGATTGAGATTGAGTTTAAATTTAAGTTTAGTTTAAAGACTTCGCCGTCACGCAATCCACTGAGCATTAAATTGTTATCACCCGCGGCTAGAATAATACGCATGAGCAAGATGATTGAGGATTCAAGACATCTGAGACTTAACAGATAAAATCCAGACAAAATATATGTAATTCTATATAGATCTTTGACTCGAGGTTTTATTTTAATAAATATTTTTTTTATGTTTTACTTTTGCATTGTCGTTGACATTGCGATTGGATTGTAGGATAATTATTTTTTAAATTAATTGCAATTTATAGTTTTGGACTGTGATGACTTTTTGTTGCAAAAACTTTTTGAATACCTATTTTTGAAAAATAATTTCGAAACTATGCTATGCAAAATTTTGGTAATTGGTTTGTAATTAAAATAATATAATTTGAACCGGAGTTACAAATTTTGAAATTTTGGAAGCGCGAAATTTGAATTTCAAATATGACCGTTTCTTAAAGTTATTTTACTCGTGACTAGATTATTGAAAAAAATTTTGAAAGATCGCATTTCAAACTTTAAATTTTGAACTTGTTAAGACCGGAGTCACATTTGATACTCAAAATTTTTAAAAATAAAATTCCGGACTAAAAAAGATAAGATTCAAATTTTCTATATTTTTATTCTGGTGATTTTGAATTTTTATCTTTGGGAAAAATTTTGACGGTATAATTATCAAAAATTTTTAAAAGTAGACTTTTCAAACAGTCTACCAAAATTTGTTTTTGAAACGATACGATTGTGTGAACTGGCTTTACAAATTTTGAAATTTTGGAAGCGCGAAATTTGAATTTCAAATATGACCGTTTCTTAAAGTTATTTTACTCGTGACTAGATTATTGAAAAAAATTTTGAAAAATCGCATTTCAAACTTTAAATTTTGAACTTGTAAAGACCGGAGTTAAATTTGATACTCAAAATTTTTAAAAATAAAATTCCGGGCTAAAAAAGATAAGATTCAAATTTTCTATATTTTTATTCTGGTGATTTTGAATTTTTATCTTTGGGAAAAATTTTGACGGTATAATAATCAAAAATTTTTAAAAGTAGACTTTTCAAACAGTCAACCAAAATTTGTTTTTGAAACGATACGATTGTGTGAACTGGCTTTACAAATTTTGAAATTTTGGAAGCGCGAAATTTGAATTTCAAATATGACCGTTTCTTAAAGTTATTTTACTCGTGACTAGATTATTGAAAAAAATTTTGAAAAATCGCATTTCAAACTTTAAATTTTGAACTTGTAAAGACCGGAGTCAAATTTGATACTCAAAATTTTTAAAAATAAAATTCCGGGCTAAAAAAGATAAGATTCAAATTTTCTATATTTTTATTCTGGTGATTTTGAATTTTTATCTTTGGGAAAAATTTTGACGGTATAATTATCAAAAATTTTTAAAAGTAGACTTTTCAAACAGTCAACCAAAATTTGTTTTTGAAACGATACGATTGTGTGAACTGGCTTTACAAATTTTGAAATTTTAGAAGCGCGAAATTTGAATTTCAAATATGACCGTCTATTAAAATAATTTAATTCGTGATGAAATTATCGTAAAAATTTTTAAAAAATTGTATTGTAAACTTGAAATTATGAACTTTATAAGCCGGAAGTCAAATTTTATCCTCAAAAATTTTTAAAAATAAATTCCGGACTAAAAAAGAGAAGATTCAAATTTTCTATATTTTGATTCTCATTTAAAATTTTTATCTTTATTCAAAAAAATTTTGACGTTATACTTATCGAAAATTTTAAAAGCATACTTTTCAAGCTTCTCAAACAAAATTTGTTTTTGAACAATACGACAGTTTGAACCAGTTACGAATTTTGAACTTCAAAAAGCGCGAAATTTGAATTTCAAATATAATCTTTTTTAAAAATGGTCATAACTCATGATCAAACTATCATACCAAATTCTTAAAAACTGCATTTTAAACTTGAAACTTGGAACTTTTTAACTCCAAAGTCAAATTTGATCCTCAAAATTTTTGTAATAAAATTCAGGACAAAAAAAAATTCAACTTTTCTATATTTCTATTCTGGTCATTTTTTACTTTTATCTCTATCAAAAAAATTTTTTATGAAATAGTAAAAAATTTCCAAAACTATACATTGCGAGCTTTCAAAAAAATTTTTTCCAAACAATACGACAATTTGAACCCGAGTTTACAGTCAGTCATATTTCAGAGCCGTTGAATTTGAATGAAAATAAATAATCATTAAAAAGGATTAAATGAGCGTGAGTTGCCTGGAGCAAGCGTCTCTTTAATGCAAATTCTGACATTTAAAATATTTAAAATTGAGACATAAATATTAAAAATTAAAAAATGAAATTGCGATGATTGAAAGGCTTTTGTGTAATTTTATTAGTAAGAAATAAAATAAAAGATCTCACGGGGACTGTGTTGCAACGATGATATAGAAGATTGTGTCTTAAATGCTGACAGTAGCATTGATATATTAAATATATATGATACATGCATTAATATATGAGTCACCTGATGCATTTACCGCACCCTAAGCGAGATTACTATCACGTATATTGAAAAAAATATATATATACATATATATTTAATGAACAAACGACATTAATGCTAAGTCAATTCTCAAGATTACGATTATTTATTACTTAGTTTGTTTATATAAATATATATATATTTATTGGTTTACAGACAACCAGCATCGGAGGTGGCAGTGTCGTAGAGAAACTCTCCTTTTACAATCACACGGAATGTGAGTGCCGTGAAAAGAGCGAGTATGGCATGCAAAGTGATAATAAACTAAAAGACAGCAATGAATTCAAATCTCAAGTCACTAGACAAAATCCATCACTCGTTCCACAAAATATTAGGAAGCCTGTCCAAAAAAAACCGTAAGATTGTTAACCTATTTTTTTTTTTAAATTTCAAAGGCGGTGAGTAATATTTTTTTTTATCAGGTGCCGATGCCCATCGGAATTCACGCCGAGAATGAATTTTGATGGCGAATGTGTGTGTGATTGTTTTGAAAATGACCAAGACTGCGATCGCGCAAGGAGGGGCAAAGGATATTTTTCATTACGTGATCGATTGTAAGTTTTATTTTTAATTTTTTTTTTAATCTTAATGGCAATTAGTAGAATTTAAAAAAAAAATGTAATATAATATGTAATGGAATTTAATTTTTAAAAAATTTTATTTTATATAAGGGGAAAGTTAGAAAAAATTTTTGATTTTTTTATTTAAAAAACAAAATTGTATTTAATATTTTGGTTTATGAGTTGAAATTAAAATTTTTCTGAGGATTTTTGGAAAATATAAAAATTTGAAAATTTAAGGGCTGAGAGTAAAGACAAATATTTAGGCTTTATTAGAAAAAATTTTTTAGTAATTTTTCAAAATTTCAAAATTTTATAGAATTTTTACTGTGGACGAAGAGAAATCTACGGTAAAAATTACAATATATATTGGGAAAGGTTCCCCTATCGTATAGTAAGAGGTGTTTTTAAATATCGATTATAGAAATGACAGCCATATAAATTATGGTGACCATTCCTATTTATATGGATTTCGTTCTTATACGATATCGGAATAGTTCCTATAAAAATATGGTAATAATTCCTATGTCATTATGGTAATAGTTCCTATACTACTATGGTAACTGTTACCATATAATATGGTAATGATTACCATAACATTATATAACAAGGATTGCCATAATATTATGGTAATGATTACTGTAATATTATGGTAGTGATTACCAGAATATGAAGAATTTCTAAAGTTATGGTAATCATAACCATCATATTATGGTAACCGTTACCATTCATTATGGTAATTATTACCACAACATTATATAACAAGGATTACCATAATGAATGGTAATGATTACTGTAATATTATGGTAATGATTACCATAATATGAGAAATTTCTAAATGTTATGGTAAGCATTACCATCATATTATGGTAATCATTACCATAATGAATGGTAATGGTTACCATAACATTATATAACAAGGATTACCATAATGAATGATAATGATTACTGTAATATTATGGTAATGATTACCGTAATATGAGGATGTTTCTAAATGTTATGGTAATCATTACCATCATATTATGGTAACCATTACCATAAAATTATAGTAACGATTACTATAATATTATGGTAATGATTACCATAATTTTGTTACCATACAGTATAAGAAATTTTACCATAATTACAGAAAATGTTCCCATAGTTATAGCTATGAAAACTTTTTCCAGAAACTATGGGAGTATATCCCATAATTCCAAGTAGTTATTACCATAATGTTATGGGTTAATATTTTATAAACGTACTATGTACGGTTACCATAAATTTCTCTCAGTGTCAGGCGTAACTACAGAAATTTCATTTTTTCTTAAATTTCATTTTTATATTTTCTACTCCACCCTAGTTAAATAATTTTTTTATTAATTGGAAATTTAGACAGAAACTAATAAAATTTTCTATAAATTTTATGAATACTAGCAATAAGTAAATAAATATTTATATTTTTAGATGTATACAAAATGAAGAATGTGCAATGCCGTCATGTGAATTCGGTGATTATATAAAACGTCAAGGAAGATGTCCCCGTAAAAAAGAAAAATTCGACGAAATTGCCAACTTTCCAAATCACATGAATTATCATAACCGACATAGAAGTTGAAATTAATAATTAACAAAAATCCGTAAGTGACAAATTCACCACAAAAACAAAAAGAAAAGTACGTGCCAAATTGTTTAATTGCAAAGACTATTGACCGTATAGTGAAAAAAAAAATGCAAAGCATTTCGTGCCTATCAACAAATTTACTCGGTATATTTTTTTTACGGCACTAATTACGTTTATACCTTAATTGTACATAAATTTGTACACGTGTGTTTATAAAGTATGCGTTAATTAATAATAATTAATTAATTAATTAAAAAAAATTTATTAATTATTAATATTAGTAATGAGACTAAAAAATAAATTACTAGATCTAAGGGCATGATTTTTTTTTTAATATATATATGTATTAATTAATAATTAATAATTAATATATTATGTGTAATAAATATAATAATTTAAATTTTATTATGATAGTGTCCTATTTTTAAAATGGATATTAAGGACACGTGCCTAGTCTGAGGTTGAAAATCAAATATTTTCCATGATTTAGTGTTACATTTATATTAATATATATATAAATATAAATATATATGTAAGTAATATAATTATGGTAGTTATTAATATTATCCCATTAAAAAAAAAAAAAAAAAAAAACATTATTTAAGGACATTTAATATTATTTTATGTTATACGCACTTTTGTATTGATTATGTTCTATATATATATACATATATATATATATTAAATAATGCGCTTTTCAATTGTATTCAGTCTAACAATTTAAATTTAATTACATTTTATTTAATATTGAAAATTATTGTAGATTATGATAATAAATAATATGATAATTTTTAAATGAGTTTTTTGCTGTCAATTTATGAAGTTCTCTATAGTATTCAACAAGCAACAAGTGGACGTCAATTGACTGCCTTCAATTTAGCGATAATTTCCCTGATAGTAAAATCTTTTGGTCAACAACTTGCTGTTCAGTGTTTTCGGTTGATTTAACATCAATTTGAGGTCAAAATTTGCTATTTCAAATTTTGACTGTAGATTCCCATCCTCAGACAAGATTTTCTGGTCAGAAAGTTGGTGTCAATTAGTTGAGATCAAGTTGATGACAACTTTAGCCTCTGTAAATATTGACTGCAAGTTGTTACCAACTTTTTCAAGCACTTGATGACAATTATCTGCCGCAAGTTGCCACTAACTTTCAAGAAAAATTGAAGGCAACTTTCAGTCAACTAATGAATGCTAACTTCCTTAGAAAGTTATCGACTACTTGCTGTCAACTTCTAGAAATGCGAATTATTGTGGCTAACTTGGCAACAAACTGCTGCCAATAGTCGTCGCTAGCCTTAAGCTGACAGCAAGTAGATGCTACCTAGCCAAGAAAGTTGACATCTATTAGTTGCCTTCGATTTTCCCAGTAAATTGTCATCAAATTTCCAAAACAGTTGGTAACAACTCGCTGTCAGTATTAACAAAGACTCAAATTGACATCAACTTGATGACAAGCAATTGACATCAATTTCCTGACCAAAATTACTATCAGGACCGCAATCAAAATGGCTATCACGGGTCTTTATCATCAGCTCAAAAACTACAGTATCAATAGAGCGAGCCACCGAACAAACAACAAAAGCCATCTCGAAACAAATATTTGCTTCTCAACTTTGTACAAGTACAAAGTTCACTATCAATGAACAGAAAATACAATGATACATTGTAACCACACGCAACCATTGCACACATCATCACTCTTGCAACACATACAGCTCAATACAACCCACTCTTGTTATAATTATTGTTATTGTTATTGTTACTATTGTTACCACACTATATATACCTATATATATATTTATTAAAACAATCCAAATGGCTAATGCGGCAAAAAATATCGGCAACTTGTGCTATATATTACTATATTTATATAAAAACAAACTTTAAAAAAACGCATTACCGGAGCTCTAAGTGGTTAAACAAACTTAAACTCATTCAAACAAATTTTAAAATTCTAAACACCTGAATTACATCACAACCACAAAAACAACTCAATTAATATTTAAATTCATTATCGATATTTAATATTCGCGCTTATCTATAGATTCAAAGTTCTTTCAAAAAAAGTTATCCTTGAAATTAAATAATTTAAATGTTTTGTAAATTCGCGGGTGATAAATAAAATTATATAAAGTGTATAAATAATATAATAAATACATAAATATATATATTTATTTATTTATAATGAATAGTTTCATAAATTATTTAAAAGAACCAGAGCTTGTGGCAGAAATTCAAAAATGTTTTGGTGTCGAGTATAAGGAAAATTTTCCAAAAACAAAAATCAAAAATGGAGAAATAAATGGAGAAAGTAAAGGAAATTGTGATGAAGATACAAATGGATGTTTGTTGAGAAATGATATTAATTTATGTGACATAAGAGATGACAAAAATAATTATTGTAAAAGTTTATATAAAGATGATGATGACGGGAATGAGATAACCAAAGTTGAAAAGTTGACAGTAATAAATAATTATTATTGGTACTATTTGTTTTTGTTTAGTACTGAGCTTGGGGATGAAATTTTTTATACGACGTTCATACCCTTTATGTTTTGGAACATCGACGCGCTTGTTGGCCGCAGAGTTGTTCTAGTATGGGGTATTATCATGACAATAGGTAATTATTTTTTACTTGTTAATTACTCTGGTTAATCGGGAAACATGATTTGGTTTTTTGAATTTTTAAATTTAATTTACGATTAAATTTGAACCGGGCGGGGAATCCCAAGAGTCAGAAATTTGAAATTCAAAATATCTTGATAATTATTGAGTTTACGAAAAAAATATAAGACACCTTTTTTGTAGAGAATTTCAAGCTCTACAAAAAAGGTATCTTATGTTTTTTTGAAAATTTTAATATTTAAGGAGATATTTGTAAAAAACCAATGACACTTTGTTTTGATAACTTTTAAATTTTCGCGGGACAATTTTAAATTTTCTTTGAAAAACTAAATATATTTTTTTTTAAATTAGTAATTCAGTAATAAGTTATTCTGGTTAATTAGTAAACAAGTTTTTGGTTTTCAAATTTTAAAATTCTATATACAATAAAATTTGAACCGACGGGGAATCCCAGTACTCAGAAATTTTAATTTCAAAATATCTCAATAACTATTGAGTTTACAAAAAAACTATAAGATACCTTTTTTATAGAGAATTTAAAGCTCTACAAAAAAGGTATCTTATAGTTTTTTCGTAAACTCAATAATTATCGAGATATTGCCAAAAAACCAATGGCACTTTTTTGATAGCTTTTAAATTTTCGCGGGAGTTTTGAATTTTATTTAATAAATAAAAATGTATATTTCAGGTCAAGTACTGAAAGATGTAATACGTTGGCCTAGACCAGCATGTCCACCAGCAATAAGATTACAGAACAAATGGTCTCAGGAATATGGAATGCCGTCAACACACGCGGCAATAAGTGTCGCTATTCCGTTTAGCATATTAATATTTACTATCAATCGTTACAGTTACTCAGTACCATTAGGATTAATAATTGTTACTACATGGTAATATTTAAAGACCCTCTCTCTCCTCTAATTAACTAAGCTCAATACTTAATTAATAATATTTTAATTGTTCATTTAGGTGTACGTTAATTTGCCTAAGCCGCCTTTATCTCGGCATGCACACGGTACTAGATATAATCGCGGGTTTGTTACTAGCGATAGTACTCATGATTGTGCTGGTACCGATAGTTAGAACTATTGATTATTATTTAGTAACAAATTTCATAGTTGTCGTGATATTTATTATCATTTGTGTTCTTACTATCGTTTATTATCCTTGCAGTGATCGCTGGACACCCACAAGGTAATTTATTAATTTTTTTTATAATTAATAGCAGAAAAAAAATAAATATCTTGACTGATTATAAATTTAATTAATTAATTTTCATTTTAATTCAAATTTTTCCAAGCATCGAAATTCAAAATTACCAAATTTTATTTTTAAAAAATTATTTACTTACAAAATTTCAATTTTTAAAATTCGCAAAATTTTATTGATAAAAAAAAATTAAATATCTCGATTAATTGTAAATTAATTAATTTTTATTTTAAATCAAATTTTTTCGAGTATCAAAATTCAAAATTATCAAATTTTATTTTTTTAAAATTATTTACTTATAAAATTTGAATTTTTAAAATTCAAATTTTATAATTAAATAATTTTTGAAAAATTAAATATCTTGATTAATTGTAAATTAATTAAATTAATTAATTTTTGGTTCAAATCGAATTTTTTCAAGTATCAAAATTCAAAATTATCAAATTTTATTTTATTAAAATTATTTACTTATAAAATTTGAATTTTAATAATTTAAAATTTTTTTTTTGATTTCAAAAAATTAAATTAAAATTTCGACTAATAGTCAATTAATTAATTCATATTCCAATTCAAATTTTTCCAAAGATCAAAATTTGAAAATAAAATTTAATTTTTAAAAAAAATATTTATTTATAAAATTTGAATTTTAAAAATTCGAAAATTTTTATTGATAAAAAAAAAATTAAATATCTCAATTAATTGTAAATCAATTTAATTAATTAATTTTTATTTTAATTAAAATTTTTCCATGTGTCAAAATTCAAAATTATAAAATTTAATTTATTCAAAAATTATTTATAAAATTTGAATTTTGATAATTTGAAGAAAATTTTAAAATAAAAAAGAATTGTTTAAATCGCAGGATTAAATTTTGAAATAAAATTTGATTTTTCAATTTATCAAGCATTAATTTTTTCAAAATACATTTCGCTAATAAATTATTCAAAATTTCAAAAATATGATGACTATTAAAAAAAATTAAAATTACGATAATTAATCAAAATTTTCAGCTCCTTACCATAAAAAAATTAATTGAATTTTTTATTTCAAACTAATTATCGATTTGCTTGTGAATAAAAAATAATAAAGAATTTGAAATATTGCAATTAATTTTTAATTTTCCCGGGCTAAAGTTTCTGGTTAATAATCAAAAATTTTTAATTCAATTAATCAATCATTTAATTTATATTCTGGACATAATAAATATGACCAACAATTTTTTTTAGAGGTGACTCTGCAATGGTGGTAGCAGTGACGTCAGGAATTCATTTTGGAGCCTGGCTCAACTACAAGACTGGACTAATATTACCTCCGATAGAATCACCGCCTTATCAAATAACTTTTCCGTCATATCAAACCGTCTTAGTGATTTTACTCAGAACATTTATAGGATTTTCAATTATAGTACTAAGTAAAATAATAGTCAAAAAAATAACTTACCGCGTAATATGCGGGATATTAAATCTAGACGCCGAGGTGTTAATGAAAAGTGAAAATTCTTTGGAAAACCGTTGGAAAATAGTCACCGACTTGACTTATAAATTTATATTTTGCTTTATCTTCGGGGTTCTTACGATTCATTATCTCCCGCAATTATTTTCGGCAGTGGGCATTGGACGCAAAGAATTCTACTATGAGTTTTAAGTTTAATCTTTTATTAATTAATTTAAATTATTATACTTTTTGTATTTTAATAAATTTACGTTTTTCTTTTTTTATTAAAAAATATTTGTTCTAGTCCTCAAACCTGAAAATATAAATAAATAATTATATATGTAATTATTTTTAAATATTTACATATGGAGACAGAATTAATTTACACAAAAAATTTCAATTAGTTAATTAATTAATTTAAAAAATATCTAGACATTTTTTATGAGTACGAATTCTGTCTCCAATTTAAAAAAATAAAATTTAATTACTTTTATTCTAATTGAACCGGCATATCCAATCTCAGAACCTGAAACCCAAATGAGTCAATAAATAAATAGATTAATTAATTAGAAAGGTATTCATTGCCTGGAATATTTTTTCGTACATTGGAAATTTTTACTGCTGCTAAAATTTATTCTAGTTATATTGCCTAGGTAAATATTAAATATGTAATTTAATTGGGAAAAAAATAATTGGTTCTATTGCCTAGAAAAATAATTCATGATGTTTGATTGATTGCTATTTAATTGTGAACCCAACCAAAGAAATTCCTAATTAATGTAGACAAGCTTCTGATTTTGCTGAGATAATCTTGTACTTGAGGAGAAATGATCAACAAAGACCGATCACTTGATAAAAAAAACGCAGCTGGTCTGAAAAATATCAGAACCTCGGTAGTCTTGACAATAGCAACTGTAAAACTTGACAGAGTTTTCTATCAGAAATTAGTGAGCTGATCAGGTGATTCCCTAAGTCGACTATGAGATTCAACCAGTGTCTTATTATGGACCGGCGAGTTATACTTTTGTCAAGACTACCGCGGTTCTCATATTTTACAGATCAATCGTCTTTTTTTATCAAGTGATCGGTCTTTGTTGATCATTTCTCCTCAAGTACAAGATTTTCTCAGGAAAATCAGGAGCATCTACATTAATTAGGAATTTCTTTGATTGGGTTCACAATTCAATAGCAATCAATTCAACATCATGAATTATTTTTCTAGGCAATAGAACTGCAATTATTTTTTTCGCAGTCAATTACATATTTAATATTTCCATAGGCTATAGAACCAATCAAAGAAATACCTAATTAATGTAGATGCTCCTGATTTTCCTGAGAAAATCTTGTACTTGAGGAGAAATGATCAACAAAGACCGATCACTTGATAAAAAAAGACGATTGATCTGTAAAATATGAGAACCGCGGTAGTCTTGACAAAAGTATAACTCGCCGGTCCATAATAAGACACTGGTTGAATCTCATAGTCGACTTAGGGAATCACCTGATCAGCTCACTAATTTCTGATAGAAAACTCTGTCAAGTTTTACAGTTGCTATTGTCAAGACTGCCGAGGTTCTGATATTTTTCAGACCAGCTGCGTTTTTTTTATCAAGTGATCGGTCTTTGTTGATCATTTCTCCTCAAGTACAAGATTTTCTCAGGAAAATCAGGAGCATCTACATTAATTAGGAATTTCTTTGATTGGGTTCACAATTAAATAGCAATCAATCAAACATCATGAATTATTTTTCTAGGCAATAGAACTGCAATTATTTTTTTCGCAATTAAATTACATATTTTATATTTCCATAGGCAATAGAACTAGAATAAATTTTAGTAGCCTGCAGGAAGAATTTATCTACGAAAAAATTTTAGGCGATTAATTAATAAATAAATTACCTGTAAGTTAGGGTCATAATTAGCAACAACTTTATCAGTTTTAATACTAAAAGGTACAAAGACATCAACCAAATAATGAAATTTATCAACCCCCACGACAACTCTCTCCTGATTGACCTCAACCTTGATGTCTTTGTCATCAACCAGCTTATTAGGCAGCTTGAAATACCCAATGCTCTTCAACATCTGCCCGTTCTTGGGCTCTCTCAGCAGCACAAAAGATTCTTCTTCATTCTTGCTCCTGTTCCCAGTCTTCTTGTTCCCTATTTCTTCAATCAGCGGCTTCTTCTTCTCTGCAATCAACTGTCCAGGTTTCTTGGCATCCCGCTTCTCTACCCGGTGCTCATGAAGAGTTCCAGTGACCTTCCGGTTCTTCAGCACGACGTAGTTCTCAGCGTTGAGGGTCTTGTTGTACTTGGCTTCAATAGCCGACAGAATTGTCCAGATAGTAAAAGTCAGAAAATGTTTTTCCTTCTGACATTTGTTGAAATAATTTGTGTTGATGGCAATGTCATAAGTCGGACACTTGGTGCCGTCTTTTGCGGATTCAAACCTCTCGTAGCCGACGCTCATGGGTATGGACCAGGTCGGCGGATCTTCATCAAGCAGAGCATGGAATTCTTGGTCTGTTATATCAACAGGCGGTGGTATTTCTAAAGTATGACATAAATTTATGAATACTTTGTCATTGCTGTCAGTTTTTGCTTTTATGCAGAGTCCAGGTGTTGGTTTGAATGTCACTGAGGCTACTGGAGATTCGAAACTTTTTAGCAGACTATTCAAGTCTTCATCTTGTTTTACATTTTCTGGCAGCAATAAATTTTTATTTATTATCGACTCGTCAACTTCTAGTATGTTTGACATATTTATTTTTATATATTTATTATTTTAGTGAACTTGCGGTTAATCTTCGACTTGTTTGTTACCAAGGTTATGTTTTTGAATTCTATCCCCAGTCCCCACGTTATAATTTCTAACCGCGAGTACGTTCTTTTAATTCGTCTTTACTGCGCAGGCGCAAGTTTTTAAATTTGAGCGCAAAACCAAAAATTCTTAGACTTTGGTTTCCGAGTCTAGTATTTTTTTAAATATTTGAAAAATAAATTATTAGAAACGGGAGGAAAACTCAAAATCGTGTCAAAATAAAATGGCGGGAAAGAAAAATATTTGAAAATTATCAAAAAAAACACTTGAGTGTTTGAACAAACCTTGGTGGAGAAATAATGCGCAGAAGGGTGTCCTAATACACTTGGAGATTTGAATTAAATTGCTCCAAGTGTATTGCAGCTAAAAAACGTCACTTGACTGCTATTTCCCACCAGACGATGCCAGATGATTTTGCTCAGGAACTTGAAAGACATCAGCATCAGCCAGCAACACTTTACACTAGCACTGAACACTCAACACTCACTACACCACAGACACTTTGCACAATTTAAATTAACAAAAGATAAATTTTACAATCACTGCACAATTTTACGCGACTTAACTGCGATACTGTGTTTTAATTCAAACGTAAAGAAGGATCTGGACTACAACTGTCGTTTTCGATGATACTGACTGCCGCTATCGAACCGGTAGTTGGTACTAAGCAATCGAATTTGCGATTCATCGACTTCCCCCCACTTTAGCAAACATTTGAACGTCGAATACAGTGACGCACAGTAGCGCCATCATGGCGCGAAATTTAAAAATTGAAATTTAATAAGTTCATTAAAATTTATATGTATCAATAATTATATTAATTGGACTAAAAATATACTCGAAGATTTTTATTTTCATCAAGAATTTGTTAATTATGCTCATTACTTGCGCGGTAAATTTAAATATTTGATAAATAAATTATTAGAAGCTGGAGAAAACTAAAAATCGTACAAAATAAAATGGCGGCGGAATATGATAGAAAAATATTTGAAAATTATCAAAAAAAACACTTGAGTGTTTGAACAAACCTTGGTGGAGAAATAATGTGCAGAAGGGTGTCCTAATACACTTGGAGATTTGAATTAAATTGCTCCAAGTGTATTTCAGCTAAAAAACGTCACTTGACTGCTATTTCCCACCAGACGATGCCAGATGATTTTGCTCAGGAACTTGGAAGTCATCAGCATCAGCCATCAGCAACACTGCATTAGCACTGAACACACAACACTCAACTACACCACAGCACTTTGCACAATTTAAATTTAACAAACACTGCACATTTTAATTGAACAATTACTGTAAGCAATAAATATTTTGGACAATTCCGCGAATTAACTGCACTACTGTGTTCAATTTTAACGTACTAAAGAAAGATCTCGACTACTGCTGCCATTGTCTATGATACTGACTGTTGCTATTGGACCGCTAGCTGGTACGAAGCAACCGACTTTGCAACTCATTCCCCCACCTCCACTTTAGCAATATTTTGTACGTTGAATAGTGACGCGCAGTAGCGCCATCTTGGCGCGAAATTTCAAAATTGAAATTTAATAATTTTATTAAAATTGATGTATCAATTATTATATTAATTAGACTAAATATATACTCGAAGATTTTTATTTTTATCAATAATTAATTAATAATTCTTATTACTTGCCCGGTAACTTTAAATATTTGAAAAATAAATTATTAAAAATGGAAGCTAAATTAAAAATCTTAAATCAAAATAAAATGCCAGCAGAATTCAATACAAATATTCAAAATATTAAAAAAAAAAAAACATGCAAAGTTTTAAGCTACAGCTGCTCGCAGCTCATTCAAAAATGCACTCGACAATTTAATTACCTGAGTAATTTTAAAAACATTTAGTTAATTGATGAATTAATTAGTTTATTAATTTTAATTGTTATCTTACTTAATTTTCATTTGAACTTCGACTTATTTATTACTAAGCTTATGACATTATAAGTTTAAATTTTATTCTTACATTCTAACTGCGAGTCCATTCTCCCACTTTTCTCTTCACTACTGCGCGTGCGCAACTTTTTGAACTGAACCTTAGCCGCCAAAAGTCCCTAGACTTAATTTTCCAGTCTAGTGAATTTTTTTACAGAAAAATAACCAGGAATTTATATTTATTTTGACAATCGAACTTCAAAATAAATAATAATAATAATACTAATTAATAAAATAATGAATTATCAGCTAATTAATTAATTTATAAAAATAATTAAGAAACTAAATATGGATCTTGAAAATTTTAACTCATATTTATCTAATCCTTCGAATGAAAATTTATTTACCCAGGTAATTTTTTATCATTTAATTGCTTAATTTATTAATTTGAAAAATGTTAATTAAAATTATAATTAATTAACAGTTTTTCCATGGATGCATTGATGAAATTTGCGGGTACCCTGGACCAAGTTATCAGCAATTTGTAAATATAGGTTGGAGTAACGATGAATATAAATATTTTCATAAATATATCAATAAACTATTTAAAAATCCTCTGGTACTTTACTGTGATCTGACGAAGGTAATTTTATTGCTAATTAATTATTTTATTAATTGGAGAATTTGAATATTTTTTTTATTAATTGATTGGTCGCTTGAATGTTTAGATGCCGCAAGAATTTCTTGTCTTACCTGAAAACATAAAAACAAAAATAATATCATGTGTGAATGTGCGGCTAGATAAACTAACGAGCGCATTGATAACAGAAGTGTCCCAAAGAGAAAAGTCGACGGTGACTGACTTTGACTGGAGAGTGAAAATGATCATGGGCTCGAGCCATGTCGCCTCTTTGAAGCTGCCGGTTGTCCAACTGGACCTTCTTGTTAAGGAAAAAAATATGAAAGATATCATCAATGTCGAGATGGATCGTGACCAGTTGGATTGTTTTATTAAAACACTTGAAGCTGTTGTTTAAATTTATTTTTACTGTGATTTATATTAATAAATATTTTTTAGTATTATTTACGTATGGACTTTGTAGAGATTTGGTTATTAAACATTTTTTTCTAACTCCTATATTATTTTATTGTGGGGAGGCATCAGTTGTTTCCATTGTTTTTAATTAATGTATCAGTTATCTACAATATTTTTTCGTAGATAAATTCTTACTGCTCGTCTACTAAAATTTATTCTACGGTTCTATTGCCTATGAAAATATTAAATATGTAAATTAATTGCGAAAAAAAATAATTGCAGTTCTATTGCCTAGAAAAATAATTCATGATGTTTGATTGATTGCTATTTGATTGTGAACCCAATCAAAGAAATTCCTAATTAATGTAGATGCTTCTGATTTTCCTGAGAAAATCTTGTACTTGAGGAGAAATGATCAACAAAGACCGATTACTTGATAAAAAAAGACGATTGATCTGTAAAATATGAGAACCGCGGTAGTCTTGACAAAAGTATAACTCGCCGGTCCATAATAAGACACTGGTTGAATCTCATAGTCGACTTAGGGAATCACCTGATCAGCTCACTAATTTCTGATAGAAAACTCTGTCAAGTTTTACAGTTGCTATTGTCAAGACTACCGAGGTTCTGATATTTTTCAGACCAGCTGCGTTTTTTTTATCAAGTGATCGGTCTTTGTTGATCATTTCTCCTCAAGTACAAGATTTTCTCAGCAAAATCAGAAGCTCGTCTACATTAATTAGGAATTTCTTTGATTGGGTTCACAATTAAATAGCAATCAATCAAACATCATGAATTATTTTTCTAGGCAATAGAACCAATTATTTTTTTTCTCAATTAAATTACATATTTAATATTTACCTAGGCACTAGAACCAATCAAAGAAATACCTAATTAATGTAGATGCTTCTGATTTTGCTGAGAAAATCTTGTACTTGAGGAGAAATGATCAACAAAGACCGATCACTTGATAAAAAAGACGATTGATCTGTAAAATATGAGAACCGCGTTAGTCTTGACAAAAGTATAACTCGCCGGTCCATAATAAGACACTGGTTGAATCTCATAGTCGACTTAGGGAATCACCTGATCAGCTCACTAATTTCTGATAGAAAACTCTGTCAAGTTTTACAGTTGCTTTTGTCAAGACTACCGAGGTTCTGATATTTTTTAGACCAGCTGCGTTTTTTTTATCAAGTGATCGGTCTTTGTTGATCATTTCTCCTCAAGTACAAGATTTTCTCAGCAAAATCAGAAGCTCGTCTACATTAATTAGGAATTTCTTTGATTGGGTTCACAATTAAATAGCAATCAATCAAACATCATGAATTATTTTTCTAGGCAATAGAACCAATTATTTTTTTTGCAATCAATTACATATTTAATATTTACCTAGGCAATAGAACCAATCAAAGAAATACCTAATTAATGTAGATGCTTCTGATTTTGCTGAGAAAATCTTGTACTTGCGAAGAAATGATCAACAAAGACCGATCACTTGATAAAAAAAAGACGATTGATCTGTAAAATATGAGAACCGCGTTAGTCTTGACAAAAGTATAACTCGCCGGTCCATAATAAGACACTGGTTGAATCTCATAGTCGACTTAGGGAATCACCTGATCAGCTCACTAATTTCTGATAGAAAACTCTGTCAAGTTTTACAGTTGCTATTGTCAAGACTACCGAGGTTCTGATATTTTTCAGACCAGCTGCGTTTTTTTTATCAAGTGATCGGTCTTTGTTGATCATTTCTCCTCAAGTACAAGATTTTCTCAGCAAAATCAGAAGCTCGTCTACATTAATTAGGAATTTCTTTGATTGGGTTCACAATTAAATAGCAATCAATCAAACATCATGAATTATTTTTCTAGGCAATAGAACCAATTATTTTTTTTGCAATCAATTACATATTTAATATTTACCTAGGCAATAGAACCAATCAAAGAAATACCTAATTAATGTAGATGCTTCTGATTTTGCTGAGAAAATCTTGTACTTGCGAAGAAATGATCAACAAAGACCGATCACTTGATAAAAAAAAGACGATTGATCTGTAAAATATGAGAACCGCGTTAGTCTTGACAAAAGTATAACTCGCCGGTCCATAATAAGACACTGGTTGAATCTCATAGTCGACTTAGGGAATCACCTGATCAGCTCACTAATTTCTGATAGAAAACTCTGTCAAGTTTTACAGTTGCTATTGTCAAGACTACCGAGGTTCTGATATTTTTCAGACCAGCTGCGTTTTTTTTATCAAGTGATCGGTCTTTGTTGATCATTTCTCCTCAAGTACAAGATTTTCTCAGCAAAATCAGAAGCTCGTCTACATTAATTAGGAATTTCTTTGATTGGGTTCACAATTAAATAGCAATCAATCAAACATCATGAATTATTTTTCTAGGCAATAGAACCAATTATTTTTTTTGCAATCAATTACATATTTAATATTTACCTAGGCAATAGAACCAATCAAAGAAATACCTAATTAATGTAGATGCTTCTGATTTTGCTGAGAAAATCTTGTACTTGCGAAGAAATGATCAACAAAGACCGATCACTTGATAAAAAGACGATTGATCTGTAAAATATGAGAACCGCGTTAGTCTTGACAAAAGTATAACTCGCCGGTCCATAATAAGACACTGGTTGA
This sequence comes from Microplitis manilae, assembly GCA_030273425.1. Classification (NCBI taxonomy): domain Eukaryota; kingdom Metazoa; phylum Arthropoda; class Insecta; order Hymenoptera; family Braconidae; genus Microplitis; species Microplitis manilae. The sequence goes on from CP092727.1 coordinate 23,952,652, forward strand.
ATCTCATAGTCGACTTAGGGAATCACCTGATCAGCTCACTAATTTCTGATAGAAAACTCTGTCAAGTTTTACAGTTACTATTGTCAAGACTACCGAGGTTCTGATATTTTTCAGACCAGCTGCGTTTTTTTTATCAAGTGATCGGTCTTTGTTGATCATTTCTCCTCAAGTACAAGATTTTCTCAGCAAAATCAGAAGCTCGTCTACATTAATTAGGAATTTCTTTGATTGGGTTCGCAATTAAATAGCAACCAATCAAACATCATGAATTATTTTTCTAGGCAATAGAACTGCAATTATTTTTTTCGCAATTAAATTATATATTTAAAATCTCCATAGGCAATAGAACTAGAATAAATTTTAGTAGGCAACTGCCTTCTCTTCTATTATTTAAAATATTTCATCATCAGTTTTAATTGTCAAGAAATTAAAAGTTTAAATAAAATTAATTTGTCTTACTAAACGCCATTTTGAAATCCAGCCGCATCGATAAAATATATTCTTGAATCACGTATTTTCATATAAAATCATGCTTCAACTTCTTTAAGTATCACCTTATCAATCGTCATACAAAATTAATAAAATTCCCCAACAATTATCTCAGAAAATCTAAAAAATTTTAGTTACCTTTTCAAAACAACCCGCGTTTAAATTAAAATTTCATCGCCATTTTAAATCAGCGAAGCCGCCATCTTGTTGACTTCATAATCAAAACAAACCCACTTTTTTTCACTCTAAAAATTCATACAATCATCATTACTTACATACCTAGTTCATATATATTTATATCAACGATATTAATTAATTAAAATTAATAATTACCTGCAATAAGAACTGATAAATAATGCAAGGATAAAAAATATAAGAGGAATATTATAGCCAGTGAATGATTAGATCCAAATTTTAAATAATAAAATAAGTAATTATACAATTGTTTCACAGTTTATTATAGATTATCGATAAATGTATAATAATTACTATTAACTGCTCATCGAATCATACTGAAGACTGCGTTAATCATTCATTTATTAAGAAATATCCCCGACACAAAATTACTTACAAAAATATTATTAATAATAATTAATTAATTAATTAATTAATAAATCAATTTATAATTATAATTATCATTATCATTACAATTACAATTATAATAAATTTTTAAATTCGACTTACGGTTTAAACAAGTAAATAATATATGACCTTACAATAAATCTTAAAGTAAAAAAAAATCTAAATTATTTAATTTTTGCATCGGGAATTAATTCAGTTTTAAATTTTAAAATAATTTTGCCCTCGATTATTTTTAAATTTATTGTGACGGCGAGATCACGATTTAACATTTTAATTAAAAAAATTAAATTCATTCCTTCAATTAATTTCGTTGTTAATTATCGTTATTTACGGAAAATTTTCATACGATTACTATACAATTTTAATTACTTTTTTTCACTATTAATATTTTATATATTTTATTTAATGATTTAAATGCCAGTCAAAATAATTAGTATTATAATTTATTATTTTTATAATTAATTTATACCTCTAACACTTATAAATATTAAGATTTTAATTTTTATAAATTGTTAAGAGTCTACTGCCTTAACAAAAGTCTTTAGGCTTTTAAGGACATTTTCAAAAATTACCCCCACTTTTTTAAAAATATTTTTTTACTCTAATGGCAGAGGATCAAAATTTTAAAAATTAATTTTTAAAAATTAAAGAAGTAATTTTTTTAAAAATTGATTATTAATTAGGAGTAAAACAAAATTTTGTAAATAAATTTTAGTCACAAAATTTAGACATCATTTTACTAAAATTTATTTTCAAAATTTCATTTAATTCCAAATTATAAAAAATTTTTTAAATAAACGCGGGTAGATTTTTTTTCCCGCCAAATCGAAGTTAATTTGAATTTAAAAAAAATTCGAAATGACTCAGAATTCAGTCCCAATTTTTTAAAAATTAATTTTAAAAATTTTAACACATTAAAATTGAAAGTAATTAATTTTTTGAAAAAGTGGAGGCAGTTTGAAAACGGCCTTAATTAATTATCAATTATTTTCGTTTATTTTTTAAATTTTTTATCATATATTTAATTATCAAGGTATAAACGTATAAATATCGTATGAAAAAGGTTTAAAAAGGTACCGTTTTAAGTTTATAATTGGAATTGGTAGTGGCGGGTTTCATTTAATATTTAATATATAATATTTATCAATTATTATTATTATTATTAATATTAATATTTATTTATTTACTTTAATTAGGCGACATTATAAAAGAACAATAGGCGATAGATAACCAGCGAGTTTTTCTTTACATATGCAATCGTTTTTTTTTTTTTTTTAAATATTTTATTACATATCACTTACATGTGCTCGGCTAAAAGTTAACTATCGTATTGTTTTACAATTTAATAATTAATATTTTATTATAATTAGTTATCATTTTGTTCTATTAGTTTGTTCGTGTGATTTAAAAATGTGCGCAAGACGCGTGTGAAAAATGTGCAATTTAAATAAATGGTATTTTAATTAATTCAATTGTACAATTAAATGAGTTTTTATTTTTATTTTAATTAATTTAAATATTAATTATAATTTTTTAAAATTAATTTTTCAAGTCTCAATAATTAATTCGAGTCATTAATTTAATTAATTAAAATTGATGTTAATTATAATTAAGTCATCAAATTTCATTTGTTAATGATCTTAATTATTTTGATTAATTAAGTCTCAATAATTAATTAATAATTTTGAAGACTTAATTAATTAATTCGTCTTCTAATTAATTTAATTAATTAAAATTGATTTTAATTATAATTAAGTCATCAAATTTCATTTGTTAATGATCTTAATTATTTTAATTAATTAAGTCTCAATAATTAATTAATAATTTTGAAGACTTAATTAATTAATTCGTCTTCTAATTAATTTAATTAATTAAAATTGATGTTAATTATAATTAAGTTATCAAATTTCATTTGTTAATGTCCTTAATTATTTTAATTAATTAAGTCTCAATAATTAATTAATAATTTTCAAGACTTAATTAATTAATTCGTCTTCTAATTAATTTAATTAATTAAAATTGATGTTAATTATAATTAAGTCATTAAATTTAATTTGTTAATGACCTTAATTATTTTAATTAATTAAGTCTCAATAATTAATTAATAATTTTCAAGGCTTAATTAATTAATTCGTCTTCTAATTAATTTAATTAATTAAAATTGATTTTAATTATAATTAAGTCATCAAATTTCATTTGTTAATTACCTTAATTATTTTAATTAATTAAGTCTCAATAATTAATTAATAATTTTAAAGGCTTAATTAATTTATTCGACTTCTAATTAACTTAATTAATTAAAATTGATGTTAATTATAATTAAGGGCCATAATTTTTAAAATTAATTTTTACATTAAAAATAATTAAACTCACGTAATTAATTAAAAAAATGAAAAATATTTAAATTACAATTAAAATAAAAAAAAAAAACTCATTTTTTTTATTTCCAAGCCATAACCACATCAATACCATTCTCATCTCCCCCATTCACTCATTAATCACCACCATAATAATTATAAATAATTAAATTAAAACAGTATGTTTCAATTATTATCAATTAATTATTAATTAATCATTACTTTAACCACTAGACAATTAGTAGCATGGGGAGATTTTAAAACCGGCACCTTGAGTATTTAATTCCTTTGTTATAAATTTAAAAATAAAAATAAACGAGTTAAATACATTTAAAAAAAAATAAAATAAAATAAACGAATCGCTCGTTAATTAAAAAAACATAAAATAAAATATTAGTTATGCGTATTTATAATAATATATCTTAATAACAATTAATGACACTTGTTTTAATTTCTACATTATTTGCAGAGGATATTAATCAATAATTATCATTATTATTAATATTATTAATTATTCATTTTTAATATTAAAACCTTATTGGGCACGGCCCAATGTCAGGACTGTTATCATTATTTTATTTATTTATTAATTAATTAATTTAATCATTAATTAATTAATGCGTTGCCGTATTAACTAATCTATTGTTTTCCGAGCGTTAAATCTACCATTCGTTTATTTAATTATTTTTTATTTATTATCAAATTGTAAAAAAAAAAAAACTCGCCGCCATCCTGCCGTCAGTCAGAATTAAAATACAAATTAATATTCATTAATTAGGCGCACGAATGAGTTGATTTTTTATTGTGACGAACGCTCGTGGCAACTCGATTTACAATTTTTTTTTTCTTAATTTTTGAGTTTTATTTTAAATTAATTAATTATGTTGACGTTGTTGTTGCTGTTGTTGTTGATGTTAATGAATTGCTGCTCGTAAAAAAAAATGGGTTGTTTCAGGTTTTAAATTGCAGGAATGGTCCAAATATACATATCTATAATATAATTATTATTTTTTTTGGTTTTAATGAGAAAAAAAAACATTTTTAGTTTTTTTTTTTCTTCGACCCCAAAATACACAATTTTTATGATGACGTTTATTCGTTGAGATTGTTTTGATGATTCATTTCGGCAATTATTTCCTGAAATTTTTTAAAAATTATTATTATTTTATTCCCTATTATAATTAACAAGTTTTATATTTATATACATATATTTTTTTCCATAGAAATAAAACAAATTTCATTTATCAGTATCTCGGTAAAAAAATTGTAAATAAATAAAATATTCTTTCAATATTTAATTTTGAATTTCTAATTAAAAAAAATTTTTTTCATGACCAAAAAATTTAAAACTGTCAAAGAATTAAAAAAAAATTTTTTTTTTCATGATCCAAAAATTTGAATCCCTTACAGAATTAAAAAATAATTTTTGTTTCTAGATTCAAAAATTTGAGTCAGTCATAAAATTATAAAAAAAATTTTTTTTCATAATCAAAAATTTTGAATTCGTCAAAGAATTAAAATAAAAAAAAATTTGAATCCGTTGCCAAATTAAAAAATACAAAATTTTTTTATAATAAAAAAATTTGAATCCGTCACTGAATTACGAATAAAAATTTTATGATTCAAAAATTTTGAACCCGTTTCAAAATTAAAAAAAAAAATTTTTAAATAAATAATCACGTGTTTTAAAATAAATGTAATTTTTTTTTTAAATATGAAAACTTGTAAATAATTAAAAAAAAAATTAATTAATTCTTACATTTTTGTTGACAGCTTCAATGTTTTCATTTACTGCTGCTGCAACAGCTTTCTCATTAATATCAATCTCTTCGACAGCCTGTCAAAAAAGAAAATTACATTAATTATTTATTGCCTCATAAAAAAAGGTCAATTAATTAAATTAAAAAAATTAATTAGTAATCAGTTGGCCCCTATTTCTCTCTCATTATTTTATTTATATCAAGAACTAAAAAATCTGCTCGGCAAATATTTTTAGTCTCCAGGTATTCATCATTTAATTAATTAATTACTTAATAATAATATAAATTAATTATACAAAATTACGTACTTTAGTAACTGAAGTAACATCTTCAGTAATAGCAGGTCCAAGTGATGCTGGTGGTTCAGAAACTACTGGTGGTACTGGACTTTTGTTTTCTTCTTCAACAGTTTCCGTTTTCTCAGCGACGTTATTTTCAACTGGAGCTTCAACTTCTGGTATGCTCTATAATTAATTAATTGAAGTTATTAATTAAAATGAAGTTTAAAAATAAATTATAAATTACATGCTAATTTAATAAATAAATAAAATTCGTTCATTCACTCTGACATGCGGTAATGCTTCAAGATGCGCCAAATATAACTTTTTAATTCCACACGGTAATTAATTATAATTCATTAAATATTTGTCTATCAATGAGATTTTTTTATTTATCGCTGGCTTTTGAATGCTTTTTTTTTATTAATTTCTAAATATTTTATACTCTTGCTCCAATTATTTGAATTATTTATTGCGCGGCAAAATTTAAAAAATTCAAATATTTCCGTTTCGTTTAATTACGAACTTAGACTTCCGGTTTTATTTTTTTTTTTAAATTGTAATTATTTATTTTTTTATTCAAAACTTTTTTCAAGTTTTAAAAAATTAAAACCGGGGTTTTTTTAAATATTCAAATTTTCGCGCTTTTTTTTCAAATTTTTTTTTTCCAAAATAATATAAAAATTAATTATAAATTTATAAAAAAAAAAAAAAAATCCAAATATTCGTTTTTTAAAATTTTAAAAAATTAACCATAGAACCCGCGATTTTCAAAAAACAAATTTTCCACATTTTTTTCCAATTCAAAAAATTTCCCATTCCATGAATTAGTTATCAATAAAATAAATCCCGCGATTTTTAAATATTAAAATTTTCGCGCCCTTTTAAAATTTTTTATTCAAACCAACATGAATGATTAATAAATTTAAAAAAATTAGCACAGGTGTTAAAAAAGCCAGCTGGTAAAATCTTAAAAAATGACTGAAATCGTTAGTCGAAAAACCAAGAGGCAGATGAAGGATGAGGATAAATAATGAATTAATATAACCAATTAATAAATGTCAATACTAAAAAGTTCATTGACCAAAAACAATGAACCCGAGGATAAACGACAGGGTCCAGGATACGGGAGATGATGGACCAGGCGCGGTTAATTCACCATCCGCTTTATGAAATATATATGTATATATATGTATATCAAATGACGACGTAACAATATAATAAATATCGCCACGTGAACTGAATAGTCCGATTCATGCCAGTAGTTGGTGTCTATTAATCACCTGATGATTCTGGAACAAACTGTCTTTAGTTGTCACTTCCTCTTGGTTATTATCATTATCATCATTGATATCAATTGTCTCAGCCAGTCTATCATTAATAACAATCTCGCATTTATCATAAACGTATCCATTCATTTTATCCTGCTGCTCTTGTTTGTCTAATTTGTCTTGCTGCGAGGACTCTACGGATGGATTGGGACTGGCAGGCGGTGTCAGAAGGTCTTCTGTCGGACTTTTAGGACTGGGAGATTTGTTATCATTTGCTTTTTCATTATCACTAACTTCGTTATCCTCAACCTTTACAATTTCCTCTTCTTTCTCAGCTTGAGACTCCGGCTGAGGTGGCGGTGGAGGCAAATCATCATCCTGAGGTGCCGGCAATTGTTCGGGAGACTCACTGACTTCAGTGTCGACACTATCAACCGCTGGAGGTAATGACAATTCAGATGACAAAGTGTAGTCATCAGATATCTGAGATGCCATGAAATTAATAAAATCTGCAGAAGCTTTTGGTACCGGGATTGGAGACTCTGGTAAAGGTGGAGGGACATCTGCTTCTAGATCATCAGCTGATACTGCAACTGGTCCTTCTTCAGATTCAATTACCATGTCTTCAGTTTTAGGTACTGATGGTAGTATCGGAGCATCTGGAAGTTTTGATTCTGTTTCAAGTTCAATTATTTCGGTAACGGTGTCAATTATTTCGGTGGTGGGTTCTATTGTTTCTGATACGGAATCAACTATTGGAACGACTTCGGCAACTTCTGTAAGATCATCGGGTACTTCGGAAACGTCATCGACATTTTCAGAGACATCATCAACAACTTGGGGAACGATATCGATAACTTCTGTAATTTTCTCGACATCTTGATCCAGTTCCTGGATTTCGATAGATTCGATTACCGGTGCAATGACTTCTGGCTTGACATCAGACTCTATGGGATTATCAATGGCTTTTGATGACTCATTAGACTCATTAGATTCATTAGATTTGTTGTTAGACTCGTTAGTGATGAGTGGATGTTGATTATTAGAATTAAGAGCGGGTTTAAGAGCCTCGGCGAGGGCGGTGGCGTTTGGGGCGGCCTGCTGAGCCTGCTGGAGGGGGGAAGGGTCGATGGGGGTCGGGGGCGGACTGGATGGAAGCAGGGAAGGAAAGTCCTCAGTGGTTTTCCTCTCAATGATAGACGGTGGTGATATTTTTTGTGGTGGTGATTGGGACTTGACTTCTACTGGGGCGGCCTGCGCTGGACTGACCTCGACTTTCTCCACTGGCACTTCAGTGTCCTCTTTCTTGGCCTCGGGGACGGGAGTTGGGGCGGGAGATGAGGGTGCTTCTTTGTTGTCATCCGCTGGACTTGCGGTCACAGCTGAGGGGGAAACCTTCTCCTCGTCCTTTGACTCGGGCAGGGAGTCTGTTGGACTGGTTGCTGATTTGTCCTCTGCTGGACTCGCTGCTTCGGTTGTATTTTCTCCTTCCTCACCGCCCTGGAAATTTTTTTAAATTAGTTATTTGGTTAATTGGGAAAGATTTTTTGGGTTAATTTTTTTTTAATTTGCGGGAAAAAATTGATAAAAATTTTAATCAAAAATTACAAAGTACTGGAAATATGTCAAAATTTTTGTAACGATGATTTTAAAAATTAATTTAAAAAAAAAATAATGAAAATTTTAGACAAAAATTTGAATAAAAAATTTCAAATTTTTAGAAATTTCAAATTTTTAAAAATGTCAAATTTTTTTGTAACGTTGATTTTCAAAATTAATTTGAAAACAAGGAAATGAAAATTGTGAACCAAAATTTTGATAAAAAATTTCAAATTTTTAGAAATTTCCAATTTTTAGAAATGTCAAATTTTTGTTGTAATGTTGATTTTCAAAATTAATTTAAAAAAAAAAATAATGAAAATTTTAGACAAAAATTTGAATAAAAAATTTCAACTATTGAAAATATGTCAAATTTTTTTGTGTCGTTAATTTTCAAAATTAATTAAAAACAAAAAATCAAAATTTTAGTGAAAAATTGGAGATTCTTGGAAATGTCAAATTTTTTTGAAAAGTTGATTTTAAAAATTAATTTAAAAAAAAAATAATGAAAATTTTAGACAAAAATTTCAAATTTTTGGAAATATGTCAAATTTTTTTGTGATGTTAATTTTCAAAATTAATTTGAAAACAAGGAAATGAAAATTGTGAATCAAAATTTTGATAAAAAATTTCAAATTATTGAAAATATGTCAAATTTTTTTGATGTTAATTTTCAAAATTATTTAAAAAAAAAAAAATAAAAATTTTAGACAAAAATTTTAAGTTATTGGAATTATTTCAAATTTTTTTGTGTCGTTAATTTTCAAAATTAATTAAAAACAAAAAATCAAAATTTTAGACAAAAATTTCAAATTATTAAAAATGTATTGAATTTTTTTTACGTGAATTGAAAAAATTCTAATCAAAATTTTTGAATAAATTTTTTTTCTATTTGAATTACAATTTGAAAAAAACAACATATGAATCTAAGTCAACAACTGCAATACTTTTCCGACATGAAATTCCAAATAACACCCAAATGAAACTTTATCACCAATTCCGGTCCTATTATCGATTCCCTTTTCCGCTTCTAAATTTAAAATTCATACCTCCCAAGACAAGAAACTACGTCTACTCTTCCTATAAAAGTTTCATATACTCATATATGAATATATGTATATATATATCTAAGACAAATTGAATGTTCCCCATGGAAATTGAAATCGGGTGCGTACAATAGTCGGTAATGAGACACCAGTCACTTATAATATAGATTCCAGATGAAAATAAACGTATGCAATCTTCCTTATTTAAATATATATCTATATAAATATATATATACATATATAAAACCAAAGACTGCGTTGTTGGCTCGCTACCAATTTTTTATTAACTCTCTTTTTAGTGACTCGATCTTAAGTCTGATATTTATTTAAAAAATAATTTTTTTTTCTTTTTCATCAACTCGCCTGACTGAACTTAACAATCCAACAGTAATGTACTTTCAACTGCACATAAAATAAGTAATCGACCTTTATATACCTCGACAAGACAAGAGTTCAATGTAACATCGAGTGGTCGTTGATGAGTTAAGTTTCCCGAGCTCGATATAAAGTTAATTTATTATCGAGGAAATAGAAGTTTTTATTTTTCTAGTCACGTTCAAATCCCAATTTCCGGTCTATTATTATTTTTATTTACTTCTGTTGAAGTTTTTTATTTTACTTATTTTTTAAAAAAGTAACAAAGAGCCAATGGAAATTCTATGATGTTGATATTGATATTGATGTGGACAAAAAGTCTGGAGAGGTGAAGAAGAGCCTTTAAGAGATTGATAGTTGAAGAAACTTGAGGTTGAATTTTATTTTATATACTCGAGTCGAGATCGTTTTATTGCAAACCGAGTCTATTTTTGAATGATGCACTCTCATTGTTGCGCTTAACTTTATGCATGAGTAAATATATATTCAAATATATATACTTATATTTCGAGTCATACTCAAGTTATATATATTTATATTTTTTTTTTTTTGGCAATTTTAATGGAATGAAATAAAATTTATTTAAAAAAGAAAAAAAAATGAGAGAATAATTCGCAATTATTTGACTTTAGTTTATTAAATTTTATTAGTTTGTTAGAAATTTATTTTTTCATGCAGATTTTGTTTATTTTGTAAAGGAAATTTTAGTGAAAAAAATTTTTTAAAAATTTTATTTTAATTGCGGGAAAATTTAAAATTTGAATTATGAATTTCAAAGGTTTATTAATTGTTGGTATGAATTTAAAAAACAAAAAATTTTAGAAAAATTTTATGGAAATTTTGGTGGAAAATAAAAATTGTTATTTATTTGAATAAAAAATTGAATTTCAAAAATTAAAATTGCAAAAAATTTGTCAATAATTTGAAATATAAAAATTTTTATTAAAAATTTATTTTTCCATGCAAATTTTATTATTTTAGTTAATTAAATTTTAGTGAAAATTTATAAAAAAATTTTGAGAAAATTAAATATTTGAATTTTGAGGTCCAATAAGAAATTATTTACACGACTTTTGAATAAAAAGTTGATAGTAATTTTGGTCAAATTTATAATCTTGAAGTTAACAGACAATTAAAAATTTTTGGATTTTTTTTCAGCAAATCAATTACGAAAAAAAAAAAAACTAAAAATATGCACATGTAGAAAATTTAAAAATCTACAAGTGCAATTTTTTCGAATATTTTTTTTTTTATAATTTATTGTTTAAAAGAAAATCCAAAAATTATTAAACGTCAGTTAACTTCGTTATCATTAAGATTTTGATTAAAAAAAAGATTTGAAAATTTTTTTATAAAAAATCGAATTTTTAAAATTTAAAATGTTAAAAATCCGTCAATAATTTAAAACAAAAAATTTTTACAAAAAATCTCAAATTTTAGTAACTGCAAAAATTTTTTATTGCAAACTTAAAAATTTTTGGTGAGAAAAATTTGAATTTATTTATTTTTAGTTTATTAAAAATTTTGTCATTTTATTTTTACATGCAAATTTAATTTAATTTTTTTCAATTTTGTAAATGAAATTTCAGCAAAAAAAATTCAGATAGAAATTTCAAAAATTTTTTTTTTTTTTTGAAAAATTAAATATTTTAATTTTGAATTGCAATTTAAAAATTTATAAAAAACGGTACGAATTCAAAAAAAAAATTACTGTAATTTTAGCGAAACTTCGTTCAAAAAAAAAAATTTGAAATTCTACTAAAGAACCGAACTTCAAAAATTCAAAATACAAAAAATTCCTCTACAATTGCACTCAAAAAAAAACTTACAAAAATTGAATTTCAAACTTTATTATCAAACTGCAAAATTTTTTATCACAAACATAAAAAAAAATATCCAGTAGCAATTAATTTAAAAAACAAAAAAAATATAAAGCCCACCAAAGTGTCACTTAATTAACAAGGGTTAAATTACATAAAAAAATACCGAGTCACACGATCTGAATAAATTTGATTGCCATTAGACAGAAACCGGAAGCCGTGTACAACAGCCAGGGAAGTTTATTAGCGTAATAAACACAAGCATTTGGGGACGTCATGCATCAGATCCTATTTTTTATCCACCCATACCGTATATTTATCAACTTCTTGATCAATATCCTCCTTAACGATAATACCTAGTAGTGGAATAGCCGATAAAATTCGTCTCGTACCGCGTAATACAGCACCAGCCGCCCTACAAACTCCCCCACCAACACTTCTTCCTACCTTAACAACTGTTTCCATCTTGATAACTCCAAATATAATAAATATATTAATAAATAATTAGTTAATTATTCAAATCTAATCCCTAAACCACTAAATTTAAATGTCAGCGAAACTTTTTATATAAAACTAAACTAGTCGCGTAGAGGATCGACTTAGAACTCAACGTCTGGCACCAGCCGGGTGCGGTTTATATAGACTCGAGTTCGTCCCACGTAACATACATTACATTTAAAAAAAATAATTATAAATATATATGAATATATGTAATGTTAAATAACAAATAAATATACAGAAATCGCTGTCAATATTTTCAATGCGGGCTGCTAATTTTTTGTCTTAATTTTATAAAAAATTACTGGTATATATGTACATATATGTATGTGTATATATATATTTTTTTAGGTGTAAAGACAATAAAAACATGAGACACAAGACATGAGACCTAAGATGGTGGACGTATGGGAAAAAAAAAGATACCACCGCAAACCACACGTGTCTATTCTTGGATACCGCGTTTTGATGTGGATGTATTATATATTTAATACGGATTAAATTTGTTCGATAGATTATTACGACGTTGACGGTATAATACGCGTGCTTAGATCCCCCGCACACCCTTTTTTTTATCGCGGTTGTGATCATCGTAATGCTGAGACGCAATTTTATTCGTACGCTCGGGCGGTCATGAGTGATGCTGATGATTTTTATAAATAATATGTACTGAAGATATGAGGATCGAGTGACAGGTTTTTTGTTACAATGTCGGATCTAAACAAGCCTTGGAGTGTTATTTTACATGTTAAATATATATATTATTGTTGTAACTATATATTTTTTTTTTAACCCGGGAATTTTTTATGGTAATGGAGGTTGACTTGTTTTTGAACTTTGTGGCTCGGGATTTGGTTTTAGGGAAAAAGGGCTTCAGAGGTTTTTTGTAGTAAATTTCAAGAGCTACAAAATACTATGGATACATTTTTTAGCTAACTTTGATAGTTTATGAGTTATTTGAGTTTTAAAGTATGAAGCTGAGATTTGAAGATTTTGAGACCCGGTTGACTTTAAATTCAAATTGTGGCTAAAGTTTACGAGATACGGAAAAATTGGAAGAGTACTTTTTTGTAGAGCGTTAAATTCTCTATAAAAAAGGTTATAATGACTTTTTTCGTAGGATCTATAGTTTAGAGGGAAATGATAAATCAAGCGTAGATCCAGTTCCCGGCCTTGGATTCGCTATGATTTTACGCCAGAGAATTGGATGTTTAGTTAAGGGACGCTTCCGCTGCGGCAGCACTTGCAGAGGCGTGAATGCGCAACAGTCGGTAAAGCTGGTGCTTGTCAATAGCTTATTGTTTCAACAAGACAATCTATTTAAAAGGTCTTTTTGTTATCTTTTTATGTAGAAAGTTTTTTGTTTTCGAACAAAGACTAGTTTGTTTGACATAAAAACCGTTTGCTGAATCAGCGGTAATGAGACTCGGTGAATAGTTCATGTAGACATTGTTCAAATATATAATTAAAGCTAACGCATTACGAATGTCTTTAATTACTAAATTTCTACCGGTAATTTCAGATAAAGTTGTTGACTTATTAGTAACGATGAGTTGGGATGTTTTAACCAACGGAGCATTACACGAATTGGAAACTCTAGACCACAAAAAAATAAACTTTCAAACTAATTTAATTAGCGCTGCTTGGAAGAGTAATGCTGGATACTGTTTTTCTACGGATTTTATTTTTTTATGCAAACTAGATTTTTTTTACATGATTCTGAAGTCAGCCGAGGTTTAATAATTTTTGGATTTGTTTTTAAAAGATAAATTATGAAAAAAAAAATATTTGAAAAAATTGCACATGTAGATTTTTTAATTTTCTACATGTGCATATTTTTATTTTTTATTTTTTTTGTAATTTGTTGAAAAAAAATCTGCTAACTTGAGGATCATTTTTTTATGGAAATGTTTAAAAATTTTTTTATTTGAAAATTTGAATTTTGTTGATTCAATTGTTAGATATATAAAAAATAAATGAGAGAATTATTTTAAAATGCGTCGACAAAAGATAAGAAAATGACAGACGGCGTCAACGTAAATAAAAAATGAAAAAAGAAAAGAATTAAATTGTGTGCTTACTCTCTTTTATTTACTACAGTCAACGACTGTGCTCGTCAGAGTACAAAAGCAAAAAAAGGAAAATATTTAAATAAAATGTCTCATGAATTTTTCTATGAATCATTAAGTCTAGCATGTAGAGTTTAAAGTAAAAGGTTAACAAAAATTAGCATTTCATGCTCAGCAAAAAATATTAAGAATTTATTTAAAGGATCTGCTGGCAACGCCCGTGTCCTTCGTCTAGTTTAAGGACAAAAAAATTTGTGTCTAAAAATATTCTGTACTTGGATGATTATTTCATGGGGAAATCCAGGGTAAATTTAGATCGGATATTCAAAGTAATTTATTTTATATGACGGGCTTTTAAAATTTTTATTGATATTTTTTTTCAAATTTTAGCAAAAGATCTAATTTCAAAATTTACGAATTTTGCCTTTTAAATTAATTTTAAAAATTTGAATTTTGAATATTGGCGGTAAAAATTTAAATTTTAAATAATTTAAATAAAAATTGAAATTTTTTTTCAAATTAATTTTTGAAATTCTAATTTTGAATATTGGCGGTAAAAATTTAAATTTAAAAATTTTTTTTAAATTCAAATCGAAGGTTTGAATAAAAATTTGAACATGAATTTTAATTTAAAATTTTTGTTAAAATTTGTTTTTTTTATAAATTAAAAAATAATAATTTACATTTTTTATGAATTTCCCTTTTATATTCGTGTATTTTCATAAACCAACGAGCTCTGGGAAATAAAAACTAAAAAACTGCAGCAAACAAAAGCGGCATTTCTCGGTCAGTGAGCTTGTGGATGAAAAAAAAAACTCTCAACAAATGGCAATGAGTGAGTTGCATAAGTAAACCACAACAAAAAAATCAGTGAGATAAAAAATAATAATAAAAAGTTTTAAAACAAAAAAAAAGTGGAGTAGGTAAAAAAATATAATAAGAAGTCATCGCCCTGGGAATTTTTATTCGGCGGGTTCACGCCCTGGGGGTTTTCGCAGCCGAGTTTTTTGTTGGTTTAGCGCTCGCTATTTCTACACGAGTTTCCGAACTCTACAATAGACTCAAAGCCCTTTGGGCGTTCATTCTGCTGTTAATATTTCCACTGCTGTTGCAAAAACCTGGATACGGGTTACGACACCCGGGCTACCCACTACTCTCGATACAATTTCTATAGCCGATTGGCTTATGTATGTATCAAATACGGACCTCTGCTCTTATCTGGCTATCTTCCAAACCGAACAATCATCTTTGTACCGTAAAAGTGATATAAAATTTATCACTCGATATTTTTTGCCTCGTAAATGTCCTAGTAACTACATAAGTTTGGTTTAGTTCAGATAACTCGGAAACTATGCAACTTTGGTGGAAATGCTTCAGGACAATTTTATAGGAAATTTTATTCTCTACAAAAAAGCTATCATTGATTTTTTACGTAAGTTTAATTATTTATGAGTTTTTTTAATTTTAAATGTATGATATTTAAATTGGAGCAAGAATTTATTGTTTAAAATTTTTCTTTATCTTGGAATTAAAATTTTGGATCAAGGATTAGAGATACGACAAAAATGTACTAAAATGATTTTGTAGGAAATTTAATTCTCTACAAAAAAGCTCTCATTGACTTTTTACGTCAACTCAATAATTCACAAGTTATTTAAATTTTTAAATATGTGACATAAATTGGAGCAAAAATTTATTTTTTAAAATGTCCCTTATCTTTGAATTCAAATTTTGGATTAAGGGTTAGAGATATGACAAAAATGTACTGAAATGATTTTGTAGGAAATTGAATTCTCTACAAAAAAGCTCTCATTGACTTTTTACGTCAACTCAATAATTCACAAGTTATTTAAATTTTTAAATATGTGATATAAATTGGAGCAAAAATTTATTTTTTAAAATGTCCCTTATCTTTGAATTCAAATTTTGGATTAAGGGTTAGAGATATGACAAAAATGTACTGAAATGATTTTGTAGGAAATTGAATTCTCTACAAAAAAGCTCTCATTGACTTTTTACGTAAACTCAATAATTCACAAGTTATTTAAATTTTTAAATATGTGACATATGATGTAAAAGGTATAAGGGAGAATTGATACGCGGCAAGTAACAGAGGTAGATGCGTTCACTTGAGATTTATTATCAAGACTGAATAATTATACAGTAATACAATAGATATATAGTCCCACTACTTAGTAGTATATTTAAGCTAAGTAGGGGTGTGTTTATCTGTTCATGTGTAAGTGAGTGTGAGACGTGTACAATGTTGTATTATATCTAACAACATAAATTGGAGCAAAAATTTATTTTTTAAAATGTCCCTTATCTTTGAATTCAAATTTTGGATTAAGGATTAGAGATACGACAAAAATGGACTGAAATGATTTTGTAGGAAATTTAATTCTCTACAAAAAAGCTCTCATTGATTTTTCCTCTAAACCTAATACTTTACAAGCAATTACAATTTCAAGTCCCAGATATATAAATTTGAATTAAAAATAAAATTCTGGTGAATTAAAAAACAATTTCTGCCAAAAATTTTTCAAATTTGATAAACTGTAGGTCCAAAAACAAATTCTCAGATTACCAAAAATTAATTACACGAATTAATTAAAAAAAAAAATTTGTACTACCAAATTTAAAATTCAAATTTCCCGGTTAAAAAAAAATACAGTAATTTAAATAATTATTTAAATAATACATAATATATAAATATATACAGATATATAAAAGGTGGAATAGTAATTGAATGTGTTAAATTGGTTTAACGATATTGCGTGAGTTTGCCAGGCGGGTTTAACTTGAACGCGAAAAGTCCTGCGAGTCTGTCGGTTGTCATGGCAACGGCGAGCGGCGTCCCGGCTTTTCCCGGTGTCGCTCGATACTACTGTAGGTACGACGACGCCCAAAATTTGCTCAGCTACTGGCCTATACTCTCAACTACTACCTTATTACTTAACTTTACATTGGCAATAAGACCAAGAGAAAGAGTTAAATCTAGAGCTAGATCTAGACCTAGACCCAGACCCAGACTTTATAAAAAAAAATAACTCGCTTCTAAATAAATTTAATATTTTAATAAAAAAATTTGATATTCATCCAAGCTATAGATTTTTTTTGAATGTTATGAAAAATACATGAACTGATGTATCCATTGAAATGTAAAAAAGTAATTCAATATTTTATAAAGGCATTATAATAAAAGGCTCGTAAAAGTTTTAAGGAGGAAAAAATGAATAATAAAAAGAGTTTCTAGGACTTGAGATCATCTGACATGTGAAGTATCTTGTTAAAGAGTCATAAAGTGTAATGTATGAGCAGTTGCAAGTGCAAGAGAGGAATTGTCGGCGGTAGCTCAATCAACCGCGAATCGAGCTCTAAACCGCACACCTAGTGCCGTTAAATCTTAACTTTTTCCGACACCGATGGATCAACGTTACCATTTTCTTTATCAGGTTCCATTTGCCCGTTTCACCGTTGGTTTAACTGACACACTTGATTTTTTTTTTTTGCACTGAGATTTATTACTTTGTTTCACTATAATAGTTACTCCAAAAGGTTTAAATTTCTGTAACTCGGAAACTATTGGGTTTAGGAAAAAATTTTCAAGGACAATTTTGTAGGAAATTTCATTGTCTACAAAAAAGTATTCATTAAGTTTTTGGGTAAATTCAATATTTACTGAGTAATTTTAATTTTAAGCTCACGGTCTACAATTTAGACCGATGATAAATTTAATAAAACTGATGTAGAATCTTTTGATATAAATTGTGGCTAAAATATCAGTCGTAGGGTAAAAATGTATAGATACAATTTTGTAGGAAATTTAATTGTCTACAAAAAAGTATTGATTGACTTTTGACGTAAATTCAATATTTACTAAGTAATTTCAATTTTAAGCACACGATCTATAATTTGAATCGATGATAAATTTGATAAAATTGATGTTTAATCTTCTGATGTAAATTGTGACGAAAATATCAGTCGTAGGGTAAAAATGTATAGATACAATTTTGTAGGGGATAAAATTTCCTACAAAAAAGATATGAATGACTTTTCACGTAAACTCAATAGTTTATAAGAAATTTTCGTTTAAAATGACACACTTGACTTCCCTCATTTAAATTCATTTTACTAAATAATTCATGAAGGATGTAAACAAAATATATATTTTTGTCACTTGTTTAAATAATCAGACGTCATACACATGTACATATATATATGTAGATGTTAAAATATATGAAGGGATAAATGCTCAACGTCAAGTTGAGTTGAATTTTCATCCCACGAGTAATCGAACAATAGAGATGACGTGCTCATGTACTCTCTCAGCGCTTCATTCACACCATATAATAAATGCATATATATAAATATATATATATGTACGCAACACTCTCCCCTACGATAATATATAGTGCGAAAGAGTGGGTGTGGCGGAAACAATGTGACATTCATTGACACGCGTACAAGACGATACTAGACACAACCAGACTTTATCGATTCTTTTTATTTCGATTCGCTATTTTATTTACGTCAACTCTCAATTTAATTTTTAAGTAACAAAAATATATACATATATTTTATTCATTACTATATTACATCAAGTATCAACTCATTTAATAAATTAAAATTTTTTTTACTAAAAAAATTCACGTCAATAAAATGGCGGCAAAATTATAAAATTTAAATTTTTTACGGGTCAAAGTCTCAAGAGATGAAATAAAATTTTTTAAAGCTGGTTTAAATTTTTAGTAGATAATTTATGAGGGTATACACGCATTAAAATTCGGTGGGAAAATTTGAAAAATTGGTCATTAAAAAAGTAATTAAGGCTAAGTAATTAGTTGTTTAATATCTGACTAAATTGGCAGCTATTACTCGATTGCATGTAATTATAGAATCATGATATTTCAGTGAATAGAAATCAAACATTTGTATTAAACCGTTCATTACTATGAGTAAATTAAACACATATCAGTTGATTTAATTAAACAGACATCAGTTACATTTTAGTAACTTAAATATTTATGCGAATCAATACACTACTGGAAATTTCCGTGATTGGAAATTCAAAAAAAAAAATTAGTCAGAGATTTCAGGTATTTAAAATTTTACGTCATTAATTTTTGGCGCGAAAATTTTTTTACTTACCCCCAGAAATTTTTTTCCTGATACAAAAAATGTTTACCCCCAAGGAATTTTTGTTGTAAAATAAATTTTTAAAAAATTTTCTTGTAAAAAAAAAATTTTGAGAAAAAAATTTTTGCGCCAAGAAAATGATATTGAATTTAGCAGACGTCTAATAGTTTTTGAATTTAAAAAAAAATGATAAATTATAAAACTAAAAATATTTTAAAAAATTGCACCTTTAGTTTTTTCAATTTTCTACATGTGCATTTTTTTATTTTTTATTTTTTTGTAATTCATTTGGTGAAAAAAAAATCCTAAATTTTTTAGTTGTCTGTCAACTTCTAGATCATGCCAAGAAATCCTTTTTTTTCTGTGTACTAATTATTATTTTTATCAGTAATTAGATAAATTACAGAATCTAAAAAAAAAGGGTAACCGGAAATGACATTTATGGTTGATTTAAAAAATAATAAAATTAATTTAGAGTTTTAGATAAACTGGCTTTAAAAAAATGATCCTGGTTGGCAGACAATTAAGAATTTTTGATTCGTTGTTTTAACAATTTAATTTAACAAAAAAAAAAAACCAAAAAAATGCACATGTAGAAAATTGAAAAAACCATAAGTGGATTTTTAAAAAATAATTTTTTTTTTACAATTTATCATTTTTAATAAATTTAAAAAATAATTTGAAGTACGCTGCCTAGTATCATTTAAAAAAATTACTTTTCTTTTCATAGAATTATAACTTCAATAAAGATTTATTTTTTTATATATATTTTACTCTGGGACATAAAATTTTAATGACGTATAATTACCTACATATTAATAAAAAAATTTCTGCCCGACTTAAATACAGGGAATTAAATTTTTAAAAAATCTCTCGACTAAAAACTAAAAAAATTATATACAAATATATAAGTAATCTGTATATATAATTTATTTACTTGAAAAATGACGACGTCAAGCAACTGGACACAACAGACAGGTAAAGTTATATCCGGGAAGTTTGGGCCGTTGAACCGAACCCAAGGGGAAGATAAACAATTTCATTTTCCAGACTCAATTCATTCGATAAAAAATATATTTTAATTTAAAAAAAAGAATAATAAAATATATGTATGCTTATATATATATATATAATGTATGAAATGATTAATTGAAACGTTTTATAAACGCGACGCTCATTACAAGTCATTAAAGTCATGTCAGGTGAGATTTATTATTTTTATGAATAAAATAAAAATTAAATTGCGTGGGTAATTTATAGTATAATAAAAAATATTATGAGAAAGGTTAGGAATTGAACTTGAACTTGAAAAAAAAAAAATGTATAAATAAATTAATTTAAATAATTATTTTAAAGATCGTGATTATTATTATTATTTATTATTTATTATTATTATAATAAAAATAATAATAATGTCTCATGAACTTGGCCACTCCCAGTTCCACTTGAGAACGCGTAGTCGTTATGTCTGTAAAAAATAACCCACACGCGGGTCGCGGGTATAAACTCCTACACAGTTTGGGACAAAGGTTACGTGTTATTTAGCTATTACTTTTTACGGGATTGTCCTGTACTAGAAATTCAATGCATTTTGCTCCCTGGACATAATAAACTACAGGACCTCGTTATAAGACTATTAGTTCCTTTGAAGTTTATAAAAAAAAGACAGTTAATAGTCTTATAACGATGTCAGACTGTACAACCTTGTTTATTTTTTTTTCCTCGTCTCGAAATGATACTCCAGTTATAAAGATTTTCGATTACCGCGAAGATCAGCGCTCAATTTAAAAATACAGTGACCAAAATTAATTTTTTTGTTAGTGTTTTGAAATTGGCAAGCTAGGATTTTCTCTGAAGTCTTTTTATAAGTTAATCAAATATGTATGTATATAAATGACGAACGTCAAGTAACATAAAAGGACTGCGCACAAGCACATATGCAGAAAACCAAGCGATTGTTGAGTAAAAGGTAGGGGAAAGCCATTTCCAGGAAATTTTTTTTATTATAGTCCAGTAAGGGGACAGTAAAATAACCAGGTTGGATTTTATCGACAAAATTTTACAGTATTTTTTTTTCTTGGATAATTTTGCACACCGACTATCGACAACTTCACTTCGAGTTTCGGTCAACTGATTTTTCGAATAATTTTTGAAAAAAAATTGATTTTTTTGACAGTAATATATATTTTTTTATGATACTGGTAAGCCGTCTTACAATTTTTGAATCTTTTTTTAAACAATAAATTATAAAAAAAAAAATATTTCAAAAAATTGCACCTGTAGTTTTTTAAATTTTCTACATGTGCATTTTTTTATTTTTATTTTTTTTTGTCATTGATTTGTTTAAAAAAAAGTTCGAAAATTATTAATTGTCTGCGAACTTCAGGATCATCTTTTTTGAGTATGGAACTATCAAATATATAAGAGCGTATTCATAAAATATGTGCGCACTTAAAGGGGAGGGGTCGGAAGGTCTAATGAACCGAAATTTGGGGCTCATACAATTTTGAAAATTTTTCTTTTGGTTTTTCAAAATTTGTTTCATTATTGCAAAAAATTTGAAATATAGAAATTTTTGTATGGACATAATTTTCATACATATATGAGGGGGGGGGGGGAGTTGTGACGCAATATTATAAAGAAATGATAAAAAATAAAGGAATTTTTGAAAAAATATATATTGTCACGGGACAAATTTCCGGGAATATTTTGACCAGGGATCAAGGCACCTATTTCCGTTCTAGAGGAATGAGACTTTGAAATTTAAAAATCAGAGTTTTGGCTACAAAAGTATGCAGGTAATTTTGTGGCAGAGAAGATTCTGATTTGATTGGACATTTTTTGAATTCAAAAGAGGATTCGCGGTAGTTAGAGGTTTGTCTGTTGATAAAATGCCAACGGTTTGAGGTAGAGGTAAAAAAAAAAAGTTTAATTCAAGCTGAAAGCGTAAGCTTCGAGTGGATTTTAATTAAGTTGAGTAAAAAAAAAAATTCAACCCAATAGGAGGTCATGCTCGAAATAATTTAATTACCGCGATTCGTAATTTTGAATTTCAAGGAATAAAAATTTTATAAAAAAAACTGACAGCTCAAGTTGAAGATACGAATCCACTTCAAGTAACATTTACAAAAAATACTTGAGATATTTTTTATACTCATGATATCCCAATGGTTTGATATTTTTTCCCGCGTTCTTTCAAATTCCAGTTTTCAAAGTTATTTCAAAAAATTCTAAAACTGGGCAATTAAATGAGCATTAAAAATCTACGGACCCGAAGTATGAAATGAATATTTTTTTCTCAAACACTCAATCTCTTTGATAAATAAAAAATTAATCGTCACAAAGTAAACGGTGAATAGAATAAGATGAGTCACGGTTAAACTAATTCCAGTTAAAAAGGATCCACTCTCTCTCTCGTTACCTCGATTCAATACACACTTGATCCTCCCTCTCCATTATTCCCTTCACTTTGTCCTACATGTTCCTATACTAAAATCTACATCAAGAGATCCAGTCTCAAGGACATTATTTTCCCTTCTCATCTTGAATCTTCTACCATCCACATATTTATTATTTTATAAAATATATTTACAGTCGACTCATCATAAGCCTGGTTTAGGGTACAGGGTAAATTTTTTTTGAAATTTCAGTCTTCCGTGCGTTTAGTTTTGTTCTCGACTACTCGTTATAAGCCTGTGTATTTTATATAATTTTAAACGTCATATTTACGTTTTGTCACATGCGCCAGTGTCCCGATTTTTCTAGTGCTTATAGCGCTAAAATAAATACTTATCTTTTTACACAAATAATAATTGTAATGTAAAAAATAATAATGACAATGGTATTAATTACAGTGATAATAATAATAATTGTTATTGATCAACATAATGCTCAATAAAACTTTTAAATTGTAACAGAAGCTTTAATTGTAATTAATCATTACAATTATCGCCAATAAATAATATTTAACTTAATATTTATAAAATAATTATCCGCGAAAGATCGATAGTAAATTTTCATAATTAATTTAGATATTTTGTTCCTTCTGTTAGTTTATAATTTATGTAATTTTAACGGAGGCTTATAACGGGTCTGCTACGAAACTCAAAAAAGTGGTTAAAAATGCTGTTTGGACTGAGTACCTGCCGATTTAGGGGAGAGACATTACGGGCAGACTTATGAAGTAGTCGACTGTATGAAAAACTGCGGCAATATTTATACCTACCCTACAATATTATATTTTTTGATTAATTACAAAATAGCGAAAAAAAATTAAAATATAGTCGACTTGTCATAAGTCTGGTCTAGGGGAAAGGGTAAATTTTTTTTGAAATTTCAGTCTTCCGTGCGTTTAGTTTTGTTCTCAACTACTCGTTATAAGCCTGTGTATTTTATATCATTTTAAACGTCATATTTACGTTTTGTCACATGCGCCAGTGTCCCGATTTTTCTAGTGCTTATAGCGCTAAAATAAATACTTATCTTTTTACACAAATAATAATTGTAATGTAAAAAATAATAATGACAACGGTATTAATTACAGTAATAATAATAATAATTGTTATTGATCAACATAATGCTCAATAAAACTTTTAAATTGTAACAGAAGCTTTAATTGTAATCAATCATTACAATTATCGCCAATAAATAATATTTAACTTAATATTTATAAAATTATTATCCGCGAAAGATCGATAGTAAATTTTCATAATTAATTTAGATATTTTGTTCCTTCTGTTAGTTTATAATTTATGGAATTTTAACGGAGGCTTATATCGGGTCTGCTACGAAACTCAAAAAAGTGGTTAAAGGTGCAGTTTTTGGACTCAGCTACCGATTAAGGGGAGAGACTCAGGCTTATGACAGTCCTCGAGAAATTTAAAATAGTAAATAAAATTTAAACAACCAAGACATTGTGCTCTTGTTAATTATTTGAAACAACTAAAATGTATACCCGGAAATATAAGTAGTTTTAAAAAACACTTAAAACTTTGTTTGCACAGAAGACCATTGTCTTTTGTTAGCCACAATGACTTAGTGTGTTGTAGGAATGTCGTAGTTTAAATGTTAATTAACTATTTGTTAATTTTAAAAATATATATATTTAAATTTACCTCAGTAAGTGGTTCTTCTTTGCTAACATCACCATTTTTCGGAGTATCTTCACGCACTGGTTTGCTCTTGTCTTTCTTACTGAAACTTATCGATCTGAATGACCATTTTTTCTTTGTCTACACAAACAAATTAATTTTTTAAATAAATAATTTAATTGATTAATTGAATTGATAATTAAAAAAAAAAAAAAAAATACCTTATCCTTCTTCTTGGCTTCTTTAGTGTCTGGAGATGTCACTTCTTTAGGACTCGCGGGTGTGCCTTCGGTAGGTGTCGTTACTTGTTCAGTTTCCGCTGGTGATTCGGCTGCTGGAGATTCTGGTTTAGATTCATCAGCTGCTTTATTTTCATCGTCATCCTGAAACAATTTTAATTAATTTTTATTTATTTAGTGTTGTGGTGAACTTAATTATTAATTTTTTTTTTGTAAACGGGGTTTGTATTATTAGTTTTATTTTAAAATACTGGATTAGATGAGTAAGCAAGTATTATCAAGGTCTGTACCAGCATTCCTCGACCCATTGACTCATACATCATATTTTAACGCGGAGTTAATTGACTTTGAAGTAACCGCATGAGAATTTTTAAAATTGGGGGAGTGAAAAATAAGTGGATGGAAAAATTTATGGTTTCTGTAGGGAGAGATGAGTTATTTGCTGGGAAATTGGGCTCAACACTTCTTGAGGGCTTTCAATTATCATTAATTTTTTGTTTTACTTGAAATATTACAGACTTTTTTTTTCAGAAAAATTATGAATTTAAAGTTAACAGGCATAAACTTTTGAATTATTTTTTTCAACAATTAAATTTAAAAAAAAAGAAAAGTCAAAAAATGCACATGTAGAAAATTTCAAAAACTATAAGTGCAATTTTTCAAAATATTTTTTTTTTTTCTAATTTATGGCTTTTAAAAAAAATTAAAAAAATTATTAGACTGCTAACTGGAGTATTTTTTGAAGTTAGAAGACAATTAACAATTTTGGATTTTTTTTTTGACAAATTTAAAAAAAAAAAAAATTGCACGTTTAGAAAATTAAAAAAACTATAGGTGCAATTTTTCAAAATATTTTTTTTTTTGCAATTTATCATTTAAAAAATAATCCAAAAATTTTTAAACGGCTAACTTTAGTAGCATAAAAAAAATGTCAGAATATTTTTATAAATTTTGAAAAATAAAAATTTTGAAGACAATGAGCATCAAAACTTTCTGTTGACATTAGAAAAAAAAAAAAACTACTTATCTTAAAAATAAAAATAAATAGGGCAGAACAAAAAGTAAAAAAATAAAACCGTTAATATATAGAAGGTAATAAAAATGAAATGATTGCATAGAAAAACGGGATATTGTTATGGAAGTAACGGATAGGTTAATTATGGGAAGGAAAGGGAACAGGTGTGTTTGCACTGAGTTGTTGTTACATTATTGTTATTATTACACATTTTAAAATAAAATCTTATTTTGTAGGTAATGAGTGCCAGTACTTGTGTACTGTCCTAATCGGGTGGGTTAATGACCGTGTAACTTGTCCAACGACTTGTACTTCCTTTCATATTTATTTTTATTTTAACAATATATATATTACGTAGTACATTATATTATCTTTTATTATTATCCATATCTCATTATACTTGTTATGATAATATTCATAAATATAGATAATATGTAATTATAAAGAATTTAAATTCTTTTTATTTTTTTAATCATGGATTTATGGATTATTGTTCGATTATCGCGTACCAGCTGTCAGGAATTTTTTGGTGGAAAATTTTAATAGTATTATTTTGTTTATGGAGGATAAATATATATAAGAATATGTTCTTATTATTTTAGTATAAAATTTAAAAAATAATTTTCCCGCCATTTTTTTGAACCAATAGTAGAATTTAAAATTCAAATTTTTCTGCAGTTTATGACTTTTTCTTGTAAAAATCTGCTTGCTTATATTTTTATAGTAAGCGGGAAAAATTTTTGAATTTAAATTTTGAATTACCGGACTATGAGACCGATATATATTTGTATTAATTTAAATTATTTATTTGACTGTTATTGAGTGAAAATTAATTTTAGTAATGATTGGGGTAAGATAGGCCGTTTAAATTTTTTCAAAAAAGGTTATTTAATTTTTCCGCTGGGGATTTGAACCGCGATCTTTTTGAACGAATAGTAGATTTTTGAATTTAAATTTTCCCGCTTATTATTATTTTTATATAAATTTATATATGTATATATTTTTAGTAAGTGGGTTAAAATGGGCCGGATACAAATTTTTAATTAATGGGCTGATGAGTCATAAATAATTATTTTTTAAATTTATATGACATATATATTTACCAAAAATATAATAAATTTGACTATTTAGTAAAAATTAATTTTTTTCATACATGGGGTAAGATGGGTTGTTAAAATTTTTATAAAAAAAAAATAATCCAAGTTTTCCTGCTTATTATTATTATTGTTATTATTGTTAATTACTCTATTCATGTCAATAACAGGATTTGTATTTCAACTTCTGTTAAAAAAAAAAATTTTAAAGAACAGAAAAAAAATAATTTTTCGTGTTCTTTGTAAAATTTCTTTTAACGAGAAAAGTAACATCAATTATTGACACGAAGATAAGCACGCGTAAGATTTTTACATCAATACTACATTCATATATATTTATATATAAATTATTGGCGAGTAAAATAAATTGTTGGCGGGTGTATTTTATCGCCTTACTTTAAACTCCTTTTTCGGACAGCATCGCGTGTAAAAAGAATTCAGTAATTCAGTGAATGCCGGATGCCAGCTCGATCTTTATATTTTTGTTGTACTTTAAAATAATATATACTCTGTTAACTTTACAAAAATTTTACTGCTTGACATTCCGTCAAATTTACGTCGAAAAAAAAATTATTTAATTTTTTTACTCTAATAAAATTAGGATTCTGAAATCAGCCAATCAAAAATATTTGAATTTATTTTTCAGCGAATCCATTACAAAAAAAAAAAATTTTCAAAAATGCACATGTAGAAAATTAAAAAAACTACACAGTAAAAAAGGATTCGTCAAAATTGACACTTGCTGTGTGTAAAACGATCGATTGACACTTATTTATATGTTATTTCAGCGTACGTCGTTTTTTTTTGAAACAGTTACACTCGTGTATGTTAAAAGTAACACGTTATGAGTGTCAAAATCTTCGAAAACGTAACCTCCAATTTTAACACACTTATATGTTATTTGCAACACTTGAAGAGTGTTGAATTTGACATACGTTTTTGTGTTACTTGGACACTTCTTAAAAATGTTTTTCACATTATTTAATGTAAAGTTAAAATCAATGAATTAACTGTAGTAATTGATTCTTCAGCAATCAAATATTAAAAATAACGATAATATTAGTAATAGTAATATAAATAAAACTAAAAATAAAAAAAAATAGTAATAATAATATCACGTATTGTTCAATATATATAATATCATCTATTATTTATCTTCAATATTCAAATATGTATAAAAAAATTACTATAAATTCTCTCATAATAACAAAAATAAAATAATTATTTTAATATCAAAAAAATAATTATATTTCATCAACATTAATTTAAAAGTTTAGGTCATGTATTTTAAAAACGATTGCAAATTAAACAGGCGATATTTTTAATACGTCATTTTTACTTGAAATTTTCTGAGAATTCTTTTGTGATGGTCGAGATTATTTTTAACATATTTTGTGCGTTGATTTCACAGTAACACATAAAAAGTGTTACTCTCGTATAAAATAACATTTTTGTGTGTTAAAAAATCAATCGATTGCGACAGTTGAAACAAGATAAATATTGTATGTTAAATTAACACACAAAAGTGTTGAAAATTCAACACTCAGAATTTTAACATACGCTTTTTTTTACACTTTGACGATTCGTTTTTTACTGTGTATAAGTCCAATTTTTTAAAATATTTTTTTTTTATTATGTATCGTTTAAAAAAAAATTTTAAAATCATTCATTTTTATCAGCCAGTTCCGAAGCTCAAATAAATATAAACCGACTAAAATTAAATAAAGAAAACAGATTATTTAAAAAAAAAAACAAATTAGCATTAATTTAATAACAGGAATAAAAGCGAAATACTCAATTACAATTGACATTTATTAAATAATGATAGCCAATAACAATAATAATAATAATAATAATAAATAATGTGCGATGAAAAAAAACAGACGTTATCTTGTTGATTCGAATTCCCTCGTATTTATTTTTTAATTGTGTCGCACTGAATCTAAAGAATTAATGACAGAGATTAAACTGCATACTGAGATTGAAATTAGATGCGCATAAAAAAAATAAACCTTTGTAATAACAACAACAACAACATCAACAAGAATAAGAGCGCAAATGTATGATGTATGAGCTCATACAAGCGCATCCAAGTGTTTTATTTGAATGTCCAATGGAATGTCAGGATAAATGTTCATATAGTAACATATATATCTATACATTATGGATATATGACACTTAATATTAAGCACTGAATCATACACTTGGGTTTCAGTTGTCGACCAGTTGTCCAACTTTTACGATTGACGTACGACACGTGTGTACGTACATTTTATTTATATCTTTTTTTACTGATATATGTGTATATTTATCTATATAGGTGGATTGGAGATACGATATATATATATTTTAATAAATATTATCACTTGTTAAATAATCACTATCTTGTCTATTTACGATTTGATAGCCGATTAATTTTTCTTATTTTTTTTAATTATATTTTTAACAGACGCTTTAGTTTTACTACTAGTCTTGACTCAATGACTAATTGATTCTTCCTAAGATTTAATAGATAAATTTATTTACACCATTCATTTCTTTTTATCGTCATTCACATTTTTATGTGATTCATTTTGATTATTTTTAGTTGTTATTCTGATATTATTTTCCTTATTTTTATTTTGACGACTTTTTTTTTCGTAAACATATTAACAGCCCATTTTGCCCCATCTTCGTCAAAAATATATGACAAGTACATTTTAGAAATATCTATTTATGACTTATCTTTGGATATAAATTTAAAATTTTAATTGTTATACGGCCCATTTTAACCCGCTTACTAATGATATTTTAGCATATAAATTTTTTAAATAAATAATAATAATAATAATCATAACGAACAACCTGCAGTCACTGACTGCCCAAATATCACCACTGATTTTATAAAATACTCAGAAGAAAACGATTTCTTGCCTCAAAAAATTTAATTTGCACCAAGAAATTTTATGCATCAAAAATTCAATACAAAAATTTTCTTGGAGCGAGAAAAGATTATTTTGCTCAAGAAATTATTCCTTGCACCAACAATTTTTCCTAGTTCTAAATAACTTTTTGGTTTTAATTCACAATGCGAAAAATTTATTGGGGTAAGTCAAAATTTTCTTTAGGCGAGTAAAGATTTTTTGTGTCAATGAATCCTTTTTTTTTCTATGCAGACTTTTGTTGGCTTTGAGAAGCTTTCTAAAACCAAATGGAAATATAAAACTTTGTCATTTTGGAATAAGTAACACGATATAAATAATATAGTATATATTCAGTGACATTCAGTCATATTTAGTGACAGAATAATTATAACATTAATTTATTTAAAGAAAATAATTACGATCGTATTTTTTCCCGCGTAATTTAAATGTAATTCGAATGATACAGATAAATCGATTTTTCTCAATGATTGATAATAAAAAAGAGTTGAAACTGAAAAGGCACAAATTCAAGTCAAAACCTTTCTAACGATACCAAATTTAATAACACTAACCAATTCTATCATACAGATATGCCGGGAACAAAATTTCCCTTATTCTCTTAATAATATAGATAGATAATAATAATAATAATGGATAATATTTTATATATATTTTTAAAATATTGCAGTGCTCGTAGAAAATGACAACTATCACAAATTCCTATCTGTAGATTTATAACAAATATTTTTTTTTATTATTATTATTATATTAAAAACTATTATGTTCCTTCCTGTTTATCAGCGATATAAATATTACCGAGTGAGTGTATCACATTCCTAGAATAAATTACTCACGATTTATTTTTTAAAGGAAAAATCACTCGATGCCTAACAAGCATGAAATCAAATGTCTGAGCACTAATGCGTTTAAAATGTATACAAGAGGCGTAAAACTAGCATTAATTTATAATAATGACAATACTTATTTGTAAGTAACATTACATTTATTTTTAATTAAAAATTTATAATTGAAAAATTTCCCTTTTTTTTCATTCGCTATTATTCAGACTGCAACGGGTTTGAATTACAGGATCGTGATAAAATTTTTTTTCTTTTTTGAATTCGAATGTGTATTTAGACATGATTATTTTGGCGGCAATTTATTTTTATTTAATTTAAATTATGAAAGAAGCGGGAAAAATTGAATTTTTTAATTTTTTGGGGTGAAAGTTTTTTTTTGTCAAATTTATTGAAAATTTTCAAGTTTAAATTGTGGAATTTTTTTACGCGGGAAATTGATGAGTTTGAAAATTTAAAGTATAACTTGCTTTGATCATTGGACCGGAAATGAGTAGAAAAATTTTTATGCATAAAAGTTTCGACAAAAGTTCAATTCCATAATTTTTTTTTTTACTTTTGCTATCAATAAAAGATAAAATATTCGCAGAAATATGGAAAGTCACAAAGTGAAGTAAATTTATAAATAAAATAAAAGATTGTAACAAAAAGTACTAAAGTATAAGAAATAAACTTTTTTTTTTATGTAAGTCTGCGTTAAACTAAATCACTAGTACACTAAAGTTATTTCCCAAAAGAGTAATTTTTTATCCTATAAGAACTTTTACCGATAAAAGTAATCCTTTAATTTTTTTATTGTTTATTTTATTATTCAATCCACTGACTTAAACAATAAACCTACTTTTTTTACGGGTGAATAAAAGACCAAATCTAGAAAAAAAAATCTTTCAGCACTACCGTATTTCGTATCCGTCAAGTTAATTTTTGAATTTAAATCGTAGTTACTGACCATCTTGTACTGCAAAATGAAATAAAAAGTCTAGTAATCCATAGAGACAAGTCTCACAAACAAAACTATGGAAATTCCGAATCGATTATCTTGATAATTACGCGGTAAAATCAAATCCGTACATCCGTACATTGCGACGTTCGGATGTACGGAAACTCAATATCTCCTAAACTATTGAATTTAATAACTTAATTTTTTTTTTTATTTACTTTAAAACAGTCTAATTTATAGCTCCTATAAAACTAATTAACTTATGTTTTATTTTATTAGTGATAATTAATAAATAATTAATGATACTGAGCTTTGCTATGATCCTGAAGTTAGCAGACAGTTAAAAAATTTTGAATTTTTATTTCAACAATTTAATTTTAAAAAAAAGGAAAAATAAAAAAATGCACATGTAGAGAATTTAAAAAAATATAAGTGCAATTTTTTGAAATATTTTTTTTTTCATAATTTATCGTTTAAAAGAAAATTCAAAACTTATTAGACGTCTGCTAACTTCAGTTTCATGCTTTGCTGACGTCTAATAATGTTTGGATTCTTTTTTACCGATAAATTATATAAAAAAAAATATTTGAAAAAATTGCACTGGTAGTTTTTGAAATTTTCTACAAGTGCATTTTTAAAATTTTTTTTTCTTTTGTAATTTATCTGTAAAAAAAAAAATTCAAAAATTGCTGATTGTCTGGTAACTTCAGAATCATGCCTAATTCAAAATCATAAAAATTTTCTGTCAAAAATTCTTTTTTTCTGTATACAAGAAATTGAAATTTTTTTTTATAGTGTCCATAATAGACCATATAAAATTACTCATATATTTATCTCGTTTCTGATAAAAAAAAAAAAAATATGTTTAAAAAAAATTAAATCTAAAAAATAAATTTTTTTCATGGAAAAAAAATCTAATTTTTGTAAAATAAATTTTCAAAAATTGTAAAAAACTGAAAATAAAATATTGCAGTAGATAATAAATTTTTAGTATCAATAAAAAAAATGTATTTTAAATAATGAATGATTTATAATAAAATCCATGATTTAAAGTTTTAAAATTTATGGTGAGCATTGAAGGTTGCACCTGCATTCTAGGCCCAAGACAAGGTCAAGATAATACACAATACACAACAAAAACAAACGACAATCTTTACAGGACTGTAAAAATGTTAAACGCTGGATATATGTCCTCGAGATTGCGGCGCACCTGATGGCATCCACTCTTTATTTATTATCATTATTATTATTTATAATTCTTTATCATCTCTAAGTGAATGCCAAGAGTGTGGTTGAGTTTAAAATAACCGGAAATTTCCAGTGCATAAACCGATGAATAATAATTACCGAGTTAATTTTTAAATTAAAAAAAAACCATTGTCTTTTTTTAAAAATTATTATGCGTACAAGGCAGGTGGAAATAATAAATCAGTAATGAAAGCGACTAAAGTAAATAAATAAAAATAAAAATAAATAGAGTAATCGATTTTAGCGTGACTAATGTCGTTGCAAAAGCCGTTTGTCAACGTGATGGTAGTAACTGAGTTCAAATGTATGTACAATAAAACAGGGCGTTGATGAGGAGGTTCGTGGAGATTATCTGCAGGTACTAAACAACTTATTGCGTCAATGTAACTTAGACTTTTTTTTTTTTTTTTTTTTAAATAATAAATATATTGAGAACAATAGAATTGTATATTTTGTTGAAGGAGACCATTGTCAACGCATTGGATAATTTTATGTATGTTATTCATCGGAAACTCGCTAATTACGATAACAAAATAGAATAGTGGAGCGGAAAAACTATAAGACATATTTTTTTATTTTACTTTGATTATTTTTAATTAAATTTTGCTGTTTAATGAAGACGTTTTTTTTTTATCTTTGTTAAAAATTCGATTTAAAATTTCTTCAAAATTGATCTTTTTAAGAAATAGATTCAATTTTTTTTTTTAATTTTTAGTTCAAAATTTGACAAAATTTTATCAGAATAAAATTTGTACTCGGAACGATTTTATCAAAATTTAACAGAAAATTTCAAAGCCTTTATTTTTAAATTTTAGTTCAAAATTTAATTTAAAATTTTATCAAAATAAAATTTGGAGTTTGAATATTTAAAAAATTTAACAGAAAATTTTAAAGCTAATTTAATTTTTTTAATTTTAAGAATTATTTACTTCCGGTCTATTTTTTTTTTTTGTAACAAAAAGTTTAATATTTTTGCTGACAATAGTTAGCAGACATTTAACAATATTTAGAATTTTATAACAAAAAAATAAATATTTTGAAAAATTGCACATATAGTTTATAAAATTTTCTACATGTGTATTTTTTTAGAAATATTTTTTTTTTTATTCCTGTTGAAAAAATTTATTCAAATTTCAAATGCCTGCTGACTTTACTGTCATTATTTTTGCAACGCAATTTAAATTTACTCAAATTTTAATTTAATTAAAATGTTATTGTATCAAAATTCAAAAAATACAAATTTCAAATCTCAATTTTTAAATAAATATAATAATGATCCTGCCCCGTACGAAACTAAACCATAAAATTTTGACAGGTGTCAGTTTCATAAATAAATTTAATGATCAGTCAGAAGACACTTAAAAAATTTTCAAATTTTTTTTGACACCAGATAAATTACAAAAAAAAAGAAAATAAAAAAATGCACGTGTAGAAAATAAAAAAATCTACAAGTGCAATTTTTCAAATAATTTTTTTTTTAATAATTTATCATTTTTTGAAAAATTCAAAAGTTATAAAACGTCAACTAAATGGAGTATCATAAAAATTTATCATTTAAAAATAAAATATTTTTTTCTAAAGCTTTCACTTGTAACTAAAAATGTCAAAACACAAAAATAAAACAATAAATCTCAAAAAAAAAATACCCATAGTAAAACTTACCTTTTCTTTGTCTTTTTCTGTAGCAGATTCCTTTTCATTGACATTGTCTTTGTCCTCAGGAGTGTCCGTATGTGGAGCAACACCATTGGTGGTAGGTTTAGTGGTATTAGCATCAGCTTCCTCGATCCTCTCCAATTTACCATCACCTACAGCCGGTGCATCGCCCTCTGCGGGGATTCCATCTTTTTTCGGTGTCGTTGTCACGTCCATAGACCTCTTGCTGTGTCGTCCTCCCATTTTAAATTATTATTTTTCTATTCCGTTATATACTCTACCAATCAATAAATTATTCGTACGTCTATCTAATGTCTGTAACAAAAACAACGAGGAATTTAATTACTAGTTCAAACGGTTATATTTTAATTAAAACAATTTTTATTATTATTATTGTTATTTATTTGCATCAATGAGCTTTATACTAAAGAATGTTTCAAATTAAACGAGATCAGTTGCAAGATTATACTTTGTTGGTAAATTAATATGTTGAAGAAAATGCAGAAGACTGAGAAAATTAAGAAGAAACAAGAGGAATTTTTTTTTTTCAAGTCAATGAGACTGATCTTTCACACATTCAATTATAGCGGTAACATTTGAATTAAATTATCATAGTATTGCTGAGAAATAGGACATTTGTTTAAGACAACAATTAATTCATTCAATAATTAGATATTACGTAATTTAAAAAATGGCGGGAATTTTATTTTAAATTTTGAAATTCAAATATTTATGAATTTTAAATATTCAAATATGAATTAGTTTTAAATTTTTTAAAGTTAGGGTTGGGATCTAAAAAAAAATGAGTTATTTTTAAACTAGAAAATTTGAATTTTAAAAAAACATTTTTAAAAATTTTTAAATATGAATTAGTTTTAAATTTTTTAAACTCAGTGTTGGGTTTAAAAAAGAAAATTACTTATTTTTAAGTCAAGAAAATTTGAATTTTAAAAAAATATTCTATCAAAATTTTGAATATGAATTAGTTTAAAATTTTTTAAATTTAGTATTGAGTTTAAAAAAAAAACATTTCATTAAATTTTTGAATTTGAAGTAGTTTAAAATTTTTTAAATTTAGTAGTGGGTTTAAAAAAAAAATGAATTATTTTTAAACCCAAGAAAATTTGAATTTAAAGAAACATTTGATCTATTTTCTGAATATAAATTAAAGTTTAAAATTTTTTAAATTCAGTGTTTGGTTTAAAAAAAAAACGATTCATATTTAAACCCAAGAAAATTTGAATTTTAAAAAAACATTTTATCGAATTTTGGAGTATGAATTAGTTTCAAATTTTTTAAATTTAGTATTGAGTTTAAAAAAAATGAATTATTTTAAAACTCAAGAAAATTTGAATTTAAAAAAACATTTTATCAAATTTT
Organism: Microplitis manilae; assembly: GCA_030273425.1. NCBI lineage: Eukaryota > Metazoa > Arthropoda > Insecta > Hymenoptera > Braconidae > Microplitis > Microplitis manilae. Next base: position 23,988,357 of record CP092727.1, read on the forward strand.
TGAATATGAATTAGAGTTTAAAATTTTTTAAATTCAGGGTTGAATTTAAAAAAAAAAAAGTTTCACGTAAAGGATAATTTTGTCAATAAAAAAATTCTAAATTTAACTGGACAATTTAAAAAAAACCTCATTAATGAAATAATTTTCAAATTTTCCGCTAAAAAACAAAATTTATTTATTTAAAAATTTTCTAGTCTACTTTTCCATAATAAAAAAATCTACGACGTTTCTAAACATTATTTTTTTCTTCAGCGTATAAGAAATGTTTCATCAATTTATTTTTTTAAAAAGAACAGTTTTATAAAAAGGATAAGAAAAAATGTCAAAGTATCTAATTTATGATTACACAAAGTGGGTTCGTGAAAGGCCGTCGAGTGTTTACTCTTCTCGGTGTCTTAAATGTTTGCACAACGGAATAGGTCAGTAAACGTATGAAAGTACTTAAACTTGCATTTATTTATGTGTGCACACAATCTCATACTCTAGTATGTTAACCGCAAAACCCAACAGTATTCATCCATCAATTTAAATAAATAATGATATATGAAATTTGAATTATTATCATTATTATTATCGATAAATTAAATTAGTCCCTTAATCCTTCGTCCGGTCGGTCGATAACATAAAATATAAAGCACGAATACCAAGACGAGGACGAGGACGACGACATTTAATCGCCTACGTGATCGGATTTATGGGATTTAATTTATTAATGTGCATTGTAAGTACGTGGGATGAAAACTTTACTTTCTTTTAAATTGTATCACTTATAAAATCCTTTTTATTTTTTAAATCTCATTGATTTTATTTCTTTCTTTTTTTTGCACTTTGTTTGATATTTCCGGTTTTAAAAAAATAAGGTCACGGTGTATCATCCAGTGACTCAAAATGATAATAAAAGTCATACAATTAAATAAAAAAATATATGACTAAGTTGTGGAGATATAAATAGAATAAAATATGAATCTTTTTTTATCAATCCGCTCAATAGATTAATGAACGTTGATTAATATGACAGTAAGTCGTTAAGATGATTTTAAATGTTAAGTATAATAACTATTTTCCTATGCCAATTAAAAAAAACAAACAAAATGATTAAAAGCTCAACGATTTTTGATCATATAAAAGTTTATATTGTATTCTATGCATTGAATTTAAACAAAAAGTGTATGAATACACAGAGAACATTGTATTTAACATGACAGATTTTTTTCCCGAGTAATTTACTGCATAATTACCCCGTAAAATGAAATCCGTACATTCGTACATTTATCTGTTCGAATTTACGGAAGCGCAATATCTCTTAAACTACTTGACCGATTGGAATAATTTTTTTTGCGTTTACTCAAGAAAACCCTTACATATGACCCTGATGGTAAATAATTAATTAATCGCATGTTTAATTATTATAAATATAAATTTTTCTAATAATTTTTTTTGGATCATATAAAAGTTTATGTTGCAATTAGACTTGTTTCTATGCATTGAATTTAAATAAAAAGTGTATGAGAACACAGAGAACATTGTATTTAACATGACAGATTTTTTTCCCGAGCAATTTACTGCATAATTACCCCGTAAAATGAAATCCGTACATTAGTACATTTATCTGTTCGAATTTACGGAAGCTCAATATCTTCTAAACTACTTGACCGATTGGAATAATTTTTTTTGCATTTACTTAAGAAGACCTTTTCCTATGGCCCTAGGGCAATATAATTAATACAATGCATGTTCAATTATAATAGTTATAAATTTAAATTTTTTACCGCGAAATTTAAAAAATTCAAATTATTATTCTAAGTGGAATAATTAAAAGCTTATAAAATTCTATGAAAAATAAAATTAACAAAAACATCTGGTCAACTTGTGTGTATATCATGTGTGTAATGTGTAGGTCGTTTAGTTCGTCTACTCAACTCGACTCGAAATGAAAATTTATTGTAATGCAGAGCAGCCGTGCGTACAAGTGAGTGCGAACCCGCATACAGTATGAGAAAGCGCACGTGTTACCTCGATGACAAAAAAAGAGGAAAAAATAGGGACAAAAAATATTAAAATAATTATGAAAAACGACTAGAGGAAGTGCTACCGTGTGTTATACTAGATAAAAGAATAATAATTATTTTTTAAAATAATAAAAAATAAAGATGTTAATTTATGAATTTTTTTAAACTGAGTCATACATTTTGTTTAATTTAAAAAAATATATTTATACTCCGATATAAATATGATAAAAATTTATTGCTGCAGTATAACGTGACAGTATAAAAAAACGTATTTGATAAAATCTTAATTCTACTAAACATGTGATGAATTTATTTAAGTGTAACATGACTTTTAAAGTTGATCGTTAGTAACAATCACGTAAAATAAAAATTATTTGTTTTTTTTTTTTTTTTAATAGATTTGCTAAGGTCTTACTCAATTGCTGAAGAGAAAGGCAACAATTCTCATCTTAGTGAATAAAAAAATATATAATAATTTTAATGACTATTTTTTTTTATTCAGAAAAATTAAATAATTATTTTTTTAATTTAAAAAAATTACACTAGTGCAGTTGAAAAGTTGGAATCTAGAAATTTAAATAATGAATTGGAGTAAAAAAATAAATTTGAATAAAATAATTAATTTAGTTTGATATTAAATTTGAATAAATTCAATAATATGGTAATTGGTTTTTTTTGAATAAATAATTGATTAAAATCAAAGAAGTTAACTGGAAATTTAAATTTTATTGTGAAGTAAAATTAAATCTTTGATTTTGGAGTAAAAAAAAACTGATGTAAAAAAATGTTTCTAGGTATCAATTTTAAAAATAAAAAAAGGCGGCAAGCCCAACCCAACTGACACACAATCGCAAAAGACTGGTCTTGAAAAAAAAAGCCTACGGCCTCTTCTTTTCTTTCTTATACTCTCCCTTTACATCTTAAATGCACGGCAGGTAGAACGTTGTGGAAAAATCTGACAAAGAAATCGCACCAGAGAAAGTACAAAAACTCTAATAATAACAGCGAGAACCCGTGGTGAAAAAATTCCTTAAAATATTAAAATAACATGATCCTGAAGTTAAAAGATAATTTACAAATTTCTGATTTTTTTTTTGACAAATCGAAAAAATGCACATGTAGGAAATTTAAAAGTCTATAAGTGCATTTTTTTTTTTTTCAAATTTATCATTTTTAAAAAATCCAAAAATTATTAAACGTCAGCTAACTCAGTATCTTTTGAAGTTAGAAGAAAATTAACAATTTTGATTTTTTTTCAACAAATAATTTAAAAAAAAAATAAAATAAAAAAAATGCACTTGTAGAAAATTCAAAAATCTATAAGTGCACTTTTTTGAAATATTTTTTTTTTAAATTTACCATTTTTAAAAAAATCCAAAAATTATTAGACGTTAGCTAACTCAGTATCTTCTGGAGCTAGAAGACAATTAAAAATTTTTGATTTTTTTTTCAACAAATAATTAAAAAAAAAATAAAATAAAAAAATGCACTTGTAGAAAATTGAAAAATCTATAAGTGCATTTTTTTGAAATATTTTTTTTTGCAAATTTATCGTTTTTAAAAAAATTCCAAAAATTATTTAACCGCTAACTGGAGTAGCTTCTGAAGTTAGAAGACACTTAATAATTTTGAATTTTTTTTTAACAAATTTAAAAAAAAAAAAAAAAGAAAGTAAAAAAATGCACTTGTAGAAAATTTAAAAATCTATAGGTGCATTTTTAAAATAATTTAATAATTGGAGTATTAATGAAATAAATAAAAGTAAAGTAAAATAAAGAGCGTGTTATCGATTGATGCCCATTCCAAGATGGCGATCCCGATGGATCCAGACCATATCCAGATTAAAAAATAACACCTACAACTATAACCATCGTCCCAACCGTCGTTCAACAAAACCGCCGACAGAAGATATATATAAAGTAACAAAACCATAAAACATAAATGAATTAACATTGATTTTCTAAGAAGTCAAAAGGCTAAAGAGGGATATTTAAAACTGTCCATCAAAGTCTTTAGCATCCAGGAAGTCGCACGCGCACGCTCGTCCTTCCACGAATCCTCATTCTTTCTCTAAAGAGTTAACGCTGTACCGTTAACTTTCATCCCATCATCTCAATCTCAGACTCAAATTCAAATTTAATCTCCATTTAAATCTACACTTAAAATCAAAACAATTAAACATTTAAATAAATACATTACTCACAATATATATTTTAAAAAAGCCCACGTTCACTTTTATATTCACTTATAACCACAGCCAGTCAACAATTTTAAATTTAAATTTGTATTAACAATATTTTACTTATTTATATTTTATGTATACAAAACACTCGCGTATAAAATTTAAACAAAAAACTTTTATATATATATTTATATATTTTTTTTTTAATATTTTATTAGTATTAGAAATTTAAATATTTAAACACGAGGTACAAAAGGGCAGCATTGACAATTTCATGTAATAGGCTTGGCAACGCGCAGCCGACTGACTCTGGAAACACGAGCTTGTAATTTTTTGCTGGAGGGGGAGGAAGACGCGACAGTGGCGCGCTTTTGCGGCAAAAGGGATAAGCTTTATTGTATGGGGATGGGGAGTATGGCTACGGTAGTATAGTATGTGATATATATATATATATATATATATATATATATATATAAGTATGTATGTATATGTTTGTGTATGGTGGCGTCGTTTTGGTTCGCCCGTTTTCAATACTGTCTCCATTCTCTATATATTCTACATCTATTATATACGTTTACATTTAATTGTACTTTACTTGCATTTGCCGGTTGGTGACTGTCGTCTGTACATATGATAATAATAATAATGATTATAATAATCACAACACATCGTAAATTCTCTTTTTACGTTAGGTCGCCCTCAACTTTACTACAAAAAAAATATACCCTGTCATATATTTTATTTGGTTTATATATATGTTAGGTATATGTATGGTTTTTATTGCTAAGAAATTATTGATGTGATTTAAATATGCGAACCTTTGGCGGTAATTTTAAAATTCATTTTTTAAAATTCAAATTTTCGCGGGAAAAATTCAAATTTTAATTTTTAAGAGAAAAGTGAAATTTAAGGAAAAATTTAAGTGTCTTAATGACATTAATATTGGATAATGTTAATTATTTAAGTATGCGGGTTTTTTAAGTACAAATATGTGCATAGCAACCCCTATATATTTATATATATAATATTTTTATTACCAAGAAATTATTGATTTTTATTTGAATATTAACTTTGGCGGTAATTTTTACATTGTCATTTTTTGAAATTTAAATTTTCGCGGCAAAAATTCAAATATTAATTTTTTAAGCTATAAGTAAATTTAAGGGATAATTTAGAACTTCTTAATGACAATAATTACAAAATAAATTAATAATTTAAGTACACGAGATTTTCAAAATTCAAATAAGTGCATAGCAACCCCTATATATATTATATATTGTTTTTATTACCAAGAAGTTATTGATATTTATTTAAATATATTAACTTTTGCGGTAATTTTTAAATTGTCATTTTTAAAAATTTAAATATTCGCGGCAAAAATTCAAATATTAATTTTTTAAGCTATAAGTAAATTTAAGGGATAATTTAGAACTTCTTAATGACAATAATTACAAAATAAGTTAATAATTTAAGTACACGAGATTTTCAAGTACAAATAAGTGCATAGCAACCCCGTAAGTAAGAGCGAGATAAACTAGTGGGGGAAATTTTAAGTCATCTCTAGTCGGGTTGTAGATAGAAAGGGCGGGGCTCTTGTTGTTCCAGCGCCTTATGTTTTAAATATTTACGTAAATGCTTAAGCTGTATTTGTCTGTAAGTTACTGTAAGTCCTATCTATATGTAATAGTAATAATAATAATGAGAAAATGTCTTTATTTATGTTACGGTTTAACAAAAATAGAGTGTAAATGTGGTAATTTATTGATGTTGTTATTATTATTGTCTGGGGTTTAAAATGTGTTGAGTGAATGGCATAAGGGCATTGGGACTTACTGTGGGTCATATGGACATTTACGAGCACGTTCTTTAACGGAAGCTAACACATAAATCTAGAGACCTGAGACCAGAGTTGAGAGCAGATCTGAGTTCTCTACTGTACTCTACTCGGTGGGATGCTGGTTTAGCTGTTACATTTGTTCCCCGGGCAGATCGAACACGCGTGGCCTTGCATCAAGGGCTTTTCCACACTCTATATAACACTCGTGTACGGATAATTTCGAGAGTGATTTATTGAGTTTTTTGTTTGGGGTTACAAGGCTATTGGAACTTTAAATGGCTTTTTCATTACATTACTACACTGATGACAACTTTGTTTTATTGACCTGTTTGATTTCATAATAATAATAATTACTATTACTTCAAATTGATATTTGAAAACTGTTTTTTGAAAAATTCAAATATCTATTACGGTTTTTGTACTTAAAATAGAAATTGGAGCCAAACTATTGAGTTTGGGTGAAAAGTCAATCAGACCTTTTTTGTAGAGAATTTAATTTCCTACAAAAATGTATCAGTACATTTTTATCGTATCTGTGATATTTGAGCTGTAATTCAAATTCGAAGCGTGGGAAAATTTAAAATCTAAACGGGGAAATTTGGTACAGAAGACTTTGAATTAAGATTGTATTAAAACTATTGATTTAAATGAAAAAATGTGCTGATACAATTTTTCAGGAAATTAAATTCTCTACAAAAAAGGTCTGATTGACTTTTTACCTAAACTCAATAGTTTAGCAGTAATTCAATTTCCAAGCTTGCGAAAATCAAAAATTCAAACGAAAAAATTTGGTACAGAAGACTTTGATTTAAAATTCTGTGTAAACTATTAAACTTAATAAAAAAATGTATGAGATCTTTTTTGTAGAGAATTTAATTTCCTAAAAAAGTGTCCTCATAAATTTTCATCGTATCTTTAATAGTTTAGTCGGAATAAAAGTTATACGTAAAAAATTTAATGATTTCTTTTAAAGTTTGAAAAAAAAAAAAAGTTTATATTAAATATTTATGACTCATTTACTTTTTATCATGCTATATATTTCCCCGAAACAATTACGTCAATAATAATGATAATTGACAACAGGGGAAGAATAATACACATTCATATGCTATCATGTTTTTTATTCATACGCAAAAATAATAAATAAATTTAAAAAAAAAAAAAAAGATTTTTTTTTCTCTGTCAGATGAACTACTGTCGCTCACATTCCAAGTAACACGATATTTATCGTATGACTTGAGTAGTTTGCTCGCGATTAAATTTTTAATCTTTTTCTAAACAACAAAAAAAAAATGCTACGAGATTTCTTCTAGTCAATTCCGCCATAAATTTCCTACCGTACAATCTAAAAAAAAGTAAAATAATTTAAAGTAATAGACTCTAAACTAGAAAAATTAAGAGCAGAATTGTTGAATCGTGAATTGATCAACAAAATGAGAGTCACGCTCGGTTAATTCTACTGATAAATATTTCTTTACTTCACTCTTAAACTCTCTTTACTTAGCTCTTATACGCTTACTAACTAACAAAACCGTGACTGCTACAAGTATTTTATTACGTCAATTCAAACACTTTCAAAAATTTAAACATATTTTCAATCTTTTATTCTCTCAAAAAATTATACTCCAACTTACCCCTGGCTTTTGATTAAATATCAAATATTTTTATACTTTTTTTTTACTGGGTTATACAAATAAGTTTTGTTAAGCAAATGAAAAAAAAATGAAATCGATTCCTCAAATATTTAGCGAGATATCGCGTTTCCGTACATTCGGACTAAAAACTGTACGAATGTACGGAATCGATTTTTCAGGAAAACTTACAGACGAATTGACTTGGAAATTTTTAAAAATTTTCTACAGTAGAGTCTTGCGAGTAGATTTGGATGTTTTTTAAATAAATTTGAGGCAGGAAAAAAATTACTCATGACAAAATGTCACAAAATTGACAACTCAAAGGGGCCTACTGGGAAATTTTGCAAAAAATTATTTTTTGCATATTTCAATAGACTAGCTTCAAAAATAACAGTAAAATTTCCAGCGCATATTTTGAATTATACCCATTTGAAGAGCAGCCGTTCGGTTCTTGATAATCTATTTTTCAAAATTGCTGCAGTTAACTCGGATAAATCACCCGGACGATTTGATTCGAATTGCAGCTTCTTTTATATGTTTCTACGTACCACGAACCTCCAGTTTTACGATCGAATCAAAAATTTAAATTTCGCGCGAAAATTTGAAAATTTTCGCGCGAAATTTGAAACTTTTTTTAAAAACCCCGCCTTTTTGTTAAATTTAAATTTTTTTCTTAACCCGAGGGTCATACTACGGGAAATACTTTCTAGTTTAATGAATTTTGAATTTTTTTGTCCAAAAATTTAATCTTGTATTCATTATATATCCACAAATATATCCTTAAACCATTGAAACATTCCATGCACGTTTCTTTAAAAAAATTCACGAAAATCATCTTTATTTCAGACGATCACACTAGTGCTCCCCTTGAGTAATAAATTAGTAATTACTGTTGAAAAAATTACTTGTGACTTAATACAGTTTTAATAATAATTAATTAATTTAAAAAAAAAAGAAAAGTATGAATGAAACAAAATGGCGCGTTAACCTTTTGAATGTCTTAAGCTATTATCCCTCGTAAATTAATAAAGTGATCGTCAACTAGGGATAAAAAGAATTCTGTACTCCCACAGTTCTTTTGTACAATTTAATGTTCTTTTTTTTTTTTTAATTTATTGCTTTTGTCCGAACGGATTTAATAAATTTATTTTTTTTTTTTTTTTTCAATAAATTGAATCAAATAATTTATAAAATTTAAAAAATGCGGGACAAGAGACTCGTGATAGAGACAAGTTCAATCTCAAGTCTGTCGAGTAATACCGAGTACGTAGCACGTTCATTACCGGAAACGGAAGCTCCACCCTAGTCAGTAACTGCGCGGCCGCGTGGTCGCGCACAAAGAATTTAATACTGCTTTTACTTTGTACTCGAGAAATTTTTTTTATAAATAAATAAATAAAAAAAAAAAAAAAGTTGTCATCAATAAAGCGTGAGAATTTTGTCGCGTGATAAAATTAAAATTTTAATTGTAAAAAATTTTTATTAATTGGAGAAAAAAAATTGGGCATGTATATAAATATAGAGTAATGGTGAGGAAGTCATGATACGAATAAGTAATGATGAAAAAAATAATAAGAATTAAAAGTTGAGTAGGAATGTGACTTTCACGATCGCCACCCACTTTGAGGGCAAGGGGAAGATTGTTGTGAAATAAGACTCTTGGTAGTGTGCATATGTATGATACCAAGTGCACTGCCATGAGTAACTCAATACAATGCTTTTATATATATGTATGGATGGTTATTATTATTAATATAAATGTATGTGATATATAATAGTGTGCCAAGAGTCTCCGGTGCGAGAAATACTCAATACGATGCTTCGTTTATGATACTTGCTCGTATTATGGAATGAATGGCTCGCGTAAACACGATAGTGATATCAGACTCTCATAAATATATATATATATATATATATATATATATATATATATATTTATATATATATATTTTTATATTTATAAATAATTTTTTAACCGCGTACTGAAATTTCAAACTCAAATTTTTATTCAATTTCAAATTGCGAGCAAACTATTCACTTTAGATAAAAAGTCAATCAGATCTTTTTTTTAGATAATTTAATTTCCTACAAAATTATCTCAGTACATTTTTACTGTATCTCTGATACTTGACCCGTAATTTAATTCCAAAGTTTCGGAAACTTTTATTTTTGAGACTTTTTTTTATGAAATACTTTAATTTGATATTCTGAATAAACTATTGAGTTAACGTAAAAAAGTAATCAATACTTTTTTGTAGAGAATAAAATTATCTACAAAATCATTTCTTATCATTTTTTACATAAACGCAGTAGTTTATGAGTTATTTGAATAAGAAGATGAACTGGAATTGAATTTAATTCAAATAGAATCCAGTGATGAATAAAATGTCATATTTTTTAAATTTAAATCTTTTTCACATCATTTAATATGTATATAGAATAAAATTGAAGACCTGGTGGGCTGATATTTTAATCCGAGCTAAACATCGACTTCCGAATAATAAAAGAAGACCCCCGGACATCCGTCGGAACTGTGGGCGGCTGGTGCCCAAAAATAAATTCCCAAACATTAAAAACAATAATATATACATACATATATATATATATATATACTATATATTTAAATACCCATAATTGATTGTTATTCATCACTCATTTTATGCGTAACATGACTTGATATAAATTTAGTACGAATAAATAAAAAAATTTGAAAATGATCCAGTTTCAAAACTTCCCGCCATTTTTGAGCTCTTTAATTCGAAATTACTATTGTTTATACATTTTTGAATTTTTTAAGCTAGAAAATAGTAATGTCGCACCTTCCATTTTGAAAATTCAAACGATAAACCAAAAGAATGACGTAAATTATCGTCTTTTCAAAATTTACATCAATAATATCTGAAAATAATCAACCGATTTTGACATTCAGGATGACATTCGACGCAGTTTCTTAACCACTGATGTTCAAAAAAAAAAATTTTATCAACTAGCTCAAAAATTTGAATTTTTCCTAAAAAAACACTTTTTCAAAATTCTTTCAACAACGGTTTCTTTTGAAAAAATGAATCGATTTTGATAATTGAGGTGTCATTCGACGCGGCTTATGAAGGTCTAGAGCTGGATAAATTTTGAAATCAATCCATCAAGTACATTACACGTTATTCAAAAAAAACATTTTTGAAATTTGAAAAAAATTTGAATTTTTGAAATATCTACGAATATACTGTACTGATTATGGTCAATTTTTATCAAAATATGGGTATTAATGAGTCTCTTCAAACGCCACCTCAAAAATTCAAATCGCTTCATCCGTTCTAAAGTTATGATATTTATATATATATATATATATATATATATATATATATATATATATATATATATATATATATATATATATATATATATATATATATATATATATATATAAATTTGGAAATTATTTTGAAATTAGTCAAAATATTTTTCTAGGGCCTCAAATCATCGAGGTATGTTAGAAATTCGGTTTTCGAAAATGTCACCGAGACCAATCATGCCCCTATTTTTAAAAATTTAAAATTTTTATGGCGGGAAGTTTAAATGAGTTTAAAATGATAATTAAATAAAATTGAGTAATTAGATGATTAAGACGGTGATTTAATTTTTCATTCATTAATCAAATGTGTAAATTATATAGTAAAGTACTGATGAGTTTATTGGTATAGCGGTGACTCGTCACAGTCGATGTCACTGTGTACTTTTACTCAATTGCCAACTGTATGACACACATGAGTACATATATACATACATACATATGCTTAGTATGTATTTATACGGTACAGCCGCACTTTGTATTACTTTACTTGCACAACTGTCTGCTCTAGTATGTATTTCTAGCGTTACTTTGTATAACGGAGTTTTATTTTATCGTATAAATAAACTCACTCGTTAACTAACTATCTATTATTATTCAATAATAGTAGAATCTAATAATAGTTCATGTAAATATTCATTCAATAACTAATGCTTTGAAAATATACTTTTTTTTATACTCATTTATAAACTTCATTCGTTTTCTACAATTACAAAATTTAATTTAAAAAAAAAACGAGCGAAAATTCATTTCACAAAATTAAATTCTTTTTAATTTATTCAAATTACGGCTAAAATATTCAAGATACGACTTAAATGTACTGGGACATTTCTTTAGGAAATTTTATGCTTGACAAAAAAGTACTGAGATATTTTTTACGTAAAGTTGATTGCTGACCAGTTATTTCAATTTTAAGTACGCGGAATATTAATTTGGTCATTCATAAATTTGATATATTTTTTTAAAATTAAAATTCTGGGGTTAGTATCAAAAATATCATAAAAATGTACTGGAATGATTTTGTAGGAAATTTAATTCTCTACAAAAAAGTATTCATTGACTTTTTTCATAAATGTGATAGTTTAATAGAAATTTGAATTTAAAATCATCTACTCCAAAAATAACAAAATTATTTGAAAAAAAAAATGAGATCCAAAAATATATTTCCCAACAAATCAAAGAAAAAAATGTTTTTACAAATATAGAAGAGTGGCGTCATTGGGGCGACGTGTATTGATTGCAAACGATGATTCATGGGGATAGGCATGACGACTAGTCAGCCCCCGCGATATTCTGAGCGGGTGCAGCCCCTCGCACGCGTACCTCGTCCTTCGATCTCTCCCTTCCCCTTCTCCTCTCTCTTACCCTTCCTCCCCCACAAACTACTCACTCTTTAGCTATAGCTTCATCTATCCACCCATACACACCCAACATACATCCACCTATAAAAATACATACGCGAATAGGGTGAACATCAAGAGCTAGACTGTCCAGAATTTTCCACGTAAACTTTTACCCTCCACACGTGTACTCAGAAATTACAATTCTGCTGCCACAATGTCTACTCTACTCTACTCTACTCATTTTTAGCACATGATCGATATACATATTTACTTATTCATATATATGATTTTCCCATTACCTTCATTACCTCAATTTAAAAAAAAAAGAACGCAATAATTATTTTTAACACACGTTTATAAGATTCAAAATTTGAAAAAAATTTACGAGTTATTTTTGACAAATTTTAAATTTAACATCAAAAATCTTTTTTTATTTAAATGTTTGAATTTATTGGCGAGTGTTAAAGATTGTGTGATTTTGTGGATAAAACTTGTTGGACTAGAGTAAAGTATGGGGAAGATGGACTTAGGAAAGGGAGCTGGGGGGTAAGAGGTAAGAAGGGGAGGGGGTAAAACCGCGGTTTTATGTTGAGTATTATACTCTTGACCGACGCATCTGGTTTGCACATTCAAGGCCGGCCAATAAACTTTAGTACATACGCGTATAAAAGATGAGAGAGATGAAATTAGTTTGTAAGAGTGTTTAAATGCACTTGCGCAGTCGTCATACCAAGGACGTTAACCAAAGATTTAAATATACATATTTATTATGAAAATAAGTTATTAAAAATCCGGTTAATGAGATCGGATTTTAAATTTATTTATTAATTAATAATATTTAATAACTAATGAGTTTTGTTCGATATTTTACCTTTTAATGGGTCGTTAAAATTATTTACGACTTTATATTTCAACAATTTAAGCTTTAGTTCGTCTGATAATGTCATATTTATTATAAAAAAAATTTCTTTTAGAGAAATTAAAAAAATTACAGAGGCGAGGAATCGAACCCTGGACTTCGCGAGTCAAGCAAAAATTAATCACCCGCTTTGATTGATGATATCTCACAAACTATCGGAGATAAATAGACGTTATGTATGGTTATTGAAAAGGAAATTTAATTTCCTACAACTTTTGTGTAATTAAAAAATCCCGTAAAATCAATTTTTCAAAAGTTACCGCCATTTAAACAACTTCATTATTTTTATTATACATCATTCTTTGACTGAGCTTAAAACGGCTGTATCTTTTAAACTTTTGGCCCTACGACATTTTTTATGAGGACCAAAGTTGTAGGAAATCAAATTTCCTTTCCAATGACCATATATAACATATAGATATCTGCGATATTCATCGAGATATCGAAATATAAAATTTAAAAAAAATAAAAAAATGAAATTTTTGTTTATTGTTATCAATAAAAATTCAATACAGAAAATATATATTGGAGGTTGAATAAAAGAAGTTGAAGCCAAATATCTGATTGGCATCGCGGTCAGGTTTTAGTCGAAACCCGAGTCAAAATTAAAAAGGTGATTTGAGCCTCCAAATCCTACATGAGGGTAACGAGGTTCAAATCATCTTTTTAGAATATGAAGATCCATGCATTAAAAAGGTGATTTGAACCTAAACGTGGTAACTTTGTCCGCTTTTACCAAGTTTAGGTTCAAATCATCTTTTAAAAAGGTAAAATAAGCCTCCAAAGCCTAAATTTATAGATCGAGAAAGACTCTCATCGGATCGCGTACGATTGGTAAAGAAACAGAAGGGAAAAGGGGGTCACTAATTAGAAATGGCCACCATGATCGAAACAAATTTGAAATTTAAAAATTCCAAAAATAATTTCTTAGTAATAAATGTTTTGTTGTGAGTTAAAAAATAATAAAATTTAAAATATTAATAATAACAGCTAAAGTTATACAAGTAGGCGTTCGAATAGAATATTACTGTCATTCGAAATCCGAATTGAATAATTAGAGCCATTGACTTATTAGTAAATGATAAATTAATTATTTTATGTGATCAATAAATACGAATGATGCATTGGATGACGGAAGCTGCCGAAGAAATTGAAAAAAACTGCTGTAAAATAATCTGCTGCTGCCGGGATTCGAAACCAAGACCTAACGAATATGAAGCACAAGCACTGCCACACTGCTACTCGGACGCTCACGATCAGTTGGAAATATCTTTATGTATTTAGAACGCGGATATTATTATAACAATAATATCTTGCTAAAGAATTGAGCTCATTAGAAGCTACAGATTTAAAGTATGGTAGGCTTTGGAGGGTTAAAACATCTTTTTAAAAAGGTGATTAAGTCCTCCACGCGCTTCGTTTAGGGTATTGAGGACTTGAATAGCATTTTAAAATATATGGTAGGCCATGGAGGGTTAAAATACCATTTTAAAAAGGTGATTTACTTCTCCATACGCTACTTTTAGGACATCGAGGACTTAAATAACATATTACATTCAGCGACAAGTTCAACATCAAAAGAACTGAGGCTTTGGAGGCTCAAACTACCGTTTTAATTTCGACTCGGGAAGATCCGGAGTTTCGGGGCTTCCAGATCTTATTTCCGGACGATATGGTGTGACTATAGAACGGTGATGTTATAAAGCCGATATAATACTAGAACTGCTGTGAATAGAGGATAAAAAATAATAAAACGATACTAAAACTGAAAACTACAAAGGCTACCCCACAAGAGAAAAAAGTGACGGGACTTTGAGCGTAAAACAATTTTTTAATCGAGTTAAAATAACTTTCGAGTGACACTGGTGTGTCATTTTATCTTCTCACTCTTACATTGGTTGTAACATTACATATGTATAGTACACTTTTAACTCAATGCAATATATAATAGTATGTAATGTTAACGAGGAGGAGCAAAGAGGACTGGACGGCACTCTTGAATAGTTACAAACGACAGTTACCAAAGAGAAGACCACTTATCGCGAGATAAAACGTTAATTCGATACTTCCTGTTCCCTTACGAGACTAGTCTGATTTTGCAATATGATTAATCGGCACAAATATTTTATTATTTATTATTTTAATAATATTTCGTGTTCTATTGCAAAAATTTTTTAGTCGAAGCACGATTTCTACAAAAAATTTTTGTTTCATTCAAAATTTTGCAAGTCCGTAAATTTTTCTAATACAAGAAAATTCTTTTGAAAAAATCAAAGCCCTCATAAAAATTTCTAGTATATTTTTTAAATTGATAAAAAAGAAATCCACGAAACTGTTATTATTTCAAATAATTTTTGGATTTGAGATGAAATTTTGGAAAAAAAAAAAATGAACAAATGGTACTGAAGTTAGCCGAAGTCAAGTAATTTTTGGATTATTTTTTAAACAATAAATTACTAAAAAAAAAATATTTGAAAAAATTTCACTAATAGTTTATTAAATTTTCTACATGTGCATATTTTTATTTTTATTTTTTTTTTAAATTAAGTCGTTGTAATAAAAATTCGAAATTTTTAACTGCCTGCTAAATTTAGTATCATAAAAATATCTTCGTAGTTTTTTTTTAAATTCTTAATTTATTCAAAATTTAAAAATTCCGCGGGTACGAAAAAATTATCTAGACCAATATAAAAATATTTAAAAATTTTTCAATCTGAAATTTTTTCAAGTCCATAAATATTTTCAAAAAACAAAAAAATTCGTATGAAAAAATAAAATTCCCCAGAGAAATTTCTAGTGTATTTTTTAAATTAAAAAACAAATTGAACAGAAAATTAAAAATTTGAAAATTCCTCGAATATGAAAAAATTTTCTAAACCAATAAAAAATTATTTAAAAATTTTTCAATCTGAAATTTTTCCAAGTTCATAAATATTTTCAATACAAAAAAAAAATTCTCATAAAAAAATAAAATTCCCCATAAAAATTTCTAGTGTATTTTTTAAATTAAAAAAAAAATTGAACAGAAAATTAAAAATTTGAAAATTCCTCGAATATGAAAAAATTTTCTAAACCAATAAAAAATTATTTAAAAATTTTTCAATCTGAAATTTTTCCAAGTTCATAAATATTTTCAATACAAAAAAAAAATTCTCATAAAAAAATAAAATTCCCCATAAAAATTTCTAGTGTATTTTAAATTAAAAATAAAAATTTAATTTTCTTTTTTTTTTTAAACTCTGTATTAAAAATTTGAAAATTCTTCGTGTACAAAAAAATTTTCAAAAATTTTTATTTTTTAAAATTAAAATTCTCAATTCATTAAAAAATATCTTTTATAAAAATTTCCTTGACTTCAATTATTTCAAGACAATAAAATTTGAACAAAGAAATTTCTCATGAAAATAATAATAATAAAAAAATAAATAACTGTCCAATATTTTCTAGTGATTTCTTCAGGGAGATAAAAAGTAATCAATTATTTTTGCAGACACTGCGCTTGACCTCTTGACTCATTCCGATACTTATATTATCTTTTCTTCATTAATTATTATTCTCTTTATTAACAATCTAATAAAAATTGCTCTCAATATTTTAAATAAATAACAAACTACAAAATAAATTTTTTTTTCAGCCAAGCTGCAATTATCGCATCTAAATCTAACAGATAAAAAACAAATAAGAAAAATATTATCAGTAAGATTATGAGTACCTACTATCTTGTCTCTCTTAATACTCTACACTCTCTCAAGTCTCGAGTCTTAAAAGCATGAGTCATACTCTTCAACTCGCGAGAGTGCAATACTCCCTAGATATCCAACATTCTCTTTTCCCGCAACTCGCTTACTTTACTTACATTACCCGAGATGAGGGAATTTACGACACAACTACGTACATAAATAAATAAATAAATATATATATATTTTATCTTTAATGAAAATTTATCATTTTTAAATTACAATAACATACTTTTTATATTTTTCTCTCAAAATAACTAAAAAATATATATATAATCTCTCCCTTAAGAAAATTATTCTGACCCAGATTAAAAAAAAAATATATGAATAATTTATATTCTCATTAAAGTTACTAATAAATATAACAAGTTATTGATTATTGATAAAGAAAATTTTTAAATCAATAAAATTTTTTTTTGTTAAAAAATATTTCTCTGCTGTGTACTATGGCTGAGTAATTTTTACTATCTTACTGATAACCTTTTACTTGAAAGAAAGAAAAAAATGACCTGGAAATATTTCTTTTTTTTTCCTCAGAAAATATGATTTTTAAGTTAGCAGACAATTTGTAATTTTCGTTTTTTTTTAAACTGAATTTAAAAAAAAAAAAAAACTAAAAATATGCATGTGTAGAAAATTTCAAAAGCTACAGGTGCAATTTTTTCAAATATTTTTTTTTTTAATAATTTGTGTTTAAAAAAAAATCCAAAAATTATAAGACCGGCTAACTTATGATACTGAAGTCAGCAGACGTCAAATAATTTTCAAAATTTTTTTAAAACGACAAATTATTAAAAAAAAAATATTTTAAAAAATTGCACGTATAGTTTTTTTAATTTTCTACATGTGTATTTTTTTGTTTTTAGAAAAAAGTAACAGGATGTGGAAAAATTTCAATTCAAATTTATTAAGAATTTTTTTGTCAATTTTATAAAAAGTATTCAAATTCCAACAGAGTTATAAGAATTTTAAAAAAAATTGATTGTAATTTTGTTTGAAAAAAAAATTGAAATTTATTCAAATGAAAAATCGAATTTCAAAAATTCTTGAACAATTTCAAACAAGAAAAAATTTTTTTTTTCCTAGCTAGAGGATAGTAAGTTGTTTCAAGTCACATAATAGAAGAATGACTAGTAAATAGTAACTAGTGAGTAGGGACTAGTGTAATATTTGATTTAGGATTGAGTGCGCAGGTAGACGGTTTAAGATTATGTTATATACAATAAGCTAGATTGTTGATGTCGAAGTTGTTCATTGGCTGTGTTCGTTACTTTCATGATTAGCTCTATATATATATGTATATGTATGTATATATGTATATATGTATGTATGTATGAATAGATGTATGAGTACAGATTTATAACAACCGGTTTGTGACCGTTTTCGCGAGACGCCTTCATCCTATTCGATCCGTAGATCTTTCTAGGTCTACATTTTCAAGTTTTTATAAATACTTATTTGTAGGACAATTGAGCAGTTAGTTTTTTTTTTTTAATTTATTTAATTAATGGGACTTTGAAAAAACTATTATTGATTGGTTGTGTTTAGACAATTGTTTGAGTTGGATTAGATGATTATAGTGTACTAAGTCGTCATCGAAAAGAGTGTTTAAGTATTTATTAATTTGGATTGATTAAGAAAGAATTTTAAATTGATAATTTATGAGAGAGATGGAGTTGGAAAATTACAGTAAAAAAAATGTATCTTTCTTTAAATTTTAGAAACTCGCCCGATTTTACGGAATTTTTTTAAGAGACCAAAGTTGTAAAAAATGAAATTCCTTTTGAAATTAATACTAATGAAAGCTACTTGTCTTCAATATTTACTAAGATATTAATAGTTATTACGGTTTGTAATTAATTGAGATTTTTATAGTCATTTTTTATCAATGGCAATATTTTAGAGACTGCAGATAAATAAATATAGCCATTGTAAAAGAAATTCAATTTTCTACAATTTTTGTTCTCATGAAAAATTCGTGAATTCAATAATTCAGCTGACGGTATTTGAAGTCTGAAAATTAAATTTAAAAATTTTAGCGGGAAAACTTTTTAAAATGAATTTTAGATTTTTATCAGACCAAAGTTACAATAAATTAAATTTTATTTTCATGTTACAGTCGACTCGTCATAAGCCTGGTCTAGGGGACAGGGTAAATTTTTTTTGAAATTTCAGTCTTCCGTGCGTTTAGTTTTGTTCTCGACTACTCGTTATAAGCCTGTGTATTTTATATCATTTTAAACGTCATATTTACGTTTTGTCACATGCGCCAGTGTCCCGATTTTTCTAGTGCTTATAGCGCTAAAATAAATACTTATCTTTTTACACAAATAATAATTGTAATGTAAAAAATAATAATGACAACGATATTAATTAAAGTAATAATAATAATAATTGTTATTGATCAACATAATGCTCAATAAAACTTTTAAATTGTAACAGAAGCTTTAATTGTAATTAATCATTACAATTATCGCCAATAAATAATATTTAACTTAATATTTATAAAATTATTATCCGCGAAAGATCGATAGTAAATTTTCATAATTAATTTAGATATTTTTTTCCTATTGTTAGTTTATAATTTATGTAATTTTAACGGAGGCTTATAACGGGTCTGCTACGAAACTCAAAAAAGTGGTTAAGGGTGCTGTTTGGACTCAGTACCTGCCGATTAAAAGGAGAGACTTATGACGTAGTCTACTATATATAACATATTTTTCCAAAACTAAAAAAAATTTCACCAAAAATTTTATCAAAAATTTAAAAATCTCAAAAATAAATATAATAATATTTATATTTGTACTATACATACATATTATTTTTTTTTTTTTAGAAAAATAAATATTTAAAAAAAGATATCCCAAAATGCCTCGACCTTAACCTCTAGCGTTTCAACGAGGACATACGCGAGTAAAACAGAAAAAATAACCAACTGGAGTAGAGTAGAGTGTGTACGAGGGCGTTGCGAAAACTATTTTGAGAATCGTGCGATACAGACATATATTTATCTATATATATACATACATATATGTATAACGGTTAAAAGGGAGTATGAAAAGACACGAGAGAATTGATAAAACGTCTTGACTCTTTAATGTTTGTTAGACGACATTAAATCCTAAGGTTTAAGATCATCATCATCATATTTATGTCCTTTTAAATTCTTCTAATAATATATACATATATGTATTTATTACTTTATTAAACTTGATGTAACAGTTGATCGAGTTAAAAGGTTCAAATACAAATAAAATGACTCTATATTATTATTATTATTGTGCATTGTATAGATAATTTAAACTCAGTAGTTTATTTTATTAAACTAAAAAGACTTTGATGGAGGAAATAAATTATTGTTAATAGAAAATTCTTATTTAAATGCTATACATAATTTATTTTTTTATTTTTTTAAATAGATAAAATGGTTTTATTATAATAGGCGACAGTGATGTAGATAAGGATAAATAATGGTCGCGGTGTTATATAAATATTTATTTGTAAGCTGAGGTGAATGTTGGGGTTTTTGGCTTGCGTTGAGTTTAAAGGGTAGTTTTATTTATGAGCATTGTGACTGCAGTCAGTTTAGATTATGCTGAAGCTTAAGTCAGATATTTATTTATTTAAGTAAGAAATAGTATTTCTATTAGTAAGAAAGTATAAATAATTATAATTGAGGTGACATTTTAATTTTTATATAAATATTTTGTGATACTAGTTAGCCAACGTCTAATTTTTGATTTTGTTTTTCAAATGATAAATTACAAAAAAAATTAGTTCAAAAATTACACTTATAGTTTTTTTAACTTTCTACATGTGCATATTTTTAGTTTTTTTTTTTTCGCAATCGATTTCATAGAAAGAAATCATAAAAAAAAATAATATTTTACGATACGGAAGTTAGCTGACGTCTAATAATTTTTTGATTTTTTTTTTAATGATAAATAATGAAAAAAAAAATATTTTGAAAAATTGCACCTATAGTTTTTTTTAATTTCCTACATGTGCATATTTTTAGTTTATTTTTTTTGCAATCGATTTCATAAAAAAAAAAATCATTAAAAAAAATAATATTCTACGATATGGAAGTTAGCTGATGTCTAATAATTTTTTGATTTTTTTTTTTAATGATAAATAATGAAAAAAAAAATATTTTGAAAAATTGCACCTATAGTTTTTTAAATTTTCTACACGTGCATTTTTTTATTTCTTTTTTTTTTGCAACCGATATGATAAAAAAAAATCCAAAACTTTTAATAGTCTACAAATTTAATCATTAAATTTTTAAAATTAAAAAATTTATTAAAAAATGATTCTATAGACAAAGACAAACACCTTGATAATATTACTCACGGTAATTACCGCAATTAACCACGATTAATTAGTCACTTATTCTACCCTCGATGTATACAAGAGATCGTGGCATCCTCGCTCGCGCGCAAACTCTATCCTCAATTCTCTAGAGTGTTACTATACTGCATCTACATACACTTTAAACTCTTTACCTCTGCTTTGTTCGCTAATTAATTGCTCATTAATCTAATCAGAAATTAATTAAAGTAAAAAATACGGCAATATATAATAAAAAAAAAAATTATGTAACAGCGGACAAGCGAATGGTAAACGTTCATCCCCCTTTGCAAGAGAATACGCGGAATGCGGGGGAGAATAATGCAAAGAAAAAAATATATATATAGAAGTGAGTAAAGGAAATATATACATATATAGTAGGGCACAGAATAGTGAACAGCTGCCAGTGGAAAGGTTTTCAGTGGCCCCATAACCCCCATGCAATTCATCCATGCGTTGGAGCAGCCCGTGGGCTGTAGCCACGTTTAACTTCTTGCTACTTCAATACTACAAGAGTTTTACTATATATAGTAGTTAGTAGACCCTCTATATTTTTTTCACTTTTAAATAAAAGGATAAAGCCAAGCTCGAGTGGTCCCTTACGATTACGATAATCTTTTTTTTTTTTTTTACAAATGCCATCAACCTTTTCATAAAAATATATAATGTATTACAAAAATAATTGTTGTTTTAGTGATTGGTTGTTTACTTTTATGCTTGAACTGATAAAAAATATATCGATATCTTGATATTTAATATAAAAAGCTACTGCGATTACGAACGTATGGACATTCAAGTTTATAAATGTAGTGATACTGAAATTAACCAACGTCCAATAATTTTCAAATTTTTTTTTAAAACAGTAAATCATGAAAAAAAAATATTTGAAAAAATTGCACTTATAGCTTATTAAATTTTCTACATGTGCATTTTTTTTATTTCTATTTTTTTGTAATTCATTTGATAAAAAAAAAATCCGAAAATTTTCAATTGTCTGTTAGCTTTAGGATCATGTGAACGTAGCATCGACAAATTTTTAATTATAAATAGAGTAAATAATTAAAAAAATAATATTTCGAAAAAATGCACTTATTAATTTTTAAATTTTTTAAATGTGCATTTTTCAAAAAAATTTATTTTTCAATTATTTAGTCTATTTATTAAAAATTGTAAATTTGTCTGTGCTACATTCACACGGATTTTTTATTTTTTTATGGGTTTGTGAGCCGATGGGTCAGAAAATAAGGGCGGGAAATATTTTAAATAATTAAAAACGCATTAGAAAAATTATTATAAGAATCATTTTTCATTTAACATGTAATTTTCTTTAGAAAAAAAATTTCCCATAACAATCATATAAAAAATTTACTAAAAAAAATTTTGTTACACAAAATTAGATAGCGCTCTTATAAGTGTTCTATTACGAACACCAAAAAAACAAGAATTTTAGAAAACCCCCAAAATAAGTAAAAAAAAAAAAAAAAAATGGAAAAAAATTTCCCATAAAAATCTTAATATAGAAAATTTACTAAGACTTTGTTATAAAAAATTAAATAAATAGCGATCTTATAAGTGTTCTATTACAAACATTAACAAAAAATTTTTTTTTTTTTAAAAAACCCCATGGAAAAAAAAAAATTTCTCATAAAAATCATAAAGTAGAAAATTTTGTTATAAAAAATTGAATAAATAATGATCTAATAAGTGTTCTATTACGGACACTAAAATAAATTTTTTTTAAAAAAAACCCCAAGTAAAAAAAAAAGTTGCTATAAAAATTTTAATATAGAAAAAAAAAAAAAAAAAAAAAGAAAAAGATGTCTAGTTTTTTTGTTCTAGACTAGATCACTCAAAATTATGTGACAAGAAACTTATTAAATTAGTAAAAATAACCAAGACTTAACGGTTGTCAAAGACCTCAATCAAAAATTTATTGAATCAAATAAATAAATAAAAAAAAAAAAAATGAAAAATTACAAGATACCTGGATTCTGAATCTTATATATATTAATGACCGTACAACAAAAATTCGAAAGTTATTTGAGTATGACAAATGATACATCGAAACCCAAAACAACATATATATAAATACATATATATATATATTTAAACGTGAGAATGTCCACTCGTTAATTTGGATCGACTATATCGCGTATGTTTACGAAAAAAAAAAAAAATTTAACCGTAGTAAAATAAAAAAATACGAGTGTTGCCCGCAATATCTCTAAAGAACCAGTTCTCGCGTTAAATTGGCGGTTCTCACGCACCCAGACCCAATAGTTTACTATACTGTTGACTGTTGTCTGTTGAACATACTGGGGATTGGGGAATAGTGTAGGCTTCATTGGATCCGAGTAATTACACGGGCCATCAAGTCTCCAACAATCAACACCAAGACGGCATGAGAACCTCTGGTGGTACTGGATAAGAGAAGAGAAGAGGAGATGCGACCTGATGCTGTTTTATTATTTCATTTTTATTTTTATTTTTAATAAAACCCCGGACAACGGGAATGCCATTTGCTCACTCACTATATCTACAACTACAACTACAACTATACTATACTCTATACTATTATATTCTATATATAACGTAGTACGCACTATCGTTTGATTTCGAGGCCAAGGGTACTATTTTAAAATATTTCTTATCATTTTATTTTAATAACTATTTTTAAATTATTCACTTTAGAATAAAATAAAGCAATAATTATTTTTTTTATTACTTGTCATAACAATTCAAATTATTACTTCTGCTGGTGACTCATAAGTCGAAGAAAAAATATTAAGATAAAGAGTAAATAAAAAAAATTGAATGAGTAATCATGAAGAAAATTGATTTGTTTTAAATATATTCAAATTCGTAGTAAATACACTCAAGAAAATATGAATCATTTTTGTGAGTTATCAAAATCAATAAATAAATTTTATTTTTGATTGATAATTTTTTGACGAAATATTTTGTATTTTAAATTCAAGAAAAATTTTGACAAAAGCTTCTTTAATTTTATAATAAAAAATTTCTGAGTGAAATTTTTAGCACCAAATCATTTTTCCATAGATAATTAGTTTAAAAAAAATTTAATTTAAAAATTTTTATTAAAAAATTAAAATTTTATGGTCAAATAAATATTTTAAAAAATTTCAAACTTAAAACCGCTGTATCTTTTAAACTATTGATTTTTTTAAAAAATTCAAGGAGACAAAAATTGTCGGAAATTTAATTCTCTACAATTTTGGTTCCTATGAAAATTGAATTAAAACCATTCTTTAAAAAGTTAGCGGCATAAATTTAAAATTTAAAACTATCGGTCTTTTAATCAAACTTTTTTATGGGAAATTAAATTTCCTCGACAATTAACATAACGTCTTGAATAATTATCGACCTTTTCACTGTCAAGTAATCGATATCTTTGACTAAAAAAAAATTCAAAAACCCATAAAATAAATTTTAATTTCTACTTCAGACTATCTCCAAAAGTATGAGCCCTAGAAAAAAAAGTATGAGTAAAAAATTGTAGGCAATTAAATCACCTTTCTAACGAGCCCCCATAAATATATATATCTCAATGAATTTCCTATATATAGTAAATAAATGACTTACTTGCGGACTAATTTAAATTAATGATTTATAAATATAAATACAAATGACAATGACATATAGTAAAAAGGATGTTGGATGGTATTTTTTTATCGTTACGAATAGAAACCGGAACTTAAATGTTCGTGCGCAGAATCGATTATAATCGAGCTCGAGCAACTGCACAACGTACTCCTGTACTGGTCGTGCATAAGAAGCAGCCCCGGAGGCGGAGGGTTTTGTTCATCCACCAAATCTAGCTACACTATTCCCGGGCCATATTTATAAATATATAATAAATATATACATACATACAGATATGCATCCATGCAAATATATCAGTATGACGATCAACTAAAGCGAATTACCTCTGCCTGCAAAATTCCATTGATATTAAAAAAAGACAGCATTTAAATATTTATTAATTACCGCGCCGCATGACAAATAAAATTAATAAATATTCAGTAGATTAAAAATAAAAAAAAATCATTTATAAATTCAATGGCTTTCCCTTTATTTAAATTTTAATTTAAAATGCGGCCAAGTGTCAGTCGCAATAAAAAAATTTTTTTGTAATTCGCGGTTTATTTTTTAAAATTTGTTAATTATTTTTTGTAATTATAATTAATTAATCAGAGTATTAGATCAGTGGATTTTAAAATTATTATTTTGTAAAATAAATGCACGTGCAATTTCGGCAGGAGCCGGCCGGCGTCCAAGCGAACGAGGACCAGAAACAACGCCATCAAACGTTTTTATATTTACGTATATTTTTATGGGGATATTTTTATATTTTTAGAGTTGTAATTATTATTTTTTAAAGTAGATTTTAATTAAAATGTGTACTCACGTATTAGAAGGATTGTTGGTGCACAAAAATCGGCGGGAGCACTAGTATTTAACACTTTCCTCACGATCCTTGCCTGCTTAGTTCACTCAACTTGACGCCGAAACTTGTGCGCACTTCCCGGCGCGCACTTTAATCCTGCTGATATTGCCGCCATCTTATGAATTTATTTTGCATGATAAATCGATATTTTTACAATCGATATATCGAAAGTGATGTTTTGCGATTATTTAATGTTTGAATTTTTAATTTTATTTATCTGTTTTTATAAATAATAAAAAACTTTTATTATATTTTAAAATTCCCGCGAAAATAATTTTTTAAAAATATTTATATTTTGATTAATTAATTCTTTGGTAATTATTAAAAAATAATAAGAGTTAATTATATTAATTACTATTTTTTAAATTCCTGGATAAATTTATAATTTGAAAATTATTAATTATTATTTAAATAATTAATCATTTAAAAAGAAATTAGAAATTCATTAAAAGTGCATTCCGATTTTTTTTTTTTTAATATTTCTTAATTTTTAATTTGATTTTTATTTTTTATCGCATTTGTTGTAATTTATTTTTCAAATATTTAAATTTACTGCGCAAGTACTAAAAATAATTTATAAATTATTGATGAAAATAAAAAATTTGAAGTATACTTTTTAGTCTAATTAATATAATTATGAACACAAATTAATTTTAATACAATAATTAAATTTCAATTTTGAAATTTCGCGCCAAGATGGCGCTACTGCGCGTCACTATTCAACGTACAAATTATTGCTAAAGTGGAGGTGGGGGAATGAGTTGCGAAGTCGGTTGCTTCGTACCAGCTAGCGGTCCAATAGCGACAGTCAGTATCATAGACAATGGCAGCAGTAGTCGAGATCTTTCTTTAGTACGTTAAAATTGAACACAGTAGTGCAGTTAATTCGCGGAATTGTCCATAATATTTATTGCTAATAGTAATTGTTTAATTAAAGTGTGCAGTGTTTGTTAAATTTAAATTGTGCAAAGTGTCTGTGGTGTAGTTGAGTGTGAGTGTTCAGTGCTAGTGCAGTGTTGCTGATGGCTGATGCTGATGTCTTCCAAGTTCCTGATCAAAATCATCTGGCATCGTCTGGTGGGAAATAGCAGTCAAGTGACGTTTTTTAGCTGAAATACACTTGGAGCAATTTTATTCAAATCTCCAAGTGTATTAGGACACCCTTCTGCACATTATTTCTCCACCAAGGTTTGTTCAAACACTCAAGTGTTTTTTTTTTATAATTTTCAAATATTTTTCTATCATATTCCGCCGCCATTAAATTTTGTACGATTTTTAGTTTTCTCCAACTTCTAATAATTTATTTATCAAATATTTAAATTTACCGCGCAAGTAATGAGCATAATTAACAAATTATTGATGGAAATAAAAATCTTCAAGTATATTTTTAGTCCAATTAATATAATTATTGAGACACATAAATTTTAATGAACTTATTAAATTTCAATTTTTAAATTTCGCGCCATGATGGCGCTACTGTGCGTCACTGTATTCGACGTTCAAATGTTTGCTAAAGTGGGGGGAGTCGATGAATCGCAAAATCGATTGCTTAGTACCAACTGACGGTTCGATAGCGGCAGTCAGTATCATCGTCAACGGCAGTAGTAGTCCAGATCCTTCTTTACGTTTGAATTAAAACACAGTATCGCAGTTAAGTCGTGTAAAATTGTGCAGTGATTGTAAAATTTATCTTTTGTTAATTTAAATTGTGCAAAGTGTCTGTGGTGTAGTGAGTGTTGAGTGTTCAGTGCTAGTGTAAAGTGTTGCTGGCTGATGCTGATGTCTTCCAAGTTCCTGAGCAAAATCATCTGGCATCGTCTGGTGGGAAATAGCAGTCAAGTGACGTTTTTTAGCTGCAATACACTTGGAGCAATTTAATTCAAATCTCCAAGTGTATTAGGACACCCTTCTGCACATTATTTCTCCACCAAGGTTTGTTCAAACACTCAAGTGTTTTTTTTTTAAATATTTTTCTATCATATTGCGCCGCCATTTTATTTTAACTTGCATTTAATTTAAAAAAAAAATCTAAAAATATGCACATGTAGAAAATTAAAAAAACTACAGCCGCAATTTTTAAAAATATTTTTTTTTTCAAAATTTATCGTCTAAAAACAAATCCAAAAATTATTAGACCTCGGCTAACTAGTTTCACAAAAATTTTAAAAATTCCCGCGAATTATTTTTAAAAATCGCAATTAACAATCGGAAAATTAATTAAAATTTTCAAATTTCCCTGAAAATTTCCATTTTTAATTGTTATTTAAACAATTAATTACTTAATAAGTGAGTACGTTTTGTTAAAAACATTACAAGAGGAACCAATGCTGCCATCTATCATGAAAACACAAAACAAGCGCAGTGACGGCAACAAAAAAATAAAAATTCCCGTTAAACAAATCCCCTACCGCACGTAGACAAACAAAAAAAAACTAAATAAATTACAGATGGCTTCCATAAACTGTAACAGCAATGAGTGAAGTGGAATTGTGGCGCCAATTTTTTTCCATCAGTGATTAAATAAATAAAAATAAATAATAAAGTGGATAAATAAATATAAACAGCCTCAATATGCCGGCTTTTTTAAAGCATATTGAGGTAGAAAATTTCAAATCCTACAAGGGTAAGCTGGTGATCGGGCCACTTAAGTCATTTACCGCCGTCGTCGGACCCAATGGATCAGGTTGGTTATGTTTGGCGTCAATTTATTATTTTTCCCACCAATTTTACTGGCAATTATATGCCTGCTATAAATTAAAATTTTATTTAAAACTCAAGCTTGATTGAATAAATTTATAATTAATTTAAATGAATTATCAGGTAAATCAAATTTCATGGATGCTATAAGTTTTGTTATGGGCGAAAAGACAAGCAGTTTACGTGTTAAAAGATTCAGCGAACTTATCCATGGAGCATCGATAGGTAAACCAGTGTCACGTAGTGCGTCAGTTACTGCCGTATTTGAGCTGGAAGACGGCAATGAAAAATCTTTCATGCGTTCTGTCCAGGGCTCGTCATCAGAGCATCGTATCAATGGATCTGTAAGTTGGACCTGGTCTTTAAGCATCAGGACACTTGTTAATTATTATGTAATTTGATCCTTAAAAGTATTCGATTAGATCCGGAAATTTTTATTGAGAAGCTTTAATTTTTACTTTCACTCTCTTCCAATTATTGGAATGTAGTAGGAATTTTTAAAAAATTAAAAAAAAGTAAATTTTGAGTGAAATTGAATTTTTGAAAAATTTTATGAGTGTGAATGTAGCAGACAAATTTACAATTATTGATAAATAGAGTAAATAATTAACGAAATAAATTTTGAAAAAAATGGGCATTTTAAAAATTTTGAAATTAATAAGTGCATTTTTTGTAAATATTTTTTTTTTTTAATTATTTACTCTATTTATTTATAATTTAAAATTTTTATGTTTGAAATTAAATATCTGAAAGTTAACAGGCTAAGAAAAATCTTTAGATATTTTTTATTTGATGAATTACAAAAAAAAAGAAGAAACTAAAAATATGCACATGTAGAAAAATGAAAAAACTCTAGGTGCAATTTTTTTGAATATTTTTTTTTTTTATATTTCATCGTTTATTGAAAATCCAAAAATTTTTAATGATACCGAAGTTAGTCGACGTCATTTTTTAATTTTTTAAAAATGATAAATTACAAAAAAAAAAAATTTTTGAAAAATTGCACCTGTAGCTTTTTGAATTTTCTATATGTGCATATTTTTAGTTTATTTTTTTTTTGTAATTTAAAAAAAAAACCGGAAATTGTTAATTGTCTGCTGACTGCTAATCAGACAAATTTAAAATTATTAATAAGTGGAGTCAAAAATTAATAAAACAAAATTTTTAAAAAATGCACATATAAAAAATTTTGTAATTAATAAGTGCATTTTTTCAAAATTTTATTTTTTAAATTATTTACTCTATTTATGTATAGTTTAAAATTTGCCTGCCTGCTACACTAATACTAATTAGACTTCTAATTATTTGACATCAACTTTCAGTAAATAAATTACAAAAAAAAAAAAAAAAACTAAAAATATGCACATCTAGAGAATTGAAAAAACTATAAGTGCAATTTTTCAAAATATTTTTTTTTTTAATAATTTATTATTTTAAAAGAAATCCAAAAATTATCATCGCTAACTTCCGTGCCATAATAATTAAAATAAAAAATTTAAAGCTTTGAAATAAATTTTTTTGGGGTTTGTCGGATAATTTTATTGTATGAAATTTTAAAAAACTGTAAAATTGGTAATAAGAGCTATTAAAAAAATATTTTAGGTGGTGACGAGTCAAGTCTATCTAACAGAGTTAGAACACCTAGGAATAAATGTAAAAGCTAAAAATTTCCTGGTATTCCAAGGAGCCGTCGAGTCAATAGCGATGAAGAATCCAAAAGAAAGAACGGCGCTCTTTGAGGAAATCAGTAACTCCGGTGCCTTGAAAGCTGAATACGAGCGTTTGCGTACAGAAATGTTGCGCGCCGAAGAAGAGACACAATTTTCTTACCAAAAGAAAAAGGGAATCGCAGCAGAACGTAAGGAAGCTAAATTAGAAAAAGAGGAAGCCGAGAAATATCAACGTCTCAAAGAAGAGTACGTTGAGAAACAGATAGAGTTGCAACTGTTCCGACTCTACCACAATGAAAAGGACATTGAGGATCTGGAGAACAGTCAGAAGAAGCGTCAGCATGACTTGGAAAAAGTTGAGAAGAAGAAGGAGAAAGCTGAGGAAGTTTTAAAGGAGCGAAAGAAGGATTTAGGTAAATTGACTAGAGAATTAGCTAAAGTAGAACAGGATATCAGGGAAGTTGAGGTAGAGATCACCAAAAAACGTCCCACATTTATTAAGGCCAAAGAACGCGTAGCTCATATGCAGAAAAAGGTTGAGTCTGCCCACAAATCCCTTCAGCAGGCGCGTGCCGCCGACGAAGCGCACAAGAAGGACATCGCGGAGCTGCAGGAAGAGCTGAGAAAAGTAGAAGAGGCCAAGGCCGCCTACGAAGCCTCCATCGCTGGTCAGTCCCAGCAGCAGGGCCGCGATGTCCAGCTAGAGGACGAACAAGTCAGCGAGTACAATCGGCTGAAAGAAGAAGCTGGCAAGCAGTCGGCGCGGTACCTCCAGATGCTGGACTCCATAAACCGGGAGCAAAAGTCCGACCAAGATCGCCTGGACAACGAGAGCCGCAAGCGCACGGAAATCGAAAATAAGCTCAAGCAGAAGGGTCATATGAGAGACGAAGCGCTGAAACGTGTGGAAAAACTCGAGGAACATATCAAGACCTCGGAAGCTGCGTTAGAGGAGCAGAAAAAGCTGCGCGCTGATTTGCAGAACGACGTCGGGTCTTCTAAGGACACGATACAGCGGCTTCAGCGCGAGCTGGAAAATATTTCTGAGCAGCTGGGCGATGCTAAGGTCGATAAACATGAGGTCGCGAGGACCAAGAAGAAGACGGAGATCGTGGAAAATTTTAAGAGATTGTTCCCGGGGGTTTATGACAGAATGTATAATATGTGCGAGCCGATTCACAAAAGGTACAACGTTGCTGTTACTAAAGTACTGGGTAAGTATATGGAAGCTATCGTCGTTGACACGGAGAAAACAGCGCGACAGTGCATCCAGTATCTGAAGGAACAGTATCTAGAACCGGAGACTTTTTTACCTTTGGATTACATCCAGGCCAAGCCGTTGAAGGAACGTCTGAGAAACATCAAGGAGCCGAAAAATGTCAAACTGTTGTATGACGTTTTGCATTTCTCGCCTAAGGATATTGACAGGGCGGTTTTGTTTGCTACGAACAACGCTCTGGTCTGCGAAACTCCCGAGGATGCCAACAAAGTCGCCTATGAGCTAGACAAAAAAACCCGGTACGACTGCGTCGCCTTGGACGGAACCTTCTATCAGAAAGCGGGGATCATTTCCGGGGGTAGTTTGGACTTGGCGAAAAAAGCAAAACGTTGGGACGAAAAACAGATGTCACAGCTTAAAGCCCAGAAGGAAAAGCTGACGGAGGAACTGCGCGAGTGTTTGAAAAAGTCGCGCAAGGAGTCGGAGCTCAATACGATCGAGTCGCAGATCCGGGGACTGGAGACGAGGCTCAAGTACAACAAGAGCGATTTGGTTGCTACCAAAAAGCAGATAGCGGATTTAGAGAATGAGCTGAAGAATTTCCAGGCGGAACTGGACCAGTTTGAGCCGACGATCGCGGCCATTGAGAAGACGATGGCAGAAAGGGACCAAGAGATTCAGAATATTAAAGAGAAGATGAATAACGTCGAGGATGATGTGTTTGCGAGCTTCTGTGAGCAAATCGGCGTGTCAAATATTCGTCAGTACGAGGAACGCGAGCTGAGATCGCAGCAGGAACGGGCCAAGAAGCGAATGGAGTTTGACAATCAGTGCAATCGTATACAAAACCAGCTGGACTTCGAGAAGCAGAGAGACACCGAGAGCAATGTCTTGAGATGGGAGCGCGCTGTCCAGGATGCCGAGGACAAGTTGGAGTCCGCGAGGCAGACTGAGGCCAACCAGAAAGCGGAGATCGAGAATGACGAGGCTCAGATGGAGAAACTGAAGTCTCTGCGCAATACTAAAAAATTAGAAGTCGATACCAAGGAGGAAGAGATCGGCAAGTGTCGTCGGGACGTTGGATCCATCGCCAAGGACATCCAGGCAATACAGAAGCAGCTCAATAATATCGAGAATAAAATCGAGCAGCGCAAAGCCGAGAGACATGCGATTTTAATGCACTGCAAACTCGAGGACATCGCGGTGCCTATGATCCATGGGAACATGGAAGACATCGCCGGTGATGCGAATAATGACACCAACAATGAAACCCTCAGTACCCAACAGCAGTACGAACGCGAAAGCAGAATAACAATAGACTACTCCATGTTGCCGGACAATTTGAAAGACGTCGAAGAAGACGAGATTAAAAAAACTACAGACAAACTCAACAAGGGAATCAATGATCTGCAGAATAACATCCAGAGGATCCAGGCGCCCAACATGAAGGCCATACAGAAGCTGTATCTGGCAAAGGAAAAACTCCAGGAGACTAATGAAGAGTTTGAGCAGTCGCGTAAAAAAGCTAAGAAAGCCAAGACGCTCTTTGAAAAAGTTAAGAAAGAACGACATGACAAGTTCATGGCTTGCTTCGAGCACGTAGCCAATGAGATTGATCCCATCTACAAGAGTCTTGCGAAAAATCAGTCAGCTCAGGCGTTTCTTAGCCCGGAAAATCCCGAAGAGCCTTATCTGGACGGCATCAATTACAACTGCGTCGCTCCGGGGAAGAGGTTCCAGCCGATGTCGAATCTCTCGGGAGGTGAAAAGACCGTCGCCGCCCTGGCGCTGCTCTTCGCGATCCACAGCTTCCAGCCCGCGCCGTTTTTTGTCCTCGATGAAATCGACGCAGCCCTGGACAACACGAACATTGGAAAGGTCGCGAGCTACATCAGAGACAAGACCAGCTCGCTGCAGACGATCGTTATTTCGTTGAAGGAAGAATTTTACTGTCATGCTGACGCGCTTATTGGAATTTGTCCGGAAGTCGGGAGCTGTCTGGAGAGCAAAGTACTAACGTTAGATTTAACAACTTATCCTATGAATGTTAATTAAGACTTTTATATTATTTATCTTGTCATTTTATTCGTTCGTTAGTTAGTTATTATAAGTTTCATTTATCTTTTTTCTTTTTTTTTTTTTTTTACTATTATTTAATTAATTAAATAAATATATAAAATATATTTTTCTTTCTAAAACTTAACTTTGAATTTATAATACTTATGTTTCTTGATTTATATTTGATTGTTAATGGGGAAGCTTGTACATAAATCAAAGAAAAGATAATAAAAACATTTTTGAATAATTTATTGACTTATTGAAAGTTTTATAGAATTGAGTTTCTTTTTTTATTTTTTGAATTGATTAACAAAAAATTTTAATTATAAATTTGAAATTTTTATACGATAACTTGTAACTAAATCTATAGAATAAAAATTTTTATTTTTATATATAAGTTTTAAATATGATAGTATATTTTTTTTATTAGTGTAAGTATAATTAAGCTGGGAAAATTTTTTAATTACAGATTTGAAAAAGGGAAAGTTTTAGTTTTGATTTTTTTTTAGTGGTGTAGAAATTGGTTCAAATTTTGGGGTGACTTCCGCTTTGATTAAGATTTCGTTGTGATAAAATTTTGATTTTCAAAAAAAAAAATTTAGAAGAAATTTTGGTTATTTATTACTTTGATTTTTCTTATTTTAATTTTTAGGAAAACAAGATTTTTAAATTCAAATTTAGAATTTGAGTTAATGCAATTTTACTTTTTCGGAAAAAAATTTTTTATGCAGGAATAAGTTGTAGTTGAATCGGAAGAATTAAATTTTCTAATCATAGACTTAATAAAGGGAAGTTTTAGTTTTGATTTTTTTAATATTCATTGGCGGGAAACGAAAATTAGTTTGAAATTTTGAGAAACTCCCGCTTCGATTTGAAAAATTTTTATCAATTATAACGGGTGCCATCTTTTTGTCCTAACAACAAGTTCTTTTAAGTCGAAAAATATTTCGATAAAATATTATTCCCGGTATAGTTGATAGTCAAATGATGTTAATAACGACTGTATTTATTTCAAGTAGATATTTAAGACAGATTTGTAATTAATCAGTTGTATTCAGGGTTGTTTTTAATCTACTCAATATCTCACTTGTTATGTCCGCCTATCTTGTAGCTGACACTTTTTCCTACAATTCCCATTCATTCATGATTGGTTTTTTCGCAAACTGTCCTGACATTTGTGACCAATGTAGCTAAGGTGATATTCTGGCTAAAATGCAGCGTCTGTAGACGATCACCTTTAAACTCACATATTTTTTGATCTACTCAATATCTCACTTGTCACGTCCGCCTATCTTGTAGCTGACACTTTTTACTACAATTCCCATTCACTCATGATCGGTTTTTTCGCAAACTGTCCTGACATTTGTGACCAATGTAGCTGAAGTGATATTCAGGCTAAAATGCCGCCCCTGTAGACGATCACCTGTAAACTGGCATAACTTTCGATCTCCTCAAAATCTCACTTGTTCTGTCCGCCTATCTTGTAGCTGTCACTTTTCCCTACAATTCTCATCTATTCATGATTGATTTTTTCGCACACTGTCCCGACATTGGTGACCAATGTAGCTGAAGTGATATTTGGGCTGAAATGCAGCTCCTGTAAACGATCACCTGTAAACTGGCATAACTTTCGATCTACTCAAAATCTCACTTGTTCTGTCCGCCTATCTTGTAGCTGACACTTTTCCCTACAATTCTCATCTATTCATGATTGATTTTTTCGCACACTGTCCCGACATTGGTGACCAATGTAGCTGAAGTAATATTTGGGCTGAAATGCAGCTCCTGTAAACGATCACCTGTAAACTGGCATAACTTTCGATCTCCTCAAAATCTCACTTGTTCTGTCCGCCTATCTTGTAGCTGTCACTTTTCCCTACAATTCTCATCTATTCATGATTGATTTTTTCGCACACTGTCCCGACATTGGTGACCAATGTAACTGAAGTGATATTTGGGCTGAAATGCAGCTCCTGTAAACGATCACCTGTAAACTGGCATAACTTTCGAACTACTCGAAATCTCACTTGTTCCGTCCGCCGATCTTGTAGCTGACATTTTTCTCTACAATTTTCATTCATTTATAATTGATTTTTTCGCACACGGTCCCGACATTGGTGACCAATGTAGCTGAAATGATATTTGGGCTGAAATGCAGCTCCTGTAAACGATCACCTGTAAACTGGCATAACTTTCGAACTACTCGAAATCTCACTTGTTCCGTCCGCCTATCATGTAGCTGACATTTTTCTCTACAATTTTCATTTATTTATAATTGATTTTTTCGCACACTGTCCTGACATTGGTGACCAATGTGGCTGAAATGATATTTGGGCTGAAATGCAGCTCCTGTAAACGATCAACTGTAAACTGGCATAACTTTCGATCTACTCAAAATCTCACTTGTTCTGTCCACCTATCTTGTAGCTGACACTTTTCCCTACAATTCTCATCTATTCATGATTGATTTTTTCGCACACTGTCCCGACATTGGTGACCAATGTAGCTGAAGTAATATTTGGGCTGAAATGCAGCTCCTGTAAACGATCACCTGTAAACTGGCATAACTTTCGAACTACTCGAAATCTCACTTGTTCCGTCCGCCTATCTTGTAGCTGACATTTTTCTCTACAATTTTCATTCATTTATAATTGATTTTTTCGCACACGGTCCCGACATTGGTGACCAATGTAGCTGAAATGATATTTGGGCTGAAATGCAGCTCCTGTAAACGATCACCTGTAAACTGGCATAACTTTCGAACTACTCGAAATCTCACTTGTTCCGTCCGCCTATCATGTAGCTGACATTTTTCTCTACAATTTTCATTTATTTATAATTGATTTTTTCGCACACTGTCCTGACATTGGTGACCAATGTGGCTGAAATGATATTTGGGCTGAAATGCAGCTCCTGTAAACGATCAACTGTAAACTGGCATAACTTTCGATCTACTCAAAATCTCACTTGTTCTGTCCACCTATCTTGTAGCTGACACTTTTCCCTACAATTCTCATCTATTCATGATTGATTTTTTCGCACACTGTCCCGACATTGGTGACCAATGTAGCTGAAGTAATATTTGGGCTGAAATGCAGCTCCTGTAAACGATCACCTGTAAACTGGCATAACTTTCGAACTACTCGAAATCTCACTTGTTCCGTCCGCCTATCTTGTAGCTGACATTTTTCTCTACAATTTTCATTCATTTATAATTGATTTTTTCGCACACGGTCCCGACATTGGTGACCAATGTGGCTGAAATGATATTTGGGCTAAAATGCAGCATCTTCAAAAGATCACCTTTAAACTGAAATAACTTTCGATCTACTCAGAGTCTCACTTGTTCTGTCCACCTATCTTGTAGCTGACACTTTTCCCAACAATTCTCATCTATTCATGATTGATTTTTTCGCACACTGTCCCGACATTGGTGCCCGATGTAGCTGAAACGATATTTGGGCTAAAATGCAGCATCTTCAAAAGATCACCTTTAAACTGAAATAACGTTCGATCTACTCAAAATCTCACTTGTTCTGTCCGCCTATCTTGTAGCTAACACTTTTCCCTACAATTCTCATCTATTCATGATTGATTTTTTTGCACACTGTCCCGACATTGGTGACCAATGTAGCTGAAATAATATTTGGGCTAAAATGCAGCATCTTCAAAAGATCACCTTTAAACTGAAATAACTTTCGATCTACTCGAAATCTCACTTGTTCTGTGCGCCTATCTTGTAGCTGACACTTTTCCCTACAATTCTCATCTATTCATGATTGATTTTTTCGCACACTGTCCCGACATTGGTGACCAATGTAGCTGAAACGATATTTGGGCTAAAATTCAGCTTCTTCAAAAGATCACCTTTAAACTGGCATAACTTTCGATCTACTCAAAATCTCACTTGTTCTGTCCGCCTATCTTGTAGCTGACACTTTTCCCTACAATTCTCATCTATTCATGATTGATTTTTTCGCACACTGTCCCGACATTGGTGAACAATGTAGCTAAAACGACATTTGGGCTAATATGCAGCTCCTGCAGACGAACACCTTCAAACTGGCATAACTTTCGATCGACTCAAAATCTCACTTGTTCCGTCCGCCTATCTTGTAGCTGACACTTTTTCTTACAATTTTTATTCATTTATGATTGATTTTTTCGCACACTGTCCCGACATTGGTGACCAATGTAGCTGAAATGAGATTTGGGCTGAAATGCAGCTCCTGTAGACGATCACCTGTAAAGTGGCATAACTTTCGATCTACTCAAAATCTCACTTGTTCTGTCCGCCTATCTTGTAGCTAACACTTTTCCCTACAATTCTCATCTATTCATGATTGATTTTTTCGCACACTGTCCCGACATTGGTGACCAATGTAGCTGAAATGAGATTTGGGCTGAAATGCAGCTCCTGTAGACGATCACCTGTAAACTGGCATAACTTTCGATCTACTCAAAATCTCACTTGTTCTGTCCGCCTATCTTGTAGCTGACACTTTTCGCTACAATTCTCATCTATTCATGATTGATTTTTTCGCACACTGTCCCGAGATTGGTGAACAATGTAGCTGAAACGATATTTGGGCTAAAATGCAGCTTCTTCAAAAGATCACCTTTGAACTGAAATAACTTTCGATCTACTCAGAATCTCACTTGTTCTGTACGCCTATCTTGTAGCTGACACTTTTCCCTACAATTCTCATCTATTCATGATTGATTTTTTCGCACACTGTCCCGACATTGGTGACCAATGTAGCTGAAACGATATTTGGGCTAAAATGCAGCTCCTGTAGACGATCACCTGTAAACTGGCATAACTTTCGATCTACTCAAAATCTCACTTGTTCTGTCCGCCTATCGTGTAGCTGACACTTTTCCCTACAATTCTCATCTATTCATGATTGATTTTTTCGCACACTGTCCCGACATTGGTGACCAATGTAGCTGAAATGATATTTGGGCTGAAATGCAGCTTCTGTAAACGATCAACTGTAAACTGGCATAACTTTCGATCTACTCAAAATCTCACTTGTTCCGTCCGCCTATCTTGTAGCTGACACTTTTCCCTACAATTCTCATCTATTTATGATTGATTTTTTCGCACACTGTCCCGACATTGGTGACCAATGTAGCTGAAACGATATTTGGGCTAAAATGCAGCATCTTCAAAAGATCACCTTTAAACTGGCATAACTTTCGATCTACTCAAAATCTCACTTGTTCTGTCCGCCTATCTTGTAGCTGACACTTTTCCCTACAATTCTCATCTATTCATGATTGATTTTTCCGCACACTGTCCCGACATTGGTGACCAATGTAGCTGAAACCATATTTGGGCTAAAATGCAGCTTCTTCAAAAGATCACCTATAAACTGAAATAACTTTCGATCTACTCAAAATCTCACTTGTTCTGTCCGCCTATCTTGTAGCTAACACTTTTCCCTACAAGTCTCATCTATTCATGATTGATTTTTTTGCACACTGTCCCGACATTGGTGCCCGATGTAGCTGAAACGATATTTGGGCTAAAATGCAGCTTCTTCAGAAGATCACCTTTAAACTGAAATAACTTTCGATCTACTCGAAATCTCACTTGTTCTGTCTGCCTATCTTGTAGCTGACACTTTTCCCTACAATTCTCATCTATTCATGATTGATTTTTTCGCACACTGTCCCGACATTGGTGACCAATGTAGCTGAAATGATATTTGGGCTGAAATGCAGCTCCTGTAGACGATCACCTGTAAACTGGCATAACTTTCGATCTACTGGAAATCTCACTTGTTCTGTCCGCCTATCTTGTAGCTAACACTTTTCCCTACAAGTCTCATCTATTCATGATTAATTTTTTTGCACACTGTCCCGACATTGGTGCCCGATGTAGCTGAAACCATATTTGGGCTAAAATGCAGCTTCTTCAGAAGATCACCTTTAAACTGAAATAACTTTCGATCTACTCGAAATCTCACTTGTTCTGTCTGCCTATCTTGTAGCTGACACTTTTCCCTACAATTCTCATCTATTCATGATTGATTTTTTCGCACACTGTCCCGAGATTGGTGACCAATGTAGCTGAAACGATATTTGGGCTAAAATGCTGCTTCTTCAAAAGATCACCTTTAAACTGAAATAACTTTCGATCTACTCAGAATCTCACTTGTTCTGTCCGCCTATCTTGTAGCTGACACTTTTCCCTACAATTCTCATCTATTCATGATTGATTTTTTCGCACACTGTCCCGACATTGGTGCCCGATGTAGCTGAAACGATATTTGGGCTAAAATGCAGCTTCTTCAAAAGATCACCTTTAAACTGAAATAACTTTCGATCTACTCGAAATCTCACTTGTTCTGTCCGCCTATCTTGTAGCTGACACTTTTCCCTACAATTCTCATCTATTCATGATTGATTTTTTCGCACACTGTCCCGACATTGGTGCCCGATGTAGCTGAAACGATATTTGGGCTAAAATGCAGCTTCTTCAAAAGATCACCTTTAAACTGAAATAACTTTCGATCTACTCGAAATCTCACTTGTTCTGTCCGCCTATCTTGTAGCTGACACTTTTCCCTACAATTCTCATCTATTCATGATTGATTTTTTCGCACACTGTCCCGAGATTGGTGACCAATGTAGCTGAAACGATATTTGGGCTAAAATGCAGCTTCTTCAAAAGATCACCTTTAAACTGAAATAACTTTCGATCTACTCAGAATCTCACTTGTTCTGTCCGCCTATTTTGTAGCTGACACTTTTCCCTACAATTCTCATCTATTCATGATTGATTTTTTCGCACACTGTCCCGACATTGGTGACCAATGTAGCTGAAGTGATATTTGGGCTGAAATGCAGCTCCTGTAAACGATCACCTGTAAACTGGCATAACTTTCGAACTACTCGAAATCTCACTTGTTCCGTCCGCCTATCTTGTAGCTGACATTTTTCTCTACAATTTTCATTCATTTATAATTGATTTTTTCGCACACTGCCCCGACATCGGTGACTAATGTAGCTGAAACGATATTTGGGCTAAAATGCAGCTTCTTCAAAAGATCACCTTTAAACTGAAATAATTTTCGATTTACTCGAAATCTCACTTGTTCTGTCCGCCTATCTTGTAGCTGACACTTTTCCCTACAATTCTCATCTATTCATGATTGATTTTTTCGCACACTGTCCCGAGATTGGTGACCAATGTAGCTGAAACGATATTTGGGCTAAAATGCAGCTTCTTCAAAAGATCACCTTTAAGCTGAAATAACTTTCGATCTACTCAGAATCTCACTTGTTCTGTCCGCCTATCTTGTAGCTGACACTTTTCCCTACAAATCTCATCTATTCATGATTGATTTTTTCGCACACTGTCCCGACATTGGTGACCAATGTAGCTGAAACGATATTTGGGCTAAAATGCAGCTCCTGTAGACGATCACCTGTAAACTGGCATAACTTTCGATCTACTCAAAATCTCACTTGTTCTGTCCGCCTATCGTGTAGCTGACACTTTTCCCTCCAAATCTCATCTATTCATGATTGATTTTTTCGCACACTGTCCCGACATTGGTGACCAATGTAGCTGAAATGATATTTGGGCTGAAATGCATCTTCTGTAAACGATCAACTGTAAACTGGCATAACTTTCGATCTACTCAAAATCTCACTTGTTCCGTCCGCCTATCTTGTAGCTGACACTTTTCCCTACAATTCTCATCTATTCATGATTGATTTTTTCGCATTTTGTCCCGACATTGGTGACCAATGTAGCTGAAATGATATTTGGGCTGAAATGCAGCTTCTGTAAACGATCAACTGTAAACTGGCATAACTTTCGATCTACTCAAAATCTCACTTGTTCCGTCCGCCTATCTTGTAGCTGACACTTTTCCCTACAATTCTCATCTATTCATGATTGATTCCTTCGCACACTGTCCCGAGATTGGTGACCAATGTAGCTGAAACGATATTTGGGCTAAAATGCAGCTTCTTCAAAAGATCACCTTTAAACTGAAATAACTTTCGATCTACTCAGAATCTCACTTGTTCTGTCCGCCTATCTTGTAGCTGACACTTTTCCCTACAAATCTCATCTATTCATGATTGATTTTTTCGCACACTGTCCCGACATTGGTGACCAATGTAGCTGAAACGATATTTGGGCTAAAATGCAGCTCCTGTAAACGATCACCTGTAAACTGGCATAACTTTCGATCTCCTCAAAATCTCACTTGTTCTGTCCGCCTATCTTGTAGCTGTCACTTTTCCCTACAATTCTCATCTATTCATGATTGATTTTTTCGCACACTGTCCCGACATTGGTGACCAATGTAACTGAAGTGATATTTGGGCTGAAATGCAGCTCCTGTAAACGATCACCTGTAAACTGGCATAACTTTCGAACTACTCGAAATCTCACTTGTTCCGTCCGCCGATCTTGTAGCTGACATTTTTCTCTACAATTTTCATTCATTTATAATTGATTTTTTCGCACACGGTCCCGACATTGGTGACCAATGTAGCTGAAATGATATTTGGGCTGAAATGCAGCTCCTGTAAACGATCACCTGTAAACTGGCATAACTTTCGAACTACTCGAAATCTCACTTGTTCCGTCCGCCTATCATGTAGCTGACATTTTTCTCTACAATTTTCATTTATTTATAATTGATTTTTTCGCACACTGTCCTGACATTGGTGACCAATGTGGCTGAAATGATATTTGGGCTGAAATGCAGCTCCTGTAAACGATCAACTGTAAACTGGCATAACTTTCGATCTACTCAAAATCTCACTTGTTCTGTCCACCTATCTTGTAGCTGACACTTTTCCCTACAATTCTCATCTATTCATGATTGATTTTTTCGCACACTGTCCCGACATTGGTGACCAATGTAGCTGAAGTAATATTTGGGCTGAAATGCAGCTCCTGTAAACGATCACCTGTAAACTGGCATAACTTTCGAACTACTCGAAATCTCACTTGTTCCGTCCGCCTATCTTGTAGCTGACATTTTTCTCTACAATTTTCATTCATTTATAATTGATTTTTTCGCACACGGTCCCGACATTGGTGACCAATGTAGCTGAAATGATATTTGGGCTGAAATGCAGCTCCTGTAAACGATCACCTGTAAACTGGCATAACTTTCGAACTACTCGAAATCTCACTTGTTCCGTCCGCCTATCATGTAGCTGACATTTTTCTCTACAATTTTCATTTATTTATAATTGATTTTTTCGCACACTGTCCTGACATTGGTGACCAATGTGGCTGAAATGATATTTGGGCTGAAATGCAGCTCCTGTAAACGATCAACTGTAAACTGGCATAACTTTCGATCTACTCAAAATCTCACTTGTTCTGTCCACCTATCTTGTAGCTGACACTTTTCCCTACAATTCTCATCTATTCATGATTGATTTTTTCGCACACTGTCCCGACATTGGTGACCAATGTAGCTGAAGTAATATTTGGGCTGAAATGCAGCTCCTGTAAACGATCACCTGTAAACTGGCATAACTTTCGAACTACTCGAAATCTCACTTGTTCCGTCCGCCTATCTTGTAGCTGACATTTTTCTCTACAATTTTCATTCATTTATAATTGATTTTTTCGCACACGGTCCCGACATTGGTGACCAATGTGGCTGAAATGATATTTGGGCTAAAATGCAGCATCTTCAAAAGATCACCTTTAAACTGAAATAACTTTCGATCTACTCAGAGTCTCACTTGTTCTGTCCACCTATCTTGTAGCTGACACTTTTCCCAACAATTCTCATCTATTCATGATTGATTTTTTCGCACACTGTCCCGACATTGGTGCCCGATGTAGCTGAAACGATATTTGGGCTAAAATGCAGC
Source organism: Microplitis manilae (assembly GCA_030273425.1). Lineage (NCBI taxonomy): Eukaryota > Metazoa > Arthropoda > Insecta > Hymenoptera > Braconidae > Microplitis > Microplitis manilae. Next base: position 24,031,696 of record CP092727.1, read on the forward strand.
ATCTTCAAAAGATCACCTTTAAACTGAAATAACGTTCGATCTACTCAAAATCTCACTTGTTCTGTCCGCCTATCTTGTAGCTAACACTTTTCCCTACAATTCTCATCTATTCATGATTGATTTTTTTGCACACTGTCCCGACATTGGTGACCAATGTAGCTGAAATAATATTTGGGCTAAAATGCAGCATCTTCAAAAGATCACCTTTAAACTGAAATAACTTTCGATCTACTCGAAATCTCACTTGTTCTGTGCGCCTATCTTGTAGCTGACACTTTTCCCTACAATTCTCATCTATTCATGATTGATTTTTTCGCACACTGTCCCGACATTGGTGACCAATGTAGCTGAAACGATATTTGGGCTAAAATTCAGCTTCTTCAAAAGATCACCTTTAAACTGGCATAACTTTCGATCTACTCAAAATCTCACTTGTTCTGTCCGCCTATCTTGTAGCTGACACTTTTCCCTACAATTCTCATCTATTCATGATTGATTTTTTCGCACACTGTCCCGACATTGGTGAACAATGTAGCTAAAACGACATTTGGGCTAATATGCAGCTCCTGCAGACGAACACCTTCAAACTGGCATAACTTTCGATCGACTCAAAATCTCACTTGTTCCGTCCGCCTATCTTGTAGCTGACACTTTTTCTTACAATTTTTATTCATTTATGATTGATTTTTTCGCACACTGTCCCGACATTGGTGACCAATGTAGCTGAAATGAGATTTGGGCTGAAATGCAGCTCCTGTAGACGATCACCTGTAAAGTGGCATAACTTTCGATCTACTCAAAATCTCACTTGTTCTGTCCGCCTATCTTGTAGCTAACACTTTTCCCTACAATTCTCATCTATTCATGATTGATTTTTTCGCACACTGTCCCGACATTGGTGACCAATGTAGCTGAAATGAGATTTGGGCTGAAATGCAGCTCCTGTAGACGATCACCTGTAAACTGGCATAACTTTCGATCTACTCAAAATCTCACTTGTTCTGTCCGCCTATCTTGTAGCTGACACTTTTCGCTACAATTCTCATCTATTCATGATTGATTTTTTCGCACACTGTCCCGAGATTGGTGAACAATGTAGCTGAAACGATATTTGGGCTAAAATGCAGCTTCTTCAAAAGATCACCTTTGAACTGAAATAACTTTCGATCTACTCAGAATCTCACTTGTTCTGTACGCCTATCTTGTAGCTGACACTTTTCCCTACAATTCTCATCTATTCATGATTGATTTTTTCGCACACTGTCCCGACATTGGTGACCAATGTAGCTGAAACGATATTTGGGCTAAAATGCAGCTCCTGTAGACGATCACCTGTAAACTGGCATAACTTTCGATCTACTCAAAATCTCACTTGTTCTGTCCGCCTATCGTGTAGCTGACACTTTTCCCTACAATTCTCATCTATTCATGATTGATTTTTTCGCACACTGTCCCGACATTGGTGACCAATGTAGCTGAAATGATATTTGGGCTGAAATGCAGCTTCTGTAAACGATCAACTGTAAACTGGCATAACTTTCGATCTACTCAAAATCTCACTTGTTCCGTCCGCCTATCTTGTAGCTGACACTTTTCCCTACAATTCTCATCTATTTATGATTGATTTTTTCGCACACTGTCCCGACATTGGTGACCAATGTAGCTGAAACGATATTTGGGCTAAAATGCAGCATCTTCAAAAGATCACCTTTAAACTGGCATAACTTTCGATCTACTCAAAATCTCACTTGTTCTGTCCGCCTATCTTGTAGCTGACACTTTTCCCTACAATTCTCATCTATTCATGATTGATTTTTCCGCACACTGTCCCGACATTGGTGACCAATGTAGCTGAAACCATATTTGGGCTAAAATGCAGCTTCTTCAAAAGATCACCTATAAACTGAAATAACTTTCGATCTACTCAAAATCTCACTTGTTCTGTCCGCCTATCTTGTAGCTAACACTTTTCCCTACAAGTCTCATCTATTCATGATTGATTTTTTTGCACACTGTCCCGACATTGGTGCCCGATGTAGCTGAAACGATATTTGGGCTAAAATGCAGCTTCTTCAGAAGATCACCTTTAAACTGAAATAACTTTCGATCTACTCGAAATCTCACTTGTTCTGTCTGCCTATCTTGTAGCTGACACTTTTCCCTACAATTCTCATCTATTCATGATTGATTTTTTCGCACACTGTCCCGACATTGGTGACCAATGTAGCTGAAATGATATTTGGGCTGAAATGCAGCTCCTGTAGACGATCACCTGTAAACTGGCATAACTTTCGATCTACTGGAAATCTCACTTGTTCTGTCCGCCTATCTTGTAGCTAACACTTTTCCCTACAAGTCTCATCTATTCATGATTAATTTTTTTGCACACTGTCCCGACATTGGTGCCCGATGTAGCTGAAACCATATTTGGGCTAAAATGCAGCTTCTTCAGAAGATCACCTTTAAACTGAAATAACTTTCGATCTACTCGAAATCTCACTTGTTCTGTCTGCCTATCTTGTAGCTGACACTTTTCCCTACAATTCTCATCTATTCATGATTGATTTTTTCGCACACTGTCCCGAGATTGGTGACCAATGTAGCTGAAACGATATTTGGGCTAAAATGCTGCTTCTTCAAAAGATCACCTTTAAACTGAAATAACTTTCGATCTACTCAGAATCTCACTTGTTCTGTCCGCCTATCTTGTAGCTGACACTTTTCCCTACAATTCTCATCTATTCATGATTGATTTTTTCGCACACTGTCCCGACATTGGTGCCCGATGTAGCTGAAACGATATTTGGGCTAAAATGCAGCTTCTTCAAAAGATCACCTTTAAACTGAAATAACTTTCGATCTACTCGAAATCTCACTTGTTCTGTCCGCCTATCTTGTAGCTGACACTTTTCCCTACAATTCTCATCTATTCATGATTGATTTTTTTTGCACACTGTCCCGACATTGGTGCCCGATGTAGCTGAAACGATATTTGGGCTAAAATGCAGCTTCTTCAACAGATCACCTTTAAACTGAAATAACTTTCGATCTACTCGAAATCTCACTTGTTCTGTCCGCCTATCTTGTAGCTGACACTTTTCCCTACAATTCTCATCTATTCATGATTGATTTTTTCGCACACTGTCCCGAGATTGGTGACCAATGTAGCTGAAACGATATTTGGGCTAAAATGCAGCTTCTTCAAAAGATCACCTTTAAACTGAAATAACTTTCGATCTACTCAGAATCTCACTTGTTCTGTCCGCCTATTTTGTAGCTGACACTTTTCCCTACAATTCTCATCTATTCATGATTGATTTTTTCGCACACTGTCCCGACATTGGTGACCAATGTAGCTGAAGTGATATTTGGGCTGAAATGCAGCTCCTGTAAACGATCACCTGTAAACTGGCATAACTTTCGAACTACTCGAAATCTCACTTGTTCCGTCCGCCTATCTTGTAGCTGACATTTTTCTCTACAATTTTCATTCATTTATAATTGATTTTTTCGCACACTGCCCCGACATCGGTGACCAATGTAGCTGAAACGATATTTGGGCTAAAATGCAGCTTCTTCAAAAGATCACCTTTAAACTGAAATAATTTTCGATTTACTCGAAATGTCACTTGTTCTGTCCGCCTATCTTGTAGCTGACACTTTTCTCTACAATTCTCATCTATTCATGATTGATTTTTTCGCACACTGTCCCGAGATTGGTGACCAATGTAGCTGAAACGATATTTGGGCTAAAATGCAGCTTCTTCAAAAGATCACCTTTAAGCTGAAATAACTTTCGATCTACTCAGAATCTCACTTGTTCTGTCCGCCTATCTTGTAGCTGACACTTTTCCCTACAAATCTCATCTATTCATGATTGATTTTTTCGCACACTGTCCCGACATTGGTGACCAATGTAGCTGAAACGATATTTGGGCTAAAATGCAGCTCCTGTAGACGATCACCTGTAAACTGGCATAACTTTCGATCTACTCAAAATCTCACTTGTTCTGTCCGCCTATCGTGTAGCTGACACTTTTCCCTCCAAATCTCATCTATTCATGATTGATTTTTTCGCACACTGTCCCGACATTGGTGACCAATGTAGCTGAAATGATATTTGGGCTGAAATGCATCTTCTGTAAACGATCAACTGTAAACTGGCATAACTTTCGATCTACTCAAAATCTCACTTGTTCCGTCCGCCTATCTTGTAGCTGACACTTTTCCCTACAATTCTCATCTATTCATGATTGATTTTTTCGCATTTTGTCCCGACATTGGTGACCAATGTAGCTGAAATGATATTTGGGCTGAAATGCAGCTTCTGTAAACGATCAACTGTAAACTGGCATAACTTTCGATCTACTCAAAATCTCACTTGTTCCGTCCGCCTATCTTGTAGCTGACACTTTTCCCTACAATTCTCATCTATTCATGATTGATTCCTTCGCACACTGTCCCGAGATTGGTGACCAATGTAGCTGAAACGATATTTGGGCTAAAATGCAGCTTCTTCAAAAGATCACCTTTAAACTGAAATAACTTTCGATCTACTCAGAATCTCACTTGTTCTGTCCGCCTATCTTGTAGCTGACACTTTTCCCTACAAATCTCATCTATTCATGATTGATTTTTTCGCACACTGTCCCGACATTGGTGACCAATGTAGCTGAAACGATATTTGGGCTAAAATGCAGCTCCTGTAGACGATCACCTGTAAACTGGCATAACTTTCGATCTACTCAAAATCTCACTTGTTCTGTCCGCCTATCGTGTAGCTGACACTTTTCCCTACAAATCTCATCTATTTATGATTGATTTTTTCGCACACTGTCCCGACATTGGTGACCAATGTAGCTGAAATGATATTTGGGCTGGAATGCAGCTTCTGTAAACGATCAACTGTAAACTGGCATAACTTTCGATCTACTCAAAATCTCACTTGTTCCGTCCGCCTATCTTGTAGCTGACACTTTTCCCTACAATTCTCATCTATTCATGATTGATTTTTTCGCACACTGTCCCGACATTGGTGACCAATGTAGCTGAAACGATATTTGGGCTAAAATGCAGCTCCTGTAGACGATCACCTGTAAACTGGCATAACTTTCGATCTACTCAAAATCTCACTTGTTCTGTCCGCCTATCGTGTAGCTGACACTTTTCCCTACAAATCTCATCTATTTATGATTGATTTTTTCGCACACTGTCCCGACATTGGTGACCAATGTAGCTGAAACCATATTTGGGCTAAAATGCAGCTTCTTCAAAAGATCACCTATAAACTGAAATAACTTTCGATCTACTCAAAATCTCACTTGTTCTGTCCGCCTATCTTGTAGCTGACACTTTTCCCTACAATTCTCATCTATTCATGATTGATTTTTTCGCACACTGTCCCGACATTGGTGACCAATGTAGCTGAAATGATATTTGGGCTGAAATGCAGCTCCTGTAGACGATCACCTGTAAACTGGCATAACTTTCGATCTACTCAAAATCTCACTTGTTCTGTCCGCCTATCTTGTAGCTAACACTTTTCCCTACAAGTCTCATCTATTCATGATTGATTTTTTTGCACACTGTCCCGACATTGGTGACCAATGTAGCTGAAACAATATTTGGGCTAAAACGCAGCATCTTCAAAAGATCACCTTTAAACTGAAATAACTTTCGATCTACTCAAAATCTCACTTGTTCTGTCCGCCTATCTTGTAGCTGACACTTTTCCCTACAATTCTCATCTATTCATGATTGATTTTTTCGCATTTTGTCCCGACATTGGTGACCAATGTAGCTGAAATGATATTTGGGCTGAAATGCAGCTCCTGTAAACGATCAACTGTAAACTGGCATAACTTTCGATCTACTCAAAATCTCACTTGTTGCGTCCGCCTATCTTGTAGCTGACACTTTTTCTTACAATTTTCATTCATTTATGATTGATTTTTTCGCACACTGTCCCGACATCTGTGACGAATGTAGCTGAAACCATATTTGGGCTAAAATGCAGCTTCTTCAAAAGATCACCTTTAAACTGAAATAACTTTTGATCTACTCAAAATCTCACTTGTTCCGTCCGGCTATCTTGTAGCTGACACTTTTTCTCACAATTTTCATTCATTTATGATTGATTTTTTCGCACACTGTCCCGACATCTGTGACCAATGTAGCTGAAACCATATTTGGGCTAAAATGCAGCTTCTTCAAAAGATCACCTTTAAACTGAAATAACTTTTGATCTACTCAAAATCTCACTTGTTCTGTCCGCCTATCTTGTAGCTGACACTTTTCCCTACAATTCTCTTCTATTCATGATTGATTTTTTCGCAGACTGTCCCGACATTAGTGACCAATGTAGCTGAAATGATATTTGGGCTGAAATGCAGCTCCTGTAAACGATCACCTGTAAACTGGCATAACTTTCGATCTACTCAAAATCTCACTTGTTCCGCCCGCCTATCTTGTAGCTGACACTTTTCCCTACAATTCTCATCTATTCATGATTGATTTTTTCGCACACTGTCCCGACATTGGTGACCAATGTAACTGAAGTGATATTTGGGCTGAAATGCAGCTCCTGTAAACGATCACCTGTAAACTGGCATAACTTTCGAACTACTCGAAATCTCACTTGTTCCGTCCGCCGATCTTGTAGCTGACATTTTTCTCTACAATTTTCATTCATTTATAATTGATTTTTTCGCACACGGTCCCGACATTGGTGACCAATGTAGCTGAAATGATATTTGGGCTGAAATGCAGCTCCCGTAAACGATCACCTGTAAACTGGCATAACTTTCGAACTACTCGAAATCTCACTTGTTCCGTCCGCCTATCATGTAGCTGACATTTTTCTCTACAATTTTCATTTATTTATAATTGATTTTTTCGCACACTGTCCTGACATTGGTGACCAATGTGGCTGAAATGATATTTGGGCTGAAATGCAGCTCCTGTAAACGATCAACTGTAAACTGGCATAACTTTCGATCTACTCAAAATCTCACTTGTTCTGTCCACCTATCTTGTAGCTGACACTTTTCCCTACAATTCTCATCTATTCATGATTGATTTTTTCGCACACTGTCCCGACATTGGTGACCAATGTAGCTGAAGTAATATTTGGGCTGAAATGCAGCTCCTGTAAACGATCACCTGTAAACTGGCATAACTTTCGAACTACTCGAAATCTCACTTGTTCCGTCCGCCTATCTTGTAGCTGACATTTTTCTCTACAATTTTCATTCATTTATAATTGATTTTTTCGCACACGGTCCCGACATTGGTGACCAATGTAGCTGAAATGATATTTGGGCTGAAATGCAGCTCCTGTAAACGATCACCTGTAAACTGGCATAACTTTCGAACTACTCGAAATCTCACTTGTTCCGTCCGCCTATCATGTAGCTGACATTTTTCTCTACAATTTTCATTTATTTATAATTGATTTTTTCGCACACTGTCCTGACATTGGTGACCAATGTGGCTGAAATGATATTTGGGCTGAAATGCAGCTCCTGTAAACGATCAACTGTAAACTGGCATAACTTTCGATCTACTCAAAATCTCACTTGTTCTGTCCACCTATCTTGTAGCTGACACTTTTCCCTACAATTCTCATCTATTCATGATTGATTTTTTCGCACACTGTCCCGACATTGGTGACCAATGTAGCTGAAGTAATATTTGGGCTGAAATGCAGCTCCTGTAAACGATCACCTGTAAACTGGCATAACTTTCGAACTACTCGAAATCTCACTTGTTCCGTCCGCCTATCTTGTAGCTGACATTTTTCACTACAATTTTCATTTATTTATAATTGATTTTTTCGCACACTGTCCCGACATTGGTGCCCGATGTAGCTGAAACGATATTTGGGCTAAAATGCAGCTTCTTCAAAAGATCACCTTTAAACTAAAATAACTTTCGATCTACTCAAAATCTCACTTGTTCTGTCCGCCTATCTTGTAGCTGACACTTTTCCCTACAATTCTCATCTATTCATGATTGATTTTTTCGCACACTGTCCCGAGATTGGTGACCAATGTAGCTGAAACGATATTTGGGCTAAAATGCAGCTTCTTCAAAAGATCACCTTTGAACTGAAATAACTTTCGATCTACTCAGAATCTCACTTGTTCTGTCCGCCTATCTTGTAGCTGACACTTTTCCCTACAATTCTCATCTATTCATGATTGATTTTTTCGCACACTGTCCCGACATTGGTGACCAATGTAGCTGAAACGATATTTGGGCTAAAATGCAGCTCCTGTAGACGATCACCTGTAAACTGGCATAACTTTCGATCTACTCAAAATCTCACTTGTTCTGTCCGCCTATCGTGTAGCTGACACTTTTCCCTACAATTCTCATCTATTCATGATTGATTTTTTCGCACACTGTCCCGACATTGGTGACCAATGTAGCTGAAATGATATTTGGGCTGAAATGCAGCTTCTGTAAACGATCAACTGTAAACTGGCATAACTTTCGATCTACTCAAAATCTCACTTGTTCCGTCCGCCTATCTTGTAGCTGACACTTTTCCCTACAATTCTCATCTATTTATGATTGATTTTTTCGCACACTGTCCCGACATTGGTGACCAATGTAGCTGAAACGATATTTGGGCTAAAATGCAGCATCTTCAAAAGATCACCTTTAAACTGGCATAACTTTCGATCTACTCAAAATCTCACTTGTTCTGTCCGCCTATCTTGTAGCTGACACTTTTCCCTACAATTCTCATCTATTCATGATTGATTTTTCCGCACACTGTCCCGACATTGGTGACCAATGTAGCTGAAACCATATTTGGGCTAAAATGCAGCTTCTTCAAAAGATCACCTATAAACTGAAATAACTTTCGATCTACTCAAAATCTCACTTGTTCTGTCCGCCTATCTTGTAGCTAACACTTTTCCCTACAAGTCTCATCTATTCATGATTGATTTTTTTGCACACTGTCCCGACATTGGTGCCCGATGTAGCTGAAACGATATTTGGGCTAAAATGCAGCTTCTTCAGAAGATCACCTTTAAACTGAAATAACTTTCGATCTACTCGAAATCTCACTTGTTCTGTCTGCCTATCTTGTACCTGACACTTTTCCCTACAATTCTCATCTATTCATGATTGATTTTTTCGCACACTGTCCCGACATTGGTGACCAATGTAGCTGAAATGATATTTGGGCTGAAATGCAGCTCCTGTAGACGATCACCTGTAAACTGGCATAACTTTCGATCTACTCAAAATCTCACTTGTTCTGTCCGCCTATCTTGTAGCTAACACTTTTCCCTACAAGTCTCATCTATTCATGATTAATTTTTTTGCACACTGTCCCGACATTGGTGCCCGATGTAGCTGAAACCATATTTGGGCTAAAATGCAGCTTCTTCAGAAGATCACCTTTAAACTGAAATAACTTTCGATCTACTCGAAATCTCACTTGTTCTGTCTGCCTATCTTGTAGCTGACACTTTTCCCTACAATTCTCATCTATTCATGATTGATTTTTTCGCACACTGTCCCGAGATTGGTGACCAATGTAGCTGAAACGATATTTGGGCTAAAATGCTGCTTCTTCAAAAGATCACCTTTAAACTGAAATAACTTTCGATCTACTCAGAATCTCACTTGTTCTGTCCGCCTATCTTGTAGCTGACACTTTTCCCTACAATTCTCATCTATTCATGATTGATTTTTTCGCACACTGTCCCGACATTGGTGCCCGATGTAGCTGAAACGATATTTGGGCTAAAATGCAGCTTCTTCAAAAGATCACCTTTAAACTGAAATAACTTTCGATCTACTCGAAATCTCACTTGTTCTGTCCGCCTATCTTGTAGCTGACACTTTTCCCTACAATTCTCATCTATTCATGATTGATTTTTTTTGCACACTGTCCCGACATTGGTGCCCGATGTAGCTGAAACGATATTTGGGCTAAAATGCAGCTTCTTCAACAGATCACCTTTAAACTGAAATAACTTTCGATCTACTCGAAATCTCACTTGTTCTGTCCGCCTATCTTGTAGCTGACACTTTTCCCTACAATTCTCATCTATTCATGATTGATTTTTTCGCACACTGTCCCGAGATTGGTGACCAATGTAGCTGAAACGATATTTGGGCTAAAATGCAGCTTCTTCAAAAGATCACCTTTAAACTGAAATAACTTTCGATCTACTCAGAATCTCACTTGTTCTGTCCGCCTATTTTGTAGCTGACACTTTTCCCTACAATTCTCATCTATTCATGATTGATTTTTTCGCACACTGTCCCGACATTGGTGACCAATGTAGCTGAAGTGATATTTGGGCTGAAATGCAGCTCCTGTAAACGATCACCTGTAAACTGGCATAACTTTCGAACTACTCGAAATCTCACTTGTTCCGTCCGCCTATCTTGTAGCTGACATTTTTCTCTACAATTTTCATTCATTTATAATTGATTTTTTCGCACACTGCCCCGACATCGGTGACCAATGTAGCTGAAACGATATTTGGGCTAAAATGCAGCTTCTTCAAAAGATCACCTTTAAACTGAAATAATTTTCGATTTACTCGAAATGTCACTTGTTCTGTCCGCCTATCTTGTAGCTGACACTTTTCTCTACAATTCTCATCTATTCATGATTGATTTTTTCGCACACTGTCCCGAGATTGGTGACCAATGTAGCTGAAACGATATTTGGGCTAAAATGCAGCTTCTTCAAAAGATCACCTTTAAGCTGAAATAACTTTCGATCTACTCAGAATCTCACTTGTTCTGTCCGACTATCTTGTAGCTGACACTTTTCCCTACAAATCTCATCTATTCATGATTGATTTTTTCGCACACTGTCCCGACATTGGTGACCAATGTAGCTGAAACGATATTTGGGCTAAAATGCAGCTCCTGTAGACGATCACCTGTAAACTGGCATAACTTTCGATCTACTCAGAATCTCACTTGTTCTGTCCGCCTATTTTGTAGCTGACACTTTTCCCTACAATTCTCATCTATTCATGATTGATTTTTTCGCACACTGTCCCGACATTGGTGACCAATGTAGCTGAAGTGATATTTGGGCTGAAATGCAGCTCCTGTAGACGATCACCTGTAAACTGGCATAACTTTCGATCTACTCAAAATCTCACTTGTTCCGTCCGCCTATCTTGTAGCTGACACTTTTCCCTACAATTCTCATCTATTCATGATTGATTTTTTCGCATTTTGTCCCGACATTGGTGACCAATGTAGCTGAAATGATATTTGGGCTGAAATGCAGCTTCTGTAAACGATCAACTGTAAACTGGCATAACTTTCGATCTACTCAAAATCTCACTTGTTCCGTCCGCCTATCTTGTAGCTGACACTTTTCCCTACAATTCTCATCTATTCATGATTGATTCCTTCGCACACTGTCCCGAGATTGGTGACCAATGTAGCTGAAACGATATTTGGGCTAAAATGCAGCTTCTTCAAAAGATCACCTTTAAACTGAAATAACTTTCGATCTACTCAGAATCTCACTTGTTCTGTCCGCCTATCTTGTAGCTGACACTTTTCCCTACAAATCTCATCTATTCATGATTGATTTTTTCGCACACTGTCCCGACATTGGTGACCAATGTAGCTGAAACGATATTTGGGCTAAAATGCAGCTCCTGTAGACGATCACCTGTAAACTGGCATAACTTTCGATCTACTCAAAATCTCACTTGTTCTGTCCGCCTATCGTGTAGCTGACACTTTTCCCTACAAATCTCATCTATTTATGATTGATTTTTTCGCACACTGTCCCGACATTGGTGACCAATGTAGCTGAAATGATATTTGGGCTGGAATGCAGCTTCTGTAAACGATCAACTGTAAACTGGCATAACTTTCGATCTACTCAAAATCTCACTTGTTCTGTCCGCCTATCTTGTAGCTGACACTTTTCCCTACAATTCTCATCTATTCATGATTGATTTTTTCGCACACTGTCCCGACATTGGTGACCAATGTAGCTGAAACGATATTTGGGCTAAAATGCAGCTCCTGTAGACGATCACCTGTTAACTGGCATAACTTTCGATCTACTCAAAATCTCACTTGTTCTGTCCGCCTATCTTGTAGCTAACACTTTTCCCTACAAGTCTCATCTATTCATGATTGATTTTTTCGCACACTGTCCCGACATTGGTGACCAATGTAGCTGAAACGATATTTGGGCTAAAATGCAGCTCCTGTAGACGATCACCTGTTAACTGGCATAACTTTCGATCTACTCAAAATCTCACTTGTTCCGTCCGCCTATCTTGTAGCTGACACTTTTCCCTACAATTCTCATCTATTCATGATTGATTTTTTCGCACACTGTCCCGACATTGGTGACCAATGTAGCTGAAACGATATTTGGGCTAAAATGCAGCTCCTGTAGACGATCACCTGTTAACTGGCATAACTTTCGATCTACTCAAAATCTCACTTGTTCTGTCCGCCTATCTTGTAGCTGACACTTTTCCCTACAATTCTCATCTATTCATGATTGATTTTTTCGCACACTGTCCCGACATTGGTGACCAATGTAGCTGAAACCATATTTGGGCTAAAATGCAGCTTCTTCAAAAGATCACCTATAAACTGAAATAACTTTCGATCTACTCAAAATCTCACTTGTTCTGTCCGCCTATCTTGTAGCTGACACTTTTCCCTACAATTCTCATCTATTCATGATTGATTTTTTCGCACACTGTCCCGACATTGGTGACCAATGTAGCTGAAATGATATTTGGGCTGAAATGCAGCTCCTGTAGACGATCACCTGTAAACTGGCATAACTTTCGATCTACTCAAAATCTCACTTGTTCTGTCCGCCTATCTTGTAGCTAACACTTTTCCCTACAAGTCTCATCTATTCATGATTGATTTTTTTGCACACTGTCCCGACATTGGTGACCAATGTAGCTGAAACAATATTTGGGCTAAAACGCAGCATCTTCAAAAGATCACCTTTAAACTGAAATAACTTTCGATCTACTCAAAATCTCACTTGTTCTGTCCGCCTATCTTGTAGCTGACACTTGTCCCTACAATTCTCATCTATTCATGATTGATTTTTTCGCACACTGTCCCGACATTGGTGACCAATGTAGCTGAAACCATATTTGGGCTAAAATGCAGCTTCTTCAAAAGATCACCTTTAAACTGAAATAACTTTCGATCTACTCAAAATCTCACTTGTTCTGTCCGCCTATCTTGTAGCTGAAACTTTTCCCTACAATCCTCATCTATTTATAATTGATTTTTTCGCACACTGTCCCGACATTAGTGACCAATGTAGCTGAAATGATATTTGGGCTAAAATGCAGCTCCTGTAAACGATCAACTGTAAACTGGCATAACTTTCGATCTACTCAAAATCTCACTTGTTGCGTCCGCCTATCTTGTAGCTGACACTTTTTCTTACAATTTTCATTCATTTATGATTGATTTTTTCGCACACTGTCCCGACATCTGTGACCAATGTAGCTGAAACCATATTTGGGCTAAAATGCAGCTTCTTCAAAAGATCACCTTTAAACTGAAATAACTTTTGATCTACTCAAAATCTCACTTGTTCCGTCCGGCTATCTTGTAGCTGACACTTTTTCTCACAATTTTCATTCATTTATGATTGATTTTTTCGCACACTGTCCCGACATCTGTGACCAATGTAGCTGAAACCATATTTGGGCTAAAATGCAGCTTCTTCAAAAGATCACCTTTAAACTGAAATAACTTTTGATCTACTCAAAATCTCACTTGTTCTGTCCGCCTATCTTGTAGCTGACACTTTTCCCTACAATTCTCTTCTATTCATGATTGATTTTTTCGCAGACTGTCCCGACATTGGTGACCAATGTAGCTGAAATGATATTTGGGCTGAAATGCAGCTCCTGTAAACGATCAACTGTAAACTGGCATAACTTTCGATCTACTCAAAATCTATCTTGTTCCGTCCGCCTATCTTGTAGCTGACACTTTTCCCTACAATTCTCATCTATTTATGATTGATTTTTTCGCACACTCTCCCGACATTGGTGACCAATGTAGCTGAAATGATATTTGGGCTGAAATGCAGCTCCTGTGGACGATCACCTGTAAACTGGCATAACTTTCGATCTACTCAAAATCTCACTTGTTCTGTCCGCCTATCTTGTAGCTAACACTTTTCCCTACAATTCTCATCTATTCATGATTGATTTTTTTGCACACTGTCCCGACATTGGTGACCAATGTAGCTGAAATAATATTTGGGCTAAAATGCAGCATCTTCAAAAGATCACCTTTAAACTGAAATAACTTTCGATCTACTCGAAATCTCACTTGTTCTGTGCGCCTATCTTGTAGCTGACACTTTTCCCTACAATTCTCATCTATTCATGATTGATTTTTTCGCACACTGTCCCGACATTGGTGACCAATGTAGCTGAAACGAAATTTGGGCTAAAATGCAGCTTCTTCAAAAGATCACCTTTAAACTGGCATAACTTTCGATCTACTCAAAATCTCACTTGTTCTGTCCGCCTATCTTGTAGCTAACACTTTTCCCTACAATTCTCATCTATTCATGATTGATTTTTTTGCACACTGTCCCGACATTGGTGACCAATGTAGCTGAAACAATATTTGGGCTAAACTGCAGCATCTTCAAAAGATCACCTTTAAACTGAAATAACTTTCGATCTACTGAAAATCTCACTTGTTCTGTCCGCCTATCTTGTAGCTAACACTTTTCCCTACAATTCTCATCTATCTATGATTGATTTTTTCGCACACTGTCCCGACATTGGTGACCAATGTAGCTGAAACCATATTTGGGCTAAAATGCAGCTTCTTCAAAAGATCACCTTTAAACTGAAATAACTTTCGATCTACTGAAAATCTCACTTGTTCTGTCCGCCTATCTTGTAGCTAACACTTTTCCCTACAATTCTCATCTATTCATGATTGATTTTTTCGCACACTGTCCCGACATTGGTGCCCGATGTAGCTGAAACGATATTTGGGCTAAAATGCAGCTTCTTCAAAAGATCACCTTTAAACTGAAATAACTTTCGATCTACTGAAAATCTCACTTGTTCTGTCCGCCTATCTTGTAGCTAACACTTTTCCCTACAATTCTCATCTATTCATGATTGATTTTTTCGCACACTGTCCCGACATTGGTGACCAATGTAGCTGAAATGATATTTGGGCTAATATGCAGCTCCTGCAGACGAACACCTTCAAACTGGCATAACTTTCGATCTACTCAAAATCTCACTTGTTCTGTCCGCCTATCTTGTAGCTAACACTTTTCCCTACAATTCTCATCTATTCATGATTGATTTTTTCGCACACTGTCCCGACATTGGTGAACAATGTAGCTAAAACGACATTTGGGCTAATATGCAGCTCCTGCAGACGAACACCTTCAAACTGGCATAACTTTCGATCTACTCAAAATCTCACTTGTTCTGTCCGCCTATCTCGTAGCTAACACTTTTCCCTACAATTCTCATCTATTCATGATTGATTTTTTCGCACACTGTCCCGACATTGGTGACCAATGTAGCTGAAATGATATTTGGGCTGAAATGCAGCTCCTGCAGACGAACACCTTCAAACTGGCATAACTTTCGATCTACTCAAAATCTCACTTGTTCTGTCCGCCTATCTCGTAGCTAACACTTTTCCCTACAATTCTCATCTATTCATGATTGATTTTCTCGCACACTGTCCTGACATTGGTGACCAATGTAGCTGAAATGATATTTGGGCTGAAATGCAGCTCCTGTAAATGATCAACTGTAAACTGGCATAACTTTCGATCTACTCAAAATCTCACTTGTTCTGTCCGCCTATCGTGTAGCTGACACTTTTCCCTACAATTCTCATCTATTCATGATTGATTTTCTCGCACACTGTCCTGACATTGGTGACCAATGTAGCTGAAATGATATTTGGGCTGAAATGCAGCTCCTGTAAACGATCACCTGTAAACTGGCATAACTTTCGAACTACTCGAAATCTCACTTGTTCCGTCCGCCGATCTTGTAGCTGACATTTTTCTCTACAATTTTCATTCATTTATAATTGATTTTTTCGCATTTTGTCCCGACATTGGTGACCAATGTAGCTGAAATGATATTTGGGCTGAAATGCAGCTCCTGTAAACGATCAACTGTAAACTGGCATAACTTTCGATCTACTCAAAATCTCACTTGTTGCGTCCGCCTATCTTGTAGCTGACACTTTTTCTTACAATTTTCATTCATTTATGATTGATTTTTTCGCACACTGTCCCGACATCTGTGACCAATGTAGCTGAAACCATATTTGGGCTAAAATGCAGCTTCTTCAAAAGATCACCTTTAAACTGAAATAACTTTTGATCTACTCAAAATCTCACTTGTTCCGTCCGGCTATCTTGTAGCTGACACTTTTTCTCACAATTTTCATTCATTTATGATTGATTTTTTCGCACACTGTCCCGACATCTGTGACCAATGTAGCTGAAACCATATTTGGGCTAAAATGCAGCTTCTTCAAAAGATCACCTTTAAACTGAAATAACTTTTGATCTACTCAAAATCTCACTTGTTCTGTCCGCCTATCTTGTAGCTGACACTTTTCCCTACAATTCTCTTCTATTCATGATTGATTTTTTCGCAGACTGTCCCGACATTAGTGACCAATGTAGCTGAAATGATATTTGGGCTGAAATGCAGCTCCTGTAAACGATCACCTGTAAACTGGCATAACTTTCGATCTACTCAAAATCTCACTTGTTCCGCCCGCCTATCTTGTAGCTGACACTTTTCCCTACAATTCTCATCTATTCATGATTGATTTTTTCGCACACTGTCCCGACATTGGTGACCAATGTAACTGAAGTGATATTTGGGCTGAAATGCAGCTCCTGTAAACGATCACCTGTAAACTGGCATAACTTTCGAACTACTCGAAATCTCACTTGTTCCGTCCGCCGATCTTGTAGCTGACATTTTTCTCTACAATTTTCATTCATTTATAATTGATTTTTTCGCACACGGTCCCGACATTGGTGACCAATGTAGCTGAAATGATATTTGGGCTGAAATGCAGCTCCCGTAAACGATCACCTGTAAACTGGCATAACTTTCGAACTACTCGAAATCTCACTTGTTCCGTCCGCCTATCATGTAGCTGACATTTTTCTCTACAATTTTCATTTATTTATAATTGATTTTTTCGCACACTGTCCTGACATTGGTGACCAATGTGGCTGAAATGATATTTGGGCTGAAATGCAGCTCCTGTAAACGATCAACTGTAAACTGGCATAACTTTCGATCTACTCAAAATCTCACTTGTTCTGTCCACCTATCTTGTAGCTGACACTTTTCCCTACAATTCTCATCTATTCATGATTGATTTTTTCGCACACTGTCCCGACATTGGTGACCAATGTAGCTGAAGTAATATTTGGGCTGAAATGCAGCTCCTGTAAACGATCACCTGTAAACTGGCATAACTTCCGAACTACTCGAAATCTCACTTGTTCCGTCCGCCTATCTTGTAGCTGACATTTTTCTCTACAATTTTCATTCATTTATAATTGATTTTTTCGCACACGGTCCCGACATTGGTGACCAATGTAGCTGAAATGATATTTGGGCTGAAATGCAGCTCCTGTAAACGATCACCTGTAAACTGGCATAACTTTCGAACTACTCGAAATCTCACTTGTTCCGTCCGCCTATCATGTAGCTGACATTTTTCTCTACAATTTTCATTTATTTATAATTGATTTTTTCGCACACTGTCCTGACATTGGTGACCAATGTGGCTGAAATGATATTTGGGCTGAAATGCAGCTCCTGTAAACGATCAACTGTAAACTGGCATAACTTTCGATCTACTCAAAATCTCACTTGTTCTGTCCACCTATCTTGTAGCTGACACTTTTCCCTACAATTCTCATCTATTCATGATTGATTTTTTCGCACACTGTCCCGACATTGGTGACCAATGTAGCTGAAGTAATATTTGGGCTGAAATGCAGCTCCTGTAAACGATCACCTGTAAACTGGCATAACTTTCGAACTACTCGAAATCTCACTTGTTCCGTCCGCCTATCTTGTAGCTGACATTTTTCTCTACAATTTTCATTCATTTATAATTGATTTTTTCGCACACGGTCCCGACATTGGTGACCAATGTAGCTGAAATGATATTTGGGCTGAAATGCAGCTCCTGTAAACGATCACCTGTAAACTGGCATAACTTTCGAACTACTCGAAATCTCACTTGTTCCGTCCGCCTATCATGTAGCTGACATTTTTCTCTACAATTTTCATTTATTTATAATTGATTTTTTCGCACACTGTCCTGACATTGGTGACCAATGTGGCTGAAATGATATTTGGGCTAAAATGCAGCTTCTTCAAAAGATCACCTTTAAACTAAAATAACTTTCGATCTACTCAGAATCTCACTTGTTCTGTCCGCCTGTCTTGTAGCTGACACTTTTCCCTACAATTCTCATCTATTCATGATTGATTTTTTCGCACACTGTCCCGACATTGGGGCCCGATGTAGCTGAAACGATATTTGGGCTAAAATGCAGCTTCTTCAAAAGATCACCTTTAAACTGAAATAACTTTCGATCTACTCAGAATCTCACTTGTTCTGTCCGCCTGTCTTGTAGCTGACACTTTTCCCTACAATTCTCATCTATTCATGATTGATTTTTTCGCACACTGTCCCGACATTGGTGCCCGATGTAGCTGAAACGATATTTGGGCTAAAATGCAGCTTCTTCAAAAGATCACCTTTAAACTGAAATAACTTTCGATCTACTCAGAATCTCACTTGTTCTGTCCGCCTGTCTTGTAGCTGACACTTTTCCCTACAATTCTCATCTATTCATGATTGATTTTTTCGCACACTGTCCCGACATTAGGGCCCGATGTAGCTGAAACGATATTTGGGCTAAAATCCAGCATCTTCAAAAGATCACCTTTAAACTGAAATAACTTTCGATCTACTCAGAGTCTCACTTGTTCTGTTCACCTATCTTGTAGCTGACACTTTTCCCAACAATTCTCATCTATTCATGATTGATTTTTTCGCACACTGTCCCGACATTGGTGCCCGATGTAGCTGAAACGATATTTGGGCTAAAATGCAGCATCTTCAAAAGATCACCTTTAAACTGAAATAACTTTCGATCTACTCAGAGTCTCACTTGTTCTGTCCGCCTATCTTGTAGCTGACACTTTTCCCTACAATTCTCATCTATTCATGATTGATTTTTTCGCACACTGTCCCGACATTGGTGCCCGATGTAGCTGAAACGATATTTGGGCTAAAATGCAGCTTCTTCAAAAGATCACCTTTAAACTGAAATAACTTTCGATCTACTCAGAATCTCACTTGTTCTGTCCGCCTATCTTGTAGCTGACACTTTTCCCTACAATTCTCATCTATTCATGATTGATTTTTCCGCACACTGTCCCGACATTGGTGACCAATGTAGCTGAAATAATATTTGGGCTGAAATGCAGCTCCTGTAGACGAACACCTGTAAACTGGCATAACTTTCGATCTACTCAAAATCTCACTTGTTCCGTCCACCTATCTTGTAGCTGACATTTTTCTCTACAATTTTCATTCATTTATAATTGATATTGTCGCACACTGTCCCGACATTAGTGACCAATGTAGCTGAAATGATATTTGGGCTAAAATGCAGCTTCTTCAGAAGATCACCTTTAAACTGAAATAACTTTCGATCTACTCGAAATCTCACTTGTTCTGTCTGCCTATCTTGTAGCTGACACGTTTCCCTACAATTCTCATCTATTCATGATTGATTTTTTTGCACACTGTCCCGACATTGGTGCCCGATGTAGCTGAAACGATATTTGGGCTAAAATGCAGCTCCTGTGGACGATCAACTGTAAACTGGCATAACTTTCGATCTACTCAAAATCTATCTTGTTCCGTCCGCCTATCTTGTAGCTGACACTTTTCCCTACAATTCTCATCTATTTATGATTGATTTTTTCGCACACTCTCCCGACATTGGTGACCAATGTAGCTGAAATGATATTTGGGCTGAAATGCAGCTCCTGTAGACGATCACCTGTAAACTGGCATAACGTTCGATCTACTCAAAATCTCACTTGTTCTGTTTGCCTATCTTGTAGCTAACACTTTTCCCTACAATTCTCATCTATTCATGATTGATTTTTTTGCACACTGTCCCGACATTGGTGACCAATGTAGCTGAAATAATATTTGGGCTAAAATGCAGCATCTTCAAAAGATCACCTTTAAACTGAAATAACTTTCGATCTACTCGAAATCTCACTTGTTCTGTGCGCCTATCTTGTAGCTGACACTTTTCCCTACAATTCTCATCTATTCATGATTGATTTTTTCGCACACTGTCCCGACATTGGTGACCAATGTAGCTGAAACGATATTTGGGCTAAAATTCAGCTTCTTCAAAAGATCACCTTTAAACTGGCATAACTTTCGATCTACTCAAAATCTCACTTGTTCTGTCCGCCTATCTTGTAGCTGACACTTTTCCCTACAATTCTCATCTATTCATGATTGATTTTTTCGCACACTGTCCCGACATTGGTGAACAATGTAGCTAAAACGACATTTGGGCTAATATGCAGCTCCTGCAGACGAACACCTTCAAACTGGCATAACTTTCGATCGACTCAAAATCTCACTTGTTCCGTCCGCCTATCTTGTAGCTGACACTTTTTCTTACAATTTTCATTCATTTATGATTGATTTTTTCGCACACTGTCCCGACATTGGTGACCAATGTAGCTGAAATGATATTTGGGCTGAAATGCAGCTCCTGTAGACGATCACCTGTAAAGTGGCATAACTTTCGATCTACTCAAAATCTCACTTGTTCTGTCCGCCTATCTTGTAGCTAACACTTTTCCCTACAATTCTCATCTATTCATGATTGATTTTTTCGCACACTGTCCCGACATTGGTGACCAATGTAGCTGAAATGAGATTTGGGCTGAAATGCAGCTCCTGTAGACGATCACCTGTAAACTGGCATAACTTTCGATCTACTCAAAATCTCACTTGTTCTGTCCGCCTATCTTGTAGCTGACACTTTTCGCTACAATTCTCATCTATTCATGATTGATTTTTTCGCACACTGTCCCGAGATTGGTGAACAATGTAGCTGAAACGATATTTGGGCTAAAATGCAGCTTCTTCAAAAGATCACCTTTGAACTGAAATAACTTTCGATCTACTCAGAATCTCACTTGTTCTGTCCGCCTATCTTGTAGCTGACACTTTTCCCTACAATTCTCATCTATTCATGATTGATTTTTTCGCACACTGTCCCGACATTGGTGACCAATGTAGCTGAAACGATATTTGGGCTAAAATGCAGCTCCTGTAGACGATCACCTGTAAACTGGCATAACTTTCGATCTACTCAAAATCTCACTTGTTCTGTCCGCCTATCGTGTAGCTGACACTTTTCCCTACAATTCTCATCTATTCATGATTGATTTTTTCGCACACTGTCCCGACATTGGTGACCAATGTAGCTGAAATGATATTTGGGCTGAAATGCAGCTTCTGTAAACGATCAACTGTAAACTGGCATAACTTTCGATCTACTCAAAATCTCACTTGTTCCGTCCGCCTATCTTGTAGCTGACACTTTTCCCTACAATTCTCATCTATTTATGATTGATTTTTTCGCACACTGTCCCGACATTGGTGCCCGATGTAGCTGAAACCATATTTGGGCTAAAATGCAGCTTCTTCAGAAGATCACCTTTAAACTGAAATAACTTTCGATCTACTCGAAATCTCACTTGTTCTGTCTGCCTATCTTGTAGCTGACACTTTTCCCTACAATTCTCATCTATTCATGATTGATTTTTTCGCACACTGTCCCGAGATTGGTGCCCGATGTAGCTGAAACCATATTTGGGCTAAAATGCAGCTTCTTCAGAAGATCACCTTTAAACTGAAATAACTTTCGATCTACTCGAAATCTCACTTGTTCTGTCTGCCTATCGTGTAGCTGACACTTTTCCCTACAATTCTCATCTATTCATGATTGATTTTTTCGCACACTGTCCCGACATTGGTGACCAATGTAGCTGAAATGATATTTGGGCTGAAATGCAGCTTCTGTAAACGATCAACTGTAAACTGGCATAACTTTCGATCTACTCAAAATCTCACTTGTTCCGTCCGCCTATCTTGTAGCTGACACTTTTCCCTACAATTCTCATCTATTCATGATTGATTTTTTCGCACACTGTCCCGACATTGGTGCCCGATGTAGCTGAAACCATATTTGGGCTAAAATGCAGCTTCTTCAGAAGATCACCTTTAAACTGAAATAACTTTCGATCTACTCGAAATCTCACTTGTTCTGTCTGCCTATCGTGTAGCTGACACTTTTCCCTACAATTCTCATCTATTCATGATTGATTTTTTCGCACACTGTCCCGACATTGGTGACCAATGTAGCTGAAATGATATTTGGGCTGAAATGCAGCTTCTGTAAACGATCAACTGTAAACTGGCATAACTTTCGATCTACTCAAAATCTCACTTGTTCCGTCCGCCTATCTTGTAGCTGACACTTTTCCCTACAATTCTCATCTATTTATGATTGATTTTTTCGCACACTGTCCCGACATTGGTGCCCGATGTAGCTGAAACCATATTTGGGCTAAAATGCAGCTTCTTCAGAAGATCACCTTTAAACTGAAATAACTTTCGATCTACTCGAAATCTCACTTGTTCTGTCCGCCTATCTTGTAGCTAACACTTTTCCCTACAAGTCTCATCTATTCATGATTAATTTTTTTGCACACTGTCCCGACATTGGTGCCCGATGTAGCTGAAACCATATTTGGGCTAAAATGCAGCTTCTTCAGAAGATCACCTTTAAACTGAAATAACTTTCGATCTACTCGAAATCTCACTTGTTCTGTCTGCCTATCTTGTAGCTGACACTTTTCCCTACAATTCTCATCTATTCATGATTGATTTTTTCGCACACTGTCCCGAGATTGGTGACCAATGTAGCTGAAACGATATTTGGGCTAAAATGCTGCTTCTTCAAAAGATCACCTTTAAACTGAAATAACTTTCGATCTACTCAGAATCTCACTTGTTCTGTCCGCCTATCTTGTAGCTGACACTTTTCCCTACAATTCTCATCTATTCATGATTGATTTTTTCGCACACTGTCCCGACATTGGTGCCCGATGTAGCTGAAACGATATTTGGGCTAAAATGCAGCTTCTTCAAAAGATCACCTTTAAACTGAAATAACTTTCGATCTACTCGAAATCTCACTTGTTCTGTCCGCCTATCTTGTAGCTGACACTTTTCCCTACAATTCTCATCTATTCATGATTGATTTTTTCGCACACTGTCCCGACATTGGTGCCCGATGTAGCTGAAACGATATTTGGGCTAAAATGCAGCTTCTTCAACAGATCACCTTTAAACTGAAATAACTTTCGATCTACTCGAAATCGCACGTGTTCTGTCCGCCTATCTTGTAGCTGACACTTTTCCCTACAATTCTCATCTATTCATGATTGATTTTTTCGCACACTGTCCCGAGATTGGTGACCAATGTAGCTGAAACGATATTTGGGCTAAAATGCAGCTTCTTCAAAAGATCACCTTTAAACTGAAATAACTTTCGATCTACTCAGAATCTCACTTGTTCTGTCCGCCTATTTTGTAGCTGACACTTTTCCCTACAATTCTCATCTATTCATGATTGATTTTTTCGCACACTGTCCCGACATTGGTGACCAATGTAGCTGAAGTGATATTTGGGCTGAAATGCAGCTCCTGTAAACGATCACCTGTAAACTGGCATAACTTTCGAACTACTCGAAATCTCACTTGTTCCGTCCGCCTATCTTGTAGCTGACATTTTTCTCTACAATTTTCATTCATTTATAATTGATTTTTTCGCACACTGCCCCGACATCGGTGACCAATGTAGCTGAAACGATATTTGGGCTAAAATGCAGCTTCTTCAAAAGATCACCTTTAAACTGAAATAATTTTCGATTTACTCGAAATGTCACTTGTTCTGTCCGCCTATCTTGTAGCTGACACTTTTCTCTACAATTCTCATCTATCCATGATTGATTTTTTCGCACACTGTCCCGAGATTGGTGACCAATGTAGCTGAAACGATATTTGGGCTAAAATGCAGCTTCTTCAAAAGATCACCTTTAAGCTGAAATAACTTTCGATCTACTCAGAATCTTACTTGTTCTGTCCGCCTATCTTGTAGCTGACACTTTTCCCTACAAATCTCATCTATTCATGATTGATTTTTTCGCACACTGTCCCGACATTGGTGACCAATGTAGCTGAAACGATATTTGGGCTAAAATGCAGCTCCTGTAGACGATCACCTGTAAACTGGCATAACTTTCGATCTACTCAGAATCTCACTTGTTCTGTCCGCCTATTTTGTAGCTGACACTTTTCCCTACAATTCTCATCTATTCATGATTGATTTTTTCGCACACTGTCCCGACATTGGTGACCAATGTAGCTGAAGTGATATTTGGGCTGAAATGCAGCTCCTGTAGACGATCACCTGTAAACTGGCATAACTTTCGATCTACTCAAAATCTCACTTGTTCCGTCCGCCTATCTTGTAGCTGACACTTTTCCCTACAATTCTCATCTATTCATGATTGATTTTTTCGCATTTTGTCCCGACATTGGTGACCAATGTAGCTGAAATGATATTTGGGCTGAAATGCAGCTTCTGTAAACGATCAACTGTAAACTGGCATAACTTTCGATCTACTCAAAATCTCACTTGTTCCGTCCGCCTATCGTGTAGCTGACACTTTTCCCTACAATTCTCATCTATTCATGATTGATTCCTTCGCACACTGTCCCGAGATTGGTGACCAATGTAGCTGAAACGATATTTGGGCTAAAATGCAGCTTCTTCAAAAGATCACCTTTAAACTGAAATAACTTTCGATCTACTCAGAATCTCACTTGTTCTGTCCGCCTATCTTGTAGCTGACACTTTTCCCTACAAATCTCATCTATTCATGATTGATTTTTTCGCACACTGTCCCGACATTGGTGACCAATGTAGCTGAAACGATATTTGGGCTAAAATGCAGCTCCTGTAGACGATCACCTGTAAACTGGCATAACTTTCGATCTACTCAAAATCTCACTTGTTCTGTCCGCCTATCGTGTAGCTGACACTTTTCCCTACAAATCTCATCTATTTATGATTGATTTTTTCGCACACTGTCCCGACATTGGTGACCAATGTAGCTGAAATGATATTTGGGCTGGAATGCAGCTTCTGTAAACGATCAACTGTAAACTGGCATAACTTTCGATCTACTCAAAATCTCACTTGTTCCGTCCGCCTATCTTGTAGCTGACACTTTTCCCTACAATTCTCATCTATTCATGATTGATTTTTTCGCACACTGTCCCGACATTGGTGACCAATGTAGCTGAAACGATATTTGGGCTAAAATGCAGCTCCTGTAGACGATCACCTGTAAACTGGCATAACTTTCGATCTACTCAAAATCTCACTTGTTCTGTCCGCCTATCGTGTAGCTGACACTTTTCCCTACAAATCTCATCTATTTATGATTGATTTTTTCGCACACTGTCCCGACATTGGTGACCAATGTAGCTGAAACCATATTTGGGCTAAAATGCAGCTTCTTCAAAAGATCACCTATAAACTGAAATAACTTTCGATCTACTCAAAATCTCACTTGTTCTGTCCGCCTATCTTGTAGCTGACACTTTTCCCTACAATTCTCATCTATTCATGATTGATTTTTTCGCACACTGTCCCGACATTGGTGACCAATGTAGCTGAAATGATATTTGGGCTGAAATGCAGCTCCTGTAGACGATCACCTGTAAACTGGCATAACTTTCGATCTACTCAAAATCTCACTTGTTCGGTCCGCCTATCTTGTAGCTAACACTTTTCCCTACAAGTCTCATCTATTCATGATTGATTTTTTTGCACACTGTCCCGACATTGGTGACCAATGTAGCTGAAACAATATTTGGGCTAAAACGCAGCATCTTCAAAAGATCACCTTTAAACTGAAATAACTTTCGATCTACTCAAAATCTCACTTGTTCTGTCCGCCTATCTTGTAGCTGACACTTGTCCCTACAATTCTCATCTATTCATGATTGATTTTTTCGCACACTGTCCCGACATTGGTGACCAATGTAGCTGAAACCATATTTGGGCTAAAATGCAGCTTCTTCAAAAGATCACCTTTAAACTGAAATAACTTTCGATCTACTCAAAATCTCACTTGTTCTGTCCGCCTATCTTGTAGCTGAAACTTTTCCCTACAATCCTCATCTATTTATAATTGATTTTTTCGCACACTGTCCCGACATTAGTGACCAATGTAGCTGAAATGATATTTGGGCTGAAATGCAGCTCCTGTAAACGATCAACTGTAAACTGGCATAACTTTCGATCTACTCAAAATCTCACTTGTTCCGTCCGCCTATCTTGTAGCTGACACTTTTTCTTACAATTTTCATTAATTTATGATTGATTTTTTCGCACACTGTCCCGACATCTGTGACGAATGTAGCTGAAACCATATTTGGGCTAAAATGCAGCTTCTTCAAAAGATCACCTTTAAACTGAAATAACTTTTGATCTACTCAAAATCTCACTTGTTCCGTCCGGCTATCTTGTAGCTGACACTTTTTCTCACAATTTTCATTCATTTATGATTGATTTTTTCGCACACTGTCCCGACATCTGTGACCAATGTAGCTGAAACCATATTTGGGCTAAAATGCAGCTTCTTCAAAAGATCACCTTTAAACTGAAATAACTTTTGATCTACTCAAAATCTCACTTGTTCTGTCCGCCTATCTTGTAGCTGACACTTTTCCCTACAATTCTCTTCTATTCATGATTGATTTTTTCGCAGACTGTCCCGACATTGGTGACCAATGTAGCTGAAATGATATTTGGGCTGAAATGCAGCTCCTGTAAACGATCAACTGTAAACTGGCATAACTTTCGATCTACTCAAAATCTATCTTGTTCCGTCCGCCTATCTTGTAGCTGACACTTTTCCCTACAATTCTCATCTATTTATGATTGATTTTTTCGCACACTCTCCCGACATTGGTGACCAATGTAGCTGAAATGATATTTGGGCTGAAATGCAGCTCCTGTGGACGATCACCTGTAAACTGGCATAACTTTCGATCTACTCAAAATCTCACTTGTTCTGTCCGCCTATCTTGTAGCTAACACTTTTCCCTACAATTCTCATCTATTCATGATTGATTTTTTTGCACACTGTCCCGACATTGGTGACCAATGTAGCTGAAATAATATTTGGGCTAAAATGCAGCATCTTCAAAAGATCACCTTTAAACTGAAATAACTTTCGATCTACTCGAAATCTCACTTGTTCTGTGCGCCTATCTTGTAGCTGACACTTTTCCCTACAATTCTCATCTATTCATGATTGATTTTTTCGCACACTGTCCCGACATTGGTGACCAATGTAGCTGAAACGAAATTTGGGCTAAAATGCAGCTTCTTCAAAAGATCACCTTTAAACTGGCATAACTTTCGATCTACTCAAAATCTCACTTGTTCTGTCCGCCTATCTTGTAGCTAACACTTTTCCCTACAATTCTCATCTATTCATGATTGATTTTTTTGCACACTGTCCCGACATTGGTGACCAATGTAGCTGAAACAATATTTGGGCTAAACTGCAGCATCTTCAAAAGATCACCTTTAAACTGAAATAACTTTCGATCTACTGAAAATCTCACTTGTTCTGTCCGCCTATCTTGTAGCTAACACTTTTCCCTACAATTCTCATCTATCTATGATTGATTTTTTCGCACACTGTCCCGACATTGGTGACCAATGTAGCTGAAACCATATTTGGGCTAAAATGCAGCTTCTTCAAAAGATCACCTTTAAACTGAAATAACTTTCGATCTACTGAAAATCTCACTTGTTCTGTCCGCCTATCTTGTAGCTAACACTTTTCCCTACAATTCTCATCTATTCATGATTGATTTTTTCGCACACTGTCCCGACATTGGTGCCCGATGTAGCTGAAACGAAATTTGGGCTAAAATGCAGCTTCTTCAAAAGATCACCTTTAAACTGAAATAACTTTCGATCTACTGAAAATCTCACTTGTTCTGTCCGCCTATCTTGTAGCTAACACTTTTCCCTACAATTCTCATCTATTCATGATTGATTTTTTCGCACACTGTCCCGACATTGGTGACCAATGTAGCTGAAATGATATTTGGGCTAATATGCAGCTCCTGCAGACGAACACCTTCAAACTGGCATAACTTTCGATCTACTCAAAATCTCACTTGTTCTGTCCGCCTATCTCGTAGCTAACACTTTTCACTACAATTCTCATCTATTCATGATTGATTTTTTCGCACACTGTCCCGACATTGGTGAACAATGTAGCTAAAACGACATTTGGGCTAATATGCAGCTCCTGCAGACGAACACCTTCAAACTGGCATAACTTTCGATCTACTCAAAATCTCACTTGTTCTGTCCGCCTATCTTGTAGCTAACACTTTTCCCTACAATTCTCATCTATTCATGATTGATTTTTTCGCACACTGTCCCGACATTGGTGACCAATGTAGCTGAAATGATATTTGGGCTGAAATGCAGCTCCTGCAGACGAACACCTTCAAACTGGCATAACTTTCGATCTACTCAAAATCTCACTTGTTCTGTCCGCCTATCTTGTAGCTAACACTTTTCCCTACAATTCTCATCTATTCATGATTGATTTTCTCGCACACTGTCCTGACATTGGTGACCAATGTAGCTGAAATGATATTTGGGCTGAAATGCAGCTCCTGTAAATGATCAACTGTAAACTGGCATAACTTTCGATCTACTCAAAATCTCACTTGTTCTGTCCGCCTATCGTGTAGCTGACACTTTTCCCTACAATTCTCATCTATTCATGATTGATTTTCTCGCACACTGTCCTGACATTGGTGACCAATGTAGCTGAAATGATATTTGGGCTGAAATGCAGCTCCTGTAAACGATCAACTGTAAACTGGCATAACTTTCGATCTACTCAAAATCTCACTTGTTTTGTCCGCCTATCGTGTAGCTGACACTTTTCCCTACAATTCTCATCTATTCATGATTGATTTTCTCGCACACTGTCCTGACATTGGTGACCAATGTAGCTGAAATGATATTTGGGCTGAAATGCAGCTCCTGTAAACGATCGACTGTAAACTGGCATAACTTTCGATCTACTCAAAATCTCACTTGTTCTGTCCGCCTATCGTGTAGCTGACACTTTTTCTTACAATTTTCATTCATTTATGATTGATTTTTTCGCACACTGTCCCGACATTGGTGACCAATGTAGCTGAAATGATATTTGGGCTGAAATGCAGCTCCTGTAGACGATCACCTGTAAACTGGCATAACTTTCGATCTACTCAAAATCTCACTTGTTCTGTCCGCCTACCTTGTAGCTAACACTTTTCCCTACAATTCTCATCTATTCATGATTGATTTTTTCGCACACTGTCCCGACATTGGTGACCAATGTAGCTGAAATGATATTTGGGCTGAAATGCAGCTCCTGTAGACGATCACCTGTAAACTGGCATAACTTTCGATCTACTCAAAATCTCACTTGTTCTGTCCGCC
Source organism: Microplitis manilae (assembly GCA_030273425.1). NCBI lineage: Eukaryota > Metazoa > Arthropoda > Insecta > Hymenoptera > Braconidae > Microplitis > Microplitis manilae. Next base: position 24,061,472 of record CP092727.1, read on the forward strand.
TATCTCGTAGCTAACACTTTTCACTACAATTCTCATCTATTCATGATTGATTTTTTCGCACACTGTCCCGACATTGGTGAACAATGTAGCTAAAACGACATTTGGGCTAATATGCAGCTCCTGCAGACGAACACCTTCAAACTGGCATAACTTTCGATCTACTCAAAATCTCACTTGTTCTGTCCGCCTATCTCGTAGCTAACACTTTTCCCTACAATTCTCATCTATTCATGATTGATTTTTTCGCACACTGTCCCGACATTGGTGACCAATGTAGCTGAAATGATATTTGGGCTGAAATGCAGCTCCTGCAGACGAACACCTTCAAACTGGCATAACTTTCGATCTACTCAAAATCTCACTTGTTCCGTCTGCCTATCTTGTAGCTGACACTTTTCCCTACAATTCTCATCTATTCATGATTGATTTTCTCGCACACTGTCCTGACATTGGTGACCAATGTAGCTGAAATGATATTTGGGCTGAAATGCAGCTCCTGTAAATGATCAACTGTAAACTGGCATAACTTTCGATCTACTCAAAATCTCACTTGTTCTGTCCGCCTATCTTGTAGCTAACACTTTTCCCTACAATTCTCATCTATTCATGATTGATTTTTTCGCACACTGTCCCGACATTGGTGACCAATGTAGCTGAAATGATATTTGGGCTGAAATGCAGCTCCTGTAGACGATCACCTGTAAACTGGCATAACTTTCGATCTACTCAAAATCTCACTTGTTCTGTCCGCCTATCTTGTAGCTAACACTTTTCCCTACAATTCTCATCTATTCATGATTGATTTTTTCGCACACTGTCCCGACATTGGTGACCAATGTAGCTGAAATGATATTTGGGCTGAAATGCAGCTCCTGTAGACGATCACCTGTAAACTGGCATAACTTTCGATCTACTCAAAATCTCACTTGTTCTGTCCGCCTATCTTGTAGCTGACACTTTTCCCCACAATTCTCATCTATTCATGATTGATTTTCTCGCACACTGTCCTGACATTGGTGACCAATGTAGCTGAAATGATATTTGGGCTGAAATGCAGCTCCTGTAAACGATCAACTGTAAACTGGCATAACTTTCGATCTACTCAAAATCTCACTTGTTCTGTCCGCCTATCTTGTAGCTAACACTTTTCCCTACAATTCTCATCTATTCATGATTGATTTTCTTGCACACTGTCCTGACATTGGTGACCAATGTAGCTGAAATGATATTTGGGCTGAAATGCAGCTCCTGTAAACGATCAACTGTAAACTGGCATAACTTTCGATCTACTCAAAATCTTACTTGTTCTGTCCGCCTATCTTGTAGCTAACACTTTTCCCTACAATTCTCATCTATTCATGATTGATTTTTTCGCACACTGTCCCGACATTGGTGACCAATGTAGCTGAAATGATATTTGGGCTGAAATGCAGCTCCTGTAGACGATCACCTGTAAACTGGCATAACTTTCGATCTACTCAAAATCTCACTTGTTCTGTCCGCCTATCTTGTAGCTAACACTTTTCCCTACAATTCTCATCTATTCATGATTGATTTTTTCGCACACTGTCCCGACATTGGTGACCAATGTAGCTGAAATGATATTTGGGCTGAAATGCAGCTCCTGTAGACGATCACCTGTAAACTGGCATAACTTTCGATCTACTCAAAATCTCACTTGTTCTGTCCGCCTATCTTGTAGCTGACACTTTTCCCCACAATTCTCATCTATTCATGATTGATTTTCTCGCACACTGTCCTGACATTGGTGACCAATGTAGCTGAAATGATATTTGGGCTGAAATGCAGCTCCTGTAAACGATCAACTGTAAACTGGCATAACTTTCGATCTACTCAAAATCTCACTTGTTCTGTCCGCCTATCTTGTAGCTAACACTTTTCCCTACAATTCTCATCTATTCATGATTGATTTTCTTGCACACTGTCCTGACATTGGTGACCAATGTAGCTGAAATGATATTTGGGCTGAAATGCAGCTCCTGTAAACGATCAACTGTAAACTGGCATAACTTTCGATCTACTCAAAATCTTACTTGTTCTGTCCGCCTATCTTGTAGCTAACACTTTTCCCTACAATTCTCATCTATTCATGATTGATTTTTTCGCACACTGTCCCGACATTGGTGACCAATGTAGCTGAAATGATATTTGGGCTGAAATGCAGCTCCTGTAGACGATCACCTGTAAACTGGCATAACTTTCGATCTACTCAAAATCTCACTTGTTCTGTCCGCCTATCTTGTAGCTAACACTTTTCCCTACAATTCTCATCTATTCATGATTGATTTTTTCGCACACTGTCCCGACATTGGTGACCAATGTAGCTGAAATGATATTTGGGCTGAAATGCAGCTCCTGTAGACGATCACCTGTAAACTGGCATAACTTTCGATCTACTCAAAATCTCACTTGTTCTGTCCGCCTATCTTGTAGCTAACACTTTTCCCTACAATTCTCATCTATTCATGATTGATTTTTTCGCACACTGTCCCGACATTGGTGACCAATGTAGCTGAAATGATATTTGGGCTGAAATGCAGCTCCTGTAGACGATCACCTGTAAACTGGCATAACTTTCGATCTACTCAAAATCTCACTTGTTCTGTCCGCCTATCTTGTAGCTGACACTTTTCCCCACAATTCTCATCTATTCATGATTGATTTTTTCGCACACTGTCCCGACATTGGTGACCAATGTAGCTGAAATGATATTTGGGCTGAAATGCAGCTCCTGTAGACGATCACCTGTAAACTGGCATAACTTTCGATCTACTCAAAATCTCACTTGTTCTGTCCGCCTATCTCGTAGCTAACACTTTTCACTACAATTCTCATCTATTCATGATTGATTTTTTCGCACACTGTCCCGACATTGGTGACCAATGTAGCTGAAATGATATTTGGGCTGAAATGCAGCTCCTGTAAACGATCAACTGTAAACTGGCATAACTTTCGATCTACTCAAAATCTTACTTGTTCTGTCCGCCTATCTTGTAGCTAACACTTTTCCCTACAATTCTTATATATTCATGATTGATTTTTTCGCACACTGTCCCGACATTGGTGAACAATGTAGCTAAAACGACATTTGGGCTAATATGCAGCTCCTGCAGACGAACACCTTTAAACTGGCATAACTTTCGATCTACTCAAAATCTCACTTGTTCTGTCCGCCTATCTTGTAGCTGACACTTTTCCCCACAATTCTCATCTATTCATGATTGATTTTTTCGCACACTGTCCCGACATTGGTGACCAATGTAGCTGAAATGATATTTGGGCTGAAATGCAGCTCCTGTAAACGATCAACTGTAAACTGGCATAACTTTCGATCTACTCAAAATCTCGCTTGTTTTGTCCGCCTATCGTGTAGCTGACACTTTTCCCTACAATTCTCATCTATTCATGATTGATTTTTTCGCATTTTGTCCCGACATTGGTGACCAATGTAGCTGAAATGATATTTGTGCTGAAATGCAGCTCCTGTAAACGATCAACTGTAAACTGGCATAACTTTCGATCTACTCAAAATCTCACTTGTTCTGTCCGCCTATCTTGTAGCTGACTCTTTTCCCTACAATTCACATCTATTCATGATTGATTTTTTCGCATTTTGTCCCGACATTGGTGACCAATGTAGCTGAAATGATATTTGGGCTGAAATGCAGCTCCTGTAAATGATCAACTGTAAACTGGCATAACTTTTGATCTACTCAAAATCTCACTTGTTCTGTCCGCCTATCGTGTAGCTGACTCTTTTCCCTACAATTCACATCTATTCATGATTGATTTTTTCGCACACTGTCCCGACATTGGTGACCAATGTAGCTGAAATGATATTTGGGCTGAAATGCAGCTCCTGTAAACGATCAACTGTAAACTGGCATAACCTTCGATCGACTCAAAATCTTACTTGTTCCGTCCGCCTATCTTGTAGCTGACACTTTTTCTTACAATTTTCATTCATGTATGATTGATTTTTTCGCACACTGTCCCTACATTGGTGACCAATGTAGCTGAAATGATATTTGGGCTGAAACGCAGCTCCTGTAGACGATCACCTGTAAACTGGCATAACTTTCGATCTACTCAAAATCTTACTTGTTCTGTCCGCCTATCTTGTAGCTAACACTTTTCCCTACAATTCTCATCTATTCATGATTGATTTTCTCGCACACTGTCCTGACATTGGTGACCAATGTAGCTGAAATGATATTTGGGCTGAAATGCAGTTCCTGTAAACGATCAACTGTAAACTGGCATAACTTTCGATCTACTCAAAATCTTACTTGTTCTGTCCGCCTATCTTGTAGCTAACACTTTTCCCTACAATTCTCATCTATTCATGATTGATTTTTTCGCACACTGTCCCGACATTGGTGACCAATGTAGCTGAAATGATATTTGGGCTGAAATGCAGCTCCTGTAGACGATCACCTGTAAACTGGCATAACTTTCGATCTACTCAAAATCTCACTTGTTCTGTCCGCCTATCTTGTAGCTGACACTTTTCCTAACAATTCTCATCTATTCATGATTGATTTTTTCGCACACTGTCCCGACATTGGTGACCAATGTAGCTGAAATGATATTTGGGCTGAAATGCAGCTCCTGTAGACGATCACCTGTAAACTGGCATAACTTTCGATCTACTCAAAATCTCACTTGTTCTGTCCGCCTATCTTGTAGCTAACACTTTTCCCTACAATTCTCATCTATTCATGATTGATTTTCTTGCACACTGTCCTGACATTGGTGACCAATGTAGCTGAAATGATATTTGGGCTGAAATGCAGCTCCTGTAAACGATCAACTGTAAACTGGCATAACTTTCGATCTACTCAAAATCTTACTTGTTCTGTCCGCCTATCTTGTAGCTAACACTTTTCCCTACAATTCTCATCTATTCATGATTGATTTTTTCGCACACTGTCCCGACATTGGTGACCAATGTAGCTGAAATGATATTTGGGCTGAAATGCAGCTCCTGTAGACGATCACCTGTAAACTGGCATAACTTTCGATCTACTCAAAATCTCACTTGTTCTGTCCGCCTATCTCGTAGCTAACACTTTTCCCTACAATTCTCATCTATTCATGATTGATTTTTTCGCACACTGTCCCGACATTGGTGACCAATGTAGCTGAAATGATATTTGGGCTGAAATGCAGCTCCTGTAGACGATCACCTGTAAACTGGCATAACTTTCGATCTACTCAAAATCTCACTTGTTCTGTCCGCCTATCTTGTAGCTGACACTTTTCCCAACAATTCTCATCTATTCATGATTGATTTTTTCGCACGCTGTCCTGACATTGGTGACCAATGTAGCTGAAATGATATTTGGGCTGAAATGCAGCTCCTGTAAACGATCAACTGTAAACTGGCATAACTTTCGATCTACTCAAAATCTCACTTGTTCTGTCCGCCTATCTCGTAGCTAACACTTTTCCCTACAATTCTCATCTATTCATGATTGATTTTTTCGCACACTGTCCCGACATTGGTGACCAATGTAGCTGAAATGATATTTGGCTGAAATGCAGCTCCTGTAGACGATCACCTGTAAACTGGCATAACTTTCGATCTACTCAAAATCTCACTTGTTCTGTCCGCCTATCTTGTAGCTGACACTTTTTCCTACAATTCTCATCTATTCATGATTGATTTTTTCGCACACTGTCCCGACATTGGTGAACAATGTAGCTAAAACGACATTTGGGCTAATATGCAGCTCCTGCAGACGAACACCTTCAAACTGGCATAACTTTCGATCGACTCAAAATCTCACTTGTTCCGTCTGCCTATCTTGTAGCTGACACTTTTCCCTACAATTCTCATCTATTCATGATTGATTTTTTCGCACACTGTCCCGACATTGGTGACCAATGTAGCTGAAATGATATTTGGGCTGAAATGCCGCTCCTGTAGACGATCACCTGTAAACTGGCATAACTTTCGATCTACTCAAAATCTCACTTGTTCTGTCCGCCTATCTTGTAGCTGACACTTTTTCCTACAATTCTCATCTATTCATGATTGATTTTTTCGCACACTGTCCCGACATTGGTGAACAATGTAGCTAAAACGACATTTGGGCTAATATGCAGCTCCTGCAGACGAACACCTTCAAACTGGCATAACTTTCGATCGACTCAAAATCTCACTTGTTCCGTCTGCCTATCTTGTAGCTGACACTTTTCCCTACAATTCTCATCTATTCATGATTGATTTTCTCGCACACTGTCCTGACATTGGTGACCAATGTAGCTGAAATGATATTTGGGCTGAAATGCAGCTCCTGTAAACGATCAACTGTAAACTGGCATAACTGTCGAGCTACTCAAAATCTCACTTGTTCTGTCCGCCTATCGTGTAGCTGACACTTTTCCCTACAATTCTCATCTATTCATGATTGATTTTCTCGCACACTGTCCTGACATTGGTGACCAATGTAGCTGAAATGATATTTGGGCTGAAATGCAGCTCCTGTAAACGATCAACTGTAAACTGGCATAACTTTCGATCTACTCAAAATCTTACTTGTTCTGTCCGCCTATCTTGTAGCTAACACTTTTCCCTACAATTCTCATATATTCATGATTGATTTTTTCGCACACTGTCCCGACATTGGTGAACAATGTAGCTAAAACGACATTTGGGCTAATATGCAGCTCCTGCAGACGAACACCTTCAAACTGGCATAACTTTCGATCTACTCAAAATCTCACTTGTTTTGTCCGCCTATCGTGTAGCTGACACTTTTCCCTACAATTCTCATCTATTCATGATTGATTTCCTCGCACACTGTCCTGACATTGGTGACCAATGTAGCTGAAATGATATTTGGGCTGAAATGCAGCTCCTGTAAACGATCAACTGTAAACTGGCATAACCTTCGATCGACTCAAAATCTCACTTGTTCCGTCCGCCTATCTTGTAGCTGACACTTTTTCTTACAATTTTCATTTATTTATGATTGATTTTTTCGCACACTGTCCCGATATTGGTGACCAATGTAGCTGAAACCATATTTGGGCTAAAATGCAGCTTCTTCAAAAGATCACCTTTAAACTGAAATAACTTTCCATCGACTTAAAATCTCACTTGTTCTGTCCGCCTATCTTGTAGCTGACACTTTTCCCTACAATTCTCATCTATTCATGATTGATTTTTTCGCATGTTGTCCCGACATTGGTGACCAATGTAGCTGAAATGATATTTGGGCTGAAATGCAGCTCCTGTAAACGATCAACTGTAAACTGGCATAACTTTCGATCTACTCAAAATCTCACTTGTTCTGTCCGCCTATCGTGTAGCTGACACTTTTCCCTACAATTCTCATCTATTCATGATTGATTTTTTCGCACACTGTCCTGACATTGGTGACCAATGTAGCTGAAATGATATTTGGGCTGAAATGCAGCTCCTGTAAACGATCAACTGTAAACTGGCATAACTTTCGATCTACTCAAAATCTCACTTGTTCTGTCCGCCTATCTTGTAGCTAACACTTTTCCCTACAATTCTCATCTATTCATGATTGATTTTTTCGCACACTGTCCCGACATTGGTGACCAATGTAGCTGAAATGATATTTGGGCTGAAATGCAGCTCCTGTAAACGATCAACTGTAAACTGGCATAACTTTCGATCTACTCAAAATCTCACTTGTTCTGTCCGCCTATCTCGTAGCTAACACTTTTCCCTACAATTCTCATCTATTCATGATTGATTTTCTCGCACACTGTCCTGACATTGGTGACCAATGTAGCTGAAATGATATTTGGGCTGAAATGCAGCTCCTGTAAATGATCAACTGTAAACTGGCATAACTTTCGATCTACTCAAAATCTCACTTGTTCTGTCCGCCTATCGTGTAGCTGACACTTTTCCCTACAATTCTCATCTATTCATGATTGATTTTCTCGCACACTGTCCTGACATTGGTGACCAATGTAGCTGAAATGATATTTGGGCTGAAATGCAGCTCCTGTAAACGATCAACTGTAAACTGGCATAACTTTCGATCTACTCAAAATCTCACTTGTTTTGTCCGCCTATCGTGTAGCTGACACTTTTCCCTACAATTCTCATCTATTCATGATTGATTTTCTCGCACACTGTCCTGACATTGGTGACCAATGTAGCTGAAATGATATTTGGGCTGAAATGCAGCTCCTGTAAACGATCGACTGTAAACTGGCATAACTTTCGATCTACTCAAAATCTCACTTGTTCTGTCCGCCTATCGTGTAGCTGACACTTTTTCTTACAATTTTCATTCATTTATGATTGATTTTTTCGCACACTGTCCCGACATTGGTGACCAATGTAGCTGAAATGATATTTGGGCTGAAATGCAGCTCCTGTAGACGATCACCTGTAAACTGGCATAACTTTCGATCTACTCAAAATCTCACTTGTTCTGTCCGCCTACCTTGTAGCTAACACTTTTCCCTACAATTCTCATCTATTCATGATTGATTTTTTCGCACACTGTCCCGACATTGGTGACCAATGTAGCTGAAATGATATTTGGGCTGAAATGCAGCTCCTGTAGACGATCACCTGTAAACTGGCATAACTTTCGATCTACTCAAAATCTCACTTGTTCTGTCCGCCTATCTTGTAGCTGACACTTTTCCCCACAATTCTCATCTATTCATGATTGATTTTCTCGCACACTGTCCTGACATTGGTGACCAATGTAGCTGAAATGATATTTGGGCTGAAATGCAGCTCCTGTAAACGATCAACTGTAAACTGGCATAACTTTCGATCTACTCAAAATCTCACTTGTTCTGTCCGCCTATCTTGTAGCTAACACTTTTCACTACAATTCTCATCTATTCATGATTGATTTTTTCGCACACTGTCCCGACATTGGTGAACAATGTAGCTAAAACGACATTTGGGCTAATATGCAGCTCCTGCAGACGAACACCTTCAAACTGGCATAACTTTCGATCTACTCAAAATCTCACTTGTTCTGTCCGCCTATCTCGTAGCTAACACTTTTCCCTACAATTCTCATCTATTCATGATTGATTTTTTCGCACACTGTCCCGACATTGGTGACCAATGTAGCTGAAATGATATTTGGGCTGAAATGCAGCTCCTGTAAACGATCAACTGTAAACTGGCATAACTTTCGATCTACTCAAAATCTCACTTGTTCTGTCCGCCTATCTCGTAGCTAACACTTTTCACTACAATTCTCATCTATTCATGATTGATTTTTTCGCACACTGTCCCGACATTGGTGAACAATGTAGCTAAAACGACATTTGGGCTAATATGCAGCTCCTGCAGACGAACACCTTCAAACTGGCATAACTTTCGATCTACTCAAAATCTCACTTGTTCTGTCCGCCTATCTCGTAGCTAACACTTTTCCCTACAATTCTCATCTATTCATGATTGATTTTTTCGCACACTGTCCCGACATTGGTGACCAATGTAGCTGAAATGATATTTGGGCTGAAATGCAGCTCCTGCAGACGAACACCTTCAAACTGGCATAACTTTCGATCTACTCAAAATCTCACTTGTTCCGTCTGCCTATCTTGTAGCTGACACTTTTCCCTACAATTCTCATCTATTCATGATTGATTTTCTCGCACACTGTCCTGACATTGGTGACCAATGTAGCTGAAATGATATTTGGGCTGAAATGCAGCTCCTGTAAATGATCAACTGTAAACTGGCATAACTTTCGATCTACTCAAAATCTCACTTGTTCTGTCCGCCTATCTTGTAGCTAACACTTTTCCCTACAATTCTCATCTATTCATGATTGATTTTTTCGCACACTGTCCCGACATTGGTGACCAATGTAGCTGAAATGATATTTGGGCTGAAATGCAGCTCCTGTAGACGATCACCTGTAAACTGGCATAACTTTCGATCTACTCAAAATCTCACTTGTTCTGTCCGCCTATCTTGTAGCTAACACTTTTCCCTACAATTCTCATCTATTCATGATTGATTTTTTCGCACACTGTCCCGACATTGGTGACCAATGTAGCTGAAATGATATTTGGGCTGAAATGCAGCTCCTGTAGACGATCACCTGTAAACTGGCATAACTTTCGATCTACTCAAAATCTCACTTGTTCTGTCCGCCTATCTTGTAGCTGACACTTTTCCCCACAATTCTCATCTATTCATGATTGATTTTCTCGCACACTGTCCTGACATTGGTGACCAATGTAGCTGAAATGATATTTGGGCTGAAATGCAGCTCCTGTAAACGATCAACTGTAAACTGGCATAACTTTCGATCTACTCAAAATCTCACTTGTTCTGTCCGCCTATCTTGTAGCTAACACTTTTCCCTACAATTCTCATCTATTCATGATTGATTTTCTTGCACACTGTCCTGACATTGGTGACCAATGTAGCTGAAATGATATTTGGGCTGAAATGCAGCTCCTGTAAACGATCAACTGTAAACTGGCATAACTTTCGATCTACTCAAAATCTTACTTGTTCTGTCCGCCTATCTTGTAGCTAACACTTTTCCCTACAATTCTCATCTATTCATGATTGATTTTTTCGCACACTGTCCCGACATTGGTGACCAATGTAGCTGAAATGATATTTGGGCTGAAATGCAGCTCCTGTAGACGATCACCTGTAAACTGGCATAACTTTCGATCTACTCAAAATCTCACTTGTTCTGTCCGCCTATCTTGTAGCTAACACTTTTCCCTACAATTCTCATCTATTCATGATTGATTTTTTCGCACACTGTCCCGACATTGGTGACCAATGTAGCTGAAATGATATTTGGGCTGAAATGCAGCTCCTGTAGACGATCACCTGTAAACTGGCATAACTTTCGATCTACTCAAAATCTCACTTGTTCTGTCCGCCTATCTTGTAGCTGACACTTTTCCCCACAATTCTCATCTATTCATGATTGATTTTCTCGCACACTGTCCTGACATTGGTGACCAATGTAGCTGAAATGATATTTGGGCTGAAATGCAGCTCCTGTAAACGATCAACTGTAAACTGGCATAACTTTCGATCTACTCAAAATCTCACTTGTTCTGTCCGCCTATCTTGTAGCTAACACTTTTCCCTACAATTCTCATCTATTCATGATTGATTTTCTCGCACACTGTCCTGACATTGGTGACCAATGTAGCTGAAATGATATTTGGGCTGAAATGCAGCTCCTGTAAACGATCAACTGTAAACTGGCATAACTTTCGATCTACTCAAAATCTTACTTGTTCTGTCCGCCTATCTTGTAGCTAACACTTTTCCCTACAATTCTCATCTATTCATGATTGATTTTTTCGCACACTGTCCCGACATTGGTGACCAATGTAGCTGAAATGATATTTGGGCTGAAATGCAGCTCCTGTAGACGATCACCTGTAAACTGGCATAACTTTCGATCTACTCAAAATCTCACTTGTTCTGTCCGCCTATCTTGTAGCTAACACTTTTCCCTACAATTCTCATCTATTCATGATTGATTTTTTCGCACACTGTCCTGACATTGGTGACCAATGTAGCTGAAATGATATTTGGGCTGAAATGCAGCTCCTGTAGACGATCACCTGTAAACTGGCATAACTTTCGATCTACTCAAAATCTCACTTGTTCTGTCCGCCTATCTTGTAGCTGACACTTTTCCCCACAATTCTCATCTATTCATGATTGATTTTTTCGCACACTGTCCCGACATTGGTGACCAATGTAGCTGAAATGATATTTGGGCTGAAATGCAGCTCCTGTAGACGATCACCTGTAAACTGGCATAACTTTCGATCTACTCAAAATCTCACTTGTTCTGTCCGCCTATCTCGTAGCTAACACTTTTCACTACAATTCTCATCTATTCATGATTGATTTTTTCGCACACTGTCCCGACATTGGTGACCAGTGTAGCTGAAATGATATTTGGGCTGAAATGCAGCTCCTGTAAACGATCAACTGTAAACTGCCATAACTTTCGATCTACTCAAAATCTTACTTGTTCTGTCCGCCTATCTTGTAGCTAACACTTTTCCCTACAATTCTCATATATTCATGATTGATTTTTTCGCACACTGTCCCGACATTGGTGAACAATGTAGCTAAAACGACATTTGGGCTAATATGCAGCTCCTGCAGACGAACACCTTTAAACTGGCATAACTTTCGATCTACTCAAAATCTCACTTGTTCTGTCCGCCTATCTTGTAGCTGACACTTTTCCCCACAATTCTCATCTATTCATAATTGATTTTTTCGCACACTGTCCCGACATTGGTGACCAATGTAGCTGAAATGATATTTGTGCTGAAATGCAGCTCCTGTAAACGATCAACTGTAAACTGGCATAACTTTCGATCTACTCAAAATCTCGCTTGTTTTGTCCGCCTATCGTGTAGCTGACACTTTTCCCTACAATTCTCATCTATTCATGATTGATTTTTTCGCATTTTGTCCCGACATTGGTGACCAATGTAGCTGAAATGATATTTGTGCTGAAATGCAGCTCCTGTAAACGATCAACTGTAAACTGGCATAACTTTCGATCTACTCAAAATCTCACTTGTTCTGTCCGCCTATCTTGTAGCTGACTCTTTTCCCTACAATTCACATCTATTCATAATTGATTTTTTCGCATTTTGTCCCGACATTGGTGACCAATGTAGCTGAAATGATATTTGGGCTGAAATGCAGCTCCTGTAAATGATCAACTGTAAACTGGCATAACTTTTGATCTACTCAAAATCTCACTTGTTCTGTCCGCCTATCGTGTAGCTGACTCTTTTCCCTACAATTCACATCTATTCATGATTGATTTTTTCGCACACTGTCCCGACATTGGTGACCAATGTAGCTGAAATGATATTTGGGCTGAAATGCAGCTCCTGTAAACGATCAACTGTAAACTGGCATAACCTTCGATCGACTCAAAATCTTACTTGTTCCGTCCGCCTATCTTGTAGCTGACACTTTTTCTTACAATTTTCATTCATGTATGATTGATTTTTTCGCACACTGTCCCTACATTGGTGACCAATGTAGCTGAAATGATATTTGGGCTGAAACGCAGCTCCTGTAGACGATCACCTGTAAACTGGCATAACTTTCGATCTACTCAAAATCTTACTTGTTCTGTCCGCCTATCTTGTAGCTAACACTTTTCCCTACAATTCTCATCTATTCATGATTGATTTTCTCGCACACTGTCCTGACATTGGTGACCAATGTAGCTGAAATGATATTTGGGCTGAAATGCAGTTCCTGTAAACGATCAACTGTAAACTGGCATAACTTTCGATCTACTCAAAATCTTACTTGTTCTGTCCGCCTATCTTGTAGCTAACACTTTTCCCTACAATTCTCATCTATTCATGATTGATTTTTTCGCACACTGTCCCGACATTGGTGACCAATGTAGCTGAAATGATATTTGGGCTGAAATGCAGCTCCTGTAGACGATCACCTGTAAACTGGCATAACTTTCGATCTACTCAAAATCTCACTTGTTCTGTCCGCCTATCTTGTAGCTGACACTTTTCCTAACAATTCTCATCTATTCATGATTGATTTTTTCGCACACTGTCCCGACATTGGTGACCAATGTAGCTGAAATGATATTTGGGCTGAAATGCAGCTCCTGTAGACGATCACCTGTAAACTGGCATAACTTTCGATCTACTCAAAATCTCACTTGTTCTGTCCGCCTATCTTGTAGCTAACACTTTTCCCTACAATTCTCATCTATTCATGATTGATTTTCTTGCACACTGTCCTGACATTGGTGACCAATGTAGCTGAAATGATATTTGGGCTGAAATGCAGCTCCTGTAAACGATCAACTGTAAACTGGCATAACTTTCGATCTACTCAAAATCTTACTTGTTCTGTCCGCCTATCTTGTAGCTAACACTTTTCCCTACAATTCTCATCTATTCATGATTGATTTTTTCGCACACTGTCCCGACATTGGTGACCAATGTAGCTGAAATGATATTTGGGCTGAAATGCAGCTCCTGTAGACGATCACCTGTAAACTGGCATAACTTTCGATCTACTCAAAATCTCACTTGTTCTGTCCGCCTATCTCGTAGCTAACACTTTTCCCTACAATTCTCATCTATTCATGATTGATTTTTTCGCACACTGTCCCGACATTGGTGACCAATGTAGCTGAAATGATATTTGGGCTGAAATGCAGCTCCTGTAGACGATCACCTGTAAACTGGCATAACTTTCGATCTACTCAAAATCTCACTTGTTCTGTCCGCCTATCTTGTAGCTGACACTTTTCCCAACAATTCTCATCTATTCATGATTGATTTTTTCGCACGCTGTCCTGACATTGGTGACCAATGTAGCTGAAATGATATTTGGGCTGAAATGCAGCTCCTGTAAACGATCAACTGTAAACTGGCATAACTTTCGATCTACTCAAAATCTCACTTGTTCTGTCCGCCTATCTCGTAGCTAACACTTTTCCCTACAATTCTCATCTATTCATGATTGATTTTTTCGCACACTGTCCCGACATTGGTGACCAATGTAGCTGAAATGATATTTGGGCTGAAATGCAGCTCCTGTAGACGATCACCTGTAAACTGGCATAACTTTCGATCTACTCAAAATCTCACTTGTTCTGTCCGCCTATCTTGTAGCTGACACTTTTTCCTACAATTCTCATCTATTCATGATTGATTTTTTCGCACACTGTCCCGACATTGGTGAACAATGTAGCTAAAACGACATTTGGGCTAATATGCAGCTCCTGCAGACGAACACCTTCAAACTGGCATAACTTTCGATCGACTCAAAATCTCACTTGTTCCGTCTGCCTATCTTGTAGCTGACACTTTTCCCTACAATTCTCATCTATTCATGATTGATTTTTTCGCACACTGTCCCGACATTGGTGACCAATGTAGCTGAAATGATATTTGGGCTGAAATGCCGCTCCTGTAGACGATCACCTGTAAACTGGCATAACTTTCGATCTACTCAAAATCTCACTTGTTCTGTCCGCCTATCTTGTAGCTGACACTTTTTCCTACAATTCTCATCTATTCATGATTGATTTTTTCGCACACTGTCCCGACATTGGTGAACAATGTAGCTAAAACGACATTTGGGCTAATATGCAGCTCCTGCAGACGAACACCTTCAAACTGGCATAACTTTCGATCGACTCAAAATCTCACTTGTTCCGTCTGCCTATCTTGTAGCTGACACTTTTCCCTACAATTCTCATCTATTCATGATTGATTTTCTCGCACACTGTCCTGACATTGGTGACCAATGTAGCTGAAATGATATTTGGGCTGAAATGCAGCTCCTGTAAACGATCAACTGTAAACTGGCATAACTGTCGAGCTACTCAAAATCTCACTTGTTCTGTCCGCCTATCGTGTAGCTGACACTTTTCCCTACAATTCTCATCTATTCATGATTGATTTTCTCGCACACTGTCCTGACATTGGTGACCAATGTAGCTGAAATGATATTTGGGCTGAAATGCAGCTCCTGTAAACGATCAACTGTAAACTGGCATAACTTTCGATCTACTCAAAATCTTACTTGTTCTGTCCGCCTATCTTGTAGCTAACACTTTTCCCTACAATTCTCATATATTCATGATTGATTTTTTCGCACACTGTCCCGACATTGGTGAACAATGTAGCTAAAACGACATTTGGGCTAATATGCAGCTCCTGCAGACGAACACCTTCAAACTGGCATAACTTTCGATCTACTCAAAATCTCACTTGTTTTGTCCGCCTATCGTGTAGCTGACACTTTTCCCTACAATTCTCATCTATTCATGATTGATTTCCTCGCACACTGTCCTGACATTGGTGACCAATGTAGCTGAAATGATATTTGGGCTGAAATGCAGCTCCTGTAAACGATCAACTGTAAACTGGCAAAACTTTCGATCGACTCAAAATCTCACTTGTTCCGTCCGCCTATCTTGTAGCTGACACTTTTTCTTACAATTTTCATCTATTCATGATTGATTTCCTCGCACACTGTCCTGACATTGGTGACCAATGTAGCTGAAATGATATTTGGGCTGAAATGCAGCTCCTGTAAACGATCAACTGTAAACTGGCAAAACTTTCGATCGACTCAAAATCTCACTTGTTCTGTCCGCCTATCTTGTAGCTGACACTTTTCCCCACAATTCTCATCTATTCATGATTGATTTTCTCGCACACTGTCCCGACATTGGTGACCAATGTAGCTGAAATGATATTTGGCTGAAATGCAGCTCCTGTAGACGATCACCTGTAAACTGGCATAACTTTCGATCTACTCAAAATCTCACTTGTTCTGTCCGCCTATCTTGTAGCTGACACTTTTTCCTACAATTCTCATCTATTCATGATTGATTTTTTCGCACACTGTCCCGACATTGGTGAACAATGTAGCTGAAATGATATTTGGGCTGAAATGCAGCTCCTGTAGACGATCACCTGTAAACTGGCATAACTTTCGATCTACTCAAAATCTCACTTGTTCTGTCCGCCTATCTTGTAGCTAACACTTTTCCCTACAATTCTCATCTATTCATGATTGATTTTTTCGCACACTGTCCCGACATTGGTGACCAATGTAGCTGAAATGATATTTGGGCTGAAATGCAGCTCCTGTAGACGATCACCTGTAAACTGGCATAACTTTCGATCTACTCAAAATCTCACTTGTTCTGTCCGCCTATCTTGTAGCTGACACTTTTCCCCACAATTCTCATCTATTCATGATTGATTTTTTCGCACACTGTCCCGACATTGGTGACCAATGTAGCTGAAATGATATTTGGGCTGAAATGCAGCTCCTGTAGACGATCACCTGTAAACTGGCATAACTTTCGATCTACTCAAAATCTCACTTGTTCTGTCCGCCTATCTCGTAGCTAACACTTTTCACTACAATTCTCATCTATTCATGATTGATTTTTTCGCACACTGTCCCGACATTGGTGACCAGTGTAGCTGAAATGATATTTGGGCTGAAATGCAGCTCCTGTAAACGATCAACTGTAAACTGCCATAACTTTCGATCTACTCAAAATCTTACTTGTTCTGTCCGCCTATCTTGTAGCTAACACTTTTCCCTACAATTCTCATATATTCATGATTGATTTTTTCGCACACTGTCCCGACATTGGTGAACAATGTAGCTAAAACGACATTTGGGCTAATATGCAGCTCCTGCAGACGAACACCTTTAAACTGGCATAACTTTCGATCTACTCAAAATCTCACTTGTTCTGTCCGCCTATCTTGTAGCTGACACTTTTCCCCACAATTCTCATCTATTCATAATTGATTTTTTCGCACACTGTCCCGACATTGGTGACCAATGTAGCTGAAATGATATTTGTGCTGAAATGCAGCTCCTGTAAACGATCAACTGTAAACTGGCATAACTTTCGATCTACTCAAAATCTCGCTTGTTTTGTCCGCCTATCGTGTAGCTGACACTTTTCCCTACAATTCTCATCTATTCATGATTGATTTTTTCGCATTTTGTCCCGACATTGGTGACCAATGTAGCTGAAATGATATTTGTGCTGAAATGCAGCTCCTGTAAACGATCAACTGTAAACTGGCATAACTTTCGATCTACTCAAAATCTCACTTGTTCTGTCCGCCTATCTTGTAGCTGACTCTTTTCCCTACAATTCACATCTATTCATAATTGATTTTTTCGCATTTTGTCCCGACATTGGTGACCAATGTAGCTGAAATGATATTTGGGCTGAAATGCAGCTCCTGTAAATGATCAACTGTAAACTGGCATAACTTTCGATCTACTCAAAATCTCACTTGTTCTGTCCGCCTATCGTGTAGCTGACACTTTTCCCTACAATTCTCATCTATTCATGATTGATTTTTTCGCACACTGTCCCGACATCGGTGACCAATGTAGCTGAAACCATATTTGGGCTAAAATGCAGCTTCTTCAAAAGATCACCTTTAAACTGGCATAACTTTCGATCGACTCAAAATCTCACTTGTTCTGTCCGCCTATCTCGTAGCTAACACTTTTCCCTACAATTCTCATCTATTCATGATTGATTTTTTCGCACACTGTCCCGACATTGGTGACCAATGTAGCTGAAATGATATTTGGGCTGAAATGCAGCTCCTGTAGACGATCACCTGTAAACTGGCATAACTTTCGATCTACTCAAAATCTCACTTGTTCTGTCCGCCTATCTTGTAGCTGACACTTTTCCCTACAATTCTCATCTATTCATGATTGATTTTTTCGCACACTGTCCCGACATTGGTGACCAATGTAGCTGAAACGACATTTGGGCTAATATGCAGCTCCTGTAGACGATCACCTGTAAACTAGCATAACTTTCGATCTACTCAAAATCTCACTTGTTCTGTCCGCCTATCTTGTAGCTAACACTTTTCCCTACAATTCTCATCTATTCATGATTGATTTTTTCGCACACTGTCCCGACATTGGTGACCAATGTAGCTAAAACGACATTTGGGCTAATATGCAGCTCCTGCAGACGAACACCTTCAAACTGGCATAACTCTCGATCTACTCAAAATCTCACTTGTTTTGTCCGCCTATCTCGTAGCTAACACTTTTCACTACAATTCTCATCTATTCATGATTGATTTTTTCGCACACTGTCCCGACATTGGTGACCAATGTAGCTGAAATGATATTTGGGCTGAAATGCAGCTCCTGTAGACGATCACCTGTAAACTGGCATAACTTTCGATCTACTCAAAATCTCACTTGTTCTGTCCGCCTATCTTGTAGCTGACACTTTTCCCCACAATTCTCATCTATTCATGATTGATTTTTTCGCACACTGTCCCGACATTGGTGAACAATGTAGCTAAAACGACATTTGGGCTAATATGCAGCTCCTGCAGACGATCACCTGTAAACTGGCATAACTTTCGATCTACTCAAAATCTCACTTGTTCTGTCCGCCTATCTCGTAGCTAACACTTTTCACTACAGTTCTCATCTATTCATGATTGATTTTTTCGCACACTGTCCCGACATTGGTGACCAATGTAGCTGAAATGATATTTGGGCTGAAATGCAGCTCCTGTAGACGATCACCTGTAAACTGGCATAACTTTCGATCTACTCAAAATCTCACTTGTTCTGTCCGCCTATCTTGTAGCTGACACTTTTCCCCACAATTCTCATCTATTCATGATTGATTTTTTCGCACACTGTCCCGACATTGGTGAACAATGTAGCTAAAACGACATTTGGGCTAATATGCAGCTCCTGCAGACGATCACCTGTAAACTGGCATAACTTTCGATCTACTCAAAATCTCACTTGTTCTGTCCGCCTATCTCGTAGCTAACACTTTTCACTACAATTCTCATCTATTCATGATTGATTTTTTCGCACACTGTCCCGACATTGGTGACCAATGTAGCTGAAATGATATTTGGGCTGAAATGCAGCTCCTGTAGACGATCACCTGTAAACTGGCATAACTTTCGATCTACTCAAAATCTCACTTGTTCTGTCCGCCTATCTTGTAGCTGACACTTTTCCCCACAATTCTCATCTATTCATGATTGATTTTTTCGCACACTGTCCCGACATTGGTGACCAATGTAGCTGAAATGATATTTGGGCTGAAATGCAGCTCCTGTAGACGATCACCTGTAAACTGGCATAACTTTCGATCTACTCAAAATCTCACTTGTTCTGTCCGCCTATCTCGTAGCTAACACTTTTCACTACAATTCTCATCTATTCATGATTGATTTTTTCGCACACTGTCCCGACATTGGTGACCAATGTAGCTGAAATGATATTTGGGCTGAAATGCAGCTCCTGTAAACGATCAACTGTAAACTGGCATAACTTTCGATCTACTCAAAATCTTACTTGTTCTGTCCGCCTATCTTGTAGCTAACACTTTTCCCTACAATTCTCATATATTCATGATTGATTTTTTCGCACACTGTCCCGACATTGGTGAACAATGTAGCTAAAACGACATTTGGGCTAATATGCAGCTCCTGCAGACGAACACCTTTAAACTGGCATAACTTTCGATCTACTTAAAATCTCACTTGTTCTGTCCGCCTATCTCGTAGCTAACACTTTTCACTACAATTCTCATCTATTCATGATTGATTTTTTCGCACACTGTCCCGACATTGGTGACCAATGTAGCTGAAATGATATTTGGGCTGAAATGCAGCTCCTGTAGACGATCACCTGTAAACTGGCATAACTTTCGATCTACTCAAAATCTCACTTGTTCTGTCCGCCTATCTTGTAGCTGACACTTTTCCCCACAATTCTCATCTATTCATGATTGATTTTTTCGCACACTGTCCCGACATTGGTGACCAATGTAGCTGAAATGATATTTGGGCTGAAATGCAGCTCCTGTAGACGATCACCTGTAAACTGGCATAACTTTCGATCTACTCAAAATCTCACTTGTTCTGTCCGCCTATCTCGTAGCTAACACTTTTCACTACAATTCTCATCTATTCATGATTGATTTTTTCGCACACTGTCCCGACATTGGTGACCAATGTAGCTGAAATGATATTTGGGCTGAAATGCAGCTCCTGTAGACGATCACCTGTAAACTGGCATAACTTTCGATCTACTCAAAATCTCGCTTGTTTTGTCCGCCTATCGTGTAGCTGACACTTTTCCCTACAATTCTCATCTATTCATGATTGATTTTTTCGCATTTTGTCCCGACATTGGTGACCAATGTAGCTGAAATGATATTTGTGCTGAAATGCAGCTCCTGTAAACGATCAACTGTAAACTGGCATAACTTTCGATCTACTCAAAATCTCACTTGTTCTGTCCGCCTATCTTGTAGCTGACTCTTTTCCCTACAATTCACATCTATTCATGATTGATTTTTTCGCATTTTGTCCCGACATTGGTGACCAATGTAGCTGAAATGATATTTGGGCTGAAATGCAGCTCCTGTAAATGATCAACTGTAAACTGGCATAACTTTCGATCTACTCAAAATCTCACTTGTTCTGTCCGCCTATCGTGTAGCTGACACTTTTCCCTACAATTCTCATCTATTCATGATTGATTTTTTCGCACACTGTCCCGACATTGGTGACCAATGTAGCTGAAATGATATTTGGGCTGAAATGCAGCTCCTGTAAACGATCAACTGTAAACTGGCATAACCTTCGATCGACTCAAAATCTTACTTGTTCCGTCCGCCTATCTTGTAGCTGACACTTTTTCTTACAATTTTCATTCATGTATGATTGATTTTTTCGCACACTGTCCCGACATTGGTGACCAATGTAGCTGAAATGATATTTGGGCTGAAACGCAGCTCCTGTAGACGATCACCTGTAAACTGGCATAACTTTCGATCTACTCAAAATCTTACTTGTTCTGTCCGCCTATCTTGTAGCTAACACTTTTCCCTACAATTCTCATCTATTCATGATTGATTTTCTCGCACACTGTCCTGACATTGGTGACCAATGTAGCTGAAATGATATTTGGGCTGAAATGCAGTTCCTGTAAACGATCAACTGTAAACTGGCATAACTTTCGATCTACTCAAAATCTTACTTGTTCTGTCCGCCTATCTTGTAGCTAACACTTTTCCCTACAATTCTCATCTATTCATGATTGATTTTTTCGCACACTGTCCCGACATTGGTGACCAATGTACCTGAAATGATATTTGGGCTGAAATGCAGCTCCTGTAGACGATCACCTGTAAACTGGCATAACTTTCGATCTACTCAAAATCTCACTTGTTCTGTCCGCCTATCTTGTAGCTGACACTTTTCCCCACAATTCTCATCTATTCATGATTGATTTTTTCGCACACTGTCCCGACATTGGTGACCAATGTAGCTGAAATGATATTTGGGCTGAAATGCAGCTCCTGTAGACGATCACCTGTAAACTGGCATAACTTTCGATCTACTCAAAATCTTACTTGTTCTGTCCGCCTATCTTGTAGCTAACACTTTTCCCTACAATTCTCATCTATTCATGATTGATTTTTTCGCACACTGTCCCGACATTGGTGACCAATGTAGCTGAAATGATATTTGGGCTGAAATGCAGCTCCTGTAGACGATCACCTGTAAACTGGCATAACTTTCGATCTACTCAAAATCTCACTTGTTCTGTCCGCCTATCTCGTAGCTAACACTTTTCCCTACAATTCTCATCTATTCATGATTGATTTTTTCGCACACTGTCCCGACATTGGTGACCAATGTAGCTGAAATGATATTTGGGCTGAAATGCAGCTCCTGTAGACGATCACCTGTAAACTGGCATAACTTTCGATCTACTCAAAATCTCACTTGTTCTGTCCGCCTATCTTGTAGCTAACACTTTTCCCTACAATTCTCATCTATTCATGATTGATTTTTTCGCACACTGTCCCGACATTGGTGACCAATGTAGCTGAAATGATATTTGGGCTGAAATGCAGCTCCTGTAGACGATCACCTGTAAACTGGCATAACTTTCGATCTACTCAAAATCTCACTTGTTCTGTCCGCCTATCTTGTAGCTGACACTTTTCCCAACAATTCTCATCTATTCATGATTGATTTTTTCGCACGCTGTCCTGACATTGGTGACCAATGTAGCTGAAATGATATTTGGGCTGAAATGCAGCTCCTGTAAACGATCAACTGTAAACTGGCATAACTTTCGATCTACTCAAAATCTCACTTGTTCTGTCCGCCTATCTCGTAGCTAACACTTTTCCCTACAATTCTCATCTATTCATGATTGATTTTTTCGCACACTGTCCCGACATTGGTGACCAATGTAGCTGAAATGATATTTGGGCTGAAATGCAGCTCCTGTAGACGATCACCTGTAAACTGGCATAACTTTCGATCTACTCAAAATCTTACTTGTTCTGTCCGCCTATCTCGTAGCTAACACTTTTCCCTACAATTCTCATCTATTCATGATTGATTTTTTCGCACACTGTCCCGACATTGGTGACCAATGTAGCTGAAATGATATTTGGGCTGAAATGCAGCTCCTGTAGACGATCACCTGTAAACTGGCATAACTTTCGATCTACTCAAAATCTCACTTGTTCTGTCCGCCTATCTCGTAGCTAACACTTTTCACTACAATTCTCATCTATTCATGATTGATTTTTTCGCACACTGTCCCGACATTGGTGACCAATGTAGCTGAAATGATATTTGGGCTGAAATGCAGCTCCTGTAAACGATCAACTGTAAACTGGCATAACTTTCGATCTACTCAAAATCTCACTTGTTCTGTCCGCCTATCTTGTAGCTAACACTTTTCCCTACAATTCTCATCTATTCATGATTGATTTTTTCGCACACTGTCCCGACATTGGTGACCAATGTAGCTGAAATGATATTTGGGCTGAAATGCAGCTCCTGTAGACGATCACCTGTAAACTGGCATAACTTTCGATCTACTCAAAATCTTACTTGTTCTGTCCGCCTATCTTGTAGCTAACACTTTTCCCTACAATTCTCATCTATTCATGATTGATTTTCTCGCACACTGTCCTGACATTGGTGACCAATGTAGCTGAAATGATATTTGGGCTGAAATGCAGCTCCTGTAAACGATCAACTGTAAACTGGCATAACTTTCGATCTACTCAAAATCTTACTTGTTCTGTCCGCCTATCTTGTAGCTAACACTTTTCCCTACAATTCTCATCTATTCATGATTGATTTTTTCGCACACTGTCCCGACATTGGTGAACAATGTAGCTAAAACGACATTTGGGCTAATATGCAGCTCCTGCAGACGAACACCTTCAAACTGGCATAACTTTCGATCGACTCAAAATCTCACTTGTTCCGTCTGCCTATCTTGTAGCTGACACTTTTCCCTACAATTCTCATCTATTCATGATTGATTTTCTCGCACACTGTCCTGACATTGGTGACCAATGTAGCTGAAATGATATTTGGGCTGAAATGCAGCTCCTGTAAACGATCAACTGTAAACTGGCATAACTGTCGATCTACTCAAAATCTCACTTGTTCTGTCCGCCTATCGTGTAGCTGACACTTTTCCCTACAATTCTCATCTATTCATGATTGATTTTTTCGCACACTGTCCCGACATTGGTGACCAATGTAGCTGAAATGATATTTGGGCTGAAATGCAGCTCCTGTAAACGATCAACTGTAAACTGGCATAACTTTCGATCTACTCAAAATCTTACTTGTTCTGTCCGCCTATCTTGTAGCTAACACTTTTCCCTACAATTCTCATCTATTCATGATTGATTTTTTCGCACACTGTCCCGACATTGGTGAACAATGTAGCTAAAACGACATTTGGGCTAATATGCAGCTCCTGCAGACGAACACCTTCAAACTGGCATAACTTTCGATCTACTCAAAATCTCACTTGTTCCGTCCGCCTATCTTGTAGCTGACACTTTTCCCTACAATTCTCATCTATTCATGATTGATTTTTTCGCACACTGTCCTGACATTGGTGACCAATGTAGCTGAAATGATATTTGGGCTGAAATGCAGCTCCTGTAAACGATCAACTGTAAACTGGCATAACTTTCGATCTACTCAAAATCTCACTTGTTCCGTCCGCCTATCTTGTAGCTGACACTTTTTCTTACAATTTTCATTCATTTATGATTGATTTTTTCGCACACTGTCCCGACATCGGTGACCAATGTAGCTGAAACCATATTTGGGCTAAAATGCAGCTTCTTCAAAAGATCACCTTTAAACTGAAATAACTTTCCATCGACTTAAAATCTCACTTGTTCTGTCCGCCTATCTTGTAGCTGACACTTTTCCCTACAATTCTCATCTATTCATGATTGATTTTTTCGCATTTTGTCCCGACATTGGTGACCAATGTAGCTGAAATGATATTTGGGCTGAAATGCAGCTCCTGTAAACGATCAACTGTAAACTGGCATAACTTTCGATCTACTCAAAATCTCACTTGTTCTGTCCGCCTATCGTGTAGCTGACACTTTTCCCTACAATTCTCATCTATTCATGATTGATTTTTTCGCACACTGTCCTGACATTGGTGACCAATGTAGCTGAAATGATATTTGGGCTGAAATGCAGCTCCTGTAAACGATCAACTGTAAACTGGCATAACTTTCGATCTACTCAAAATCTTACTTGTTCTGTCCGCCTATCTTGTAGCTAACACTTTTCCCTACAATTCTCATCTATTCATGATTGATTTTTTCGCACACTGTCCCGACATTGGTGAACAATGTAGCTAAAACGACATTTGGGCTAATATGCAGCTCCTGCAGACGAACACCTTCAAACTGGCATAACTTTCGATCGACTCAAAATCTCACTTGTTCCGTCTGCCTATCTTGTAGCTGACACTTTTCCCTACAATTCTCATCTATTCATGATTGATTTTTTCGCATTTTGTCCCGACATTGGTGACCAATGTAGCTGAAATGATATTTGGGCTGAAATGCAGCTCCTGTAAACGATCAACTGTAAACTGGCATAACTTTCGATCTACTCAAAATCTCACTTGTTCTGTCCGCCTATCGTGTAGCTGACACTTTTCCCTACAATTCTCATCTATTCATGATTGATTTTTTCGCACACTGTCCTGACATTGGTGACCAATGTAGCTGAAATGATATTTGGGCTGAAATGCAGCTCCTAAAAACGATCAACTGTAAACTGGCATAACTTTCGATCTACTCAAAATCTCACTTGTTCTGTCCGCCTATCGTGTAGCTGACACTTTTCCCTACAATTCTCATCTATTCATGATTGATTTTTTCGCACACTGTCCCGACATTGGTGACCAATGTAGCTGAAATGATATTTGGGCTGAAATGCAGCTCCTGTAAACGATCAACTGTAAACTGGCATAACTTTCGATCTACTCAAAATCTTACTTGTTCTGTCCGCCTATCTTGTAGCTAACACTTTTCCCTACAATTCTCATATATTCATGATTGATTTTTTCGCACACTGTCCCGACATTGGTGAACAATGTAGCTAAAACGACATTTGGGCTAATATGCAGCTCCTGCAGACGAACACCTTCAAACTGGCATAACTTTCGATCTACTCAAAATCTCACTTGTTTTGTCCGCCTATCGTGTAGCTGACACTTTTCCCTACAATTCTCATCTATTCATGATTGATTTTCTCGCACACTGTCCTGACATTGGTGACCAATGTAGCTGAAATGATATTTGGGCTGAAATGCAGCTCCTGTAAACGATCAACTGTAAACTGGCATAACTTTCGATCGACTCAAAATCTCACTTGTTCCGTCCGCCTATCTTGTAGCTGACACTTTTCCCTACAATTCTCATCTATTCATGATTGATTTTCTCGCACACTGTCCTGACATTGGTGACCAATGTAGCTGAAATGATATTTGGGCTGAAATGCAGCTCCTGTAAACGATCAACTGTAAACTGGCATAACTTTCGATCTACTCAAAATCTCACTTGTTCTGTCCGCCTATCTTGTAGCTGACACTTTTCCCTACAATTCTCATCTATTCATGATTGATTTTTTCGCACACTGTCCCGACATTGGTGAACAATGTAGCTAAAACGACATTTGGGCTAATATGCAGCTCCTGCAGACGAACACCTTCAAACTGGCATAACTTTCGATCTACTCAAAATCTCACTTGTTTTGTCCGCCTATCGTGTAGCTGACACTTTTCCCTACAATTCTCATCTATTCATGATTGATTTTTTCGCACACTGTCCTGACATTGGTGAACAATGTAGCTAAAACGACATTTGGGCTAATATGCAGCTCCTGCAGACGATCACCTGTAAACTGGCATAACTTTCGATCTACTCAAAATCTCACTTGTTTTGTCCGCCTATCGTGTAGCTGACACTTTTCCCTACAATTCTCATCTATTCATGATTGATTTTTTCGCACACTGTCCTGACATTGGTGAACAATGTAGCTAAAACGACATTTGGGCTAATATGCAGCTCCTGCAGACGAACACCTTCAAACTGGCATAACTTTCGATCTACTCAAAATCTCACTTGTTTTGTCCGCCTATCGTGTAGCTGACACTTTTCCCTACAATTCTCATCTATTCATGATTGATTTTTTCGCACACTGTCCTGACATTGGTGAACAATGTAGCTAAAACGACATTTGGGCTAATATGCAGCTCCTGCAGACGAACACCTTCAAACTGGCATAACTTTCGATCTACTCAAAATCTCACTTGTTCTGTCCGCCTATCGTGTAGCTGACACTTTTCCCTACAATTCTCATCTATTCATGATTGATTTTCTCGCACACTGTCCTGACATTGGTGACCAATGTAGCTGAAATGATATTTGGGCTGAAATGCAGCTCCTGTAAACGATCAACTGTAAACTGGCATAACTTTCGATCTACTCAAAATCTCACTTGTTCTGTCCGCCTATCGTGTAGCTGACACTTTTCCCTACAATTCTCATCTATTCATGATTGATTTTCTCGCACACTGTCCTGACATTGGTGACCAATGTAGCTGAAATGATATTTGGGCTGAAATGCAGCTCCTGTAAACGATCAACTGTAAACTGGCATAACTTTCGATCGACTCAAAATCTCACTTGTTCCGTCTGCCTATCTTGTAGCTGACACTTTTCCCTACAATTCTCATCTATTCATGATTGATTTTCTCGCACACTGTCCTGACATTGGTGACCAATGTAGCTGAAATGATATTTGGGCTGAAATGCAGCTCCTGTAAACGATCAACTGTAAACTGGCATAACTGTCGATCTACTCAAAATCTCACTTGTTCTGTCCGCCTATTGTGTAGCTGACACTTTTCCCTACAATTCTCATCTATTCATGATTGATTTTCTCGCACACTGTCCTGACATTGGTGACCAATGTAGCTGAAATGATATTTGGGCTGAAATGCAGCTCCTGTAAACGATCAACTGTAAACTGGCATAACTTTCGATCTACTCAAAATCTCACTTGTTCTGTCCGACTATTGTGTAGCTGACACTTTTCCCTACAATTCTCATCTATTCATGATTGATTTTTTCGCACACTGTCCCGACATTGGTGAACAATGTAGCTAAAACGACATTTGGGCTAATATGCAGCTCCTGCAGACGAACACCTTCAAACTGGCATAACTTTCGATCTACTCAAAATCTCACTTGTTTTGTCCGCCTATCGTGTAGCTGACACTTTTCCCTACAATTCTCATCTATTCATGATTGATTTTTTCGCACACTGTCCTGACATTGGTGAACAATGTAGCTAAAACGACATTTGGGCTAATATGCAGCTCCTGCAGACGAACACCTTCAAACTGGCATAACTTTCGATCTACTCAAAATCTCACTTGTTTTGTCCGCCTATCGTGTAGCTGACACTTTTCCCTACAATTCTCATCTATTCATGATTGATTTTCTCGCACACTGTCCTGACATTGGTGACCAATGTAGCTGAAATGATATTTGGGCTGAAATGCAGCTCCTGTAAACGATCAACTGTAAACTGGCATAACTTTCGATCTACTCAAAATCTCACTTGTTCTGTCCGCCTATCGTGTAGCTGACACTTTTCCCTACAATTCTCATCTATTCATGATTGATTTTCTCGCACACTGTCCTGACATTGGTGACCAATGTAGCTGAAATGATATTTGGGCTGAAATGCAGCTCCTGTAAATGATCAACTGTAAACTGGCATAACTTTCGATCTACTCAAAATCTCACTTGTTCTGTCCGCCTATCGTGTAGCTGACACTTTTCCCTACAATTCTCATCTATTCATGATTGATTTTCTCGCACACTGTCCTGACATTGGTGACCAATGTAGCTGAAATGATATTTGGGCTGAAATGCAGCTCCTGTAAACGATCAACTGTAAACTGGCATAACTTTCGATCGACTCAAAATCTCACTTGTTCCGTCTGCCTATCTTGTAGCTGACACTTTTCCCTACAATTCTCATCTATTCATGATTGATTTTCTCGCACACTGTCCTGACATTGGTGACCAATGTAGCTGAAATGATATTTGGGCTGAAATGCAGCTCCTGTAAACGATCAACTGTAAACTGGCATAACTGTCGATCTACTCAAAATCTCACTTGTTCTGTCCGCCTATTGTGTAGCTGACACTTTTCCCTACAATTCTCATCTATTCATGATTGATTTTCTCGCACACTGTCCTGACATTGGTGACCAATGTAGCTGAAATGATATTTGGGCTGAAATGCAGCTCC
Organism: Microplitis manilae; assembly: GCA_030273425.1. NCBI lineage: Eukaryota > Metazoa > Arthropoda > Insecta > Hymenoptera > Braconidae > Microplitis > Microplitis manilae. Next base: position 24,090,731 of record CP092727.1, read on the forward strand.
TGTAAACGATCAACTGTAAACTGGCATAACTTTCGATCTACTCAAAATCTTACTTGTTCTGTCCGCCTATCTTGTAGCTAACACTTTTCCCTACAATTCTCATCTATTCATGATTGATTTTTTCGCACACTGTCCCGACATTGGTGAACAATGTAGCTAAAACGACATTTGGGCTAATATGCAGCTCCTGCAGACGAACACCTTCAAACTGGCATAACTTTCGATCTACTCAAAATCTCACTTGTTTTGTCCGCCTATCGTGTAGCTGACACTTTTCCCTACAATTCTCATCTATTCATGATTGATTTTTTCGCACACTGTCCTGACATTGGTGAACAATGTAGCTAAAACGACATTTGGGCTAATATGCAGCTCCTGCAGACGAACACCTTCAAACTGGCATAACTTTCGATCTACTCAAAATCTCACTTGTTTTGTCCGCCTATCGTGTAGCTGACACTTTTCCCTACAATTCTCATCTATTCATGATTGATTTTTTCGCACACTGTCCCGACATCGGTGACCAATGTAGCTGAAACCATATTTGGGCTAAAATGCAGCTTCTTCAAAAGATCACCTTTAAACTGGCATAACTTTCGATCGACTCAAAATCTCACTTGTTCCGTCCGCCTATCTTGTAGCTGACACTTTTTCTTACAATTTTCATTCATTTATGATTGATTTTTTTGCACACTGTCCCGACATTGGTGACCAATGTAGCTGAAATGATATTTGGGCTGAAATGCAGCTCCTGTAAACGATCAACTGTAAACTGGCATAACTTTCGATCGACTCAAAATCTCACTTGTTCCGTCCGCCTATCTTGTAGCTGACACTTTTTCTTACAATTTTCATTCATTTATGATTGATTTTTTTGCACACTGTCCCGACATTGGTGACCAATGTAGCTGAAATGATATTTGGGCTGAAATGCAGCTCCTGTAAATGATCAACTGTAAACTGGCATAACTTTCGATCTACTCAAAATCTCACTTGTTCTGTCCGCCTATCTTGTAGCTGACTCTTTTCCCTACAATTCTCATCTATTCATGATTGATTTTTTCGCATTTTGTCCCGACATTGGTGACCAATGTAGCTGAAATGATATTTGGGCTGAAATGCAGCTCCTGTAAATGATCAACTGTAAACTGGCATAACTTTCGATCTACTCAAAATCTCACTTGTTCTGTCCGCCTATCGTGTAGCTGACACTTTTCCCTACAATTCTCATCTATTCATGATTGATTTTTTCGCATTTTGTCCCGACATTGGTGACCAATGTAGCTGAAATGATATTTGGGCTGAAATGCAGCTCCTGTAAATGATCAACTGTAAACTGGCATAACTTTCGATCTACTCAAAATCTCACTTGTTCTGTCCGCCTATCTTGTAGCTGACTCTTTTCCCTACAATTCTCATCTATTCATGATTGATTTTTTCGCATTTTGTCCCGACATTGGTGACCAATGTAGCTGAAATGATATTTGGGCTGAAATGCAGCTCCTGTAAATGATCAACTGTAAACTGGCATAACTTTCGATCTACTCAAAATCTCACTTGTTCTGTCCGCCTATCGTGTAGCTGACACTTTTCCCTACAATTCTCATCTATTCATGATTGATTTTTTCGCATTTTGTCCCGACATTGGTGACCAATGTAGCTGAAATGATATTTGGGCTGAAATGCAGCTCCTGTAAATGATCAACTGTAAACTGGCATAACTTTCGATCTACTCAAAATCTCACTTGTTCTGTCAGCCTATCTTGTAGCTGACTCTTTTCCCTACAATTCTCATCTATTCATGATTGATTTTTTCGCATTTCGTCCCGACATTGGTGACCAATGTAGCTGAAATGATATTTGGGCTGAAATGCAGCTCCTGTAAACGATCAACTGTAAACTGGCATAACTTTCGATCTACTCAAAATCTCACTTGTTCTGTCCGCCTATCTTGTAGCTGACTCTTTTCCCTACAATTCTCATCTATTCATGATTGATTTTTTCGCATTTTGTCCCGACATTGGTGACCAATGTAGCTGAAATGATATTTGGGCTGAAATGCAGCTCCTGTAAACGATCAACTGTAAACTGAAATAACTTTCCATCTACTTAAAATCTCACTTGTTCTGTCCGCCTATCTTGTAGCTGACACTTTTCCCTACAATTCGGTTTACCGGGAATAATATTTAATCGAATTATTCTTCGACTCGAAAGAACTTGTTGTTAGGACGAAAAGATGGCACTCGTCCGAGTGTATGTATGTATGTAAATACGTCGATAAATTATTTTTCCGAAATTTCACGGTGTTATAGTAATTCCGCCTTTTCGTCAATGACTGCAACCATAGTAAAATTTTTACCGAAATTATAACAGTCATTCGTGACCTCATTATTGTTAATGTAACTATGGCCGTAATTTTTGAACACAGGATTACTAAAATTTCTGTTAGGTGGCTGACGTAGTTCGGCATTACTCTACTGATAGTCAAAATTTTCAAACAAAATAGGTTTTTTGTGACAGACACTTGAAATCTACGACATTTAGCGCCTATAACCGGCAGCTAAAAATATTAGACAAGACACAGCTGGTAAAAAAGATACCTAATCGTTCTAATAGTGACGTCATCATCGGATCAAAATATATTTTTTGGTTACATGTGCGATAGCAAACGACCAAAAAATATCGAAGTAACTTAACGAGCCATCTTGTGGCAAAATTTATCATCATTTTAATTCGTCCACTTACCGACTTTTCTCTAATTTTCAACAAATACTCAAAACAATCTTACCAAATAAATAGACGCGGATTTATAACCTGCTATTTATAGGCACTAAATGTAGCAAATTTCAAATATCTGTCACAAAAACTAATGTATTTATCTAGTACAATCGAGTCTAAGACGCTCGTATGTTGGTACAATCTTCACACTCGCGTCTTAAACACGATCGCACTCGATAGATAAACTACTATTCCATGTATACAAGAAATATTTTTTCATTTTTACGAACTATACACAGACAGAGAAAAAATTCCCGTTCGACAGTAAATATTCTTGATTCAAGAAATTTTTTTTGAAATCTTCAATCTTCTCAGATAAAGTAGAAATCTTTTCTGACCAAGAAAAATTCTCGTGACTCAAGACAAATTTTCTTGGCTCAAGAAAATCTTGACTTGGTTCCAAAACACTTTTTTTCCAAAATATTTTTTCGACCCAAGATAATTTTTTATTTCTATCGATGGCGCGCGAAATTCAAAAATACCCCAAAAATTATAACTTCAAAAAAGTCCAATTTCTCATTGTTCAAAATATAAGAGTTTATTTATAATTAACACTAATTAAAATTTAATTATAAATAAAAAAATATCCGGTTTTAATTAAAAAAATTTTAAAAGTAAAATAAATAAGAGCGATAAGTAAAATATTTACAAAGTTTGGATAAAACGCCGCAATAAAAAAAGTAAACTAAAAGTTCTCAAATTAAAGTGTTAAAAAAAGGCGGTAAAAATTTTCAAATTTTTTTTCCCCAGACATAGACATTAATTCAAAGTTATACGAAGTAATTCAGGTCTTATTAAATATCATTTTTGAATTATAAATAGATATACAACGAGACATGCGATTGATTTGTTTTGAGGACAATAAAAAATTAATTCACTGTATAATTTCGTCAGTACATATGTATATATCTATATATAGATATATAGCATTAGTACATAGTCATCAATCGCAGTTCTCCCACTAGATATAACCCGTAAACCCTTGGATCAATACAATCAGCAATGCCAAAAATATTTCACCATACTTTCATTTTATCCATGCCCAGCAGTCGATGAACAAAAAAAACCACTCAATTTAATCACCACTTAAATTATTATATTTTTTGTAAAAAATAAAAAAAAAGCCGAAGTGGAAAAAATAAATTATTTTGGTAGAAAAGATTAAAGAAATAAAAGTAAAAAAGTTGAATGAGGTTAAAGAAGAAGCAAAGAAGAGAAAAAAAGCATTTGGGGGTTTCGTGAGACTTTTCTTAGTCATCCTATCACGTGTGGGAGTTGAATGTTGGGTGTGATATTAGCGTGGGGTGAATATCGAAGAAACGGAATTGAGTTGAGAAGAGCGTAGTCTTGGGAGATGAGACACTAGAGGGAGCTACGGGGATCAGACCGAAATGGACGGGAGCTAAGGCTGAGGAATGAAATAAAATGGAAGAGGAATGATGGAGGGTGAGGTAAGGAGGTAAGGAGGTGAAAGAGTGAGTGAAGGTAGAGGAGCAAGTACTTCCTGTGCTGAGATCCACCCGAGGGTTCATGAGGTCACAGTGGGGGTAAGGAGCTGGGGTTTTACCGAAAGGACGGGAAATTCAGAGGATAGGAACGTGAAGGAGAGGGATGAACGAAGAAGGTACTGATGATATTGCAAACCAGAGTTGAGTTGAGTTGAGAGTAAGCTGGAGAGAGTTTACTACTGTATACGTCGGATATGAGGGTGTCGCGCAAGCCGGTCACGCCGTTGTTGCCATGGTAACACTTGACGATAAATCAACCCACAACATCCCCGAGTACTGTGAGATAAAACCACATACATACATACACACCGTGTAAAGTACTTGTATCTCAATACAATATATTGTCCTAAATTATTTATTAATTACAAGTTATCCGACCTCGTCTGCCCTATTTAGCTGTTTCCATCGACACTACCGCAGCGCCTTTATAGACTACTATTATATTATTTATTGAATGTGAAATATACTATTTGATAAATTTAAAGGAATTTTAGGTCAATTACTTTTTACATTTACGAGTTAGGAGGCCATTTTGGTTGTAAATTCGATCACATTGCTTGTCTACATGTTCGGATGTGCGGAAAGACTTACAGCTGAAGTACGAAGTAAAATTTTTTGATTTTTCGCCCACGGACTGAAGAACAGTCTCGTGTGACCCAGTTCACAATAATTGTAATTTTTGATAAATTTTATCGGCGGCCGGTAAAACAGTTTTTTTTTGAAAATTTATGGAAATCGTTCTGAAATTTCGGATGCATGATAAAAAGTAGTAGAAGAAGGGATTTTGGTAATTAGATTGGGTTAAGGTGGAACATGAAATGCTTGTAGCAAAAATAGCAAATTGACATTAATTGCATTAACTTGATGACAAGTTGTCGATAACTTTCAGCTTTTGTAACTGTTGCGTACAAGTAGTTACAAACTTTCTCAGAAAATTAACGACAATCTACTGCCGTAACCTGTCGCAATCTTCGAAGCAAATTGAAGTCAACTTATGGAAGGCCAACTTAGCGACAAACTACTGCAGAAAGTTGTGGCCTGCTGTCAATTTGGCTACCAGGATAATTAGTTATTGAATTTATTTGGTCGGTAACAAGTCGGCCGGTAAAACAGTTTTGTAATTAGAAGTATTCTACAGAAGAATATGTTGCGAGTTCTCAAGTTTATGGACTAGTCTATAAATTAATCATAATTTGTTCTTTAGTTTCCTAGATCGGCAGTCGATAAAGTAGACATTTGCTCCCGAATTTTCTGATCAAAATTTGTCATCAAAAATGAATTATTAAGAATTTTATAAATTAATTTAGATGTTTTATTGTAAAAAAGAGTATTATCAAAGTATGTTTTGGTTATTGAACAAATAGTTTTTTTTTGAAGCTTCAGTTGATAGTCGAGCGTAATAAGGTTAGGTGTCGAGAACACAATGATAATATCGATTAGATATGTCGATAAAAGACTATGTGGGCAACTAATGGATATTATTTGCGCAGTAGACGAGTCTATTTGTGTCGTCCTTGGTCCTTATACCGTAGAATAGCTGACGCGCACATGACGCCGTGGGAGACTCTGTCACTATAATAACAGATCATTGGATTTCATCCATTTTATTTAACTTTATTTGTTTTTTGTTTGCGTGTCTTTTCTCTCGTTCCTTATACCGGGGCATGCGTACCGGGGATGCCGTGGGTGGCATAGGGGTTGAGAAAGATGTTATTGTGACATTTACGGTGATGCCTCTGGCGTTTTCATCGCGGGGGTGTACTATTATTATTTTGTTTTGACGTCAATGTATCCCTGATAAAAATAACTTATCTTATAAAATAACTTAATTCCGAAAATAATGAGCTATAATAAGGAGTAAATAATTTCTATAAATATAAATTATCCCTAATATTAACCAATAATCTAAAATGAACTTTCCCACGTGTCAACTGAAGTCTACCCCAGTAGGTCGAGGCCAAAAAAACTAATGAGGGCAATAGCGTCGCAAGGGATGTCATACCGTGATGTTGGGTTCCAAAATCAAATATGCTGAGTGATAGGCCGAGGACACCTGTTGCTCGTTAATTCAACTTATAGCTCACCTATGCCTCTACCTTTACCTTAAAACAACCACTCCATCCCCCAACGATTTCCATCGAAAAATTTAATAATCTAACATCGAGTAAATTAATTAGCTAACTCCTGATTGACCTACAAACATGATTAGCAGCCCTCTGTTCAAATCAAAGGCTTATGCAAACCGAAGCGACCTCTAAAGCTATCAATGCTATCAAAATAACCTCATACCAGAGTTCCCTGAGGAAAATCTACGGAATTTGGTCACAGTGCTCTCAAATCAAAATATCGCATAGGTTAGCTTCTTGCTCTTTTACTTCCGTGGACCCTTCGCCGTGTAGTCTTACCCCTTGTAGCCTTAACCCCTTGGAGTAGTTACCCTTAGTTAACCCCTGGCATATCCTCGAGTCATCTATTGAGCCAGTCATCCACTGTCGCAATATAACACGGACAATAAACGCTCTTATAGGACGCAGGATGTGTAACAGTGACGTGCTACACGCTACACTATTTGGCGCTAGTGTACTCAGTTACAGGTTATGTGTGTGTTGAGTTTGTACAGTAGCTCAAACTGGACGGATAGAAAGATAATCTGGGAGCAGCTTGGTAGTTGGTTAGGTATTGATCTGTCGGTTCGGGTGTTACTGTATATAGCATTATCCCCACAGTGAGCAGTGAGCAGTAAGCGGGTTGAGTGGGTAGTGGGTTGTGGGATGGTAGCATCAAAGGGGTGTAGTGGGAATTGAGGGATCCGAGTGTAGGGGAAATTGGGAACTGGGTGGGAGGCTGGTTTATTCAAAAGGGGTGACAACCAGGAGAAACTGATGTGCTAGGTGAGGAGGGAATGAGAGAATACGATGATGGTTTTGTATTCGCTGGTGAGTAAGCGAGAGATTGAGGTTTTTAGTTTGAGGGGATGATGATACTATATAACTGGAGACCAGGGTTGGGAGGGAATGCTCGGATTGGCAGCTCTGAATTTTTTATTCTTGCTCACTTTTCCTGGTCTCTTTCTCTTTGGATACACTTCCAAGTTGGATGTCTGTCTTCTCGCTTGTTTTTAGGATTCCCCAGTCTTACTCAAAACCTTTTTTGGCAACGTCAAGGAGTTTGTTGTCTGTGTTGTCTATGAGTAAGACAGAATGATAGAAGCTAGTAAAAGGAATAGAAATGCTTTCTACGGGTTTACGTGGATGGGGTGCTTGAAATACGCTATGAATTATTCTACTACCAAATAGATTTTCGGGTAGAGTATTCTCCAAGATTTAGTCTTTTAATACTTTTTATTTCTGATTTTCATTAAAACTTATTTTCTTTTCATTTTCGGTTGAGATTAAAGTTACATAACTCATTAACTATCGAGTTTATGAAAAAATTTTTTAAATAAATTTTGTAGGGAATTTCATCCTGCACAAGTTTATTTCTGTGCATTTTTATTCTATCTCTCATAGTTAAGCCAGAAATTTAATTTTAGATGCGCAATACGCAAACAGAGAAAATCCCGAAGTTCTGAAAATTTTCAAAACTTCGAATTTAATTTGTGGCTAAACTATCATAGATACGTTAAAAATGTACATAAATGATTTTGTAGGAAATAAAATTTCCAATAAAAATGGTTATGGCAACTTTTTACGTAAATGCAGTAGTTTAGGAGGAATTTCAATTTTAGTGATTCTTCTTTCAAAAATTAAAACAGCTCTTATTGTAGCGGAAGACATGGAGATTGGTTTGAATTTTTGATAATGTCTCATCAAAAATATATATCTTTCAATTTAGTACGACGTTTTAAGTCTCAAATACTCATAAAATTAATAGCTTATAATAATATATTATTAAAACAATAAAAAATTAATATTGTATCTCAATTCTAACCTATTTCCAACGACTATATATACTTATCCAAATCAATATTTATGATTCAAAGTTATTTCGGAACACCTCAACCACCATCTTCAAAAATATTCGATTCTGATGAATAAAAGATACATAATAGTTATTATATATTAATATTAATCAAGAAAAATTTCATATTATTTTAAATTATCTACCGCAAATTTCAATTGTCATTGATTTCTCATTAATTCCTTACTAAAATTGACCCTCTTCTACATAATTAAAAATACAATTCTTTTAGAGCCTATATATACACAGAAAAAATACGATATGTTGATAAAAAAAATTTTTTTGTATTAAGATTTAAAAATAAAAATTTGCTTGAGACGAGAAAAAATTCTCTTGTGTCAAAAAAAGTTTTTCTTGAGTCAAAAAATTTTCTCAAGGCAAGAAAATATGTTCTTGATTCAAAAAAAATTTTCTTGAGGCAAGAACATTTTCACTTATTCTAAAAATTTTTTGCATCAAGAATTAAAAACAAAAATTTTCTTGAATCTAAAAAAAAATTTCTTGGCTCAAGAAATTTTATCTAGTCCTCAGAAAATTTTGTTTTTGTTTTATAATGCAAAATATGTCTTACACCAAGAAATCCTTTTTTTCTGTGTATAAATACATGTAATTACACAGTGAAAAATTCCTCAACTATCTCTCTCACTCAATACATAAACAGTTACAAGTGAGTTGTTTATTGATGATTGATCGTATAGATTGTATGGATTTAGGTCGAGCTGATATGTCGATGACGAGGCTTCTGATTCACAGTTTAATGTATCTCTATATCTACATTGTACAGGCACGCACACAGATGCACACCTACACACTTAATAATATACATATAGATACAGATTGTTAGGGCACTCAGATGAGGATTAGGGGATGCATCCGTATACGTATTGGTGATGTAATTATTCGTTTGATCAGGGGGACAAGTCCCTTTGGTTGAATAATACACACCCTGTAGTATACACAACCCTACAATACATCCCGTTCTAGTCTATGGGAACGATCTGGTGTGAAATTTCCGTTTCATCTACTCCCACCCTCGGCCATTATTCAACGCAATTTAATTCCGAAAACAATAATAACAACTTGAATATAATTTCTTCATTACAACATTTATAAACCGTAAACTCGATAAATTTTTAAGTTATTAATACACTTATAGTTACAAGAAAATCATAAATATATATATGTATACATATAATAGAGCAAATAAAAGCTTGTGCGCAGTAAACAAACTATAAATACCGGCAGCGAGGGGAAAATTGAGGCTCGCTGTTGCTGTTGGAGGCCAATAAGTACTTCCGCCTATGTCTTATTCTGTGTTGAGCGGTTATTTGACGACGTAGTTTTTAAATAATAATCTAAATCAAGGATTATTTTAGTTCCAGTCTGTGAGATATAATTAGTACTTGCACAATCTTGTTTACTGATATTTTATTTAATAATATTTATACCATACATTATTACGGTGTATTAATATATATATATATATATATATTTATGAAAAGGTAGCTTTTGGTTAGGTTAGGATGACCGTTCCTTAGGGACGGGAGGAGTAGGGGGGATAAAAAATATATGAATAATACGGAGGAATGCATTGGTATGCGAGTGACTGTTGGCCCAAGCCAAATTGACTCGAGCCATGTCACCATGGCAACACACAACTACTCAGACTTCCGGCTGGTCGATATCCTACCAACTTGTATATTTTGCGGCGGACCTTGCGACTTGCGACTACCAACAGCCAACCTAACCTTACTTTATTTTAAATATGTAGATATACTCTGATCTTATACTTTGTTACATGTATGTAAATTTTGGAATATTATAATATATGGTTTTATTTATTTCGTATGATATTTATTTTAAACTTCTTCCTTGAGAAACTCCTAGTTACTTCATTGAGTAACTTTTTGTTGTGAAAATATTAATTTTTTCGAAGCCGTAAGATGGATGGTCCACCAAGGTCAAATTTTGAGTATAATCCCTTTTGGATCCTGATCTAAAGGTGATTTCGTTTCAGAAGTTATCCTAGTCTGAAAATATTAATTTTTTTGAAGCCGTAAGATGGACGGCGAAGTATATGGTCTGCTAAGGTTAGGTTTTGAGTGAAATCTATTTTAAAACCCGATATACAGGTGATTTCGTTGCAGAACTTATTCTAGTCTATAGAAATATTAATTTTTTAAGCCGTAAGATGGATGGCGAAGTATATGGTCCGCTAAGGTCAGGTTTTAAGTAAAATCTATGGTAAAACCCGATATACAGGTGATTTCGTTGCAGGACTTATTCTAATCTGTATAATCCTTAATTTTATTAAAGCCGTAAGATGGATGACGAAGTACATGATCCAACAAGGTCAGGTTTCGAGTAAAATCCATTTTGAAACCTGGTATAAAGGTGATTTCGTTGCAGAACTTATTCTAGCCTGTAAAAATATTAATTTATTTGAAGCCGTAAGATGGATGGTGGAGTATATAGTCAGCCAAAGTCAGGTTTCGAGTAAAATCCATTTTGAAACCTGGTATAAAGGTGATTTCGTTTCAGAATTTATTCTAGTCTGTAGAAATATTAGTTTTTTAAAGCCGTAAGATGGATGGCGAAATATATGACTTTTAACTCCTAACTCCTGCCTTTTTCCATTTTCTAATTACCAATTCTTTGCACATTCCTATAAACCTAAAAATTGAGGCTTTTTCTAATTTTCGAAAAAATCCGACTATCATAGCTTTTATTACATTCTTCTCCTAATGGACCCATAACGATATAATCTCTTGCCATGAAAATAATTCTTCTGTTACTTTAGATAACTCGAAGACAAATATACAAAGAAATATGTTCTTTGTAATTTTGTGAAATAGTTATTATCGAAGATTTATCGATGAGATTTATTTATGGGTGATATAATTGTGTGTATACTGTTATGATAGGATGAGTTTAAGTGGAGTTGAGAAGAAAGAAAAGAGAAGAGAGAAAAGAAATTGGGACATGCGCGTGAGGGTATTGAGACATACAGGTGCTGGCAGCAGACGGCACTCGGCAAGACTACAAGCCTAAAACGCGTACGCGTCGCCGACAGGTGGCAATACGTCGATGTGTGCCCAATTGCTACGCGTAAACTGTTTGGGGTTTTATTAATATAAAAATAATATATAAAATGTACACATGTGTGTTCGGGCGAGGATCATCTTTTGTCTTATCGCCGAGTCGGAACATCTGTTTATTTATTTTAGATACTTTTTTAAATCGACATATGTAATCGAGGTTAGGAATTCTCTTCATCTAAAGTTTTTGATCAGTTCTTTTTTCTAAACTAATCGTTTAATAATTATCCTATTATTCTTATAAAAAAACATTCAACTGAATTTCAAATTTTTTTAGGCTATTGAATTTTATCGTCTAATTTGAAATTTTATGAACTCAATTTCAAAATTTGATGAGGTTAGAAAATTTCAAACTCGTCGCGTCACATTCTATTTAAAATTATTCACAACAAAATGATTTTATAACCTTCTTTACAGAACTAAAAAATGAAAATCCAGCCAATAAGAATTATTACCCCAAAAGTAGCAATTTTTCAAAAAAAAATAAATAAATAAGTATAATAAAAAACGGGAAAAAGCCATATCTATTATTAAATTTCAACTTCTTTCAGCTCTGAAAATGGATAAAAAAAACTACAATACATATATAGAACACATATATATATTCTTTATACTCTTTCAGACTTGTTTGACCCTGCTCATATCAAGCTTCACCCTACAAAATAAACGAGCATCAGAATCCCACCGTCACCCCCGCGGGAACCGGCATTTCAGCCCTCCTATTTCAACGAGTTTTGCTACTGGTATCCTCTGCTTTACCTCCACTAGCAGATCCTCATCCTCCCTTGCTTCCTTCCCCTGCTGGCCCTTCTCATCTCGCTCGTATACTTCACCATAACCTCCAATTCTACAAGCTCCTACTACCCCGACCAACCCATTCATCTATTCCGCATCCTCTCGGTGGATTCCCTAGCGCAGATTGTTCGTCGAGGCAGAGAGATAGGTCCAGAGGTTCGTCGGGGCCGAGGGGTAAATGGATCTTCAATGGTGGGGCAATATGGATCGGAGAGGACCAGTAGGGGCGATGGACGCAATCGCAAAAGGACTCTCTGGGATTCCCAAAGAGGGGAGGATTCCCAGAGAGGAGAGGATTCTCAGAGGTGGGGGTTGATGGGTGGTCGATGTCGGGTGGCCTTTCCAGTGGGTGGGTGGTGAATATATATATCGTCAGAGGTGAATATATCGCAATCGGGGGCACTATGTCGCGCCGATGGCGGCCCTGGAATACAACTATACACTTATACTAAGTTTAACTCTTTTGTGTAGGTCTTAGAAGTTTGTAGATGTAAACTCCTACAGCCAGAGGGCACTAAAGGAGTTACAAAGTGAATAAAAAGGAGTTAAAGAGAGACAGGAGTAGTCTACATTGGTATCCTGTAATAGTAAGGCGTCTTGTCGGGCACTGATCAATAACTAAGGGGTGGTGGGCATCCCTCGACACCCTCCTAACTCGGCCCTCTATACTGTAGCACATCATCCCGTCCACTCGACCTAACCCCTCAACGCCCCCAATCACCTCGTCTGCTCTCCCGTTGACCCCCACGCAATTTACGTCACGGCCGTAAAGTTCATCTGACTTTGCAGTAGTTGCACATTCCTGAAAGGAAAAGCCGAGAGGCTGGAGCTGAGAAATTAACGACAAATTACATCCTATTTTATTCATTGCTTTTAATATTAACTCGTTATCAAGTCTGCTATTTTTATTTATAACCTATTAGTCATAGAATTTATAGGTTTTCTACAACACATCCCGGATTCTGTGTGCATTATAATTTAAAAATTCAATCGTTTTTTCATCGATTAATTCAAAAATCGCGCCAAAAATCGAATCCGTACATTCGTACACTTTTATGTTCGCATGTTCGGAAACTCTCACCTCAGATTTGATTGGCCAATCGACTCAATCCTACTAAAATCTGAGTCATCTATGAACTGACAGTCGATAAAGTAGAAATTTTCTATATTTTAGGGTATAACCCTAAAAAGAGTTAAAATTTCGTATTATTTTCTATAAAATTTCAATTTATATTCAAAAATTCCAGTAGTGGATTCCCACTTCCAGAACATATTTTCGAAGAATTTAATGACTTTTTTTAAAATTTATTGTTTCTGACTTTACAAAGACAGAAGGTCTGACTATAAACATAAATATAAATAAAAGTAAAAACCATGAGATGACAGTTGGTAAATGACAGGTGTTGGATTATGGCACGTGCGCTTTCTCCGATACTTTTTCTCTACACAAACACATGCCCAAAAAAATGTCCAAGAGATGAAGCGAGACAGGTGTCGAGGGATCTCTAGCCACCGGCATGCTCTAAAGTCTTTCCTTTATTTTAAATTTCTTATCCATATTATTTTTCCTTTTTCAATCCACTATTTCGGATGCCGAACAGGTGGCGACGAAAATCGGCGCGGGCGCATTTGCCCCATGTGCACGCGTCACGGTGCGTGCCGCGGGCTCATTTTCGGCTCACACACACACACACACATACTCACACCTATTACTTAAAACTTAAAGACATTAGAGCCGTAAGATCGGGTTTTTAAGAGCAAAAACGCATCTTACCTCAATAATTTGACTCTTAATTCATATGAAAAGTTGTAATTTAAATAAATTACTTTCCAATGCTTGTGTTTAATACCCATATAAATAAATTATTATTAAAATTCAAGATGAATTTTATTAGGGAATTTAACCAACTCGCAGCCAATCCGTGAAATCAATGAGGATGTGAATTGACGGTTTGTGCGCATACTTAACAAGCATGCGCGATATATTCAAAATTCATTTTTAAAAATAAGTACATAGTCGACACTAAGCTTTTACCGTACGTGCGTTTTATTTCCATGCTTAACATAAAAAAAAAAAAAAACAATAATAATAACAATGTTAAGTACACGTATGGAAGTACTCATTTAATGGGAATAATTATATTGAGGATTGATTTTTATTTAATAGATGGAGACGGTAAGGGCAACGAAGATGGATGCAAAGATGGAGACAGAGACGAAAAAGGAAAAAAGATACAGGAAGCTTTTAGGATAAAATTCCATTGGTTTTTTTGTTGTTGTGCGCCGCAGGGACTTTAAGTATCCTTCAGTTTCGTTAGTGTATGTATGGACGGATGTATGGATGTATGGAGTTACGTGCTGTAAGGGAACCAAGAAATATCAGGGCGAGCACCTTTGTCCTCTGGCATAGCACATAGCACATAGCACATTACACGTACACTGTACGGAACACAACGGTTAGGAGCAAGAGGACCAAGACCGAGACCAAGACGAAGAGGAGAACGAGGGGGGAGATCTCGTACCGGGCGTAAGATTCCTATTGATCTTCTGGTGCTGCCGCTGCCGAGACTACTAGGTGTATTGTGGAGAGGAGTTGAGAGAGCTGTCTGAGGTAGTATTTTAACTTCACATCGACCTCAATAACATTCAGATCTTATTAATTATTTTTACTTCTTTATTTTCTCCATTGGTTATACTACAACTATTGCTAGCTCGGTTCATAAAAATATTTTGTTTTTTATTAGTTTGACATTAATTGAGGAAAACTCGAGATAGAATAATGAGGAAATAGGTTTTTTTTTAGATCAATGGCCAAAAATTATCTGAGTGTAAATTTAAAAAAAGTTGGGAATCCAAGAGCGCGTAGTTCATTTGATCATTTGATCGTAATATTGCTTAGAACAAACTATATATAATGAAAAAAATAAAACAATAATAATTATTGTTGTTGTTGTTTTTGTCGTTGCTATAGTTGTTGTTGTTGTTATTATTGTTGTTGTTTGTTGTTGTTCTTGTTGTTGTCCTTGTTATTGTTGTTGCTATAGTTGTTTTTGTTATTGTTGTTGTTGCTGTAGTTGTTCTTGTTGTTTTCCGTGTTCTTGTTATTGCTTTTGTTGTTAATGTAGTTGTTCTTGTTGTTGTCCTTGTTCTCATTGTTGTTCTTGTTATTGTTGTTGCTGCTGTAGTTGTTGTTGTACTTGTTGTTGTTGCTGCTGTAGTTGTTCTCGTTTTTGTTGTTTTTGTTGTTGCTGTAGTTGTTCTTGTTGTTGTTGTTTGTTGTTGTTCTTGTTGTTGTCCTTGTTATCGTTGTTGCTATAGTTGTTTTTGTTATTGTTGTTGTTGCTGTAGTTGTTGTTGTACTTGTTGTTGTTGTTTTTGTTGTTGCTGTAGCTGTTCTTGTTGTTGTTCGTGTTCTTGTTTTTGTTGTTGTTGTAGTTGTTCTTGTTCTTATTGTTGTTGTTGTTTTTGTTGTTGCTGTCGTTGTTATTGTTCTTGTTGTCCTTGTTCTTATTGTTGCTGTTATTATAAATATAATATAATAATAAGTAATATAAATATAATATAAATATAAGTAAAAACAAACATGATCATGCGTAATAAATAACAAATAAAATAAAACTTATCGATTTTAAACTCAAATAATTAAATTAATAAATCAATCAACAAAACAGGTATTTAAGATTAAAATATTATTTAATTTTAAATATATAATAACTACAGTACACATATTACTATTATATTATTAATAAATATATATATACATATATATATGACTAGGTTTGGTATTAAATGTTATAATAGCCGTAGGGTTGAAACACTCGATACGATTGAATTGCAATGAGGGATTGAGTGCAATATCTATATATATATATATATATACATAATACATATGTATCCATATATTTATGTATATATATGTAGTCAGGTATATGAGGACGTATTACACAGTATTGCGTGCATTCTTGGGCTCATTATGCACCTTCCGCGATTACTAGCGATCGATCGACGTCTAGTCGGCGAATGGGCGCCAGCCAGACCCAATACATATATGAATTTAGTAAAACATAACAGTCTACACTAACATACTATAGGTTAATACGATGGTAGATATGATATTTTGAATTAAAATCCGTTTTGTTGAGACATTTACAGTATAGTGTTGCTGGCTCTGAGAGACAGGAGTATTATTTAAAACAGTATAAAACAGCAACTGTGGTTACACACCCGGATTTAATATCTGTGTCAGCAACATTACCTACGAAAAGTCATGGTCTACCTCGTGCTTCACTCTTCACTTGTATATTTAACTCCTTTTTCCACCTCCACCCCCACCTCCTTTGCTAGATTGTTTTAGTTCTTGTACTTTCCTGTGTGACCGTAAGTCCTCTCTCTCTTTCTCTCTTTTCATAGTTTAGTTTGTAGTATTTACTCGAGGCTGAAAAATTTAAAAATCACTCTCTACTGATCTAAGCGCTTGTGGGAAAAATAACAATGTATATTATACGGTTGCCGCGGCGTGACTAATTATATTTCGTAAACCCGTCAAATAAATGTCTAATTTTCACTCAGACTTTTTAAATCTCTATTAGCTCTGCTTATGAGATTCTTTCAGAAAATTGGAAAATTATAATTTTTTTTTTAATTAACCAAATAATTAACTAAATCGTTTGAAATGCTCAAGATTTTTTTTTTCTATTAATACTATAGAAAATATTTATTATTAGAGTTATGTTCTATTTTTAAACTATGAGCCGAAGATGGAGTCTAACTTACGCTTTTTTTAACAAATCAATTAAAAAAAAAAAATAAACTAAAAAATGCACATGTAGAAAATTAAAAAATCTATAAGTGCAATTTTTTTAAATATTTTTTTTTTGAATAATTTATCATTTAAAAAAAAATCCAAAGTCTATTAGACGATGGCTAACTTATGATAAAGATAGCAGACAATTAACAATTTTCGGATTTTTTTTTTTCACTAATTAATTACAAAAAAAAAAAATCTAAAAATATGCACTCATAGAAAATTTAATGAACTATAAATGCAATTTTTCAAAATATTTTTTTTCATAATTTATCATTTTAAAAAAAACATCAAAAAATTTGTAATTGTCCGCTAATTTCAGGATCATTTTTTTTTTTAATTAAAAAAAAAATAGAGGGGACGAGGGGGTAACATGGGCCCCTAAAATTTGGAAGACCCATTTCGCCCCCTAATCATTCGAGGCACTCAAAATCTAGGGAGCCCATTTTGCCCCCCCCCTTCTTCTATGCAACCAAAAAAAAAAAATTCTTAAAAATTAAAATAAAAAAAAAATTTGTTGAAAAATAATTTTCCCAGCAGTAAAAATTGCAATGAATTTCCATAACTTTCAAAAAATAATTCCAAGGTTAAATTTTAATAACTTCTCTATTTACATTGAAAGAAAAAAAAACCTCGCAAAGAAAAAAATTTTCCCAAGAAAGTATGTAAAACGATCATAAATTTAAAAGTGGCAGTATTTTGTCTAGTTTTAAACAGTGTTAAGACGGTCAATCAGTTTGAACACATTAAAGTTAAATTTTTAAACCCAAAGACCTAAAATGTGTGAACGTGTCCTTTTTTCTTCTCTCTCTCCCTTTTCTCTTTCTCTTTTCCTTTTTTTTTATTTTTTCCCAGTAAACGCCTGATGTCGACAACATGCCAGTAACTCAAACTAATCCTAAACTGAGAACATAAATGTGTATAGTAATAGCGTAAGCTATAAGAAGATGGTATATAAGTAGTAGTCAAGTATTTTGGTCGAAAGTAATATAACATTATTTTTCGTTTGGGCTTGAGGACAGACCATAAATTATTCCCGGTGTCTCCCCACAACACTAACACCGTCAGCCCAAATTAGCAGGCTCTCTTTCCAGCCAGATAGTTTGCTACAACTATATAATATAAGCACACTGTGACACCATGACACTAGACTACGACACCCTGCCAGCATGCCTGTCTATAGTTTTCCACACTGGGAATAATATTGACAAACTTTAAACTATTAACTACAGTAAGGACCCAAGGTAACGACGCCTAGACATTAGAAAACGATAACTATTCATTTAGTTAGTTTTTTTGTGATTCAATCCTACAATTATTTTATTCTTTTCAATTTCTTATTCAAACTTTGTAAGATCAAAATTATTTTTCACAGAAAAAAAAATTTTTTTGGCGCAAGAAATATTTTGCATTATGAATTGAAGACGAAAATTTTCTTAGATCGAGAAAAAAATTTCTTGGCACAAAAATTTTTTACTCACTTCAAAAAATTTTTTCTTGCTCCAAAAAAATTTTTATTGTCAATATTATTGCAAAAAATTTCTTAGGTCTAGGACAACCAGCCTATTCCTTGTGATTTGACATCATAAAAATTATAGTAATTTCGCTTTACAACTTTATTAATTTTCAAAAAAAAATTTCCAAAAATCTATACCGTCAAAAAAAAAAAATTTATTTTCCATCAAATTTAGTATTTTCGCGAAGAAAAATCGCTCAGCTAGTCACTAAATCAAAAGATCGTGGACAGGTGTCTAGGTGCAAAGTAATCCTTAAAATATTTAAACACGGAAGTGCATTGTCCTGTTGGTGTCCTTGACTAGCAGGGAGTCTCTAAGAACGTCAGCCGATTGCATCTTTGTTAGTGAGAGCGCAACTAGCTCCCAGCATTCCTTCGGCTACATACCGATCTCGAGCTACCCTACGTTGCCCTGCAATACCTGGACAGCGAATTGCGGCGTGTTAGTGCCCAGTTAAATGTACGTACGTAACATCACAGCCATAATTTATCCATGCAACGAATCGAGTATAGCAGAGTCGAGTCTAAAGTTAAAATGAAGGAGAAAGAGCCATCGACTTGATGGCGCATAGACATCGGCATCGACATACAGCGACAGCTGGGGCGTTGCGCGGCAAGTTATGAACTAAACTTGTAGTGGGATAGAAGGGAATAGAACTTAACCAAAGAACCAGGATGGAACCTCTACTCAAGGATTCTGCACCAGTCGATTGTCAGAAGAACGCGGTAGCGAGAGTATAATAGAACCCCGCAGACTACTGGCCATTTCATACTGTATATCCTGCCTCCTGTACTGAGCTTTGCCATTATATTGTGTACATTGTACACTACCACCTTTTCGGTAGCACAGCCCACACCGCCAAAACTACAAATACATACATGCTCACATACTAAATAATATTGCCCGGCAGTACACGGTAAATGTTGACTCGTTCCTGCTCACGCTTTGAGCTTACATTATTTTATACCTCTACGCTTACATGCGTCCTACATAAATGGACATCTGGTCATCTATCGCCGTATGTTGGATATCACAATCCAATTCATACTGCTATGACTCATAATCTCATTTTTTTTCTTATTGTTAAATTTTTTAAAATTCATGAGAATGGATTAGAAATTCTGGTTTTTTGAAATCAAAAAGTGCATGGAAATTCGATAAAATTATTAATTTAGGCTGTGAAAAAAATTGTGTAAGACTACACTGTTCTAGTGTTAAAATACAGCAAAAAAAAAATTTATAACCTTAACAGATCTAATTTTATCTAGAATTTGAAAATTATATCAGCGTAATTTTTTCTATCTCAGATCGGACTAGATCATTGACTTCAAATTTCAAATGTTTCATAATTTTCCTCTTTTAGGCCTCAATCGACTAAAATTTTCATAGTTATGACTGAAAATACAAGATTCGAATTATTGCACACTCCGAGCGCGAAGCGTTGACTGTCGCCTATTCCGACAAAACTTTTTTTCCGGGTGACTAAAGTAACTGGGGGTAAACTGGACACCATTTTGAAAAGAAAAATATTCTATTGCTGCTCAAAAATATTTATTTACACTCTGAAGAGACGAGGGAATGCTGTACCATAATATCTAATCTTATGAACCTAAAAGTAATTTTTCGTAGATCTCAGATTGGACTAGATCATTGACTTCAAATTTCAAATATTTCATAATTTCCCTCTTTTGGGCCTTAATCGACTAAAATTTTCATAGTTATGACTGAAAATACAAGATTCAAATTATTGCGCACTCCAAGCGCGAAGCGTCGACTGTCGCCTATTTTCACCAAACTTTTTTTCCGGGTAACTGAGGCAACTTGGGGCAAAATGGACACCATTTTAGAAAGAAAAAAATGCTTTTGCTGCCCAAAAATATTTATTTACGGCTTCAGAAAAAACGAGGAAAGTTAGTCATGGTTCAGTACAGAAAAAGTTTTAAAATAGTTTGTCATTTGGTTTATATATGTATATACATTCATGTATCGAAAAGCTCAACAAAGCATTAAAGCGCAGAATAAATGTATTTATAAAAATTAAAACCTACCAAGTGTGTTATAATATAAAAAATATTTTCATATAGATTTGTGGGCATATTTACTTGTTCATAGAGCAATCGTTTTCTATCTATACATCGGTAACCCCTCGTGCACGCTTGAAAATCAATAGCACTTCGCACACAAAGCGTCATCGAGCCCGAGGGAGAGGCATAAATCACTGCCGACTCTTCTAGCCCCGTCTATACTCTGTATCTACCGCACACTACACATCTACACACAAACATACACACTCATATTATATATACTTTTATACGACATTATTTAAACCCTGCCTCGGGTTAAATATTTTTTAAGCCCAAAGAAAAAATTAAATCTTTACTTACCGACATCCAAACATCCAGCTATCAGTTTCTTTATAAGTATAATAATAATAGTAATTATTATTGTTATAACGAAAATAAAAAAAAATCAATTGGGTAATGTGTTGGTTTGAAAGACACGGCTGTCAAAAATGTCGGCGCGTCAGTCAACATAAATATAAACCATCCGTCTCTGTTTAACTCACAAAAGCTAATTCGTAATGTTTAATCCTTTTTGATGACGTACAAACTCATCTCTTACTCAACTAAATATTACAACATCTAAAAAGATTAAGAAATGAATATATAAAAAAATAAACAGTAATAATTATAGTAATACTCAGTTAGAAATTTTGTGTCAAATTCAACATATTGCGTTTGTGTTGACCTTTAACACAAATTTTATGTCAAATACTTAGAAATACAATCTGTTTTGACACAAAATTTAGGTAAATTCAACAGACGTTTCGTGGTAAAATTTACTCATAAATATGAGCACATAACCTAACCTACTCAAGTATAATTAAATCCGTAAAAGAATGCTACTCTCCCACCATTTTTCTACAGTTAAGTCATTACTGCGCATGCGCAGTAGTGCAAAGTCATGGACTTCATCATAGCGTAGTGGAAAACATCCCATTCTTTTGCAGACTATATACTAATCTAACCTAACCTTATATCCTACACGGAAAAAAATCAAGTAAATATGCCTATGCAGCGTACAAAAGGTTGTATAAGCACTATAGTTTGTATAAGCAGTCACATAAGAGTGACACATACTATAGAATAGTGTAACCGTTACTACGCTGCATAGGCATATTTACTTAAAATTTCTCTCCGTGTGGCGGAGCCTAATTATGGTAAATTACCGTAATTAACAGTATTTGAAAGAATTAAGGTATTCTACAGTAAACTTACTGTATTTTACGGCAAAAATACGGTATTATCACCGTAAATTTGCAGTATGAGAACGGTAATTTACTCTAAAATTGTGGCAAGCCTGTGATATTTTACCATAAAGTGAAGCTTACGATAAAACTTTCGTAAACTGTGGTAGGTTGCCGTATTTTTACCGTAATGCACTGCAAAATGCTTACGTAACCGTAAACTGCGGCAAATTTACCGTAGAAATATGACAATTTAGCAAATTATTTCGATTTTCGGTAACTTTTCTAAAAAACGAGTTTAACATGTTCAATTATTCAACATAAACTTTGTGTTAAAGGTCAACATAAGGCAATGTGTTGAATTAAGGGAGCAAAGGTCTGAGATACAAAAAAAAAGAGCATGTTTTTTTGATTTTTTTTTTCAGAGTTCTTTCTTTTTTAAAATTCTTAAAATTTGTTACACTATTAAGCATCATTTCAAGAATATTCTGTGAAATTTTCATAAAAAAATATTGAAAAATAAGCCAGTGGTAGTGGGGAGAGACGAGTAACCTCAAAAAAAGTTTCCATGCGGTAAGAAGGATAACTCTTGACTGCGTCATCTGAAATCAAAAAACCAAAAAGATTTTTTTAGTGCATAAGCTTATCTTCGATTTGAACGAAGTGATTTTTTTATTTTTTTTTTCAATTACTGCTTCTTTTTGAATGAAACAAAAGGAACAATTTTTGGAAAAAATCAGAGTTTACTGCACCTTTACCAAAAATTCAAAAATGAATATTTTGTTGAAATTCAAGATGAATTCATGTATTACTTCTGTGTGGAAAACCAAAACAAAAAATGAAACCAAATAGCTTTCTAACAGAAATACAAAAATTCCAAACTGCGTATGAGAAATATAACGAAAAATTAACATTTGTACGGAATAATCCTGGTGGGTAGCGCTACGCTAAAGGGAATAGAAAAAGGAGTAAAACGTATATATAAATAGTAGTATAAGAAGAGTAAAAGTAAAAGAAATAAAAATAAAAAATAATAATAAAGAAAAAGAAGCTGACTCGCATAGTCTTTACTACACTAGTCTTGAGTTGTTCTTGCTTGGAAAGAAGAATAAGACACGAGTGCGATAAAGACAACGGCAATAAGAGGAATGGAATAGAATAGTGCCGAGGGTTTGTTAGAGTCTTGGAGGTGATATAGGAGTCATGGCAGGGGTTGTTGAATGTCAGGGGAATGATGTAGAAAAGAGATGTAAAAAAAAGTGAGATGAGATTCTTCAGAGTAGGGACGCAAACGGGTTTCAAATGCATTTCTAACGGGTGCTCTGTCCTCGAGTCCTTTCTTAATATTTTCTACCCGCCAGGAGACGGATTTTTGAATTTTTTGTCTGTATGCCTGATTGGGGTTGAATTAATAAATTGAAGAGCTAAATGCGGAATTGATAATTTAAATGGGGTTTTTTAAGTCTAAAATATCATGTGAGGTGTAGACTGGCACCCTGTATAAGCGGGAGCTCAATGCGCATTATACGTATGTATATAGAGTCGAAGAGAGCATCGGAACAGAGGTCGAGTGCTGGAGAAGTGGCGAAGGGATGCTGAGGCGCGAGAGGGGTTTCAGGGGAGATAATGTGGGGGGAGATGTTCTCTGGTGGGGGCAGTAGTGTAAAGCGCGCGCGCCACACAAGTTTTGGGAGGTTAAAGTGGGGGTTGGTTGAGAAAAAAGAATAAGTTGATGCGGTAGTATGTATAGTGTTTAGTTGTGGAAGAGAATAACTGGCGACTGGTGAGTATAAGAGTGAGACACGGGGGAGAGACTGGAGACGTTTTAAGGGGAAAAGAACGACGGGGTGAAAATAAACTAAAATAAAATAAAGACGGGTGATGGTCGTGTCCTCACCCAACCCCGCTCATGCCCTCAACTCTCAACTCTCTCTATACTACTCTCTGGAGTATTATTATTATATATACTGAGACCAAGACAAAGTCGATAGGAAGGTCACGCACTGTTGTTTGCCGCTAATGCTGTAAATTATTTATTATGTACGATCGAGGCGACTGATCGATTTATGTATTTTTTTTTACGTCTAGCTTAGATAACCTTATTGTTTTTTTTTTTTTCCGAGAATTTTTTAATTCACTCCTACAAAAAAAAAATTGAAAGAATATTCATTAGATTTCCAATGAAAAGTCTTGACAATAATGACTTCATTAAAAAAAATTGAAAAAAAAAAAAAAAAAAAAATACTGTGCTCGGGATTCGAACCATCGACCTCAAGGTTACTGAGCGAAATTCCACACTACGAATTCAGGGATGCGTTTGTTTGATTTCGATGAGTATAAAAATTGGTGCAGGGGAGAGTGAGGCAAAATGGGCCTCTTAAGAAAAAGTGACAGCCCCCCCCCCCTTCCCCCTTCAGGGAAAATCTTGACGAAAATTTCATAAAAAAAAATTACTGTGCTCGGGATTCGAACCATTGACCTCAAGGTTACTGAGCGCAATTTCGTATTGTGAATATGGGGATGCGTTTGTTCGATTTCGATGACTATAAATATTGTTATAGAAGAAAGTGGGGCAAAATGGGCCCTTAAAAAATAAGGGCTTGTAATAGAAATAAGTCCGTTTTGCCCCCGCCCCTATAGCTACAAGTGTCTTAGTGAAAAGAAGTTATGATGATAAAATGACGAAAAAGTAATAAAAGCCTGAAATACCACTTTTTCTCTAAAGTATACAATTTAAAATTACAGCTAAATTAACAGATGCAATAATTCGAAAGTTATCATTAGGGTGACGAGGGCATCTCTCAATATATTTTCCCCACGTTATATACGCATATACGACACGTGAGCCTATGATTGGACAATGAAATTACTTGTGCAATGTAATGTATTGATCCACTCGCAAGCCTCCAGCGCATCGTACACACGAGGATTCGATCGTTTGAATTTTCGTCTCTACTAAACAAATATATAATTATTTATAAAAATTAATTTGTTATTAATTACAACTCAAACATTTATGAAAACTATATTTATCTAATAAAATTTATTAACTAATAACATATTTATTTATTTAATTAAATACCTACACGGCAGAGGAAAAAAAATTTTTTTTTTTATTTAGTAATTTTTATTATATTAAAACAGATTTGTACGATTTCACTGTAGGTTGTTTTAACCATAAATAGAAAAGTGGATCGAGAAATGAAAGGACCACCTTCGCATTTAATGTAATTGCATAGTTTCGCAAACGATAATCAATCACGTGTCATAAATGAACCATTCAAATTATACAAATGCAATTGAATTATATATATACATATATATGTATACATATATATAGATGCGCGAATATCCTTTCACACTTTAAAATGAAATTTTAACCGCAGGCATTAAGCTGCTTTTTTATCTTATTTACAATTACTGTAAGAGAATATTTATATAATTTTTTATTTAAATTTTGTCTAGAAGTATATTAATATCGTGCCCCGAGTCAAATAAATAATTTGATTTTGACCTTTTTGACTTATTTGACTCAGTTTTGGCTATACTTAGTAACTCATTAAGTTGACTTGATTTTGACTTAATTGACGATTTTGGCTATACTTAAATCACTGAGTTGACTTGATTGACTTAGTTCTATCTCCATTTGTTAACTCATCAAGTTGACTTGATTTTGACTGAATTGACTTATTTGACGATTTTGGCTTACACTTAAATCACTGAGTTGACTTGATTGACTTGGTTTTGTCTACACTTGTTAACTCATTGAGTTGACTCAATTGACTTGACTTTGGCTATACTTGTTAACTCATCGAATCGACGTAATTTTGACTTTCTAAGCAAGAGAAAATCACCTAATCGGTTCATTTCTGACTTGAATAAGCGCGCCAAAAGTAAATCAAAACTGAGTTCTACTTTTTAGAATATAATAATATCATCTATTTCATATTATATCAATAACTGTTTCTGCATTACTTTTTTCAACTTAAAAATTTGAGTCAGTTTAAAGTCACGTTGACTTGGATTTGATTTAAATGGCTCAAATTTAAGTCAACTACCCGTGTAATAAAATTTCGTTTCAAATAGAATCAAACGAATTTCGACATATAGAGCCTTATTCCGATAAAGTTCATAAACCTCTAATTTGGAACTTTTTATAACCGTTTTTTGGTTCTTATGCTATTGGTTTTTAATGGGAACTTTATCAGAACGAGGGTACAATCTAGTGAAAATAAGTTTTAATAACGTTCTTTGTTGACCCAAAATTTGCTTGTATAAAGCCCTAGATAAACTTTTGTTTACTATCAAACCACAAAAGTTCCAGTCAAAGTTCTAATCTATCTCAAGTTTGAAAGTTATACATGTCCAACTTGGAAACTGTGGAACTTATTGTTTTTAACATGGGTAAGTCGAATCCAAAACGTGACTTGATTGGCGTAAATCTACACTAAGTAAGAACACTTATTCAAAATCGAGTCAAACCCAAAAGTGTTCTCATATCTGAAAATATGTTTTTCATTTATTAGAAAAATATCTTCAACTTGTCTTTCTTTAATTTCAATTTTCAGAATTACGCCAAACCAAGTTATTTTATTTACCCGAGGCGCGTCCAAATTAGTCCATGACCCGTCTGTACATATGATAAATATGTAAGCAATATTACGGGCAACGATCTTTAGCTCGCAAGTTGTTAAATTCCATCGACTATATGAACCTTTCCATTGGCGTATTATACATATGGGTATTTATATAAATATATGTGTGTGTGAGAAAGCGCGTACGCACTCAACACACTAAAAAAAACAGTCGGCATTGGTAGGTATGAGTTGCCAACAGATTGAATACCGTACGCAGCAGCAGATAGTAATATAGAAAGTGATAGCACTGTTTCTTTTCCAGTCACCTGTCAATCTTTTTTTTAGCGCACGCGTATAAGCCATTCAACCAACCGCTTTTAACATGTATCTGATATAAACATATCTATTCTTGAGTTGTGACGAAAGTTTGATAAAAATCAATGGTGAAATTATTACGGCCGTTACTTTAAATAGATATTGAATACTCTGTTTACTATTTACAGGCTCTTATGCCCATAAAATGCTGGAATGTATTTTGGTGATTTTCCTGGGGGTGTAATCAAACGAAAATTGATACTCCTGGGATTAGAGTTGTGCTTCGTTTTTATATATACTTATTCCCCATTGCGTTATTTGTAAATTTATTTATTATTAACTATAATTTATAGTAAAATTAAAATGTTTGAAAATTCAAAAGTCAAACCTTCGCTCATAATATTTATTTTTCATTTATCTCTTTCAGTTTAATTTTTATTATTCAAAATTTTTTTAAATATCCCGCCTTTTTTTTCGATGTCGCTTTTTATTTATTCCTTCTGCCACACTAGTGCTGCCACCTGTAGTTGGTGGAGGAAAAAAAAGAATAGAAAATGGCAGTTAAATTTTTTATGAATTACCGGTTTTCGTTTTTTTATTAATTACAATTAAACAAAAAGGATTTAAATGGTGACTTTTCATAGAGTTCTTTTGACAAAGGATACAAAGCTGTGAAAAAAAAATTGGGTTATTTCATTATATTTTTCTAAAGTTATCGTGATTCCTAAATGTATAGGTAACAGCTGACAGCTCTGGTTTTCTGAATAAAATAATCAATTTTGAATTAAAGGAATAATGAATCGACTTAATACCGGGTCGAAATTATGCTTTAATGAAATATCTTTGTACTAGTATACAACCTAACCTATGTTACTATAATAAAAAAAAATTAGAGATGATTTAATGTGAGTAAATTAGTCGAAAAAAACAAGCCGATCGTAAAGGACAGACGTCGCGCTTGAGGTGTGCAATAGTAAATTGATCTATTAGAAAAAAAGTTTTAATTCGGTGTGATTAAGAGTGAAATTAAGATGTTAAAGACCATTACGCTTAAAAGCAAGATCATGTAGTAAAAATTGTCGGTGAACAAGCGACTCGTGTTCGAAAATGAGGGAGCAAGATTAGTACAACTACGGCGTGCGAGAGGACAGGAAGAGAAGGGGAGAAAGAGATTTTCGTTTATAAGAGTGCATAAAAAAAAGCGAGCAGGAAAGTAAGAGAGCAGAGTGAAAGGTGTAAGAGAGAAAGAACTGGCAGGCAGGCGGACAGCAGGTGGTAGAGTCTGAGATTGGGCCCGCGCTCCTGAGATCTTGCTCTTGTGCATAGTATATATAACAACAACCTCAAGGAGGGTGCAGGGTCCAGGGGAAGTGGAAGCTTCCATTCCATTCCATTTCATTTTATTTCATTTTATTTAGTATATGCCTTATGGCTACGCTCGAGAGAAAAGGCAAACAAGGATAAAGCCCAATGAGTTTCGTGGAAAAAGATCCTCTGATGCGCTTGTATACCTTAATCCTCAAACCAACGTCCAAGTGCTGGGGAAGAGAAAAGAAGATGCTACTCTTCATAATATAAAGGAATAGCCTGGACTTTTTGACTGGTTTACTGCTAAAACATTTCTTGGGATTCTGTCTAACTAAATATTCTACTATCTTTCTTAAAATATTTTTCAGCTTCCGGAATCTATAGAAAATAAAAATCTTCACTCCATTATATTTACAGTTTATAGAAAACAATATATTTAGCATGAATAGTGCGTTTTCATAAAAACCTACTGGATAGTTTTGCAAAAAAAATTGATTCCGTACATCCGCATATTCTTTGCTTGTAAGCAAGGAAATCCCTGGTGGATCCGAATTACAGTAAATTACCGTAATTTACAGTAATATACCCTAAAAATGTAGTAAGCCTGTAATATGCTATGAAGACCCTAAAATATCGTAATTTATGGTAACATACAGTTTTCTACGGTAAACGTACGGCAAAAATACCAAAAATGATCTATTTCCCATAAATTACCGTATAGTACCGTAAATCACCGTAACGTGTGACTGGCTTTCCGTCAAAATACCGTGTCTTACGGTAAATTGCGGCAAAATGTAGTAAGCTACTGTAATTTACCATAGTTCGGATCCACCAGGGAACTCTATAACTCCCAAATTACTAACCGATTGGTCGGCTTGTCTATCATTACTTTAAGAAGACTCTAAATTATAGTCCGACGAAAAATGTTAATTAAATTACTTATAATATGTACTAAAGGACATCGCGAGCCATTGAACCTGAAGGATGTGTAAGCAAGTATCAGTGGTCATAACCTCAAACACCCGAAGATCACACTCAGTAGAGTGGATATAATACAAGTACATATAATGGAGAAAGAGGGGGCTAAGGACAAGCAATCGAAAGAAGGAAGAAGGTCTTTGAGAAGTCCAACAACATCACATTAGTTTTCTTTCTTTCTCTAGACTTACATTATACCATAATACCTTAGCTTCGGCAAGTTGTGTGAGAAAGAGACGGCCAAAGGACTAGCTAAATCGAGTGGTAAGGTAACAGTGTGGTGTTGTGCGGTGGGCGAGTTTGCTGCTGACGGCATTCCTACAACAACGCACCAATGTGCTTTAGACGAGTCTTTTATATACACTTATGTTGCTGATGTTGCTGCTAACAAACAAGACCGACGAAGAGAGAATACTTCTGTATGCATGATATATGTGTGTGTATTTGTTGGTAAGGAAGAGCGTAGAGGGGGAGAGTATGGGCGCAATGCGATCGTAACATTGCTGGGTTTCGATCGAGTATTCTCGGCAAATCTCGAGCAATCTCGGCTCTCTGCGCGTCATCACGTTTCAACGCAACACATATGTACGCTACTTCATGTCACTATTGTATGTATATATATGTATGTATATATGAATAAATATGTATTGAAAGTCTCTAAGTATCTGCTCTGATTAACATCCTTTCATCGCCTGTAGAGCCTCTAATCTATGATTTCTCTATAGATTATTTAATTGACCATAACCTGTATCCTAATATTATGATTAAGCAGATAATAACTGAATTTAAAAATCTATAACGTCATATGATTTATCACATAAGCTTAAAATAATAAAAAATGTGATTTATGCATTATATTAAATCTGGTTCACTTGTGATGTGGATTTGTTGTTGTTTTTTAGTCGCGATCCAGCGACCCCGAATATAATAGGCCGCTTTCGAATGACGCGGAAGAGACCGATGTTGAAGTGAGTGAGTGAGAGAGAGGGAGAGAGAGAAGCGGTTAAGCCGATCGCGGTTGCCATGGTGACTCCCGTTGAACGACGGGCCACTTCCGGTTTCGTCCGTGACGCCCTGGCTCGTGGCACGAGGCACTACACGTCGCCACCCGCAGGATATGTGTTTTTTTATCTTTTATTATTGAGTTCTCGAGTATTCGAGTGTCTCTGCTTGCCTCCATCTCTCATTCTAAATCTAATACACTACACTAAACTCAACTATGTACTCATGTACTAATTCTCGTTTACTAAACGACTATCTTAATATTTTACATCAGAGGATCATTTAATCATTATTCGGTTCTTTTTAATAAAAGTAAAAAAAAGATAAATTATCGATAGGAAATTCATCATTTGATCGCAATAACCTGTTATTATTGTCAACATGATATACGAGATTCGTATTTGTTTTTTTTCTTTTTTTTTCGACTAAGTAAATTCAAGTTATTTTTTAATTTCCCGAGCTAGTTACAATGTCCGTAATTTATTTCAATAAGTGTATATCATCAACTGCTTGTGTATAGAAGCTACAAGTAATAAAATTTTACAATCTCAATATAATTAATGCTTTATTACTTTTTATTGCGTACATAAATTTTAAATCAGTGCATACTTTTATCTTAATTCAATTCTACTAAGTCGATTACAGTCTAAATAAAAGACGTGAATAAAATGTTTTCGACGTGAGAAGCTGCTGAAAATTGCAGGTGGAGACAAAGACTTAACCTCGAATAATAAACTCAATGTTATCTTATGTAAAACAATTTATTTTAAAGAACTAGTTTACATGTTTTGCGTGCAGGCGCGCGTGTCGTTTTTCATATATTTATTACAATCACGTGGTACAAAATAACCAATAAAATATGCTCACATCTTACCTTAATCATATAAACTCTATCGTCTATTAAATGTTTCTTCGATATTCTAGTATTCAAATTGCCGCATTTTGACTGTAAAGTACGGTGATTAACTGCAAGTTTACCGAATGTTACGGAAGTTTGCGGCAATCTATGGTAAAATAACGCAAACTTTCGGTAAAGCTCGGTAATTTATGGTCAATTACAGTAATTTACCGCAATTTGAAGCCATGGTACCGTGATACAGTGAAATACTTCACTTTATGGTAAAATTCCGTAATTTTGCAGTATATCAGTACGTTTACGAGGAAATACCGCAGGATTGCCGCAAATTAGGATCTGCCAGGGTAATTAAATATATTTATTTCAATGTATATCGCCTCGGCAATTGTGTATATTTTTATGCTTAAAAGCTCTTCGCCAATCCTATTACGAATAGTTTGGCTTTGAATATTTTCATGTCTTTTACATTATCGGGATTGATGTAAAGAATAAAGTAGTCACATATAAATATAATATTAAATATTATTTAAACTAGGAATGATGATTCTATCGGTTCACCTTTGAGTGTCTATAGCCCCGCGAAGCTAGCTAAGGAATTTTAAATAGTCCGTGGGAAACGTTGTGCACTTGACTTGGATGGTCACGACGGCTACGACGTTATCCTCCTCCTCCTCCCTCCCCCAGTGGTTCTACCACTTCTTCAGCGTATTTATTTGCATAGCACGTGCGCTCGCTTACCAACCAACGAGTTTAAACCTCTACACACATCCGCACGTACAGACACTCATTCTCATGCATCTAAACCATTGCCTACCGTAAACTATAGTCTTTCCCCAGATTAATCAACCACCGATACGATGACTTACAATATTTATCAGAGAAAAAGCGTCAAACTGCGGAACCAAAATATTGTTTGATGACGAGCCAAAAAACTTTCATTGGCTGCAATGCTTAGCGGATTACCTTGTAAAAGTACCGAGATAAGCATAAACGTTTAAATTTCTTCAGTATTGAGTTTAATTCCACCGCAAATTATGTGATGGTGAACTTGCTCCCACTACAACAGAGGACGCAGGATCAGGACGCGCCGTGTTTGAGATCCAAATGCATTCCTTTCTCTATCTTAACTCTCTGGTTTGTTTTTTACTTTTTATTTTATTTGTATATACATATAAGTATATAAAATATTCCGTCTTGCTTACACAAACATTGTGTCCTTGTCCTCGGACGTTGAGCACTGCAGCACAGCGCAGGTCCTTCTCTGCCCAGATACAATCTCCGTAAACTTTTACACACTCCCGAGCGTCATGGTGGTACTAAACTCCCACCCGCTGCTACACACTCATGCTCAATATATACTTCTCAATGTGCTGGAGAAGAAGCCTATACATATAAATATATATATGTATAAATACAAGCTTCTATCCGGCAACCAACTCCGACTAAAACTCCATCCCGCTTATGTATTTGTATTCTATCTTGTTCTAACCAGAGTGTATAGCTATCAACATGGTATCGCCCGGGTTTCTTTTCTTTCCGCATTTCTTCTCGCCCGAACGAACTCGTCTATAAGATTAATTCCCCTTTGTGTAACTATCCAACGGCAAAGTAGCAACACCAGCCAGGAGCTAACAGTTGGAATGGAGTCTATACTAACCAGCCAGCTCAAAACATTACACGTTTAAATGCATGGTTATGGTTACATTACTATGCCCCTTACTCCTGCTGTTAAGAGTACTGGTGAGTTGTGAGTATATAACCCATTCCGCCATGGGCTTTTTCTCTCCCACGGTCGTCGTCGACGCCGCGACTGTCACGGTGGCGTAGGAAAATCAGGTTGTTGCCCCCTAAGACATATCCAACAATGATGATAGGCTAACTTGTGCTGCCTTTTCTTATTTATTATCCTTGTTTTCTCTCTTTTATCCTCCTTAACAACACACACATGTATATATTTATAAATTTATTTGTACGTTTATAATTCGCCCACGTACGGATGTAAGGTTGCTATTTATTACATCGAATGTCAGTTTTCATTTTATTTTGACCTTAGACTTATCGCTTACTTGTTGGTCGGCTCATCCCCCAAATCACTAAATCGAGAGCAAACCTTAAGAGGGAGTTTGGTCTCTAAGGGACACAACTTTTATTTTCGTAAATAGATCTTGAGGAACCCACTTGGATCTTTGAACTAAACTTTTCTTTATGCTCCGGTGTATTCCTTAATATTTCATGAAATTTCTAACCTCGCAAAACCCTAACATATTATTACGGTTTTTTATATCGATAACTTGATTAAACGCAATATAGAACAGATACATTTTCTAAATTCACTCTTGCGACGAGAAATATTATTCTTATAAAAGTATTCTAGTAGTTAACTCACTTGTGAGAAGTAATTAAAAATGGCAAGTGCTCAATACTTTCTAACCTCAAATCACAATGAAATTCTCCAGACGTATATTTAAATTTCTAGATCAATTTAATCTAATAGATTAAAAATAAGGTATTCTGAATTAATAATCAAACTTTCCTTTATCTTTTATCTTTTTTTTCCTGCTAACCACCCACCCAAGGTCCATAAATGTACAAGACAATAATTTTTAACGGAAAGATCTGAATAAATTCTTTAAGGTTCCCATAACCCACGTCCTCACCTTTTAAGCCGCGTCCTCTGAAACCGAGTTTTTAAAACACTGTCATGCTTCACACGCCAGCATGTGTGTGTATGTGTGTGCGTGTGTGTTCTGTCTACCTAAGCGATTTTCATTTTCTTCATCTTCTTCTTCTCCTCTTTACTGTCTTGTCTTGTCTACAGCTCATCTCCCTGTCCTTATTCATAAGCCATGTTTCTGTCTCATATATCCTCTCATTTCTCTGTCACACAAAAATATCATCCTCTCACATTGCTCTCTTTCTTCTTCTTCATACATATATCGAACTCTCACGCCACACACCGAGAACAAGTTCGACCGCCTCAATTGCTCGGCATATCTTTCTACCTGCGGCTCAGTCTTCTTTTATATTGTCTTTCATTTTTCTTTCTCTCCTTCCCTCTCTCTTTCTTACTCAGCCTCGTTCATATACAGACACACGTGTTAACGGTCACAAAAGGTGCCTGACAACGATGGCGATGAGAACAACCAACAACAACAGTGTACAGTGCCTTAATACCAGTTTGCCTAACACGTAGTTGATATTTGAGAGACAGAGACGAAGCGAAGACAAAGATAAAAATTGAAAGAAAAAAAACCAAACAACCAATACGATTAGATCTAGAGTGAGAGCGTGAGAGGAAGCAGCAGGGAATGAAGAGAGAGACACAAATAACTGCATAGCTAAGAGTCCGTCACGGAAACACCAAGACGCGTGCCCGTGATTCGACCTCCACTTGGCGCAATATAACCCAGGCATTTGTTCGTTCTCTGGCGATTCGTTGATGGCGCCACTGACGGCGTCTTTCTTATCCTCCTCGTTCGCCATCAGGGTGCGTTGGCCTCCTCCATATTCAGTCGACTTTCGCGAATTTGCCGTGCTAAAATTCTCCATGGAGATTGGTTTGCTCGCGACAGTTTTAAGTCCTCACGGACTCTTGGTCGCCTGATGGTCCACTGTCTACTCCTTCTTCTGACTGCCAGCACCATCACCAGCGCCAGTCTCTTCCACTACCTTCTCTTTAACCACCTCCATATTTTTCTCACGCATCACACGTTTGTTTTTACACTCCTTGGCTTTTGAGAGCATCGAAAATATATATCCAGTCGCTGTATTCCGTAGACGACCTCGCCAGCTAATGTAGAGAGATACCGGGCCCCTTAACCGGTATAATTATTCCCCTCAAGCGTGGGCAGATCACGGCGTTCTGCTTGGACTCTGCTCAAACTAAACGAACAACAGAATCAACATATCTTTCTCTTACTCTCTTTCTGAGTAAGAGGTTAATACCCAAGACCATCACTCTTTTAAAACGAGACCAATAGTAATCTGACTATCACTCTGACGGCCACTTACTCCTCCTTATGGCTCTACTTATTGAGTATAAACTTGGCATTTTTCTTATAAATATTTTATGGAATTCGACTGTTGCAAGTCTTAAGGAATGCGTGTCAAAGGGCGCCATCAAAGTACCAAGGATCGAAGGTGCCAGTAAACCCACGATCAGAATCCCAGACGATTAGTAGTATTCTTCTTGTCGGTCTTGTTCTTCTTATTCTCTCATGGAGTCTCTAGAACAAACCAATTCACAGCATTCCTCAGTACTCTCTCGAAGACAACATTCGATAAGAAGACGACAGTCCTAAGACGCTGGATCTACTCGATATCAACTTCCGTTATATGTGTATATATATACATATGTAAATACATATTTAAAGTCTTCCTCACTCCTGTGGGATCAACTTCTTGGTCTCAAACTCTCTTCAACTCCAACAAATTCGCCATACCACCAGCACATACTTATATCCCCACATTGCCAAGTTTGTTCGTGAGTCACTTCTCCTGTGCTCGACCACAAGTCTCTCGCGTCCATTCCTCACTTAGCTATCTCACGGTCCGATGGCCCCTTCATTCTGCACCCGAGAGATACTCGTCTTTTATTTATTTTCTTATTCATTTTTATTATTTTTTATATTTCTTTCATTCTTTTTCATCGCTCCAGAAAATCGTTCGCGTATCAACCATCAGCCCATTCCTTCTGCTCTTCTCCTTTTCCTTCTTGTTTCTTCATCCCCTCACATCGCAAGAGCAAGCAAGATGGGTATCGAGGAAAGGACTTAAGTAAAAATGCTTCCATTAAGGATATTGAAAAATGAAATAAATTTAAGTTGGTGCTTGTGGCTTATTCACGGAGGAGATGAGAGTTAATGTAGGTACTTGACATGGTTAAGTGCACGGCAAATGAGACCGATACATTTTAAAGTCTCACTCCCTGATATATCTTCGCTCTTTCCCCTCCCCCTGCCTCTCATACAAACAGAGATCTTCAAGATGCCCTTTGTTTGTGTACACACATACTAAAAAACGGTATAATATCCAACCGGTACGAGCACGAATGAGATTGCTGTGATATATATTTATATATAAAGAGGCCACCACCCTTGGCTTCGACTTGGTCGCTCAGATTGTTCTGCTGGCATCAAGTACACTACGAAACGTCACTGACCCCGCTACTCTTCCCTCATTTCTTCCTCCATCTTCTTCTTCTTAACGTTGCCTACGTGTCCTTCTGGTCGCCTACGACCCCCCGAGTACTTCCAAGGACCTAACGGTTCTATTTTTGTTTACTTCCAATCCAAACCTCCAATCAAAACTAGCCAATTGATGATCCAAATTTAGGCGGGAAATTCAAACTGCATTAGCGCCACATGCTATGCATCAGTTGAAAGATAATATTGTGTGTGTTGTTAATAAAATATGCTGGTCTTTCTCAGCTGGTGGCTCGGGGTTCCTCGTCCTACGAATGCAGATTGTCTCCTTGGCGAATGGAATGCAAGAAGAAGAAGTAAAGCAAGGATGAGGAGCGAGGATGAGGGAAGAGTGCATCAGCGTTGGCGGTAAAAGGAAGACCCGGAGAGGGAAGAGTGAGAGGAGGCGGAGGAGTCGAAGGAAGAAGGAGTTGAGAGAGCAGAGCAGTGCAGAGTACTCTGGGACCAGGTTGGTTGTACTCAGACTCTCACTGGGATAACGATCGATGCAAGGTTTCCAGTTTTTCTTCTTTGGGCGCGAGAGTGTGCGCTCTTCTGACGCGGCAAGCACTAAGTTGGTAACTATGCAAATTATAAAAGAGACTTGGTAGCTCTCCTCCATTCCCTCAGCCATAACTTTTTGTTTTTCATTTCTCTCTTATTTAGCATACTTTTTGTTATTTATTTTATTATTTCTTTTGTTATGTCTTTTCTCCAGCGCGTTTACTCGACACTCCGAGGGGCCAATCTCACTTCAGCCTCCTGGACGACTCGTTTTTTTTTATTTCTCATCGTCTCCGTCGGCGTCGTTGCCACCACTGCCACTGCCGTCGTCGTAGTCGTTCAAACAATAAGAAAGTCATTGGGATTTTATTTTCAAGCACATATATATACATATATATAAATGTATACTCACTCTCTTTGTTACACTCGCTCACTTTACTTGTTTTACTTTGGTTCTTTGGCTCTTTACCCTCCGCGGCTCTCCTTCGCCACCTCCATTATCCTCCGCTGCTGCTCACTCCACCTCTACAGCTCTTTACTCTTTTCTAATTCGTCTTCTCTTTCTGTCTTACTCATCGACAAGTTATTCGTCTCGGTCGATCTCACTGTACTGGTACCTCTACTCCTGTATTTCTGTGTGCTGTGCATGAGAAGTCCGTTGAGAAGTTGCGACTTACTGAGTGAGTGAGTGAGTAGATCTCCACGGCCCTCGATTTCTCTTTTCTTTTCTTTTCCAAAGTCGACAGAGCACATTCTACGCGGCCCTCCTTCCCACCTCGACTTTGTTTTTTATTTTTATTTATTTATTATTATTATTTATTTTATTCTTATTCTTATACTTTTATTTACTTTTTTTGTTTTGTAACTTCTTAGCCTTATTCGCCATTTCTTGTCTCCTTGTTCTTCTTCTTGGTCTTATTATAATTCTCATTCTTGCGTTTAACCGAAGTAAAGCGTTCGTGCATCTGGGATTTTCAATTAAATGAAATATTCAATTTTAACCCGTTGAAACGATAATTCCAGGGAGCGGTCTTTCTTACGGTATATATGGCTCTTGTTCTTGTTGTTCTTATTGTTGTTATTGGTGTCTTATGTATGATGAGGAATCGTGAGAGTCCTGAGGCCAACGGACCAATCAAATAGCCTCATGATCGAACAGAAATGAAACTACTGCTACATTAAACTAGTTGAGAGAAAATGAGAGCGACTATTATCGCCAGGTATAATAATTCGCGCAGTTTCACCAGGTGAGACCTCACCGTGACCAATATATCGTACAAAAAGTACACATCCTAAATGACTAATCAAGTCTTTTATACTCTTCTCAAAACTGAAGTAGCAGACATTCTCGAAAGTTGGTGCAAATTTGGTTGAAGGTCTATGATGTCACCCACTAACACCCCAGGGGTTGATGAGAAAAAATAAAACCAGATTTTGGGGAATGTTTAATAAACTATAAAAAATTTTCAAACAAAACTTGTGGAGAAAAAAATTTGTATACAAAAGTATATGAAATTTTCCAAAAACTGAGATGATAAGTTGATGGTTAAGTCGATAGTTGATCCGTCAGTAATTTAAATTCAACAGTTAAAATTTCATTAGCAAAAAATCCGCGCAAGTTTTTACTTGTCATGTAATTATATTTTTTATTTATATATATCCTACTGTACACGTGGACATACGATTTAACAACCGTTAACTTCTTTTGTGAGGACACTGACACAATTCAAACTCACTGTATATCAATCATGTACAGTTCAACTTAACTACTGTACTATTTATTAAAAAATTATTTTACCGTTCCCTCATCATACGACACATCATCCAGAACTTTAACTCCAACAAAGACGGCTCAAATTAATCCAAAAAATCTTGAATTTTTTTTTGTGATATTCGAAGTAAACAAAAAAAATTTTTAGTTGCCTTAAAAAAAAAAATTCATTTTCGCGGGCAAAATGGGCAATCCCCAAAAAGTTGAAAAAAAACTTCCAGATATAAAATTAAATTTTTTATTGGTAATTTACATAATGAAAAATGATATGTTACATAATTACAGGGTATGATACTAATCATTTTTGGATTTTTTTCAAAACGATAAATTATAAAAAAATAATATTTCAAAAAATTGCACTTATAATTTTTTTAACTTTCTACATGTGCACATTTTTATTTTTTTTTTTTTTTTTTGTAAATAATTAGTTGAAAAAAAAAATTCATAATAATGCTCAATTATATTTACAAAAGTAATTTTGAAATTTCCAAAAAATTTTTTTTATAAAATTTCGCCCCCCCCCCCATAATGAAATAATAAAAAAAAAATACTAGGATTGGATGTCAAGTAAAATGCCAGGTTTGAGGAACTCAGGATGTAACATCATGACAAAGGCCAAGCAAACCTGCTTGACAACCTGTTAAATTCCTATGAATGAGTGCCGGCTCATCCACAACCTCCGGTGACCGAGCAACGCGACCTAACCTGCAAGCCATCTTTAAATTCCTCCTATACCCGCCTACCTACAGAGGACTCATATCATCGAGCGCGTGCTCAAACGAGTTTACACCAGATAAATTTAACCGTTTACTATCCATTTTATTCTATAACTCACAAGCTTGCCTATTATTGTATTTAAATAAATTACCTAGATAAATTAATATGTAACGTTACGTAACACACGTATGCACGCATTGATTACCCAATTGATGAATGAGTCGAGACATAATAAATGCACCGATGAAAAGTTAAAAGCCTATCGCATCAATCAATAACTTGTTATAGTTATAATTATGGTAATAATTATAATAATTACAATAACAACTCGTTTAACTGACGTATTTATTTAAATGTGATGTCATCTACGGGTTATCGACGGCCTACAGATACTCCATCTATTGGCCCTCGGTTGATTATTTTGGTAAGATAATTTTTAGGGAGTATTTTATTAACATCAACGTCACGCCACGGTGTTAATCATCATCTCATTCGAAAAGTAGTAAGTGAACGGACAAGATCTTGAGACAACTCTGGACGCGTGAGATATACACACCAAGTATACACATATGTCTGCATGTATGATACCGCTGTAGAGGGAGGATTCAAAAAAACCGGTTATATAGACGCGTTAACTTGTTTTAAACACCATCAATATTTAACCAAAATCATTATGTACTGTAAAAAATTTTGGTGTTTCCTCTGAGAAATTTACACCTGGTGTAATTTTAGTACGGTGTAATATCATTTTTTTTACACCATTTCGTGTTACTTTGTAATTTTTGTTAATGAGTAGCAAATGATGATTGAAAATTTTTAATTACTTAAATATGTTTACATGGAGAAATTATTTTTGTTTGAAATGCTATGGTGTAAAGCCGGACCATGTTATCTGCAGAAATTGAGACAAACATGGGAAAATTACGGCCATAGTAAAATTGATGATATCAGAAGTTACTGTAACCATGAAATTTTACTATGGTCGCCC
The DNA here is from genome assembly GCA_030273425.1 of Microplitis manilae. Lineage (NCBI taxonomy): Eukaryota > Metazoa > Arthropoda > Insecta > Hymenoptera > Braconidae > Microplitis > Microplitis manilae. Next base: position 24,130,637 of record CP092727.1, read on the forward strand.
GGGTCACAATATCTAGCCTCATCGAACCCAAGTGAGCCTCAATCAAGCCTCACTGAGTGAAAAAAGCATTTTGAGCCTCAAATGATGTTCAAAAAGCCTCAATGAGCCTCAAATGATGCTCGAAGATACTCAATAAGCCTCGATGAGTCTCAAATGAACTATTCTCGACTGTGTAATTCAAATTCGATTAGTATTATTTGAGGCTCTTTGATCACCATTTGAGACTCACTGAGGCTCTGTGAGCCTTATTTTAGGAACCATTGAGGCTTTCTGAAAATCATTTGAGGCTCAAAATGCTTTTTTTATTCAGTGAGGTTAGATTGAGGCTTACTTGGGTTTGATGAAGCTATTGTGACCCGGGCGTAGTAATTTTTCCATGTGTTCATTTCAATTTCCGTAAGGCGGGCAATATGGCCCGGTTTTACTCTGACAACATAGCATTTCAAACAAGAAAATTCTCTCTGTGGATATTAAATAGTATTTTGGACATTTCGATATTTTTGCTGTAAAAAATTTGCGGAGTAAATTCGGAGCGAATACAAAGCGGGTTTTTATTTATTTAGCCACCTCGGAGTAAAATTTGCTCCGAAAGGGAGTACTTTAAATTGAAACTCCAGTTCAGAGTGAAATTTACTTCTAAAAGAAGTTTATTTCAGTATTGACTCCGAATCAAAATACGGATTTAAATACAATCCAGATCACTCCTAAAAAAACTTCATATTTACTCTGTATGCGGAGTGATTTTTTGTTACTCCAGAACTCCGAGTTCCAGATTATAATAAATCCGTATTCACTCTAAATTCACTCCCGATTTTTTACGTATATATAAATTATGATAAATTACATATTTACACGCATGCGCTTGACGGTGTAAAAATTTTTAATTCACACCACGATATTTGGTGTAATTTTTACACCATTTATACAACATTTAACCCAAAAATTTTTTACAAAGTATATTATTATTATTAATATATGTGTGATGTGTAATGGTGTGTATGTATGTCTAACATACAATTGCGTAATTGCAATAGGTTATTTAATAACAATATTTTTTAATTGTTCAATAGAAGGCCGCATGATTTAGATTATTGTTTCTATCAAGGACAAATAATGAGAAATCTTTCAAATCGGCCTCGTCGACGTGTCTCCGTTTACTGATTTGATTATATATATATATATATATATATATATATATATATATATATATATATATATATATTTGTTCATATAGGAGAATTTTATTTAAATACGAGTGTGTGGCATTAACGTCGCCATGATCGCGATTAATGCGTCACGCGGTCGCACATTAATGTACGCTCATATATTTATATGTATAGATAATGTGTACAGTATCTTGTGACTGTACGAATGTATGAATGTTCGAGTGTATGTGTGCTTATATGAAGTATTCTCGTAAGACTTCAGATATTCTTCCTGGTTATGCACTCGTACCACTTAATATATGCATCATTCATTATAAAAAAAAAAAATATATATATATATATATATATATATATATATATATATATGTGTGTACCTTTTTATTGTGGCATATTTTTATATGTCAGTAATTTTTTATCATTTTTTTTGCGACCGTATTACTATTTATGTATAAAGACAATATTGATCGAAAACTGGCGGATTACTCTATTAGTTCCGATATTCGAGTAAACTTGGATTCAAAAAATATATATATAGAGGTACAATTTATGTAAATTTACTTTTTATAAAATAGTATTCTTTAAGAAAGGGCCTGAGAACTTTGACCGTAACTATTTGAGGAAAATTATAGATTTGAACTAAAAAGCATGAGATTATTTACTAAGTAAATGTTTAAATACAAAAACAAAAAAATTGTTTTGAATAACGAGCAGTTAAATAGCACGTACATAAAGTTATAAAAAGGGGTGTGTAAAGTCAAAGGAGGCAAATAACGAAAATTAGGGTTCCTTCCTTTCTCACGTGCGAAAGCACCGAAGCGTAGACCCCGGTAAATTAAAACCCGCAAGAACAACAGCACAAAGCAAGGATCCAAACACTAACAAAGTATAAACTAAAGCTCTTGCTTTAGTCTTACGCACCGTGCAATGCTATACATACATACACATATACATATGCATATACATTTATATGTGTATATAAGAAAGACAGTGGCTGAAAGAAGTGGATTCGCGTCTATAGCTACCTTGATATGCACATCCACATCCTCATTCGATGGGAACCCTTAGCATATACCTTCTTAAGTTCTTTCTTCTCTATAGCTCGACTTAACTCTGTAGTATAAGTACTGATGTTCGCATTACTTTACTCCTCTATACGAGGTCAATGCCACCGCGCGTTCCACCGCGGCCCCACTTGACTTTACTCTCTTACTGGCTCTGTACTGGCTCTTCATACAACTCGTACACTACTCTCTTCCTTATCCATACATTCGTACATATATATATATATATATATATATATATATGTACACAGATACCTGTACTCTTATGAATTTTCTCAATCTCTTCAGTTCTTTTGCAGAATATATATATATGTTTGTTGTATTTATCTCACTCACTGACGCCAATACCGCCCTCTTTTACCACCGCCGCCCCCGCTTCTTTAGCTTGAAGAACGTCATCGACCGTACATACATACGTACTTACGTTTGTCCTTACGTACCTACGTAACTTGTTCTTTCTTATGCTCTTTAGTATGCTAATACATCTCGGTTGTTTTATACATCCATTATTTTTTAACCTTACAACCCTTATATTTTACAAGACACACGTAATGCCTTGTGTGCATGTCCGAGTCTAGTTTTTAATTTTATAGACAATCTTTCAAGAATTTTTAACACTATGGTGTTATGGATGTGGGATGGTATTCGAATTGAATATTATTGTTTGGTTTAAAATTTGAATCCAATTTTTCGAAAATTCTAATTGAATTATTCAAAAAATTCGAATTATTCGTAAATTTTCTAAGCCAAATTTTTAATTAAAATCTCATAAATTTTAAAAACTATTTACAAAAATTCAAATTTTTGATTATTCTGTAAGCACAAAAAAAAAATTTAATGTTCCATTTTAGCCAATCTCCCCTATGGAACATTATAAATATCTAAACGTATATATATGTATATTAGGGTGGCCCAAAAAAACGGACTATTTTTTTTTTTTCGATCTCGTATAAAAATTTGTTGGTTTACGATGTTTTAAGAAGTCTCTCCAAAAATCAGCTCAATAAAAAATTTTTAAGAGGTCGCTCACGAATTTTGAAAATTTCAAAAATGATTGAAATTCGGATTTTTTTTTCAAAATTTTTTTTTTCTTGTGGCAGGATTAGTTTATATTCGTAAAATCATGACTACGCTGAAAATTTTACCCAAAAATTTAAATATTTAAACCTCGCTCAAGAATTTTGAATGTTTCCGAGTGCTGTCGTTTGAACGTTTTCGAGCGACCCTTGAATATTGATAATAAAGCTTCTCGATTTTTTCACCATTAATTTGCATCACAATGAATGAAAATATAACCCGAGAAATGAAAATAATAAGTTATTTATACACTTTTTTATTTTTTAATTCAATTTTCAGGTTTTTTCGCTTATTTAAAACTTACCAAATTTTATTGTTTAAGACTGTCCTGTATATTTTTGGTTATGCAAAAGTTATATTTTAGTGGAATGACGATAATTGAGTTATAAAAAAATACAAAAACTAATTCAAAGTATTAATCACATATTATCAGTTAATATTCAAAATTCTTGAGCACCGTTTAAATATTTAAATTTTGGGCTGAAATTTTCAGGATTGTCATAATTTTACAAATGTAAACTTATGCTGCCACGAGAAAGAAAAAATTTAGAAGTAAAAAATCCGAATTTTAATCATTTTTGATATTTTCAAAATTCGTGAGCGACCTTTTAAAAATTTTTTATCGAGCTGGTTTTTGGAGAGGCTTCTTAAAACATCTTAAACCAACAAATTTTCATGCGAGATCGAAAAAAAAAAATAGTTCGGTTTTTTGGGCCACCCTAATGTATATATATATATGTATTTTTTTTTTTTGTTAAAACCAAGAGATAAAACTATTCAAAAAATTTAATACTGTTATTATTATAGAATTTTAAAGCATTCCGGGCATCACCACAATGCATTACTTTGTTTTTCTTTCTCTCTCCAAATCTATACGATCTGAACTCGAGTGTGGGAGAGAAAATTTAAACTGTAACTTTACTCAACTTCTTTAGATGACTAATGTGGATTTAACTTTCAATGGCTAGCTTTCATCAACAACAGAGTAGTCAAAAAAATTTTCTTATTTTATAACTCACATTCTCATAAAATTATTTAATTACCATACCATAATAAATTTAATAAATTTACAAACTATATATTTTTTAAAAATTATAGTAATATTCCATGACAGTAAAGTTAACAGATATTTGAAATTTAAAAAATTTTTTTTAGACAGAAATAATGAAAAAAAAAATATTTAAAAAAAATGCACATGTCAAAAATTTCATAAACCCTAAGTGCAATTTTTCGAAATATTTATTTTTTTGTTAAAAAAAAATCCAAAAATTTTTAAATGTTTGCTAATTTTATTGTCATTAATATTCCATCTCTTATTCATTAAACAAAAAACTAATTGATCACTTTTTGATATTCGAATTTTTATAGTTTTTCATATATAATACTCGTCTTAATTACTATCATTTGAATTTTTGAAAATATGCATCATAAAAAATTAATTTTCAAAATTTAAGGCGGGAAAAGGATCTGAGATTCAAAAATAAGAGCATGATTTTTATGATTTTTTTTTTCAGAGTTCCTTCTTTTTTAAAATTCTCAAAATTTGTGACACTATTAAGCATCATTTCAAGAATATTTTGTGAAATTTTCATAAAAAAATATTGAAAAATAAGCGAATGGTAGTGGGGAGAGACGAGTCAAAAAAAAAGTCTCCATGCGGTAGGCAGGATAACTCATGACTCATCCGAAATAAAAAAACCAAAAAGAGTTCTTTAGTACATAAGTTTGATGAATTTGAACGAAGGAATAAACAAAATATTCAATTTTGAATTTTTGGTAAAGGCGCAATCAAAAAACTTTGATTTTTACCAAAAATTGCTCTTTTTGTTTAATTAAAAAATAGGTAGTAATTTAAAAAAAAAAAAATAGGGGTAGGTTTTAAATATTAATATTATTTTTTGGCAAACGACCTTGTCAAGAATTAGAGACAAATGTCAAGGTTAAGTTAGCGTTAAAGAGTCCACAACTGTCGCGACAAATCTTCCAGTTAGTTCTATATAACTTAAAAGCTCGGGCTCATATTTAAATATATATATGAGATGTATGTTGATGCTCATCGTGATCATCCGGTCATACTCTTCTTCTTCTTCTTCTGCTCCTACTTCTTTCGGTCTCTTTATAAAAACATATATATTTATATATATGTAAGTGAAAGGTCATTGACCTCCGAAAAATTTTGAGTTAAAATAATTTCAATAAACAATTTACGTTTTATTTATTTATATACTCTAACTTATTTTTCATTTTTGCTGAGCTAATGATAATAAATATTATCGGTTATTTTAAAAACATGACAAAGACTCAGGTAAAAATGATAAGTATAATCTAATCTTTGCGAACAAAAACAAAAAATGAAATATATGTATATATATACACACTAGACTAATTCCGAAAAATCAAGTATTTTTTATTTTTCAAGGACACACTTCCAAAAGTTTCAGGGTAAAAAAAAACCCCTGTCAAAATTAGAGCTCTTTACTTCCTCATTGCAATTTTCCATTTCCCGTTTAAATAACGCGGGAAATTTTTTTTTTTTGAATTTTATAACTCAACGAATAATTATAACAAAAAAATCAATTCATATTTATGTAGAGAATTCAATGCTCTTCAAAAAAAATCTCTTATAAATTTTTTATAAATTGGATATTTCAAAAGTTATTATAGGTCAAAGTTGAACTTATGGAATTTTTACTGTTTTTCGACTTTTCTGGCGAAACTATCAGATTTATCACAAAATGTCACAGGACCTTTTTTGTAGACCATTTAATTTCCAACAAATTATCTTTTGTAAGTTTTTCAAAATTCCTAAACGCTCTCTAGTTATTTGCATTTAAAATTAATCACTCAAAAGCCGTATTATGGCTGATTTCAATTATAATGCAAATAACTAAAGAGCATTCAAATATTTTGAGAAACTTACAAGAGATAATTTGTTGGAAATTAAACGCTCTACAAAAAAGGTCCTGTGACATTTTGTGATAAGTCTGATAGTTTCACTAGAAAAGCGGAAAAACAGTAAAAATTCCATAAATTCAACTTTGATCTATAATAATTTTTGAAATATCCAATTTATAAAAAATTTATAAGAGACTTTTTTTGAAGAGCATTGAATTCTCTACAAAAATATCAATTGATCTTTTCGGCATAATTATTCGTTGAGTTATAAAATTCAAAAATTCAAAAAAAAATGTTTCCCGCGTTATTTAAATGGGAAATGGAAAATTACGAGGAAGTACTAAAGAGTTCTAATTTTGACAGGCGTTTTTTTACCCCACTGAAACTTTTGTGTCCTTGAAAAATATAAAATAGTAGATTTTTTTGAATATGTCTAATATGTATATGTATATGTATATATAAATAAAATAAAAATAAAGAAATGAAGAAAGAGAGCGGCGTAAAGTGATGAGGAGTTGTCGGATGTGCTCAAAGTGCGTGAAAAAAGCACCGTTGTGGCATTATAACTGGACAGAGGGTCAGAGTAGAAATCTTCCTTTCACGTGTTATGTTATATGTTAGTCTCTTTTATAGTTTCTTACTTATATTAGCCGTTTTATTTAGTCCGTTTAGTGTAATGGATAGTATATAAGATGGACATTCACATTAACATCACTCGAGTCGGAAAATAAAACCAACTCCAAGTGTCAAGTAATGATGTTCTTCCTTTTTTAATATAATTGCGCTCATGGGAATTCAATTATTGCTATTTAATTTTTTTATGTCCAAATAAAAGCCAATCAATTATTTTTTTTATTTTCTGCGCAGTTTTCTACAGGCGATAATGGATCAGTTAAAAATGAACGAGCTTTTACCAATGAAATAGGCAGCACTGGTTTAAAAATTAAATATCCATTGACAGTTTGGATTTTATAGCAAAGACTACTAGTCAACACAAGACATTTTATTTAACGTCTAGTGCAATTTTAATTCAAATTATTCCAATAAACAGGCGGGAATTCAAATCCGTACATTCGGACATAAATGTACGAATGTACGGAAGTTCAATATCTCGTGAACTAAGGCATCAATCAGCTTAATTTTTTTTTAATTCTTTGCAAGCACTTTTAACTATGGCCCTATTGATCTATAATTAGGAAAATTTGAAAAACGGCTGGCCAGCTTCAAAACCGCGCCGATTCCGAGTTTCAAATTTTTCAGCCTAATAGGAAACTGTGGTACTTGGATTCTTGTACAAAAAGTATGTATAGGAACTTAGATATCTGGATTCCTATGTTAGAACACATAGAAACAGGATTCGGGATTTTTATGTAAGATTTTTCATTTAGGGCATATGTGTAAGTTCACATCGGAATCTAAAAAAGGATCTTATTTGAATTTTTGCATGGTTTGAATTCCCATGGAAATCTATGCTGAATTCGTATAGGAAATCATATGGGAATCCCTCCAAAAACACCATGGAAATTTTCATGGAAATCTGAGGATTTCTACGTCGAAATTTTTAATAGTCTCATGTGCACAGAAAAAAAGGGTTTCTTGTCACAAGAATTTTCTTCTCCTCTCAAGAAATTTTCTTTCGCTCCAAGAAATTTTGTTCTCGTTTCAAGAAATTTTCTCTCGCTCCAGGAAATTTTTTCTCATCTCAAGAAAATTTTTGTTATCAATTTAGAAAAATTTCTTGAAACAAGTAAAAATTTTTCGCGTCAAGAAATCCTTTTTTCTGTATAATTTCCTATAAGACTGCATAAATTTTCTTACATATTCTTTTTTATAGAGAAGTATTAGTAAGCTTATGTTAAAAAAATCGGCCTTAAATAAACAAATTTGATTAATACATCGAAATATAAATACACGTTTCTATAATAGCACAAGAGGTTTTCCAAAATAATAAAGTTGATCAGGAAGTAGGTGGATTGGGATCATCGGCCCTAACTACATTTACCAACTATACCATAGGCTATTTCAGTTATTCTAACTACACTATGCTATTTTAAATACTTATATTGTAAACTTGTAACAGTACCAGCACTCCACATCCAAGTAACAGCCATCAGATCATTACTAATACAACAAGTCCATGTAGCTTCACCGAAAATGTTTAAATCTTATCCACTAAACTAAACTCTTAATTTATAAAACAAGAGCAAATAAAATTAGACATGATTATTTATAACATTGCGCGTCTTACTCACTGACATTTTAAAATTTATCAAGAAAGGACTTGTCGTCTCTCTTTAAGGAATTTACTCTATCATTAGAATGGGTATTTCTATATACTCATATATATCTATATATATTTGCTCACTGTCGCAGCTAAATATAAATATAGTCTGCGTTCTTTAAAACTTAAAAACTTATATCACATATTTTTTTATATTTTTATTCAAAAATATTTATACGATTTTTTCGAAATAAAAAAACATTATTTATTTTTTAATGTGGATAAGATAAAGTTTAAGCATAAACAGAGTCAAGTACGTGGGTTTGTGTAAGTACGGAAGGGTCGGTGGAGCAACAACGCGTTTATTCCTCCTCCTACTACTTCTTATTCTTGGTCTTGCTCTTGTAGACTTGGTTGTCTTGTTTTAATTCTTCTGCTGATGATGCCAGAGTAAGAGTGTTTGGTTGTCTTTGTATTGGATGCTGTTGCTTTAGCAGGCGAGAACACATACACTTTAAAAGCCATCTGAAAAGTGAGCTGTGTGTGTGTGATGCTGAGACAGGCTGATGCTGATGCTGGTAGAGGTTGAGATGCTGGTTGTCGTCGTCCTTATTTCTTAGTGTCGTGGTGGTATTATATAGTAGTACGTACTTCACGGTCACTTGTGATTCTCGTCAACGACCGGTTCACGAATTACATTATATTATATTCCAATTGCAAGGACGTGGAGCCACTATTTAACGCCTCAGTTTATGTTTTATATTACTATTAATAAATATATATACTTAGTATATATTTTGTTATTAGTTTATTGTTACGTAAAAAGTTTCGAAGTTCAGCCGAAAATTTGTAACTTAAAGTTCTCCCGTAAGATTTTTTTTTTATTTTTGAAAAAAAATAATCAATCATTTTTTTGGAACTTCATTACAGCAGAGTATTAAGACGATTTTATTGTAGATCTCATTTTCATTTCCACTGAAAAAAAAAATTCAATACTTCAGTAGGCTATTTTACCCCCGAAAATAAAAATCAATTTTCGCTCTATTACTTTTTATAATTAGTCTTTAAAAAATAATTTATTAAACTTCATAAATTTTTATAAAAAATATAAAATATTCAAATTTTCAAAAGTTTAAATTTATAAAACCTGAGAAAAAAAGTAAATTCAAATTGTCAAAGTTCAAATTTACCAAAAATCAAATTTACAAAAGTTCAAATTGTCAAGTTCAAATTGGTAAAGTTCAATTTTCAAAGTTCATTAAATCGGTTACCAAATTTTTAACTGACCCATATTACCTCAAAATAATTTTTTTTTTTTACTCCAATTCTTTTTTTTATTCAAATCCAAATTTTAAAAAAATAATCCAATTCAATCAAACAATTTTCCGGCCCATATTACCCCCAAAAATAAAAATAAATTTTCTCCACTAATTTTCAAATTTAATCTTAAAAAATATTTTACTAAACCCTATAAATTTTTAACTGACCCATTTTGCCCCAAAATTAGATTTTATAATATCCCAATAAATTTCTCCAAATCCCAATTTAAAAAAAAAAAACTACTTCAATTAACTCTCCAAATAAATTTCCGGCCCATATTACCCCAAAACTTCAAAATTTACCCCTAGCAAACCTCTTAATTAACTCATAATTAAATTCCCCTGCCCATTTTGCCCCAATACAAAAAAGTACCGAACTAAAACAGCCCATTTAACCCACAATAAATAAACGGAAAAATATTTAAAAGGCCTGATACAAAACATTTAAGAGCATTTGAAATTATTGACAAGATTGCTAGGCCCTACGCTCCTTCAACACTCAAAGAATTCATCCAGCCGTGAGTTTTCAGGGTAACCTCTCAACTATACTCTCTATACTCAATACCAGGTTCCAACTCACACCCACATGTACATGTACATCTACATCTACAGTTTAGTCCCCAGTGTGTGTAGTCTTATATCCATCCTCTACTCTCATTTCTTTGCTCAACTTGAATTTACTTTCTCACTCATATCCTGCTCCCTCGACAAGTTGCGCTCAACTCAAACTAAAACCCCTTGTGCTGTAGTATGATGGTATGGGTGTACTATGTAGTATAGTGTAGAATACTCTTGAGTCCTCATTCCACATGGACCAGCTCTTTGCTACCACCAACGCAACCACCACCACTACTACACCAGTTGTGTAAACTTACCCCATACCAACCCAGTTATATACTTTACCCAGGAGAGAGACTCACTGTATATACATCTCTCTCGACTCTCGACTATACTTAAACTCCTCGTATCCCTTATTCACATCATCCGATCTGTATATTCCTGCTCTGTTGCTCGACCTCTTGCCAGTCACATCCTTTACCCCGCTACATATGCCCCTCTCACATCAACTTACACCCTATTCCCTATATCCTATCCTACTACCCCGACTACCTACCCTATAACAAACCTACACCCTCTACTATACTCTTCTTTCATCGTTTATTCCCTCTCGCTGATGCTTTTTTCCCTCTCGGGGTTTTCCCTTTGCTTCCACAAATCTTTGTCGAGTAGTGTTTCGTTTCGTTTCTTGTTCTACAGGATTATCGTCAGTCAACTTTACTTTCTTTACTCGAAATATATTTATTTATAAAAATAATGGTATTAATAATTCGGCTAAAAAAAAAAATTACAAAATTTTGGTATTCAAAAATTAATCAGATTCAAAATTCAAAATTTTGAGGTGTACTTAAAAATGCTTTTAATTATTTGTATGAAAAAAATTTTCAAACACAATAAATTATTGATACTGGTTAGCTATGATACTGAAGTTAGCTGACGTCTAATCATTTTTGAATTTTGTTTTCAAAACGATGAACTATAGAAAAAAATATTTTAAAAAATTGCACTTATAGTTTTTTTAATTTTCTACATGTGCATATTTTTAGAATTTTTTTTTTTATAGTTCATCGTTTTGAAAAAAAAATTCAAAAATTATTAGACGTCTGCTAACTTCAGGATCATGGTTAGCTAACGTCTAAGTAATTTTTGGATTTTTTTCAAAATGATAAATTACAAAAAAAAATTATTTAAAAAAATTGCACTTGTAGTTTTTTTAATTTTCTACATGTGCATATTTTTCTTTTTTTTTCTTTTGTAATTTATTTGTTGAAAAAAAATCCAAAAATTGTTTGTTTACAAACTTCAGGGTCATTGAATTATTGATAATTTATTGAAGATAAATTTAAAAATAAATCGAAGCTCAAATTTGAAATAGTGAAAATAGTGACGTTTTACAAAATTTGATTTTCCCTCCTTTTTAGAGAACAAATTTTAAAATAAAAATTTACAAATTATTCTGTTTTACCAGATTTCAAAGTAGAATAAATTTAAAGTTTCGAAATTTGAATACTGAAAAAACCGCGTTTCTTCAATTAAATTAAAAAATAAATAATTATAAGTCTTGTACAGAAACTCATATCAGAAAAATATACACAACATTAGTACCCATAGTATTATAACATATGTCATTATAAAATTGCAGGTCAAGAACAACGTCCTGCCGTATAAGTGCCTCGTCCTGAGGATCACTTTCCCGTGTGGCCCGGTAACAACTAATACTACACTATACTCATACAACAACTCTTTACAACCGATATTATAACTACATTGTACAGTATATATAATATATATGTATATACATATATATAGAAGGTTACTCTCAATAGCAATAGCAGTAGTACAACTTTGATCCGTGTGACGGTAGCGAACCCAGGTATCTACTGACGCAACAGATTTGCAAATTAGTCGTAAAAAAGGATACTATTTACGATATATTCAATTGCCCAAAGCGTTATTTCTTTATATATACATCTTAAACCCGATTTATGTTATACAATATTACTCAAAAAAATAACATTAAAATCGGCTAGAATTTATTTTTAAAATCTACATATATACAGAAAAAAAATAATTTCTTGGCGCAATATATATATTTCACTATAGAAGAAATTTTTTGACGCAAGAAATTTTTTATTGCCCCAAGAATTTTTTTTTTAAATTTACACGCAGAAAAAAAGTTATCTTGAGTCAAGAAAATATTTCGGAAGATAAACGTCTTCGGGAGCCAAGTCAAGATTTTCTTGAACCAAGAGAATCTGTTCGGTTACACAGAAAAAAAAGTTATCGACTGAAAGTAAATATTCTTGATTACAGAAATTTTTTTTGAAAACCTCAACTTTCTTGGATAAAATACACTGATAAAAGAGTTGACGATTCAAGAGAAAAAATCTTGAACCAAGAATACTATTTTGAAGAAAATGATTTTCTTGAGTCAAGAGAAAAAATATTTGAACCAAGAGAAATTTACTTGAACCAAGAATAATTACTTGGCTCAAGAATTTTTTCTCTTGTCTCAAGAAAATCATTTTCTTCAAAATAGTATTCTAGGTTCAAGATTTTTTCTCTTGAATCAAGTCAACTTTTTTTCCAGTGTAGAAATCTTCTTTGACCTACACAAATTCTCTTGACTCAAGAAAATCTTGGCTTGCTCCCGAAATCGTTTGTCTTCAAAAATATTTTCTTGACTCGATATATTTTTTGTGCAGATTTCTGCTTTATCTCAGAAAACTGAGGTTTAAAAAAAATTCTTGAATCTAGTAACAATTTTCTTGAGGCAAGAAAAAATTTCTCGCGTGAAGAAATCCTTTTTTTCTGTGTACATAAATATATAAATGAATTATTTTTAAACGCTTCTGTAATTTATGGCAAAGATAAACAGAGATAACTTGATTAAACGTTTAGTTTACAACGTATTTTTTTCTCTCCATTATTATTATTATGTACTATCTGGGTACATCATGCACGTATTGTGAGGCATGTAATGTGTGCTGTTAACCGGCATTGTCGACCGTGAGAATTCGTATTACCCCGATACGATGTAGATACCATTAAATAGCTACTAGTCTTTAATAATTTTATTATTTTTTTTCTATTATTATTATCGGATAAAATGGAGTAATAATTGAATTATTATTATGATTGTTATATTTTTTTGCTTTATTACTGAAGCTAGATTGAAATAGTTGTTTTAATTAGAACACGACCTTGACTCAATTCGTTAAAAGGTGCGTCATATATATGTGTACATATCGATGTTATTAATCGTTAACTTTATCTTTATGACGCGTCACTATTGCACTCTAACGTCTCTTATTGTATTCTGTATACATATTGTATACTCAATATCTTAATGTGTGGGTGTGTGTTCACACAAATTAATATCACGTGATCATCGTTCAATTATTAGCATTAAAAAACCACAGCGATAACATATTTGTCGCAAATTAACTCGACTGAATGTTTATTATAATCGCAAGTGTGCGCTCTTATCGCAGTATCCTTGGAATTAGTGCACCTACGTTAGTTTTTTTTTCTTCATACCCATGTCTAAGCCTCAACTTTACCTTTTACGTAAACTTACATCATCCTAATGCTCATTTTATTATTATATTTAATATATAATATCGCAATGAGAAAGTTGACGAGCTAACCTCACATTTTACTCCCATCTATATTTCAAATTTAACCTCATAAATATTTATCATATTTAAAAACTTTTTATTTATTCGCTATGTTCACTTCTAATGAGTGTAAAAAAAAATATATTATAATTATATCATGTTTATTATCCTGATTACAAGATATCAAAGTTCTCAGGTGACAAATGGCGTCAAATTTTTTGCGAAATTGCTATTGGATATATTTTATTATTTATTTTGTTTAATGAAGCAAGAGGAAACTAGGATAAGTGTCAAGGACTACGTCTAAAAAAATATAAAAATTTCAAATTAAATGAATATAGATATATATGTATTTTTTATTCTGTGAATAATAATGTCGGGGAATTGAAACGGGCGTTCTCTCTCGAGTAAGTTTTTAAGTGTCTCGGTGTATATCTTGAGTAAAGTGAAATCGTGGCGCAGTGAAATTCATCTCTACTTTTACATCACCATGAGCCACACGAGTCAAGCTTATATATATATATACATATCTCTATATATATATATATAATATCAAGTGGAACCAACTACTAACAGCAACTGCGCAGTGCCAATTCTCACTGATATTCGACATCCATCACTTTCTCAATAAGTTATACACTAGAATGCTGTTAAGTTTATAAAACTCAACGGAAGTCAATACTCCCACAACTTCATTATAACTATAATAATCATAAATAAATAACAACAATAATAATAGTAGTTATTATTATAACTACTAATGATACAAATAAAATAAAACATGATTATTAAAATGGAAAAATATTTTAACATCTTAATTTGAAAATAAGTACAACTATAGGAAGCTGAAGCTGAGGCTAAAGAATTTCTGTTATTGGCAACACAGCACTTAGTTACCTGCTAAGAAAATGTTGAATTCCCAAAGTTAAGAATAATGGCATTTATGACCCCAAAATACCCAGGACAGGTATAGGGTACAAACGAGGAGACAATGAGACTCAGGTATAAGAGTCGGCATGAGAACTCTAGTCTTATCTGTATCTGGGAAAACTCACAACGTAATCCGTTATGAATCGACACTCGAAAAGTCTCTTTTTGCCACGGCAAATTGTCAAGCAAAAGGGGATTAACAAACCTTGTGACGTTTGTTACTAAACTGTTAACCTCTTAATTCTTGTAAATTGCCACTCAACATCTAAATAAAGTATGCGGTACACAATTTTAAATCATAAATATTTATGTCTTCATAAATATTATTTTAATCCATCTTAAGTTAAAAACAAAATCTACTAATATTTTTCAACTGCTGTTTCGAAAAAATATCTAATATTGTATTTTAGAAAGACCACTAGTGTGACCACCTGAAAAAAATATTATTTTTGGAAATTTTTTCAAAGAACACTACTACATGGAATGTTTTAATGTTTTAAGGATATATAAGGTATTTCTCGTAGTATGATCCTCGGGCTAAGAAAAAAATTTAAATTTAACAAAATGGCGGAGTTTTTAAAAATAGTTTCAGATTTCGCACGAATATTTGATGATTTTTGACCTGCCAAAATTACATTTTTTATTCGATCAGAAAACTGGAGGTTCGTGGTACGTAGAAACATATGTAAAAGAAGCTACAATTCGAATCAAATCGATTGGATGATTTGTCTTCGAGTTATAACTGCAGAAATTTAAAAAAATGGATTTTCGAGAACCGATAAGTGGATGTTCTTCAGATGGCTGTAACTCAAAAAACTAATCAAGATATGCACTCGAAATTGGAGTATATTATTTTTGAAGGTATAGACTATCGAAATATGCGAAAAAATGATTTTTTCAAAATTTTACACTAGTGACCTTCCTTAAATAATGTAAAACAACTCTGACTATAAGAAACTTTTCGTGGTTATTTCGAAAAGTAATAAAATTTTATACTCTGAATGACATAAATATAAACCTAATGAGTTAGTACGTCACTGGTAAATAATGTATAGTTTATAGTTTAGGTGATGAGGGGAGAGTTAAAAAACATATAAATGACAAGCTGCAAGTTGTATGTATACAGATAGGCCGCGCGTGCGCTCGCGGGTCCCGCGTTTGAGATATGTAGCAAATGCGCGCGCGGGCACGGCACAGGGAGGAGGGGGTGAGGAGAAATAACAATCAGGCACGGATTTAGGCGTTAAAAAGAGGACAGTGTAGTTTAGGGAAGAGCAAAGGCTATTTGGTGAAGTTCTTTCTGATACGCTCGAACGACTTTCCTTGGAGTCTGATGATCAATGACAAGATCAAAGTATGAGATACAACAACATACGGAAGGAGCTGAGCGTAATCTCATTAGTATGGCACGTGCCGTGCGAGCGCCTCCACTGGCTGTTGCCTCCAGACGCGTCACAAAGCCCGACGCTTTCAACGTCCTTCGACTCGAGGTCTTGGTCTCTATCTTTTTATTCTTAGGTTATTTTACAGTATACTGTACCCATTTTTTTAAGGACCGTGATGTTGCCATACGATCAAAATGATGACCCCATATCACGGTGGCGCGCGTGCACGTCAACCATCCAGGCTAGAGTTGTTATATACAACCGTGTAAACTAAATCCACGTATTGACCTACAAATTTTAGCCTTGGTTTATGTTTTTAACGTTCTCAATATACTGATTCACCGGATGAGCTAACTAATAATTCCACAATTACGTCGCTTCTCTTTATAAATTCTATTTGTGCTCATAAATATAATAACCAATAAAAAATAAATACCATTTGTTGTAACCACACATTTACATTCAATACTGAAAATTCACATTGACCACTCGAAGCGGAGGCAAAAAAAAAACAATCTGTTACTCATACCTTTGACTCTATAAATTTGTTTCTTCTTTTTTTTATTTACAAAAAAAATTACGTCGACGAAATCATCAATCGAATCATTGAAAAAAAAAAAAAAAAGAAATCCAAAGTTCTCAGAAAAATAACTTGAGAGTTACAAATGACTCAAAATATATATATAATAAAATTTTAATATTTTTTCCAGACCTCAAGATGCCGCGATAAAACTCGCCTTGAATTTGTTTTCGAGCCATTAAACATTTAATAGTATATTAAATGTATAACCTAAAAAAAACTAAATATTACGTTATACATAAATACTTTTTAGTAATTTATAGTATGTAATACTAATAACAATAATAATAATAATAATAAAATTAGTTATTGGGTACGATTAGTTGACAAGCCTGTAAAAATAATAATATAAATATAGTATAGTATATAAAGAACATTTACACTAAACAGTGACGCCAAGATATATATCGTCCCTATACTAGTATTATATGTATACTTACATTCAAATCTATATATATATATATATATACACATATATAGGCGTCTTTTACTCCTGTATTGTATATAGAGAATACAACGCAAGCATCAGCAGAGTATGGCAAGACGAGGGACGGAGGAAAGCAAAGAGAGAGGATACGGGTCTAAAAGTGAAGTGTGGGGTAAGGTGGTGTAGTATTCTGTGGACACACACGATATACCCACAGAAGAGACCTTTCTCTGGATGTCGTCGGGACTCCACCCACACGCCGACGCGTCTCCGTACCAACATAACATACAATCTAGACATAGACAGAGACATAGACACACAAGCAAACAAGACAAGAGACTACAGTGTAGTGTGTACTGTACAAGAAGTGAGTACGCCGACGTTGTCGAGACAGTGAGCAGTAGGAGCGGGAGTACAACAGCAGCAGCACACATTCGACAACAATCTGGCAACAGTGGCTCTGCTCGGTATAACCGATATATTGTGGCACGGCCGTGGTGTGGAATTGAATGGAGGGGAACTAGCTCAGGTCAACCCTCCCTACTCTGCTCGGCTCAACTCTCGGAATACGACACAACCCCTCATCTACAGTCGCGTCCTCCGACCCTCGCTCGTGCCCCTCCGCGTCTCTCCTCGTCGCTCTCCCATTCCCCCCTCACTCTCTCTCTCTCGTTCGCCCCCACCCTGGCTTCCAGAAGCACACGGCCGATTTCCCCCACCCAGATGTCGACAGACGTTTCTCATACCCTTCCTTCTACCCACACACTCAGCATACTCTACCCTACGCAAGCTTGTTCTCAAAGTATAACCACGTGTTGGTGTGTCGGTGTAAATATCACCCCCTAACCCCTCGCTCGACTGATTTTCACTCCCTCGTACCTACGACTGCTCGCAGTCCGCACCGTCACGGCGACATACTACAGTGTCGCCACCACCGCCGCCGCAAGTTACTCCCCCACCACAAACACTTACTATACTCACAGTATAGCATTTGGACAGACACAGGCTAAAACCCGACTATGACGATGAGGACGAATGGATGGCGACTGTAGGACAGGGACAGACGCACGCCTTAGGCACCGGGGGCAACACACACAGCACAGAGAGAGCCGCCCGCCGTAGCTGCTCCTGCCGCTGCCGCTGCCGCTTCACCAACCTCTCACCAGTCGACAACCAGACAGTATTACTTTCGACCGTTTACCGAGCACGTCGTAAGGGACCAATGCTTCCCCGACTTTACAACTTGCCGGACGTGTGAGAATCATTTTTAGGATTTATTTTAGTTATCATTTATTTTACTTACTCTAATTACCATTGACAATTTACTAATTAAATAAATAAATAAATAAATGAATAAATAATTTAATATTTTAAATAAATAAATCCAGGACTTGTTCTGTCACTGACTCAAAGGACATGGATTCTAAATGATTTGTTTTTTAGTGAACGTGGTGGAGTGATTTGTTGGTTAATTACTTAAAATAAGACTATAATATTTAAATTTAAAAAAACTGTGTTGTGGGGGACCAAGACTAGTTAAGTGTCAAATAATTTAAATTATTATTTAAAACAAAATAATGTGTTGTGACAGTGCGAGTATTGGATTATAATTAACTGTACTCGTTTTGGCGGGCTTTTCAAAAAATTCAAAAGGTAATTTTCTAAAATTTATTTGTATTTTGTATAATTGAGGTTAGAAGAGTAATATCTTCATGAATATTGAGTTTTAAGTTGTAGCACTTGTTATGTGAGTAGGGATAAGTGTAAAGATAATACTAGGGGTGTTTTTAAGTGACATAACGAGCCAGGTAATATAAAGCGTCTAGCCGGCTTTAGACTTACAACTTCTGACATTGCGGACAAGTTTTTAGCGCGCCGATAAAACTTTGCGGATTTGCCACAAGAGTGCATTTATACACAAACACGTTGTTTGTTGTACAAACTACTCTATTTTTAGAACTGATCTTTATAATACTTTTTTTATATTTTTTTATTTAACGATTTGATTTATCTATGATTTTTTGCTCGACCGGTTCGACCTCTAGATTTTGGTTTTGATTTTAATTTATTTTGACTTTGGGTCAGACGCTGATGAAACGCTAAATATATTGTTTATTTTTATTTTTTTTGTGTCTGGATTTAGTTGTTTTAGAGAGGATTAAAGAGTGGAAATAAAAGGAAGAATAGAATTAAATGAATTTGAATGAAAGAGTTAAACGGATACAACGCTTTCACAACGAGTGATTGTTTCTTTAGAGATATGTCAGAAAGTCACGTTCATCATATTTATAATCTTCGATTTGTTGTTTGCTAAAGTACATAATTATTGACAATTTTTTTTTTTAAACTGAAAGTAGAAACTTTTTATATTTTTAGTTTTAGACACATTTATTATTTTTATTTCCTTAATAAGGACTTAGCCAAAGCCAATAAAAGGGACCCTTAACACAAATATATAGTTTTTTCAAACAGTAACAATACTTATGTATATCGACGTTCTAATTAGTAAATTGTCTAACTCCATTTTAAAAAATCCTCCATTTATGCGAAAAAAAGGAAGTTAAAAATCTTTTTCATCTAAAAATCAATTTCATATTTAGTATATGTATAGTACAACAATATATTATAGAGAAAATTATAATACGAGGATTAAATTATAGAAAATGAAGTATAACATATCATAAAAAATATGATACTAATTAAATATAAATTTTAGAATATATGAAAACTACATCAAATAGTGTAATATATAATATAAGTTAAATGCTACCATATATTTAATTTCATATAAAAATATATTTTTTGAATGTCACAAAAATATATCGATACAATATATATTGTAAGATAAATGCAGATGTATATATTTTATATAAAAAATATATGTTACATATATTTACTACTGTATATAATTTTATATTAAATCGGCTAAAATATCTATATGATTTTTTATAATATATCATATATTTTTTAGTTGCAAAAATATATGATTTTATATATATTTTAACCATATATTATTTTTTCATACGGCTAATGAGTAAATTATGCTGAAATTTTAAAATCATATTCAAAAAAAAATAATTACATGCGTCAAAAAAATTTTTGTGCCAAGAAATCCTTTTTTTATATTTTTTAAATTATTTTGATTTTTTTTTTTTTCAAATTTGAATTTTACACACAAATTTTTCATGAAACTGAAGTTAGCAGCTGTCTAATAGTTTTTTAATTTTTTTAAAAACGATAAATTTGCAAAAAAAAAATATTTAAAAAAATTGCACATATAGTTTTTTTAATTTTCTACATGTGCATTTTTTTAGTTTATTTTATTTCTTCAATTAAAGTCTTAAAAATAAAATTCAAAAATTTTTAATTGTTTGCCAGCTTTAGGATCATAAATTTTCACACAATTTATGAGTAAAATTTTTGTGTTTTACTTGAATTCTTCTACAAAAAATTACTAATTCATAATTTAAATAATTTATATTTTACTCAAAATTTGACTTAAAATATTTTGAAATTTTTTCAAATTTCAAACTATATATATAAATTTTAGTTAAGTAATAATTGAATTTTTAAAAAAATTTATAAAAGATCATGTTTCCTTATTACAAATTTTTTAAATTCTCGAGTACATATATATATAAAAAAAAAAAGTATTTACAAAAAAAATTTTTCACTCCAAATGGAAATAAAAAATAATAAAAAACATTTAAGAACAAAATAAATAACAAAAAAGCAAAAAGAAACATATTGTTATACGTCCTCGACGATAACATAAATCGATACGAGGACAAGCGTCACGTTATCGTGTGTAACTTAAAGCACGCTTTAATTCAACGCAATCCCTCCCCAACGCCTCCCCCGCGATATATAATCATTGTTTCTACCACGTAAAAAGATTTCCGCGTAATTCTTCCACGCTGATAACTCTTATCACTAAATTAAAATAAAAAACCGCCGGTTGATTTTTAATTTGTTCCCAATAAAAAATTCAAAAATCGAGCGGCAAAAAAAAAATATTTAAAAAAAAATAAACAAAAATAACTATATCAGTTTTAATAAAATCGTTAATTTGGAGTTAAAAAAAAGTTTGTACGTTATAAATTAAACGAGTATTTTTTACTAGTGAATGAATGAAAGCCAGCGGGTGGTCTAGACTAGGGAGAGTACGAAAAAAAAAGAATTTGCAAGGGGAAAAAACGGTTAGGGGGGAGAAATTTATTTTCTCATCACGTTTGAATTAAAACGCGTCCTTGATTTGTCCTTTTATAGTTCAACTGTTGTTTCTGTGTGTATGTGTGTTTTGACGTTAGTAAACCTGGAGTATAAGAGAATTGTTGACGAAAGCCGCTATAATATCACGCATCGCTAACCATTAGATATTTTCCTGACAGCACCTGATAATTTATGTAAACAGATATGATAAATCGACGTCGGTGTGCAGTTTGATGTTTGACGTCTCTCATAAAATACTCTATTTTACTTAACTCAACTCTATTTAACACTAAAGTTAACTAAACTCTCGTCTGTAATAATTATTATCATTATCTTATTAAAACTTGTAATTTTTTATTAATAAACAAGATATTTAATTTATTCATGTCATTGACGTACTGCTTAATATTTAACCTTGTCTTTTCAAGGCTTTATTTATTTATTATATATATATATATATATATATATATATATATATATTATTTTTTATTTATTTTAATATGAAGTTATCAAACAGACGTGTCATATAATTTTATTTTTTAAAATTCGTATTTTTTATTTTCTTAATCACCATTTTTTTATGGTTCATAAAAACGACATTAAATGCAGATAAATTTATTTATTAATTATTTAATTGCTGATTTATCGAGTGATTTAAATACAGTTAAAGTAGATGGAATTTTATATTTCATTTTTTAGGTTCAATAGACTCGGTTTATCTATATTTATATATGAGTAATTATTTATTAGTAGGGCCAGGATTTTTGGTTTAATTTGAAAATAATAATTAATTGGGTCAAATTTTTGATATTATGACGAAAATATTGGCCGTGTAAAAAAATTTTTGCAATAAAAGTTGTTCAAAATTTAATTTTCGAAAAAAAATGTCTCTTATAATTTTGCCATAGGACTAATAAGAAAGCCGTAATTTCAAAATTAAGATTTTGGTAATTATCAAAAATTTGAATCGATCATTATGAATCTTAATTTTGGAATTATGGTGAAAATATTAGTCGTATCAAAAAATTTTTCAAATAAAAGTTGTTCAAAATTTAATTTTCGAAAAAAAATGTCTCTTATAATTTTGTCATAGGACTAATAAGAAAGCTGTAATTTGAAAATGAAGATTTTGGTAATTATCAAAAATTTGAATCAATCATTATGAATCTTAATTTTGGATTCACGGTGAAAATATTAGTCGTATCAAAAAATTTTTCAAACAAAAGTTGTAGAGAATTTAGTTTTATAAAGAAAATGTCTCTTATAATTTTGTCATAGGACTGATAAGAAAGCCGTAACTTCAAAATTAAGATTTTGGTAATTATCAAAAATTTGAATCAATCATTATGAATCTTAATTTTGGAATTACGCTGAAAATATTAGTCGTATCAAAAAATCATAAGAGAGGTTTTTTTTAGAAAATTAAATTTCCTACAACTTTTGTTTGAAAATTTTTCTGATCAAACCAATATTTTCGCCTTAATGTCAAACATTTGAATCATTCATTTCGAAATTAAGGCAAAAATCTTGTCCCTAATTAGTAAAATTACTAGTTAACATAATTAGGGAATATTTTTTTATTGTAGGGCTATAAGGAATAGCTTTCTCAAGGAATTAAAAAAAAAAAGCTAGTCGATAAGTTCATTATGTCAAGAGTTATAGAGTTTTCGTACAAACGAACATATTAATGTACGGATGTACGGAATCGATTTTCCAGCGAAACTATTAAGTCAATCGATTTAAAAACAACTTGATCTAGTTAATTAGACCTCCCCCTATAGACCACAATGTTTTACACTAAATTTCTCTAATAAATTTATCCGAAATTAAATAAAAAATTCTAATTTAAAATTTAAAAAATTTGAACTCCAATTTTTCAAAACTAAAAAACAATTTTTAAAAAATCTAAACAAACAAGATGATAAGTAAATTAAGAGTTTAAAAGCAACGAGGTTGTGTCGACGCGAATTATAATTTCACGGATTAGTTCCACGGTTTAGAGTGTAGACTACACTACATGATATGAATGGCAAGAGCTAAAGATCATCTAATGTAATGTAACAAAGTGTCACGAGGGACAGCGTTACGCATTATTATATTATAAAGAATGGGACAGCCTTCACTTGCATTTATTTCCCTCACTATTAGTCTACACTTTGCCCAAGGTGACACTCATTTTTTTTCAATTTCATAATTATTCATTACATAATTAAACAATTATTATTATTGTCATCATTATCATTATTTTTAAAAATAATCAGTATTTCCTCGTATGAAAATTGACCTCGCGCACGATTCGATATTAACATAAAACACGACAATATAATCACATTTATAAACATCATGATCGCGTGGCAACGTTGCTTCTTCTTATTAACTTGTTCTTATTTTTCTTATTCTTATTCTGCTTTACTTTTGCTTCTCGTTTTTAATGCTCATGTGTTATCTAGTCTGTCAACTGTCATACGTAATTTTACACTATATTAAACAGCACGTGCTCCAGCCACTCCTTTGACGTTTATACTCAACTATTTACAAAAAAAAAAATTACCTGAGGATCGGAACATTTTTTGCGCAGAAAAAAGAAGGGAAAGTAAAATTCTATTGGATGACTAGATTTTTGAAAAAAATAATTTTTTTTGCCCTAAAAAATTGCGCGAAATTTAAATTCAGTAAAAGTAGACATGGAAATTTTACGTCCAAAAGATTTTATTAATATTTTTATGAGTAATTATTAATTAGTTAAATTACTAATTAACATAATTAGGGAGTACTTTTTTGTAGGGCTATAGGGAATAGTCTTCTCAAGAAATTAAAAAAAAAATCAAGTCAATAAGTTCATTATTTCAGGAGTTATAGAGTTTCCGTACAAACGAACATATTAATGTACGGATGTACGGAATCGATTTTCCAGCGAAACTATCAAGTCAATCGATTTAAAAACAACTTGATCTTGTTAATTAGACCTCCCCCTATAGACCACAATGTTTTTCACTAAATTTTTCTAATAAGCTTATCTGAAAAATACAAAAAAATTTGTTATAGCTCGAAAAATTTAGTCTAGTCTCAACAAAATTTTTGTTTTCATTTCATAATGAAAATTTTTGCGCCAAATCCTTTTTTTCTGTGCATATGCTGGTATGTCAGTCAAAAATCTTAACTCCCAACCCGGAACTACCCTTAGAAGTCGAATTGCAGAACTTATTTAAATTTTCATTCCGTTCAGGTACGAAAAATAAAAGAACTAATGAAATAAACTTGAGATTTATCATCTAGTTGATAATGAGGACAATTAATTTTAATATTCTAATAATTTATATAACGGTCAAGGGGTTAAGTTCCTGAGAAAGTTTAAGAGAACGACCGATAGGCCTCTAATGCTTCCGCGATTTCGTCATCTGCCAATCAGCTTACCGACAACTTTCTCCCGAATATCGTGCTTATGATGAACTACTGTGCTTATTATTATAGTTTTTTATTAACTTATTTGTTACTTTACTTTACTACTTAGTTGGTTTTTATTCTAGTACTATTGATCTTTGTCGTTATTGGGTGGAGTAGGGAATTGAGTGAGATGAGATCGTGGATAGAGAAAATGAAATAGAGCGACAGGAAAGGTGGGACATAAAGAAATTCAAATAAAAGGCGAGTCTGTTATGTGTTGTGTCGATTAAATAAACGAGTGTTTGACCCAACCGCAACTCCTGCATTTGTATATTATATATTATGTATATATGTTGTATGTGTTGGTGTGTTTTTTGTTGTGTAAGGATATCGAGGGAGCGGGGAACACTTTCCAACGCTCATTTCCGCCTGGAAATTCACTAAAAACTTTAGTTATAATAAAGTCTTATTATATATATATATATATATTTTTTTTGAATACTTTTAATTAGAATAAAATTAAATATTTTTTAACATAAAAATAAAGTAGCAGATGAAAGTATGAAAAATTTTAATTTAAAAAAAAAAATTTCATAATTTTTGAGTAAACAATCGACTTAATTTCAATAAAAATTATCAAAACATAAGTGATTAAAATACCAATTATTATTTTAACATCAGACAAAAATATCGTAATTTCACTTGAATAAATTTCAATCTCATATGAATAAAATAATTTATCAAAACAAAAAGTGTTAAAAATAAAATTTTGTAAATATGTAATTCTGAAGTTAGCAGATAATTAACAACTTATGGATTTTTTTTGCGCACTTTAATTTAAAAAAAAAAAATAAACTAAAAAAATGCACATGTAGAAAATTAAAAAAACTATATGTGCAATTTTTCAAAATATTTTATTTTTCAAATTTCGTATTTTTAAAAACATTCAAAAATTATTAGAAGTGACAAACCAGTATCCTAAAGTTAGCAGGCAATTATAAACTTTTGGATTTTTTTTCCGTAATTTAATTTAAAAAAAAAGAAACTAAAAAAATGCACATGTAGAAAATTAAAAAAAATACAAGTGCAATTTTTCAAAATGTTTTTTTTTTCAATAATTTTTGGTTTTTTTTTTTCACCAATGAAATTAAAAAAAAAATGCAGATAAAAAATTGAAAAAAATCCAGTAAATACTATATTTTAATCAGTGTACAAAAAAATATATATATATTTTATCTCTATATATATACAGATAAATCACAAAACATAAAGATTAAATATCAAATATTATTTTTTATTCAGTCTTAATATTTACGGCATATTTAGCTTTCCAAGCATAACAAGTACCGTTTTGTTGTATTTTACTACAGTATTCATATCGCGTTTGATGTGGTTTTTCTTATATATATACATATATATCTTATGCTTAACTCAGCGATATATGTATACAATACCGGTACGTTATAATCGACGACCTCGAGCTTCATATTGTACACTCTAGTACAACCAATGGTACGCGGTCACGATTATCGCTCTACGATTCACCTTACACATTATACTACACAACTTTATTCAACACTACCAACTTCTATAAGTATGTAATATAGTTGTGTGATCATGTACTCGCAACCCGTGCAAATTCTAAAAATAGTTAACTTATTTCTACAAAGTTTATCCTAAAGTTTTAAATTTAAAAAACCGCGGTAATACTAATAGCAATTTCATTAAGTCTATATCTATTTATCTAATAAAAATTTTTATAAATAATAATAATTATTATAATTATAATTATTTGCATCGTTAATATTCCAGCAGCTCGCGATTATAATCATAGACCGCGGTAATAAAATTTAATGTTTGAATATTAATAATTTTTTTAAATCCATGGATGCAAAAATTACGGCGCCATAATTATCGGTGTAGTACAGTGTGCAGACATGTGAGTGTGCAAAGAGTAAAGTGGATTGAAGTATAGGCTAAAGTATTATATTGTTATCGCAAATACTGCAAACAGCCCTTGCGTAACGATTTGTATTATGATCACACGATTTATTGCATAATATATGTCCATATATGTTCCCCTATTACGTTATATTTTTAAAACGACAAATATATGTGTTGATGCTTGTATATATAAATATATACGTATAAATCTAGAGCGATTTTATTTAACATTCTAATAAATCTAATAATAGATTTTTAAATTAAAACGCATTAAAAATATTCATTTTAATCAATCCGCCATTTTCTGCTTTACCAACTCGGCGGATTCATTTTTTTGAATTGTTTATTGTTATAACAATTAATTATCTAGGATTTTAATTGCCATTTTTTCTGGGGCTATAGGCAATTGTTTTATTAAGTTAATGAAAAAAAAATGAAATCAATCGGTTGATTAGTTACAGAGTTACAGAGGTTGCGTCAATCCGAACAGTTTAATGTACGGATGTACGGAACCCGTTTTTTGACGTTATTATCAAGTAAATTGACTTAAAAATGAAACAGTTTTGTTAAATACAATGTTCTCTTTGTTATAAAGTGTCTTTTTATGAAATTTTATAAACTAGACATGCGTGCTCACTTTGCTCGTCTTAATTCTTTCAAAAATCCCGCCACTATCTCAGTCGACCAATCGTCAAATGAATAAAAGTCTAATATTAAGGATTTTAGTTATCATTTTTTCTGGGGCTATAGACAATAGTTTTATTCAAGTAATGAAAAAAAAATAAAATCAATCGGATGATTAGTTCAAAAGTTACAGAGGTTGCGCTCATCCGAACAGTTTACTGTACGGATGTACGGAACCCGTTTTTTGACGTAAATATCAAGTAAATTGACTTAAAAATGAAACAGTCTTGTTGAATACAATGTTCTCTTTGTTATAAAGTGTCTTTTTATAAAATTTTATAGTTAAATTTTTTTTAGATCCGTAAAATAAATTTTTATTTTTAATTATCAATAAAATTTCTAAAAAAACCAAGTTTGTTATTTCATTATAGATCTAAAGATAAATTTATAAATTTTTCAGCCGAAATAAATTTTAAGTGACGAATTTCTAAGAAAAAAATTTTCTTTATAGTAGACCAAAAATATAATTTAACGACGGGAAAAAAAATGTTAAAAGAAGTTAAGTATAAAGAAAAAATATGTTAAACTAGTTAAAAGGCACGCTCTCCAGATTCTCAGTTGTGTATATGTATACTGGAGCAGATGTTATTTCCGTTCCGTATATAACATAACGTAGTTTAATATATATTTATATTTATATGTGTATAAAGCATATAACATATAGCGTATAGATGAAATGAAATGGAGTGTGAGTATGAGTATGAGTAGCATAGAGGGAATAGAAAAGAGGGATAGACCTCGTGTGCAACACGTGTTGTGACCAGGAATCCAAGTTGTATTTTGGTCGCGCGCTGCGTCAGAGTTTTAAAAGTCTACTGATATGACAGAGACGAAGGATCGAGAGAACAAGACTCAGCATCACATCACCAGTCAGTAGTCACTACTCGTTATTTTGGGTGGCGTTTAAGTTAAACCTAAATTGAATTATCTTAAATATTTAAAGACCAAGAGATGTCTCATGTGTGGGTAGTGTGTAATTTTTCGTATGTGATGTCGTATGCACTATTTAAGTTTAAGTGGTGGGGATACGCCGGATAAGTCGATCGACTAATATAAGCTTATATTCGATTAACGAGCCTTGTTGAGAGGACGTTATACATCGTTGTAGTTGGTTTTAACTTTTAGTTGTGTGTGCTGCTAAGAGGGGATAGCCAGCGCGCGACCGCTAATTTTAGAGTTACATACAAAGTCACGCCGGGTGCCACGAGCCGTTTTTACGACTATAACACTACCGATGCTAAGAGATGTGAGTTTAGTTTATTGTATTTCAAACAAAAAAAATTTATTAATTATCACACGAAAAAAAAATTTCTTGATTCAAGAATTTTTTTTTTGTGAATTAAAAATTTTCTGATGGTAAAAAATTTCTTGACTCCAAAAAATTTTTTCTTGATCTAAGAAAATTTGATCTTGCTTAAAGAAATTTTCGTCTTCTACTCATAATGTGAAACATTTCTTGAGGCAAGTAAAAATTTCTTTAGATCAAGGAAAATTTCTTGGTTCAAAAAATTTTTCTTGAGCTAAGAAAATTTTGTTTCCAATTCATGTGAAATTTTCTTTGGACGATAAAGAATTTCTTGACTCAAAAGAATCTTTTCTTGATTCAAGAAAATTTATTCTCACTTCAAGAAATTTTTGTTTACCACTCATAATGTGAAAAATTTCTTGAGGCAAGTAAAAATTTTCTTGATCTAAGAAAACTTATTCTTGCTTCAAGAAATTTTTCGTTTTCCACTCATAAAGTGGAAAATTTCTTGAGGCAAGTAAAAATTTTTTTGAGACAAGTAAGAATTTCTTGAGCGAAGAAATCCTTTTTTTCTGTTCATTTATTGCAATCAAATTATGGAAAAAAAATAAGGAATAATACATATGAGAAAAAAAATTTAATTATTAATTTATAAATAAAGCAAACTGATAACAAATCCATAAAATGACTCATAAAGATAAATTTACGTTGGAAAAAAAAATTGAGGACAGACCTTGAACGATTTTTATTATAAAAAAAAAATATATACATATATGTTTTGTTATCATCTCAAACAATCATAAGTCAATCGATAGGTTTATAAATATATATTGAATAATATTATTTATCGAGTGTTAAAAAATATAATGTTTCGTTGTAAAAATAGTAGACTATGGGTGTCGGACAATAATTTACAGGGTGCGTGGACGCTAAACGGGCTGTCGGGTCTTTGTCGCAGTCTGGAGAGCCTAGTTGACGAAATATTGACATCCGAGAATAGAAACTCGCAGTATAGTATTGGTGTAGTGTAGGTACATAGTATAGAGAATAGTGCGAGTATGGCGACAACGAGACGAGGCGGGAGCGATAAATAGGGTGAAGAAGTGCGGGGGCAAACGACACAAAAAATACGTCTGTAGAGGGGTTGTATATTATATTGCTGATGGAAGAACAGTAGTTGTATATTGTTGAGACTAAAGAGAAGAGTTTCAAGCTGAAGGCATTGAATTTAAGGGGAGGCTATACTGGATGACGTCAACTTGAAAAACTTCTCCCTTTTAGACACTTATATATAAATAAATATATATGTATTTATATTTCCCTTACAGTCTGACGAAAAACGATATCGACATCATGCTTGTCCAATGACTAACAATCCTTTGTATTATATATATTTATTCATCTATTTAATCGATCATAAACTGTTTTTACTATATACGATGCAACAACGAGGATTTTATTCATGATTTTTCATAGGGTTACAGTCAAATGTAGTCTCAAAGTAATGAAAAAAAAACTAAATCAATCGGTCAATTATTTTAGGAGTTATGGTGTCTGCGTACATTCGAACACATAAATGTACGAATGTACGGATTCGCGTTTCCGGCGAAACTATTGATAAAATCGATTTTTAAATTAAGCAGTTTTGTTCCTTATACTTTTTTATATGGACAGCATACTTTTGACAGAGTTCCAAACATGAAAAATTTGAAAATTTGAAAAAGGAATTTTGAAGGCCTAAATTTAAACGCTTTGAAGTATAAATTCTTTATGATGAAAAAATATTTCGTAAGTATATTGAAAGAGAAATTTTGTGAGTTCTTTGTGGAGAAAAAAATATAATATTTTTTTTTATTCAATTCTTTTTATTTTGGGGGAGCGTGTATAAAAAAAGAGCGTATGTGTATAAGGCGGTTGCGCGTTACGTAGGACGCAGTGTGACAGTGGTATGGGGTTTTATGTTGTATGGTGTTGTATAGAGTGAGATGAAGCTTGAGAGGGTGAGGAAGAGAAAAAGGAGAACGTTGTCCTGCGCACAACTACAAACACACTGCGGCTATACCACTACGTCTTGTACGCGACTGACGACGGGCGGTAGGCATGTATTATATGTATATAACCCCGGTGTGTGAATAGCGAGCACGTGCATTTCCCACAGAAAACCAATGGGGCCTTTCTGCTGTTATGCTCTACTCAGTCTTCCACTGTTCACTCTTTAGTATGATGTATATATATACATATATATATATATTACTACAGTATACGAAGAGAACGCGCGCGCGACCAGCTGGGAATTGACGGTGGGTTCTTTCGTTCACTCGTCCGTTCGTTCGTTTACTTTTAGTATGATGTCCATAGTCTATACATCTATATAGCTCACTATTAAAAAAAAAAAAAAAAGAAAAAAACTAAAACGAGATGAAGAAAAAAATAGAAAAGAAAAAGATGAATTCATGAGAGAGTCTCGAGTAAACGATAGGGAAAAAGTTTCATCCGCCCCGAAATATATATAAGTATATGTATATATATATATGAGCGAAGGGTAGCTTTTTTATTTCTCCTGTCATTCATGGCCGGATATCGGTAATCTATTCTTTAGAACTGTTTTTCCCAGAATATTCAATCTATAACTAGTGAACAATTGACTACTCTATAATTTACTAATACTGGTATACAATACGAAAAATGATATAGAAGTTTACTATTTTTGTTATATATTTAGGTTACTAATGAAAGGGTAAAAATAATTGATTCAGGATTTATTGTTGCAGATAAACTATAAGGAGGAGAGCGCGATCATCATCAGGTGAACATCGCGCTGAAACCATCCCCTAAGTGGGGGTGGTGTTTGTGGGTTTAGTGCCGGGGCGATGGTGGCAGCTGCCACAGCTACGGCCATCGCCACTGCCTGCGTGGTGGCCATGCAGGACCGCCAGGACATCCCTACCCAATTTAATCAAGTAGGTTTTGTACTAATTTGATTGGACTTGAATAGATTGTTATGTAGACGAACCGTAATTGACAATCATTTTATTTGTCTGCTACAGAGCCAGCATGGAATGCCGCATCAGTCGTACAATACCGGGTACGGCCAGCGTGGCGGACCAATGGGTGGAATGGGACCCACGATAAACAGCTACAATGGTATGAGTTCGATGGTACCTGTCCAATCAATGAATTCCATGAATTCGATGAATTCTATGAACAGTATGAACGGCGCTATGAATCCGATGTCAATGAGTGGCATGAATGGGATGAACGGAATGAGTCCCATGAGTCCGATGAGTGGTATGGGGAACGTCAACAACAACATGGGTGGCATGAACTCGATGATGCCCAGCGCCATGCAGATGAACAAGATGAACATGCAGCAAGCTCAGGCTCAGGTTCAGGCCCAGCAAGCAGGATACCCACGTCGGTTGGCGCCCTATCCCAATCCCCAAATGCATATGGTCCAGAAACGCCAGCAGCAAGTTGGCTACGCGAACGTCCCCTCTAACCCGATGCAGCAACAGCAACAGGGTTTCAACACAATGCCAAACAATATCCAGCCCAATCAATACCCTCCGACAAACTACCCATCAGCCCGACCGCCGCCAAACTTCCATCCGCAGTATCAACCAATCCAGGGTATGGGAAATCCTAATCCCGGTGGATTCCCACCCAACTCCATGATACGTGGTTCCAATATGAGACAGCAGACCCCCAGCTACAATACGCAATCGGTCGTCTCGCAATCGAGCAATCAGTATTACGGTGCTAATACGCCGAGTGGCGTCGTTGGCTCCTCTGTCGTAAACATGGGCCCCAATGGTATGCCTAGCCATCAGCAACACCAGCAACAACAGCAGCAGCATCAACAACAGCAATTCATTCACCAGCAGCAACAACAGCAACCCAACCCCGCTGGATACGTCAGTAACTCCAGCTATCCCACCAACGGCCAGTACACGCCCGACGTGTCGATAAGAACATCCGGCGCCGGTAACATGAACTACCAGCACAGTCCCATTCCTGGCAATCCAACCCCACCATTAACCCCCGCCTCAAACATGGCGCCCTACATAAGTCCCAATTCCGCGGACATAAAACCCAACTTCAACGAATTGAAGTCTACGGTCATGCCCCAGCAGAAAGACGACGAACTGAGACTAACATTCCCCGTGAGGGATGGTATTATTTTACCGCCTTTCCGTCTGCAGCACAATCTCGCTGTCAGTAACCACGTGTTCCACTTGAAGTCGACGGTACACCAGACCCTGATGTGGCGATCGGACTTGGAGCTCCAGTTGAAGTGTTTCCACCACGAGGATCGACAGATGAACACCAACTGGCCGGCAAGTGTGCAAGTGTCGGTAAACGCAACCCCACTGGTTATCGACAGGGGAGAAAACAAAAGCTCCCATAAACCTCTTTACCTCAAAGATGTCTGCCAGGCTAGCAGAAATACCATTCAAATCACAGTCTCAGCTTGTTGTTGTGTAAGTATTTTATATCTGTTTACTATGTTTCTTACTTTATTTGACTAATGTCAAAAAGTGAGCCTGCTTATTAATCTAAATTTGAATTTCAATTTGAAGATTAATGACTTTTTTTCGTCTGTGTTACAGTCGCATCTGTTCGTACTGCAATTAGTCCACCGACCGAGCGTAAGAAGTGTTCTTCAGGGCTTGCTGCGCAAGCGGCTGCTGACTGCGGATCACTGTGTGGCTAAAATCAAACGGAACTTCAATAATACCATGTCGAATAACGGGATGCAGTCCGAGAAAGATGTTGTTGAACAAACGGCACTTAAGGTATGTATTTATCATATATGTATATGTATATCGATGTGTATATTTATTTATATAATTCACCCGCAGTATCGAATTAAAAATAAACCGTTTCATTAAACGTTCATAAGTCATAAGTTAACGTTATGATTTTAAATTTATAGGTATCGTTAAAGTGTCCGATAACATTCAAGCGAATTACGTTACCGGCACGGGGGCATGACTGCAAACATATACAGTGTTTTGATCTTGAATCATATTTACAACTTAATTGTGAACGTGGCGCATGGAGATGCCCTGTTTGCACGTAAGTTTTTTTTTTTAAATAAATAAATAAAAAAATGAATAAGATTCGATAATTTAAATTTAAATGAATTATAGGAAACCCGCGCCATTGGAAGGCCTAGAAGTAGACCAGTACATGTGGAGTATATTGACTACGTCAACTTCAGATGTTGAAGAAGTAACGATAGATGCAGCCGCTAAATGGAAATCTTCGAAGAGCATGGTCAGCATAAAAACCGAAGAAGACTTGGACTGCAAAAGAATGATAAAAGCTATGTCGCCGGGAAGTATGAACATGCCGACTATGGTTAACTTCGATATGAACCAGGCGATGAGTCCGTACATACCTCCCGATATGAACAGCATCGTCAGCGGTTCGATGATGAACAACACCCCACCAGCTTATGTGAATAATAACATTAATCATCGGAACTCATCTGGTGGTTCCTATGATATAAACTCTAGCACGACGAATCCTAGTAATGACTACAGCAATGGCGCTGGACCTCTGAGCCATCTCAGTGATTCTGTTAATTCACTCGATCCACTAAATGCAATGGAAAAATCTCTAAATGATCAGGTAAATTTTGGAATTCAATCTTTTGTTGTATTGAATACTATTTAACGATAATTTGAACTTGAATAAACAATGCGTGAACATGTTACAAAAAACCCAGAATAGAGCGATGAGTGTCACTAAAAGTAGATAAATACACAGTTCAGAGTCTGCTGAACAACTTATGCTTTATGACTATTGACCAAAGAATAAAATATAATGTATATTAGTTTATAAAATGATTAATCGAATAACTCCAGAGAAATTTGTAAATCTAGTCATAATTTTTTTTTTTTTATTAAATGGCAAGGTGAAATCATACAAATCTTACAGTAGTAGAAAAATTTGAAGTGATCAAACAACAATACTGCAATCAATTTTAGTCATACAGACAAAAATACAATAAACAATGAGAGATGTAAAGTTCAATGATACACCGTTACAAATTTTGTTAATTAAAATCTAGATTTAGATATACAACTTTTTATGATACTATAAACAAAGGGAATTTGGTAGCAATAAGAAAGAAAATACTGTGGAAAAAACAATTAACTATAAACGATTCTTGTATAATAAATTGTTGAGTAAGATGAAAAACTCACCCTGCCTAAAATTCGATAGATTCTTATAGCTGTATGTATAAGGCCCTGTACTTAACTATAGCACTTCTCATAGAACTCATTCATTCTTATAAAATCTCCATCGGAATTGGTGAGAAACTATTGGATTCTATAAGATTTTCTAAACGGCAGAGACCGATTAAATTTAAATTTAACTTAAAAAATGACAAAAGATGCCTAAGTTCGGTAAAATCAAGATAGTTAATTTGAGATAACTAATTAAGGTGTTATGAGGAATATACGAAGTTGTAAAAATTAGTAGTTTGATAAACATTGAAAATATGTTGAAGTATAATATGTAACTACTGCTAAATAATAATAATAATAATAATAATAATAATAATTGTTTATGTAGATGCCGCACACACCCCATACTCCGCATACACCACATACACCTCACACACCAGGTGGCGGTAACAGCGGACCTCCAAGTGTGCCACCAGCATCACAAGAATCAACGGGAAATCTTAATACTTCAGGCAATAGTACGACGAATATCAATGATAACACGGACATACCGTCGGATTTGAATTTTGATCCGGCAGCCGTCATTGATGGCGAGGGAACTGGTCAAGAAGCATTAAATGTAACTATCTAAACCCACTTCATTAATTAATTAATTAATCGACTGTTTCATTTACTAATTTTTTTCAAATTTTCAGTTGTTGCCAGACAGTGTAGTAGACCCAATGGAATTACTATCGTATCTCGAACCACCGGATCTCAATACACCGCCCAGTAGCGGTGCCAGCAGTGGTAACCCATCATCAAGTGATGACATTCTCGCCCTCTTCGAGTAAAAAAGTTTAAATAAATAAGTGTCAATAATCGATTATTGAAATTATTTAAAATATTTTTATCGGCGGGAACGACACAGGTCTACGTCATCTTAAGGTGATTACACCTAAAAAAACAATGGTACAAACAAATTTAGCTATTGACATAGGGCATAGTGTTAGAAATGATAACATAATGATTATATATAATCATTTATTATCAATTTAAATAGCAAACACAGTTTTACTGTTAGAGCTAGTGCTTCTGTATAAAATTTCATCCATAATGGACCACTTGAACTAGATTTACGATGTTTTTTTTAAATTTAATATCAAATCGATCCATTGTCAGAGAAGTTGGGTTAGGTTCTGTCGAATCGTTGCGTTTTAAATAATTCTTTGTGGTTTTTATGGGAGTTATCAGTCCTAAATAAATTCCTTGGTTATGAATAACGTAAATTTAAAAGAAAAATTATTTTAAGACGCTTATTTTTGGAGTTGGGATGTTTTAACGGTTAACGTTTCGCTAGTCGGCCATGAATGGAAAATTCTCAGGTGGCGCTGCAAGTGACGTTTCGCTTTTTTATCACTTGCTAAGCGAAATTTATCATTATCTTTATATCAAAACAGTAATTTGGACCAAAAAAGACCGCAAAGAAATTTTTTGGGCCTAGTCGGCATACGGGACCTTTACCAAAAAAAAAAAATTGATTTGATTCATCGTAAATCTGTGAGTTTAATTAATTATTAAGGAATATTGTTAATAAAATAAATATATTCCGGTCTTAAGTAACGGTCTGACGGACTCTTGTACAGTACTTTATAATTATTATTTAAATTTATTAAGTAATTATTTTAAATCTGGTATTTTATTATTTTTAAAGTGTAAATAGGTTAGAATTATTGTTTAGCATTATGAATATTTTTTGAAAATGCTTTCGATAAAACGCACAGAGTCTAGATCAAATTTTAAAACGATACAAAATTATTATTATTATTATTGATTAATGATTATTAAATCAAGGGGTCGGGGGTTATAAATGCCAAATTTGCCATTTTTATTTTTTCTGTTTTTAAAAATATTGAAGAACAAATTTTTTAAAATAAAGACTATTTTTTAAAATAATAATTATTTTTTTTTTCCTAAAATTTTCGCCGAATGTAAATAAATAATAATATTTTTTACTTTATTTTCTGTAAAAGCAGCAGTGGAGTTATGAGGTTATTAAATTTTAATTAAGCATTTGAGGTTATTGTGAAGGTTTCATCTATTTCATGTTTCATTTTTCAGGTTATTTAAATTACCCGCGCTTTTATTTAAAAAAAAAAACTAAATATAGGTTTTCTGAAGTTTGTTTCTGAAAGTTTATATCAAATTAGGAATTTTATATTTTAATTATTGAAAATATTTTGAATTATGAATCAAAGACACAAATTTTTTCTTTTCCCAAGAAATCTTTTTCTGTGTATTTTAAAAAAAATTTTATTCCAAATTTTTTAAATTAGTTAAAATGAATATTTTCATGATATTCATCCCTAAAATTTTAATTTTCATACTTTTTAACCTCTTTTCCATTAATTAACAGGTTTCAAGATGAAAATTTTCTGAAATAATATCCTGAAAACCTTAACCCAACTTAATTAACCACCGGAAGTAAAAATAACCTCAAAAATATTAATGTATTTGGAAATCGGAACGTTCGCGCACCTAAAACAAAAAAAATTTCGGAAATTCGACTACTTAAGGGCTAGTTCCGGAAGTTTGGGGTGACCTGCAATTTTCGGTTGACATACCAGCACATGTGCGAAAAATTTCAGAAATGTCATCCAGTAAATTTTTGATTTTCGTTGCGCAAAAAATGTTCCGATCTTCAGAAACATGAATATATACTCATATATATTATTAAAAATAATATTCTAACACCTGACATTTGATTTTTTAAATTCGTTGCATTCTTGCAACTAGAAAAAAATTTATAATTTTTATGACTGAAAATTTTGAAAAATTCTACAAAATTTTAATTTTTAAATTAATGACTTGAGAAACTGGTCATCAGAATCAGGAATCGAAATGGTTTTATACTTGTTTTTATTAAAAGACGATTTCAAGCAGAAATAAGAAAACTAATTCACAATAACCTCAAATTCTAATAAGTGAATAAGTAAAAAAAAAAGTATGAATTATCTTATGGGCATAATAAGTGATTTGAATGATAAATATATAACGTGTGCCTATCGCGACTGCCAGAAAATCTGTATGAACTAAAAACCAAGGAAATAAACGCCCAGATTTTTACATTCACTGCTTTTACATCCGTATTTCTTTGCAATTGATAACAAAAAAAGTTAAATAAAATAGTTATTGATTAAACAGAAGAGAAATACTTAAAGTGATTCATGTAGATTATAAAAAATTTTATATATATATATCTATATATATAACAAAAAAAAAAAATATGTATTTATATTCGTGCGTTTATTGAAAAGAAGCGCACATGCAGTAGACGAAGGATCTTTCTATTTAAATGAAAATATTATTTACTTATTACATAAAGAGAATAAATTGGGATTAAATTTTATTATATATTACTTATTATATTAATGAATATATAAATAATTAAATGAATAATGTATATCATAAGGGCGATTATTGTATGATATTTGTATATATTGATTAAAAAATGAAAAATACAAAAAAAATGATTAATTAATAAGAAGTTAAGCAGATTAGATTAATAATATAAGAAACAAAGTGGCGGATACTTATTGGCCAGTTATAAACATTAATATTAATTAATAATGATAATAATTAAATAAAATGATAATAAATGAATTATTTCTTTATTATTTCATGGAACCCCCTACTGCCTATTCATTGATATTTTCAAACCAAGAGGACCAAAGCAGCTAGAGTTCATGTTCTGCGCGCATGTTACTTTTCATATTTTTTTTTGAGTGGATGTCTATTCCACAGAAAATTTTGAATTCAAAAATTTCCCTGATACTTTCACCGAAGTTAACTTGAAGCTACGCTCGAAACCTGAAGTTAACTTAACAGCTGGTTGGAGAGCAAAAAGTTTCAGTTCCATGCAAACTGTATATCTATATATACAAACAAAAGAATTTAAATTATTTAAATCAATTCGAATTTCATCATTTTTAATTCTTTTCAATCAATATTTTTGAACAAAGAACTTCTCATCAAATTGACCGAAAATGTTTCACTGCAGAAACTTGCTGAGCAAGTGACACTATCAAAGTTCTAATAATTTTTATAGAAAGCCTATAGAAAATCAGGACTCTTCTCTAAGAAAATCCATAGAAAATTTAGAGAAAATCTGGACGTCACTGTCAGAAAATCTGTAGAAGTCAAGACTTTCCACCGCCTACAAAAATCTATAGAAAATCTAGAATTCACCATTTTCATTTTCATTTAAGATCTATGGTCAGTAACTAAGAAAGTCAATCTGTGTAATAGACATCCACCCTATTTTTCTTAATATATATTATACCTTATATTAACATACTATAAATAATTCAAGGTATATATTTTTAAGCTGTCTTTAGTCAACATAATATCCAGAAGAGGCATGCATTTTTTCTTAGGGCTAAAATTTATCTCGCGCGCAAGCGCGTACGTGACTATATATTTATTTTAATGTATACTATTGTGTAAATTGTGTATATTTTCATGCTGTCTTCAGCCAATGAGATGGTTGCAAAAAAACTTCACATAAATTTCATCTCTTTTTTATTTTAGGAAAATAATTTATTCGAAAATTAATATATTAATTACACTTTATATTATTAACATTTAATGATATTAATGTAACGTCATATTTATATTTTTCACATCTCATACATGCTACTACATACAAAAATATATGTATAAAAATAAATAAAACCTTGACTCGTTTAAGTAATTAATGCTATTGCTTTATAAAATGATATTATGGAAGTGTAGATGAAAAAATCCTCAAAGTTTCTTCTCCGCATCATCTCCACGATAAATAACAATATTTTTATCAGTTTCATATATTTTAACTTCGTAAAGTAATGACGGGTCGGGCATTAATTGTTTCAACTCATTAAAAATATAAACAGATAAATTTTCAGTCGTCGACACAACATTTTTAAAATACGGAACATCTTTATCTAAATTCTTATGGTCCAATTGTTCCATTAATACCTTATGCATATAATCTTTCAGTTCTGATATATTCATAACCATCCCAGTTATATCATTTATTGGTCCACATACAGTTACTTCAACTGAAATATATTAGTAAAATAAATAAGTGATCTTATATTTTAATTTTCATATTTTTTAAATACATACCAGTGTAATTATGACCATGACCCCAATAATTATTACATTTCCCATAAATTTTTTTATTTTCTTCATCACTCAAATGAGGGCTGAAAATATATACATATATATGGCGTTATAGGAAAAAATTATGGGAATCCCGTAAAATATGTCATAGGAATTTATAGAATTCCATATGGATTCTTCTTGAGATTTTTATAAACTTAATTAATAACAAAAAATAATTAGAATCCTTTTTAAAATTCAAATTTTAAAAATTAAGCGGTAAAATTTAATCATTTAATTAAAATGTTTATTCTAATTACACTCAACTATTTTTTTTTAATTACCTGTGGAGTCGATGACAAGACGAAATACTTTCTCGTCTCGTAAGATATCCAATCGGACTCATAATTTATTTATTTTTAAATATATATGTATATATATTACAGTATACAAAAAGAGTCTTATACTCAACAAATAGTTTATAAAATAAGTGCGATAATTTATACTGATACAATTGATACTTTTCTATACTACAATAAAAAGTCTTGAATCACTGAAAACCAAGATTATATTATAGAAATACAAATATATGATTCAAGTGCGCAAGTCAAGTACTAGTTGTAAGACCACAAATTTTTTTTTGATAAAAATTCAAGTGTCAGCTAATAATGATAACTTTCGCGCATTAAAAAAAAAAGTAACGGGTTGATAATAAAAATATCAATAATTTTAAGAAATTTTAATTTAAAAAATTGAAAATTTTAATTCATTATGAAAAAATAAAAATTTTTCGTTTATTTATGAGTAAGTTAACATAAAATACCTATAGTAAATTATTTATGTTATGGTCTCTATAACCCTGGGTAGAAAATCACATAAAATGAGGGATTTTCATAAATTATATGAAAATGAATGAATTCTATGAAAAATTGCTATAGGACAGTATAGGCCTTATATATATATATATATATACAGCTATGAAAGTATCGTTTTTTTTTTTTTTAACAGAAAAGGTAAAGAACTTATAAAAAATTACAGATTTTCAAATTACTAATTACTAGCGCCACCAGTTGATTATTTTAAACAACTAAAGTAATTGTTCAGTGATAGTCTAATTCAAAAGTATTTTTAGTAAAATTTTGTGTGAGCCTTTACCAATAAATTTGTTACACGAAAAACCCTTACGTATACACTGCGCCTGCGCAAATGTATTTCTATAGACAACTATTTTTCAAAAACGAAATTTTCCCCAATATTTTAAATATTTATCGAATTCTTTTAATACGATTTGAATTTTACAAAAAAGTTACGCACGAATCTTTATTTTCTATAAGAGCTCTTGTCAAAGAATCAAAATTTTGAAAATTGACGCGGTTATATTTGTAGTTAATAAAAAAAAGACTTCATTGCAATGTTTTGAAAAAACTTTCTACGCAACAATAATCTTAATTTCCGGTGATGAACCTTTTCGATTTATAAATAGTTACGAAATTATTTTTAATATCTTATCTCTTATCTCTCATTCCATACTATCATTTATATATTTATCTTTATGTTAAGTAATATTTCGAAGTCATGAGCACCCGATACAATCACACTCATTACAAAAAAATATATATACATATATACATACATACATTTCTATTTAATCTAAATTGATAAGAAATTCATTTGTATTAAAATTCAAATATTATTCAAGTGTCGGAAGTACTTCTGAATTTCCGGATTTTAGATTTCTAATTACGTTTTAAATATTTATGGGGCACCATAACTCTGCTTAGAAAATCTTTTAAAATTATATGATGCTGGTTAGCCAACATCTACATATTTGGAATTTTTTTTTAAACGCTAAATTATAAAAAAAAAAATATTCCAAAAAATTGCACCTATAGTTTTTCAAATTTTCTACATGTGCATTTTTTTAGTTTTCTTTTTTTTTTTAATTACATTGTTAAAAAAAAATCAAAAATTGTCTGCCAACTTCAGGATCAAAATCATATAAAATGATAGATTTTCTTAGAGATTTTATAAGAATGAATGAGTTCTATGAGAAAGTACAAAAGTACTATGGGGCTCGAATGATGAAAATTTTCCATGGAAATACACCTTATGCATTTTTCCATAGCTGAAAAAGTCGCTGTAATGATAATCAATTAATAAATTAATAGAAATACAAAATTCAAAAATTTGTTGATTATACCCAGTCTAAAATTCATTTTTCGTAAAACAAAACTCTACAATCTTCAGTCATATATTAGATATATTACATACATAAAAAAATATTTCATAACCTATGTAATAGGTATCCGATCGAGGTTATAGCGAACGAGCTGCCACCTACTGAATAAAATTTGAATTTTCTGACATTCGTGACGTCAAAAAATATCATCTATCAAATAAAATAATTTTTATCAGTCATATTAATTAATAAATATGTAAAATACAATAAGTAATATATAGAATGTATATAAATATATATATTTAAGTATAAATTATTTAGCAAAATATTAAAAACTTATTTATAAACAAGTGGTTTTTATTTACCGCCATTACGTCATTCCATAGTTGAGGCACATGACCACGTCTATGACGTGCGCGTGTAATTTAAGTTGAAAAAAATCAAGCTACGTCATTTCAAGGTTAATATACTGAAAGTAAAATAAATATATAATTTTATTTCACTACTGTCGTCAAGTGGTTGACATGTATAACTGATAGTCGGCATTCAGTTTTTACTTATTTTATTATAAAATAAATATTGTCGAGTTCTTTGTACTGACAGTTGTCTTTAGTTTTAAACTGTAAAATTTGCCGACACTATAATCGAAATTTATTATTTTTTTTTTTAAATATTTAAATAAATTAAATCATTGCAATGTCGACCCAAAAGTCGGAAGCTACAGTGCCAAACAAAATTAAGTTTCTCATTTCTGGACTTTCTGGGTAATTATTATTTTGTCAAAATATTTATCTATTTATATAAATTTTTATATATGATATATTTATGAAATTTATTTTAATTAGCTTAGTAAATTTAATTTAAATTGTTTGTGAATGCAGCAGACAATTTTTAAATTATTAATAAATGGAGTACATAATTAATAAAAATAATTTTGAAAAAATGGGCATTTGAAAAATTTTCTAATTAACAAGTGCATTTTTTCAAAATTTTGTTTTATTAAATATTTACCCTATTTATTTATAATTTTTAATTTTACGTCTGCTACATTCACACTCATAAATTATTTATTCTTATTAATTATACTTAACTTGCGCAATTACTATAAATAATTATAATAAATATTTAAATGACATTTTTTAATTATTACTTAATTAATTTTAATTAGGAGTACTTATTATAAAAATTAACAATAATTTTTTAGTCGATATTTAATTTTAAAAATTATGACTGAAAATAGTAGAGGTCAATAAACTTTTTAGTTTTCAAAAACTCATTTTTATTTAAAAATATAAATAAAAAAAAAAAAAAAAATATGCACATGTAGAAAATTTAAAAAACTATAAGTGCAATTTTTCAAAATATTTTTTTTTTTATAATTTATTATTTTTAAAAATATTCAAAAATTACAAGGTGGCAAACTTCAGTATTTTAAAGTAATAAGACTATTAACGCTTTTGGATTTTTTTTTTTAACCAAAAAAATACAAAAACAAAAAACTAAAAATATGCACATGTAGAAAATTAAAAAATCTATAAGTGCAATTTTTCAAAATATTTTTTTTTTATAATTTATCGTCGAAAAAAAAATTCAAAAATTATTAAAAGTGGAAAACTTCAGTATCCTAAAGTTAGAAGACCATTAACGCTTTTGGATTTTTTTTTTTAACCAAAAAAATACAAAAACAAAAAAGTAAAAATATGCACATGTAGAAAATTGAAAAATCTACAAGTGCAATTTTTCAAAATATTTTTTTTTTTGTAATTTTCCGATAATAAAAGAATCCAAAGATTAATAGACGTCGATTAACTGGAGTATCATCTAATTAATTTAAAAATTAAAATATTCTGTCTACTGCCTTGACTATAAAACAACTTTCCAGTCATTGAATAATTAATAAACAAATAAATAAATGTTAATTAAATTTACAGTATGGCTGCCACGTGCTTCGTCCAACCTTTGGACTTAATTAAGAATCGAATGCAATTGAGTGGAAAGAAGACATCGACCCTGAGTATTGTCTCTTCAATTGCTAAGAATGAAGGGTTATTGGCAATGTATTCCGGTTTAAGTGCCGGGTTAATGAGACAAGCGACATATACTACAACGAGATTGGGAGTCTATACGTGGCTCTTTGAACTAGCATCGTAAGAAATATGTATATTTATTTATATATAATCAAAATCAATATTTATCTTTCCATTAGAGATAAAATATTGTTTACAAGTTCGAATAATTTTTAAATTTTATTGTTTCGTAATTTTTTTATCGTCTAGTGATAAATGTATGCATTTAGACTGACTCAAAGTCGACTATTTTTTATTTTCCAAGTATACTCGAAATTTTCCCTAGATTTGAAAAAAATTTCTTTTAAAATTAAAGCTTAAAACTCATTGCAATTTTCCATTTGCGATTTCTTTTTTAATTTTGGAATTTTATAACTCATCAACGAATAAGTATAATGTAAAGATCAATACATATATTTGTAGAGAATTGAATGCTCTACAAAAAAAGACTCTTATAAATTTTT
The DNA here is from genome assembly GCA_030273425.1 of Microplitis manilae. Lineage (NCBI taxonomy): Eukaryota > Metazoa > Arthropoda > Insecta > Hymenoptera > Braconidae > Microplitis > Microplitis manilae. The sequence continues at coordinate 24,175,379 of CP092727.1, forward strand.
GATAAATTGAATATTTCAAAAGGTATTCGAAGTCAAAGTTGAAATTATAGAATTTTTACTGTTTTTCGACTTTTCTGACGAAACTATCAGATTTATTACAAAATGTCACAGGACCTTTTTTGTAGACCATTTAATTTCCAACAAATTATCTCTAGTAAGTTTTTCAAAATACTTTAATGTTCTTTAGTTATTTGCATGAGAATTAAAATCACTATAATACAACTTTTGAATCTGATTGATTTTGAATGCAAATAACTAGAGAGCATTCAGGAATTTTGAAAAACTTACAGGAGATAATTTGTTGGAAATTCAATAGTCTACAAAAAAGGTCCTATGTCATTTTGTCATAAGTCTGATAGTTTCGCCAGAAAAGTCGAAAAATAGTAAAAAATGTGATAAATTTAACTTTGACCTGGAATAATTTTTGAAATATTGAATTTATCAAAAATTTGTAAGAGACTTTTTTTGTAGATCCTTCAATTCTCTACAAAAAATATATATTGACTTTTTTGGTATACTCATTAGTTGAGTTATAAAATTCCAAAATTAAAAAAAGAAATTTTTCCCATGACATTTAAAACGGAAATGGAAAATTACATCAGGAAGTACTCAATGTTGATATTAAGAGCTTTTATTTAATTTTTTTGCTATTGTATAAAATATATATAGCATTGTAATGATAATTGTTAATTGATTTTAATTTATAAGTCAGTAAATTAAAAAAAAAACTGATAGTTTATTTTTATTTATCTAGGAAAGAATCACAGCCTAACTTTTTCATTAAAGCTGGTTTAGGAATGACTGCTGGTGCTGTTGGAGCATTTGTCGGAAACCCAGCAGAAGTTGCACTAATTCGTATGACTGCTGATGGACGACTACCTCAAGGTAATAATTTATTTTTACTCCGAGTTATGTAATTGTAAAAAAACAATAATATAAATTTTCGTATAATGAAATAATACTTTTATTTAGTAGGTTTATAATATATGAAGTTATATAAATGAATGTTACTTTTAATAATAAATTACTTGTTTTTTTTTTTTTTATGAATAGCCGAGCGACGAATGTACAAAAATGTCTTCGATGCTTTGTTTCGAATTACTAGAGAAGAAGGAGTTCTAACTCTTTGGAGAGGAGCAATACCAACAATGGGACGTGCCATGGTGGTTAATGGTGCTCAATTAGCATCTTATTCTCAAGCGAAAGAAGCTCTTCTTAATACTGGTAATTTATTTAGTTGACTAATAAATAAAATATTCTTATAGAATGAATATTTTGATAAAAATTATGTTGCCGAAATCTAAATATACAGTCGACTACGTCATAAACCTGCCTATGTCTCTCCCCTTAATCAGCAGATACTGAGTCCAAACAGCACCCACTTGACCACTTTTTTGAGTTTCGTAGCAGCATCCCGTTATAAGCCTCCGTTAAAATTACATAAATTATAAACTAACAGAAGGAACAAAATATCTAAATTAATTATGAAAATTTACTATCGATCTTTCGCGGATAATAATTTTATAAATATTAAGTTAAATATTATTTATTGGCGATAATTGTAATGATTAATTACAATTAAAGCTTCTGTTACAATTTAAAAGTTTTATTGAGCATTATGTTGATCAATAACAATTATTATTATTATTACTTTAATTAATACCGTTGTCATTATTATTTTTTACATTACAATTATTATTTGTGTAAAAAGATAAGTATTTATTTTAGCGCTATAAGCACCAGAAAAATCGGGACACTGCGCATGTGACAAAACGTAAATTTGACGTTTAAAATGATATAAAATACACAGGCTTATAACGAGTAGTTGAGAACAAAACTAAATGCATGGAAGACTGAAATTTCAAAAAAAATTTACCCTTTCCCCTGGACCAGACTTATGACAAGTCGACTATATTTTAATTTTTTTTTCGCTATTTTGTAATTAATCAAAAAATATAATATTGTAGGGTAGGTATAAATATTGCCGCAGTTTTTCATACAGTCGACTACTTCATAAGTCTGCCCGTAATGTCTCTCCCCTAAATCGGCAGGTACTGAGTCCAACCAGCACCCTTAACCACTTTCTTGAGTTTCGTAGCAGACCCGTTATAAGCCTCCGTTAAAATTACATAAATTATAAACTAACAGAAGGAACAAAATATCTAAATTAATTATGAAAATTTACTATCGATCTTTCGCGGATAATTATTTTATAAATATTAAGTTAAATATTATTTATTGGCGATAATTGTAATGATTAATTACAATTAAAGCTTCTGTTACAATTTAAAAGTTTTATTGAACATTATGTTGATCAATAACAATTATTATTATTATTACTGTAATTAATACCGTTGTCATTATTATTTTTTACATTACAATTATTATTTGTGTAAAAAGATAAGTATTTATTTTAGCGCTATAAGCACTAGAAAAATCGGGACACTGGCGCATGTGACAAAACGTAAATATGACGTTTAAAATGATATAAAATACACAGGCTTATAACGAGTAGTCGAGAACAAAACTATATGCACGGAAGACTGAAATTTCAAAAATTTATCCTGTCCCTAGACCAGGCTTATGACGAGACTGTAAATTTATTGTCATTAATATTTATGACTCTTATCAATATTTGGAGCACAAATTTGTTATTCTTTATTACATTCTTATCTGCCATTCTTATCGCTAATTTTTCCGTGTTTTTCGACTGAAGTTTTGTTCCTATTTAATTTGCCTTAGAGCCATTCTTATAAATAAAATTATTACAGGTTACTTTGAGGAAAATATCATGCTACATTTTACTGCTTCAATGATTTCTGGATTAATAACAACAGCAGCTTCAATGCCAGTAGACATCGCTAAAACACGTATCCAGAACATGAAAATGATTGACGGTAAACCAGAGTACAAAGGCGCTTTTGATGTACTTGGTAAAGTAGTAAGGAATGAAGGATTCTTTGCCCTGTGGAAAGGATTCGTTCCTTATTACGCTCGATTAGGGCCTCACACTGTTCTTACATTTATCTTTCTTGAACAAATGACAGCTTCTTATAAAAAATATTACTCTTAAGTTTATTCCATTACTCTAATTAACTGAATTTGAAAAATCACAAATATTAAATCCGTATATATTTATATAATTAAAAGTTTTTTAAACCAAGAAAATTTTAAAACGTGCCATCAAAATATTTCACTGCAAATTATCTTCAATTTTTTTTTTTTTCTTATTTTTTTGTTTTCAAATTTCATATTTTTTGAGTATTCACTATTTTTTTTTTAGCAAATTTTGAAATTCAAATTTTAAAAATTAATTTTTTTGCTTCTTTTTCAAAAAATTCTAGTAATTTTTTACAAACTCAAAATTAGTGCTCAGTTTTTAAATTATTATTCAAAATTTAATCAAATTTGTCATATTAGTAAATAATGATAAGAAAAAATCAACTAAAATTTTTTTCATGAGGACAGAGAATCATTAAAATTTGTAAATTTTCATATATTTAATATTTAGTCCCATGATAAATCACAGATTTAATCAAAAAATTTTTTTTTCTCGTTCTTAAAAAATTTAATTTGATATTTTTCATATCATTATTGACTAATATATAAAATTTCATTAAATTATGAACAAAAATTTTAAAAACCGACAGTACTACCATCAAACAAAATAATTTTTTCCATAGTCAATGTAAAATTACATCCTAAAGTTCGTAAAAAATTACTATATTATTTTTAAATCAAGCGCGCGAAATTTGAATTTGAATTTAATTTTTTTTTGTCACAATTAAATAGCGGATTTAATTTAAATTATATTGTTTATAAATAAATAAACAGTGTATTGCTTATATATAAAACATAAGTACGCTGCTTACATGTATTAAATAATCGACAATACGAATTATTAAAGTGTGCGAACACAAATAAGGCACAATACCAATTCGACTCATATTTAAAATATTCAAAGATGTGTTCAATAGTTTTATGTTAAGAGACAGAACTTAAATTCTGATACCGAAGAAATTTATTTTTTTTTTTTTTATTAATATTTTGGTGTGAATTAAGAAAAAATTTCCAATAGACATTTTTAAGCGAAACGTTGGATAGTTTTTTATAAATCACAATAGGAAGCTAATTAAATATTCCAAATAGATATATAGTAAGTATGTAGGTATTAACGACTGCTGTGCTTGAAGAATTAAAAAATAGTTGAACAACTGACATAATAGTAATAATAATATATCATAAGATTTTGTTTAAATATTTATCAGTTTGATAAATTTAGATGAGCCTGAAGTTAGATGATTAACAATTTTTGAATTTTTTTTCAACGAATCAATTATGAAAAAAAAGAAATTAAAAAAATGCACATGTAGAAAATTTAATGAACTATAGGTGCAATTTTTTTAAATATTTTTTTTTAATTGTTTTTGAAAAAGAAACAAAAATTATTAGACGTCGGCTAACTTCAGTATCATGAATTATTACTAATATGAGCGGAGTTATTACTAATATGAGCGGGAAGTCATCAGTTGCCTGCAATATTTTTTCGTACATTGGAAATTCTTACGGCTACTAAAATTTATTCTAGTTCTGTTGCCTAGGTAAATATTAAATATGTAATTTAATTGCGAAAAAATAATTGGTTCTATTGCCTAGAAAAATAATTCATGATGTTTGATTGATTGCTATTTAATTGTGAACCCAAACGAAGAAATACCTAATTAATGTAGATGCTCCTGATTTTCCTGAGAAAATCTTAGACTTGAGGAGAAATGATCAACAAAGACCGATCACTTGATAAAAAAGACGATTGATCTGTAAAATATGAGAACCGCGGTAGTCTTGACAAAAGTATAACTCGCCGGTCCATAATAAGACACTGGTTGAATCTCATAGTCGACTAGGGAATCACCTGATCAGCTCACTAATTTCTGATAGAAAACTCTGTCAAGTTTTACAGTTGCTATTGTCAAGACTACCGAGGTTCTGATATTTTTTAGACCAGCTGCGTTTTTTTTTATCAAGTGATCGGTCTTTGTTGATCATTTCTCCTCAAGTACAAGATTTTCTCAGCAAAATCAGAAGCTTGTCTACATTAATTAGGAATTTCTTTGATTGGGTTCACAATTAAATAGCAATCAATCAAACATCATGAATTATTTTTCTAGGCAATAGAACCAATTATTTTTTTCGCAATTAAATTACATATTTAATATTTCCACAGGCAATAGAACTAGAATAAATTTTAGTAGGCAGCAGTAAGAATTTATGATGTGCGAATAAATATTGTAGGCATTGTGTCTCCATATGATCAATGACAAAAAAATTTTTACAATAAACAAAGAATTTAATTACTATAACAAAACATTCTTTCTAAACATTCTTAATAAATTATTATGATCGTCTGGTACAGATCTTAATAATTTTGTTATTATATTAATAAAGAGTTAAATATAATTTGTTAATTTCTGTATATAGTAATAAATCCTGTGGATTTGTAAAATAATTAAGTTGTGTTAATTGTTAATTTATTAAAACCCAAACCAATTAAGTAATTAAGTTTATAATTAAGTCCATTAAAGAATAATCTTTCATCCCACCCGCGGTAAATTTAAATATTTGAAAAATAGATTATTAGAAATGGGAGAAAAATTAAAAATCTTGTCAAAATAAAATGACGGGGATAGAAAAATATTTGAAAATTTAAAAAAAAACACGAGTGTTTGAACAAACCTTGGTGGAGAAATAATGTGCCGAAGGGTGTCCCAATACACTTGGAGATTTGAATTAAATTGCTCTAAGTGTATTCCAGCTAAAAAACATCACTTGACTGCTATTTCCCACCAGACGATGCCAGACGATTTTGCTCAGGAACTTGGAAGACATCAGCATCAGCCAGCAACACTTTACACTAGCACTGAACACTCAACACTCACTACACCACAGACACTTTGCCTAATTCAAATTAACAAAAGATAAATTTTACAATCACTGCACAATTTTACGCGACTTAACTGCGATACTGTGTTTTAATTCAAACGTAAAGAAAGATCTGGATTACTACTGTCGTTCTCGATGATACTGACTGCCGCTATCGAACCGTCAGTTGATACTAAGCAATCGATTTTGCGATTCATCGACTCCTCCCACTTTAGCAAACATTTGAACGTCGAATACAGTGACGCACAGTAGCGCCATCATGGCGCGAAATTTCAAAATTGAAATTTAATAATTTCATTAAAATTTATATGTATCAATAGTTATATTAATTGGACTAAAAATATACTTGAAGATTTTTATTTCATCAATAACTTGTTAATTATTCTCATTACTTGCAAGGTAAATTTAAATATTTGATAAATAAATTATTAGAAGTTGGAGAAAACTAAAAATCGTACAAAATTCAATGGCGGCGGAATATAATAGAAAAATATTTAAAATATTAAAAAAAAACACTTGAGTGTTTGAACAAACCTTGGTGGGGAAATAATGTGCAGAAGGGTGTCCTAAAACACTTGGAGATTTGAATTAAATTGCTCCAAGTGTATTGCAGCTAAAAAACGTCACTTGACTGCTACTTCCCACCAGACGATGCCAGATGATTTTGCTCAGGAACTTGGAAGACATCAGCATCAGTCATCAGCAACACTGCACTAGCACTGAACACTCAACACTCAACTACACCACAGACACTTTGCACAATTTAAATTTAACAAACACTGCACATTTTAATTAAACAATTACTATAAGCAATAAATATTATGGACAATTCCGCGAATTAACTACAATACTGTGTTTCAATTTTAACGTACTAAAGAAAGATCTCGACTACTGCTGCCATTGTCTATGATACTGACTGTTGCTATTGGACCGCTAGCTGGTACGAAGCAACCGACTTTGCAACTCATTCCCCCACCACCACTTTAGCAAAAATTTGTACGTTGAATAGTGACGCGCAGTAGCGCCATCTTGGCGCGAAATTTCAAAAATGAAATTTAATAATTTTATTAAAATTAATTTGTCAACTATTATATGAATGAGACTCAAAAATATACTCAAAATTTTTTATTTTAATCGATAATTAATTAATTATTCTTATTACTTGCGCGGTAAATTTAAATAATTTAAAAATAAATTATTAAAAATGGAAAAAAAATAAAAAATCTTATCGAAATAAAATGCCAGCAGAATATGATAGAAATATTTGAAATATTAAAAAAAATATGCAAGTGTTTCGCTACTACACTGCACTTGCACAGAACGTAAGTAAAATTGAACGCAGCCATTTTATTTACTCTGTTGTTGACAAATCGTCAATCTGTCATTTAAAAATAATAAAATATCAACAAAATTAATTTTATTCCTGACTAAAATCAATCATGGATCTTCTGAAAGCAGAAATAATGAAAAAACGCAAGCAATTGGAAGAAAGTAATGTACTGGTAAGTAAAATTCAAATTTAAATTTCTAACCTCACTTTACATACCAATAATAACGCAAATAATAAATTTTTACAGAAAAATAATCGAAAGTATTTCAAAGTCGGTGAGTTGGAGTCAAACAAAACCGAAACTTCGGAGTTGAATAGTAATAAAAGTGACGTAGTTAACCCAGTAGTTAATAATCATTCTGAAGACTCTGTTGAGAACACAGTAGAGCATCAGAGATTATCCCGACCAGAAGTTATCAAAAGATTACGAGAACGCAGCGAGCCGATTTTATTATTCGGCGAATCGGAAACGGAATCATTCCAACGGTTGCGTAAATGTGAAATCCTCCAACCGGAAGTTAACAAAGGATTCAGAAATGATTTTCAAGAAGCTATGGATCAGGTCGACCAGGCGTATTTGAATGAATTACTATCCTCCTCGAAACCAAATAACGAACGTAAGGGAGACGTTAATGTACCTGATGAAGAAGTTACTTATGAAGACATTGAAAAAATGTCTGTAAAATTGAATCGGGGGGATCGAGACTTTGACATGAGTGTCATCACTCAGTTTCTTCAGTTTTTGGTTCAAATTTGGGGCGTGCAGTTGAACAGCCGCAGCTCTGCTGAGAAAATGAGCACCAAGGGAAAGATGGCGAGTGCGACTTACGCGCAGACTAGAGAATATTTGAAACCTTTGCTGAGGAAATTGAAAAATAAATCACTTCCTGAAGATATCACTGACAGTCTTACGGAAATTGTCAAACATCTTCTAGAACGTAATTATATTTTGGTAAGTGATATAAATTTATATTTTATCTATTAGATTGTGTCTAGCTATCGACAATTTTTTTTTTTAAATTGTAAGAAAAATATTTTGTGATGAAAAAAATACTGAAGTTTGGGCTCTGATATTAATATATTATTTTGTTTGAATTTTTGACAATTCAAATCTAATCTTGAATTTTTTTACTCGTCAAAAACGGTCTACGGGCTTCAATAAATTTTTTTTTATAATTTTGATTGACTTTTAATTACTCTGGAACCGCGCGAAATTTAAATATTTAAAAAACCAGATCAGAAAACTAGACATTTGAAGCTACAATTTGCCTTTTTTGTTTCTATCATATGATCATTTTCTTTCAAATTACAGCCTACGGAAAATTATTTAAAAATTTTGAAGTTTTTTTTAAATCCCTTAGCTTTTGTAACTCGTGTATTTTGAATTTATTTAAAACCGGGAATTATCAGATAATTTTAAAATAATTTCTTTGTGGCCAATAGAAAGTAACTGAGAAAAAATGGTAGTATGATTCGTAACCACAAGATTAATATTTTTATTTATTTAAATTTAGGCAAGTGACGCATATCTTCAAATGGCAATTGGAAACTCCCCATGGCCTATTGGTGTTACTATGGTTGGTATCCACGCCCGTACTGGAAGAGAAAAAATTTTCTCTAAAAATGTTGCTCATGTTATGAACGACGAAACCCAAAGAAAGTACATACAGGCATTGAAAAGATTAATGACTAAATGCCAGGAATATTATCCTACAGATCCTTCGCGATGTGTCGAGTACACTAAAGTGTAATTTGATATTTAAATTAGTGCGCATTGTAAAAATATTTAATAATTATATTGTAAGTATAAAAAAATATAACTTTTTTTTTCTAAATAATTTCAGACGATTCGTTCATATTGTAAATAATTATCATTTATTTATAAGAATTGTACAAAATCGTAAATACGATTTAAATTTTTATGTTAAAATACGTCAAGTTAAAAATACTTTTCAGTCATGCCTTCATAATAAATATTATTGTAAATATGAAATATACAAAAATTCAGCTGTTAAAAATTTTTTGTATAAATTTAAATGCTTAAAAAATGCCTTCACACTTCCGGTTAATACAATATTTTTTTTTTATAAATTTTATTATCGATCCTGCGTTAGATTTAAGCTCCAAGTTCTTTAGATCTTTTAACTGCAGCTTCAACGGCATTAATCAATGATGCTCTGACAGCTCCAGTTTCTAATGCGTGCATTCCTGTAATAGTTGTACCCCCTGGGGAGCAAACTTCGTCTTTAAGTTCCCCTGGATGTTTACCAGTTTGTAATACCATTTTTCCTGCACCAGCTAATACTTGCGCGGCAAATTTTGTCGCTAATGCACGAGGCAAACCATTTTTAACACCACCATCAGCTAATCCTTCAACCATCAGGTAAGCCTGTATTTATATTTATATATAAATTAATTTTTGTTGGAAAATTATAAATAATTTATGACTACTTACATAAGCAGGACCTGATCCTGCTAATCCACCAGCTGCGTTTATTAAATTCTCAGGAATCTCTTCAATAATACCAATTTGAGACAACATTTTTACTAATGGCAGAGCATCACTTTCAGATACTTGGGCATTGCGAGAGTATACTTTAATAACAAAAAAAAAATATTTATTTTTAAACTTCCCGCTAAGAAAATTTTAAATTTTTTAAAATTGCCGGGTTTCACTTCTAGTCTGATTTTAAAAAATTAAGTTTCAAAAACTGAAATTTTGAACTTCTAAGAAACTACTGAGTTTCAAAATGTATACGTGTAAATATCTCATAACTTCTGATCAAGATCAATTGAAATTTTTTTAATTTAAAAAAAAAAATTTAACAAAAGGAATTTCGTGTAAATTAAAATTAAACCGATCGTTTAAATTTTAAAGATAAATTTTTTAAAAAATAGTTTGGCTTCAAAGAAGAATTTTATCTCCGCTATAGAAATTTTTATTTATTCGTTTCAAAAATATCAGCGGTTGATTTTAGGGCTGGTTTGTAGTCAACAGTTTTTCAGTTTTTTTTTATATCGTTATAAAATTTTGATATTTATGATAATTATAAATTTTATATAACTAACAATAATTATAATTACAGTTTTAATTAAAAATTTTTCAATTAAATGAACTCATAAGTTTTCAAAATTTAAATTAAAATAATGATAAGTCAATCGATTAAAATTGAATTGTAAATAAATATATAATTAAATAAATATATAAATACCTGTTATTCCTTCTCCAATACTTAACGGAGTATTTGGCATAGTTCTTATAATTTTTAGAGGTACTTGTGATTCTAAATGCGTTTGAATTTCCTGTAAAAGTAATTTCAAAATTATTACTAAAACACAAACGAATTACTCATGTGGAAAAAGAACCTGCATACATTTATATAAAATTTAAAAAAACAAAAATTATTAAAAATAAATTTACTTTTTCTAAAGTATCAAGAGTAACACCAGCGAGTACTGATACAAATAATTTATTTTCCAGCATTAAATTACGTCCTTCCGCAGCTTTCTTCGCATCGTCAATAGCGACTACAAGTGACTGAGGTTTAACTGCCAAGAAAATAATATCACTATTAATAATAATATCAGCATTATTTAATGTTGTATTGACTGGATTTTCCGAAGTCAATTCATTCCACATTTGAAGAGTTTCTCTCGTCCGCGCCGATATCCAAATATTCTTTGGATTTAAAATATCTATTTAAACAAACAATTTTAATTAATGAGAATAATTTATAACATTACTATACAATTATATATATTCATATTTAAATAATTACTCTTTTTAATCAAAGCTATTCCAATAGCACGTGCCATATTTCCCCCGCCAATGAATCCAACTTTAGATGATTGCAAATTAATTGTTTGCGTCATGATTTTAATTAAAGAAATTTTGATCTAATTCAAAAAAAAAATAAAATAAGAAATTCAAATTTTTGAATTAGACAGTAAATGTTATCACAATACAAGAGGATGGTGCTCTTTAAATTTGCACGACAAATTGTCCCTATTTATACAAGTGGAGAGAAATATTTATACATTGTAGTGATGCCCCTTCTCTGCAGCCTTGGAAGCCTTTTAAAAGGTCGATTAAAAATATGTTTCACTTTTGTTGTATTCAAATAATTGCTCACTTGTTACATTTATTTGTAACTATACTAATTAACTTTTAAATAAATAATATATTTTAGTTGGTTATTTAAATAAATTATATTTCAATACTTAATTTGACTTCGAGTGTTTGAAAGCAAATTTGAATTGTAATTCACTAGCATTTGTATTTTATTTATTTCTTTTGTCTTCAAATCTTTATTTAACTTTATCTTTTTATTTCATATATTTCTTTTATTTTCTCTTATTGTCAAGCTATTTTTGAGTATATATTATAGATAAATTCAAATATATTTTACAGTTCTTTGTTATTAAGAAAATAACTAATTAAATAAATAGGAGTTTTTTACTCAATTTATTGGATGGAAAATATATGAGTCATTGTATATATATTTATATATTTTATTATTCTGAAATTAGACGATACTTGTGGGTTTTTTTAAAAACGATAAATTTACAAACAAATTGGACTGATATTTTTGTTTTTGAGTGTGAATTTGCCTGGCAATCAACAATTTTGAAAATTTTTAAATATATAAAAATGCATACTTAGATGATTGAAAAACTAGAACTCGCATTTTTTTTTTCAATTAATTGATTTATTTATTTAAAATTTATAAGTTCTCTCATATCTGCAAAATTCACAAATTTTTTTGAATGATCCTGAAGTTAGCAAACAATTAACTTTGGATTTTTTTATTAACAATTGAAAAAAATTTAAAACTAAAAATATGCGCATGTAGAAAATTAAAAAAACTACAAGTGCAATTTTTTGAAATAGTTTTTTTTAATTTATTTATACAAAAATTTAAAAATTATTAGACGTCTGTTAATTTCTGTCATTTTTTTATGATCCTGAAGTTAGTAGACATTTAAAAACTTTCGGTTTTTTTTTACAACAAATCTATGGCGAAAAAAAAAAAACTAAAAAAATGCACATGTAGAAAATTTTCAAAACAACAAGTGCAATTTTTTGAAATATTTTTTTTTAATTTATTTATACAAAAATTCAAAAATTATTAGACGTCTGTTAATTTCTGTCATTTTTTTATGATCCTGAAGTTAGCATACATTTAAAAACTTTCGGATTTTTTTTATCAACAATTTAATTAAAAAAAAAAAAACTAAAAATATGCACATGTAGAAAATTTAAAAAACTACAAGTGCAATTTCTTCAAATATTTTTTTTCTTATAATTTATTGTTTAAACAAAAATTCAAAAATTATTAGACGTCAGTTTCTTTCTTTTTTAAATTTTCTACACGTGCGAATTTTGAGTTTCTTTTTTTTTTTAAATTAAATTATTGAAAAAAAAAACCAAAATTGTTGTCTGCTAACTTAGGGATCATATATTTATTATATATATCAGTTTATAAAAATTATAGCATAATTACATACTTAGTCATATATTTTATATTATCAAGCTCTTATATTTTAAATGTAACCTTCAACTTGACATTACAAATATATATATTTGTATACGAACGATAGTTGTATTCGCTTATAAATTTATCGGTTTAATATAAAAATATATATCTATATATTTATATATATTTGTAGATCATGCGTAGACTCATTCACTACACTATATAAAAAAAGTGTAGAGTAAAATTATGTAAATAAGTTGTAAGTTTTTGTCAGTACAAAATATATACATATATGTAAATATATATAATATAATATAATACAGGCATATGCATATATATGTAGATAAATATAAAAACTATTCGGAGTTTCGTATCAAATATGACAAAATACGGGTACTGATAAAATAATATATGTATATTTAATAGTTTTCATTTTCATATATTTTAATTACTATTAGTAATAATAATGGGAAATTGTTTAAGGATAATTATTAATAAAATAAGAAAAAAAAGTGTAATTAAGAAGTAGGTTATTTTTTAATTATTTAAATATATGAGTTTGAATGTAGCGGATTAGACAATTTAAATTTTAAATAAATATATCAATTAATTGCGATGAAATTTTAAAAAATGCGCGTACTTATTTAAATTTTCTAAGTACGCATTTTTATTTATTTATTCAAAATTTAAAAACTTTGGTTACATTCACACTCATTTAAATATATAAATATGTCTTTTTTTGTATATAATAAATAAAATATATAAATATGTACTTATGTGCAGGAATATTGTATTGCTGATGGCTGGTTTAGACAATTCTGGAAAAACTTCTGTTTTGAATTGTATATCTAATGGTAAGAAATTTTTATTACGTATATTGTGATACTAAATATATATATGGTAATGAATATTATATATACATATATGATTATACAAAAAATGTAACTGACAAGTGGCAATTTTTAAAGTTTAGTAATGGATAAATAAACTAAATATAGTAAAAATTTAAAAATGCGCATTTAGATAAAAGAAAAATTAGTACGCGCATTTATTTAAATTAATTAATTTATTTAAAATTTATAAGTTGTCTCATGTCTGCTACACTCACTCATACATAAATAAATATGTAAATTTTTTTTATTTCTCATCTGTACCACTTTACAGTCTGACAGCTTTTGATATTTCATATAAAACGATACATATATTTATAGTATTTTATATTTTATTCCAACTGTATATATTTTATAAATTTGAGTTTACGAATCGTCTTTATGTCACCTGACGTCTGCTTTCTGACTTCCCTATACCAAAAATCCATACAGGAGTCCAGCATAGATTTCGATATAAATTCCCACATGGGTTCCTATAAAAATCTACACCGTGTTCATATGGGAATCTAGTATGGATTCCAATATAAATTTTTTCCTTGATCTCCCATGGGAATTTTTAACATTTTAAAATCTCTAAAGGAATCTTGTATGCTACAAATACCATAAAAAGCATATGTGCTTCTATAAACCTTCCTGGAATAAAATCCCACCATAAGATTCCAAATTTAGTATTTTATTTAAATTAGTTGTAATTTCTTTAAAGGTAAACGCTAGACAATAGACATAGAAAACCAGATATTCCAGATTCTATAGAAATTTTTTATATAGAAACCTAGATTTCTATATAAATTTCAAATTTCCCATGAAAAAAATCCATACATCCAAGTTTCTGTATAGAAATCCAGATATTTATGGAGTCTTATATAAATCCATATATTTCTATATTAATTCCTCTCTCACACAAATCCATACTTTCCTATATGAATTCCTATGGGTTCCCATGCAATCCATGTGTTTTTTTTATAGAGCAGAATTAATAAATCCGTTAGCCGACGTCTAATAATTTTTTTAATTTAATTAAGAATTTAAAAAAGAGAATTTGTAATTGTCTACTAACTTTAGGATCATCAGAATTTTAAAAAATATGATACAATTAATTGATAATTATTTAAAAAATAATTAACTTTGATGTTATGCTAGATCTTGATGAAAATGTTATGCCGACAATGGGGTTCAGAGTCGTGACATTGAAGCATAAATTTTATTCAATAAAAGTTTATGATATTGGAGGTGCTGCTCAAATAAGATCAATATGGAATAAATATTACAGTGATGTGAGTTCATTAATAATTAAATAAATATATATGTATATATTTAAAAAACAAAAATTTATTCGTATTGTAGACATGCTGCTACATTTAATTAAGTTTAATTAATAACTCGGTAATCTAATTACTAAATCATAATTCATATTCTTTGCTTATTTCTTTTTAAATGAATTCTTATAGATACATGGTATAATATATGTGGTGGATGCTGCTAATTTATCACGATTAAATGAAAATAAATTAGTATTTGCAGAATTAATATCACATGAGCATATTGCAGGAAAACCAATATTATTGTGAGAATTAATTCTATATATTTAAATACCTATATATGTAGATTTTTATTATTGTTTTTTATCCCTCCCTAGCGAATTCACTTTAAGGTAAAAAATTATATTACTTTTTTAATTTTGCTGTCAATTTTTTATAACAAATTTCTATCACTTATAATATTTTTAAATTACACAAAAAAAAAATTTGGCGCCAAAAATTATCACTTGTTCTAAAGAAATTTTTTGTATTAAAAATTGAAAACAAAAATTTTTTTGGACCGAAAAAAAAATTGAAATATTTTATTACTTTTTTTGTATAAAAAATAAACGAGAAAAAAAAATTATTGTTGAATTCGCTAGGGTCAACTTGAAGCTCATCACCATTATCGCACACTAATTACAATATGTATAATGAATAAATTGAAAATTACATGTAATTATTTTTACTTGTAGCAATAAAATAATTTTAATTTTCTATGGCACGGTTTAAAGCACAGATGGTATTGAATTAATTGGGAGAATTTTAATTAGATAAGTAGATTAAGAATTGTCAAATTTTTAGACTAGCTAATAAACAAGACGTAACTGGTGCAATTGATGAATTAGATCTTGTGGAAAATTTGGACGTCGAACATGCTGCTAATTCAATGCGATGCCCTACTAGAGTTGAAACTTGCTCGTGTGTAATTACACAGGAATATTATAAACAAAATACCATGGGAATTATAAATGGTTTCAAGTAAGCATTTATTATTTTATATATAATGTTATATTTATATGAATTTTTATTAAAAAATATGAAGAATTGCCCTATCAAAAAAATCCATATGGAAATCCTGGTATCCAATTTTTTATATGAATTTTCCATATGGGAATCCTGGTATCCATGGTTTCCTATGTGGATTTCTCATATGGAAATCCAGGTACTCATGGATTCTTAAATGAATTTCCCATATGGGAATCCTGGTCTCCAGTTTTATGTGAATTTTCCATATGGGAATCCTGGTATCCATGGTTTCCTATGTGGATTTCTCATATGGAAATCCAGGTACTCATGCTTTCTTAAGTGAATTTCCCATATGGGAATCCTGGTCTCCAGTTTTATGTGAATTTTCCATATGGGAATCCTGGTATCCATGGTTTCCTATGTGGATTTCTCATATGGAAATCCAGGTACTCATGGATTCTTAAATGAATTTCCCATATGGGAATCCTGGTCTCCAGTTTTATGTGAATTTTCCATATGGGAATCCTGGTATCCATGGTTTCCTATGTGGATTTCTCATATGGAAATCCAGGTACTCATGCTTTCTTAAGTGAATTTCCCATATGGGAATCCTGGTCTCCAGTTTTATGTGAATTTTCCATATGGGAATCCTGGTATCCATGGTTTCCTATGTGGATTTCTCATATGGAAATCCAGGTACTCATGGATTCTTAAATGAATTTCCCATATGGGAATCCTGGTCTCCAGTTTTATGTGAATTTTCCATATGGGAATCCTGGTATCCATGGTTTCCTATGTGGATTTCTCATATGGAAATCCAGGTACTCATGCTTTCTTAAGTGAATTTCCCATATGGGAATCCTGGTATCCAGTTTTTATGTGAATTTTCCATGTGGGAATTTTGGTACCCAGTTTTCTATGTCGATTTCCCATAGAAGAATTCATGTGCCTATATTGTTTTTTATGTGACTTTTCTACATGGAAATCTTGGTACCCAGTTTTCTATATGAATTTCCTAGATGAAAACCTTGGTATCCATGGTTTCCCATGTGGATTTCTCGTATGAAAATCCAAGTACTCATAGCTTCTGAAGTGAATTTCCCATATGGGCTTAGGTATCCAGTTTTTTATGTGAATTTTCCATACGGGAATTTTAGTACCCATGATTTCTTATGTGGATTTCCCACATGGGAATCCTGGTATCCAGTTTTTTATATGAATTCCCCATATGGAAATCCTGGTATCCATGGTTTCCTATGTGGATTTCCCATGTAGGAAGTTTGGTATCCATAGATTCTTATGTGAATTTACGTACTTACAGTTTCCTATGGATTTCCATATGGAAATCTATGTACCCATAGTTTCTTACGTAGATTTCAATATGGAAATCCAGATACCCATGATTTCCTACATGGATTCTCATATGGAAACCCAGAAACCCATAGTTTCCTATGGGAATCTTGCTACTTAGTTTTCTATGTGGATTTCTTATATTGGAATCCTGATACCCATGGCTTCTTATGTAGATTTCCCATGTAGGAATTCTAGTATCCATGGTTTCCTATATGGGTTTCCCACATAAGAATCCTAATAACCATTGTTTCTTACAGAAATTCTTAAATAAATTCCTACACTCCTATATTAATTCCTATAGACCCTTACATAAATCCATATTTTTCTATATAAATTCCTATGGGTTCCCGCAATCCCACATGAATTTTTTCGAGACTAAAAATAAAAATAATATTTACAGATGGCTGTTAGATACGATATCAAAAAATTACACCGAATTAAATAATCGAATAAAAGCTTCTCAATCAGTCGTCGTGCCAATTAATAATCATGTACAAAAAAGACCATCAGTGTCATCAATAACTCCATCTTATACATCAATCAGGTCTAATCCCTTCAAACCAATAAATCAATTAGTGATTTCTGATTCCGATAAAAATCTATCGAATAAAAATAATCGTAAGTTTTTTTTACTATTAAATTTTGAATACTGTCAGAAATGTATTGATCAGTTACCCGTGTTTGATGGCAATTATATTTGATGTGTTATTCTAGATGTCAATAACAAAAATAATGGATTTACGATAAAAAAATTTCTAGTCAAAAATAAAACTGCCCCGATGTCTGAAGGAGAGATAAATAATAAAGGAAACGATGTAGAATATTTAAGTAACGAAGCTGACGACAGAGTTTCTTTTTTGGCATTGGATCCGATTAATTTGATGTCTCAAAATGTCAATGGAAGCTCAACACCTCAAGTCCGGCCATTTACAGCTCCTGCTGCTCCGCAACGAGCTGATGTATTTGTGATGCCTAATTTACCAGGACAAGTGCTTAATAATAATTAATATTAATTAATAATAATAATAATAATAACTGTATATTTTTTAAAATTGATTGATATAAAATTTTGTACCTGTAATTATTTATTAAATATTAAAATATCTTCCATATAATGAATTTTTAAATACACAAATTTTACATATTTTTTTAATCTGGAAAAATTAAATTTTACGGCTGCCCAATTTCAAAACCCAGTAATAGAAAAATAAAATTTATCGATAATCGATTTCTAAAAATTTTTCGGATAAGTTTCGAAATTGGAAGCCGATTTTGGTAATTGAGATTACTTGAAACGGGAAAAAAGAGACGAATTTTCTATGACTCCTAGAACCGGAAGCTGAAGGTCTTATTTATGAAAAAAAAGGCTGAGGCAAAATAAAATTGGTCTTGTCTTTTTATTTGACAACAATTTGACATCTTAAAGTTGTCCCTGTACTGCTTGGGAGGGAGCGCGCCCTTAAGACAAATATTTAAATTTAAACATGACATTGGCTCAATCGGTATAATCATTCAATGAAAACGTACATAATTTATTGTACTGTCAAGAATTTTTATTTATAAGTCGTTTCCGAGTCAATGCAGGGGATGGCAACATATTTTTCCACTTTGAAATTTTAGCATCAATGCTCATCTTTTTTGAAAAGTTTTCGCATGCGCAAATGTAGATTTACTTTTCCTGCGCGTATCTTTTTCAAGGGCCAGTGTTTAAGAAAAAATTTTCAGGAAACTTAATTAACATTTTTCTGCATTTCTATACATTTTCTATGGATTTTCCATCGATTTTCTTACATGGTGACAAGCTCTGGTTTTCTATGTACGTTTTTTAAGAATTTTCTTAGGCGGTGACAAGTCCTGGTTTTCTACACGTTTTCGGCGAATTTTCAAAAAATTTTCTATAGTTTTTCTATGGATTTTCTGAGACAGTGATGGATTTTTGTAATCGATTCTATGGGAGCTTTTGGATAGGATCCAAAATCACTTTTAATTTTATAATTTTGGAGTCTTTCCACTCATTACTTCAAAACAAATCATTAAAAAAAAATTAACTGTATCTAACTAATACCAAAATGTCTATCAGGAGGATGTATTTTGAAATACTCAGCTCATATCTATATACATATGTATAAATGTATATATATATCAATCTTCAGATCTTGTGTTTTATACTTCTAGATCTAGGGATCCATTAAGTATTATCGATTTCAAAACTATCAGTTTTTCAAATGCCACGAGGCATTTCCACGTGGTTGAGTAAACTTTTTTTATTGGCTGCAACGGATAATAATAAAGGTATTAAAGAATGTGATTTCTCTAATCACATATCATTCGAAAATCAGAATCGTTCTACGACTATTTTAAAAAATACTCGACTTTGTTCCGAAAAATTCCAGTAAATGTAAGTATTTAAATTCTTATTTAATATGATACAAACCGATAATTATCAAGCCGGTTAGATATCAATTGAATATTATCTGAAGCTTAAAAAATTGATAGGAAAATTTTTAAGTTGCCTGCTGAGTCATTTGTTTTTTAAATTTTCTTTGGAATGTTTCTTGATGATAAATTATATTATTTATTTATCACAAAAGAATAAAAATATTTTTTAAGCTTTAGTATGCATCCAATGATTCATTGTCACATGATTTTTTTTTATTATTTATGGCGAAATCGTGCGAGAAAAAAAATTGCGTTTAAGTATATATAGATACGGTTAAAACGTAATTTTGGACAGTACTATTATTTTTTTTTTCGATAATTACAATACTGAAGATTTTTTTTACTACAAAAGTAGAACTATAAGCTGCAGAAGTAAGTTTTTATTATTTAGTAATAAGTTATTACTAACAGGGCTTGCGAATAATTCAAACTTACGAATTATTGGTATAGAATCGAATCTAACGATTCGAATTTCCGAATTATTCGTGAGTTTTCGTAAATTAGTTTAATTTTGCTTTTGAACGACTTAACATTATAATGTTTTTTCCAATAAGCCTTATTAAAAGAAATGATTAGAAACCAAAATTTTAAATACTTTTTACTGCTTTTGAATACTTTGAATACTTTTGAATCACCTTTCTTATGGACATTTAAACTTGCAAATCGTTTCGGATCGTTTTTATTAGTCAGAGAATTCAACTTTTTGTCAGAAAAGAGCTTAAATACAAATCTACAAAAAAATTACTTTTGGCTACTTTCAAGACTAAGCTCTCTACTAAATAAAAAAATTTCGACAGTAAGGCACACACAGCGCATTCGCGCTTGAAGTGTGCAATAGAATATTTGAAAACTAATCAGAATGTTCTCGATTCAAAGCGAGTATTCTGAAAAGTTACAAATAATCAAATTTGATAATTATAGTCATTAATTACAATTAAAGCTTCTGTTGTCCGTAATGTCTCTCCCCTTAATCGGCAGGTACTGAGTCCAAAGAGCCCTTAACCACTTTTTTGAGTTTCGTAGCAGACATCCGTTATAAGCCTCCGTTAAAATTACATAAATTATAAACTAACAGAAGGAACAAAATATCTAAATTAATTATGAAAATTTACTATCGATCTTTCGCGGATAATAATTTTATAAATATTAAGTTAAATATTATTTATTGGCGATAATTGTAATGATTAATTACAATTAAAGCTTCTGTTACAATTTAAAAGTTTTATTGAGCATTATGTTGATCAATAACAATTATTATTATTATTACTGTAATTAATACCGTTGTCATTATTATTTTTTACATTACAATTATTATTTGTGTAAAAAGATAAGTATTTATTTTAGCGCTATAAGCACTAGAAAAATCGGGACACTGGCGCATGTGACAAAATGTAAATATGACGTTTAAAATGATATAAAATACACAGGCTTATAACGAGTAGTCGAGAACAAAACTAAATGCACGGAAGACTGAAATTTCAAAAATTTATCCTGTCCCAAGACCAGGCTCATGACGAGTCGATTGTAATTCACACCAAGGATTTCATGTAGAGTCCGCGGGGATCATTTTCACCAAAAATTTATTAAAGCATGGATTCTTATTAATTGATCATATTTATTCAATCATAGTCTCTGAATTGTTTGTGACCTTCAGTTAACGACATATTCTTTGATATCGATATGATGGCATTAGCTACAAATTTTTTAATATTTTTTTAATGACTTTTTTTATTGTTATATTATTATTGAAATGTTTTTTTTTTATATCACGTTATTGTAAAAATTAAGTACTAAGCAATATATCTTTATCTTTATATTTTAACCATTAGGAAAATTATTATCTGATACGATAATACAATATTTCTTAAGCACGCATTAGTCTGTTTTAATTTTTTTTTTTTTTTTTTTTTTTTTTTTAAAGAACTTATGGAAAAAAAACAGTGAAATTGAAAGTATCAATTTTTCAATTCCCAATTTGCAAATTAAAATTTAAAAATATAAAAAAAATTTATCAGATCAAAATAAAAATTTCAATCACATGAAAAAGTAATGAAAAATTAAATTTTTTTTCATAAAATTTTCGAACTTACTCATCATACCCCAATCACCTCCTTCTTTTTTACTGATTAATTACTAAAAAAAATATAATTTTTACAGAATATTTTTTTTCATAAATGTGTATGTTTATATTACATTATTATAAAATTGTAAAAAATAATTTTGATATTTTATTTATTAAGGAGCGTCGTATAGCAGCAAACAATAGCAAGAAAGATGGAACTTATTGTCAAAGCACTATTTTTATGTGCACTTTGTATTATCAACACAAATGCGATGTTTTATAAGGATAGAGACGGTAAATGTGGTGCGATATCGGATAATAGTATGATAGTCTATGATCTGCAGGGTAAATTTATAAATTGATTCTTCATTTACATCATTGTTAGTGAAATAATTTTCTATCTTTCAATTTAAACAATTACAGTTATAAGTTGCGTATTCGTTAAAATTACCGAAATAGAAGTAACAGACAATACATTGAAATTTAAAATGAAAAACCCCGACCTGGCAGGCTTTTTAAGAATGGAATTAACTAAAACTGAGCAAATGTTAATTAGTCCTGATACACCAATTACTTTTGCTCGAAGAGGACGTGGGGATGATCGTGATCATTGGAACAATGAGGAGACTAAAAAACTAGGAGAGGTAATAAAAAAATTTTATGCAAATAGAATTCAAATTTGAATATATTCATATTTATTTTTTTCCTTACAATGCATAATTTTTATTTTATTTTTACAAT
Source organism: Microplitis manilae (assembly GCA_030273425.1). Classification (NCBI taxonomy): domain Eukaryota; kingdom Metazoa; phylum Arthropoda; class Insecta; order Hymenoptera; family Braconidae; genus Microplitis; species Microplitis manilae. The sequence continues at coordinate 24,197,878 of CP092727.1, forward strand.
TATTTAGTATGTTCCGGAATTTAATAATTTCACATTGTACCACAATTACGATAGTCGAGCAGCTATTGGTCTATATCAAATGGGTTCAAAATTGATTGTAGTAATGTATCAAATTTACATAACTACTTTTTTTTTATTAAAAAGGGTTTGCATTTTTTCTCTTTCGCACTTGGGGGGACGAACGGAAATAATATTTTGTATTATTTACTTTAATAAGTGACTGTAAATCATATATTTCTCATTCTCTAACAGTTCTCCGCATCATCGGCTTGAAATTAACTTGTTTCTTACTGGCTGCTGACACTGAATCTTCAAGTTCCGATGCAGGTATTCATGAAAAATATAGTGTGTGACTCAGGATAAAACACGATTTCAGACTGCGGGATGTCAGCCTGAAATCGTTTTGTTTCATCCCATGTCACACAATATACTATTTTTCAGTGTCTGTATCCAGAGAATAAGAGCTTTTATTTGGAAGAAATAGACTTAAATAATCTGCAAACTCTTTTTAAAAATAATAAAACATAAAGATTATAAGTTACCAAACTGATAATTATTTTTCAGGAAGGAAATATCGGTGGTAGAATACTCAGATATGTACAAGACTTTCATAATGATGAAATTTTGTATGCTTATGCCCAAATTGCAGCACTCGATAGAATGGGTAAAAAATTTATTATTTTAAATATATTTCATTTAATGTATTATTATTCATTTTTATTTAATATATTAGCATTAAAGAAATATATCCTCTTATTTTTAAAAACAACTTTTAGATTAAATTATAATTTTTCATAAATGTAGAGGAGAGTGGGAAAAATAGGCCGACATTTATGTTACACATAAGCTTTATTCTTAAAGGGCCCATTTCACCCCACTCTCCCCTGTATTATTTTATATTTTTATTGCAATATAAGTATTCAGTTATTAAACACTATATATATTATCATATGTAGCTCTTCAACGAGAATTCTATTTGGACCCATATACACAAGAATATTACAATTTAGGATCTAGTTTAGAACGTGTCCATATAAATATATTACCTGTAATCGATGGCAGAATTCTCAATTATGGAACGTAATTATATTGTTTTAATTTTACGATTCTCTAAAATAAATAATTGAAGAAAAATGAAAATATGAGCTAATAAAAATTTTTTATTCTATAGTATACCACCACAGGATTTATTGAGACCTATCTTGTTATATTATAACTACATTGATATGTTATTCGGAATTTTTTCATCACCAGTAATTTCATTCACTATTAAAGGAATTGTTATACCAGCCGTAAGTGTATTGAATTTATATTACAGTTTTAAGGGTCCTAATACAGTAGGACCTCGTTATAAGACTCGTAGTTTCTCTCTCAATCTATCGCGATACTTGGTTTATAAGAAAGACAGAATGATAGTCTTATAACGAGGTCCAGCTGTAATTATATTCAATTATGATCATCATATTTTTATTATTAGGGAGATAAATTTCTGCCTTATGTTGATGACGATGACTCAGTCGACACGACTATTTATATGAGTGACATGAATCGTGGAATAATGGAAATGGTGAATAACCAGGTCTCTGAATTTGAATTGACTTCCAATGATATAGTGATATTTATGACAGGGTATATACCTATAACTATCCTTAATATAGAAATATATAGGATAGAAGTACCATTTATGGTCACTGCTCCATTTTTGGACTTGCGTGTTAATATAGTGTTATGAAAGTATCTTCTAACACATTTAAAAAATTAATTATGTTATTAGAGGTTTTGCAAATTTATTTTAATTTTTCACGCGTCCAAAGCTGGCCTAAAGTGACCAAAAAAAGTACCTCTATCCTATAACTTAAAAAAAATTATAATGTTAATGATCATTTTTAAACATTAGGCGACGAGTATTCGACGATGTAAGCGTATCAGATGGAGCAATACCGTCTAGTAAGTTTACTCACTTTTGAAAAAGAGTAATTTGAGAATTTCTTTAGATTGTGAAACGAATTTCACTGAAAAATGAATTTCTATCTGTTTTAGTGACTTTCTTCAAACATTCAATTTGTGAAAAGACTAACCATCCATTAGTGATGTTTTCACTATATTCAGAGTTCCATAATGACTATTTGCTCTGGCATTTAATATCTAAGTAAGTATTTAACAAGCTTTGAAAAAATACTGCTATTTATTTATTAAAGTCAATGATAGTTACAAATAATGATGATTTATAAATTTCAAGGTTCGCTACAACGAGCAGCATTAAGTATCAGCTTGAAAAATGCCCAGAATTTCCAGAAGAATATACAAGAATGCAGGGTAGATTACGAACTTATTTACCGTGGATGTCGAAATGCATTGCCGATATGATGACCCACTATTTCTTGTAAATATACTTTTAAAACAATATTACACTTTTTATAATTTGAAATTTTAACGTGGAAATATTTTTTTGAAAGTAGCACAGCCGGATTTAAAATCACTGTCCAAAAATTAATTAAATTTAGCATATGAGTAGACTATGAAAATAAAAAATATCGATTAAAATTTGTCAAGAGCTACAGAAAACTAGTAAATTTTTGACAGTAATTTTGAATCAGTGCTATTTCAATTGACTTTTGATTGATTATTTTATTTTTACAGTAATTAAAAAATATTTACTTTTTGTTTAGGACTCATGACTGTTCTGCCTTCAATAAAAACAAACCAAGAAGTCATTAAAGTCATACATTAACATAAAAAAGTCGTTCCAACCTACGGATGAGTGATATTTGTTACTGTCTTCATATTTTTTGTTTTGCACTGTGACTAATAGTTTACTAGATATTCTTCTGACAATACGAAATAAAATAATACAAAAAGATTTTATATTACGTTATTATTACGTCTATAAATATAACATCCATTCATCTTTCAAATTTTAATTTTAAATATGAATTATAATTTTAATAATTTTTACCCGTATATTAAGTGAAATTATAAATAAAGAATTTTAAAGAAAGCAATCATATAAATTTCAAATTCATCATTGACAAAATTTGATACGAATAAGAAATGTATGTTTCATCAGACGCTCAGTTTAATTTGACAGAGGAGTACTCACGTCAGAATTTAGACTGTAACTTTTAAATTATTTTTATTCATAAGTAGATTTAATATATATAGTTATATTTTTACAATTATTTGATACAATGATTTCTATTGGATCTATTTCTAATAGTTTTTTTCTTCAGAGTCTGTTGTATAGGGTTCGGGTTTACAAAAATATCACTTCGACCATCTTTGGTTCTTCTTCAGAGTCTACAGCATATTGTTCTAGTCTAGTGCTACCTTGTATGCATTCGACTTATTCAAATTTTTATGTTTGATTAGTTTTAAGAGAGTAAAATTGTTACATTTTAATATCTCTAATTTTCTATGAAAAATTTATACATATCTAATTTAACGTGGCAGAATTGTTTCCAAGTTTGGAATATAAAACCTCTGAGATACGTTTCTTACCAGGGACAGTAAAAGTGGCTGCGCGATCTCGTGGCGAGCACCGAACTACACCCAATGCTACTGCCTGGCATCGATGACTTTCCTCTCTTCCAAACATATTTTTTCTCCCAAGAAATTTTTCTCTTTGTTCAAGCACTTTTTTTTTATTACTTGAAACAAACGGAAATTCTTGCGTTAAAAATCCCTATAAAAAATTTATTTAAAAAATACAAGTTAAAATACAACAAGTATAGAATATATAAAAAATATATATATGAAAATATAAAAAATATTAGAAAATCATGTAAATGATATAACAATTTCTTCCTATGTTGCTGGTTAAATTAAAAATATATTTTTAGATTTTCATAATTAAACTTTTGTTGAACATCACTTCGGCCATCTTCGGTTCTTGTTCCGAGTCTCTTGTTTAAGGTTCTAGTCTAATGCTATCGTAACCTAAAAATCTCACTCTCACCTCAAATTTGTAAACGTCACAAGTACAGAGTATAATTTATCAGTATAAAACATATTTAAAAATTTATATATTATTCACCGGTTACAAAAGTGAGTTAATAAATTATTTGGTGTCCATTTATTATCTCAAACACATTAATATTCAGTATTTATTACTTATAAGGTATAGTTCTTCAACGAAAATGGCTTGTTTGAAAATTCTTAAACAGGAGATCAGAGCAATTGAGACAGTATTTCCAAAAAATCATGAAAGATTTCAAATAATCTCTGCAAGCGTGGACGAGCTTAATTGTAAATTTGTTGACAAAGACGGAAAAAAGTATGAAATAAATGCCAGTATTACTGAAACATATCCTATGACTCCACCAGTATGGTTTGCAGAAACTGATGACTCTCGTATACTAAATGCTGTTAAAATTTTAAGCGACACGACTGGTGATGACAACCATATAATAAAACAAGTAGAAATTTTATTAAGAGAATTGTGTCGTCTAAATTCTATACCTGAGCCAGCGGATCTTGAGAGATTGAAAATAGCTTCCAATTCTCTACCATCAGAAGCAAGCACTAGTAAGACTGTATCAGAAGAAGTAGCCGATGAGGCTACAGCTGAAGATGGAAGTGACGTAAATACTGAAGACGAAGCTAGTGAGCATGATGATGATCTTGATGATTTTGAAGAAGAAGTTAATACTAAAGAAATAAAGACTGATGAGGACATGGATTCAGAAGGATTAGCAGCATGGAGAAGATTGCAACAAATTCGAATGAAGTATAGTTCAAAAAGTAGTTCGTCAGGTATTATACAAGCTACTGATCGTTTAATGAAAGAATTGCGAGACATTTACCGAAGTGATAATTTTAAAAATAAAATTTACACCCTTGAATTAGTTAATGACAGTTTATACAAATGGAATGTTGGAATAAAGTCTACTGATCCTGACTCACCATTGACCAAAGATTTGGAACTTCTCAAAAAAAGAGAAGGCAAAGATTGTATTCTTCTTCAAATATTATTTAGTGACATGTTTCCATTTGAACCACCATTTGTACGAATCGTTCATCCAATTATGTCTGGTGATTTTGTAACATCAGGAGGCGCACTTTGTATGGAACTATTAACAAAACAGGGTTGGAGTTCTGCGTATACAATGGAAGCCTTGATAATGCAGATACTAGCGAATATGCTCAAGGGTCACGCACGTGTATGGCAGTTTGATGAAACAAAGTCACTTAGTAGCAGCAATAATCCAAATTTAAGATACACTCTTTACGATGCGGTGCTATCATTTGATAGCTTAGAGAAAAAGCACGAAGAACGTGGTTGGGATACACCCCCAAATAATGAAGGCTAGTTTATGAACATTTAAAACGCAAAACATTGACGCCATTTGAAACAATAAGCTCAGGAATAGAAAATAGAATAACTGCGTTCAGTTTTAATTTCAAAATTATAGTAATTTATTTTGTACAAATTAAATTAGAAGATTGAAAGTAATTTTTTAATGAAGTAGAGATTAACAATTAATAATCAAATCGTAACATATCTGTAGTATATATGTAAACAGATGGACTGCTTGTAAGACTGCTATTATTTAAGTAAAACAATTAATTATTTATTATTTAAATTTTCATAAGTAATTTTGTATATAATTTTATATTATTACTATGTTTACTCTAGTGAATGATGACGCTTAATTTAAATTCAATTTTTCAAAAGTTAATGTCAGAAAATCATTTATTACTTTTTTAATTTACTTAATTTTCTTTTTGTAACTTTTTTGATGTCACGATAATAAAATTTGGACCACGTGCCAGTTACTATTGTATCGGATCCGACTATCGATAGTCTTCTATAAAAAAAATATAAATATGAATTTTTGAAATGGTCAATTTTAAAACCGACTGGAACGCACTCTATATCTATAGCCAATCAATATATATAACAACTCCAACACTTTCTAACTTTCGCTACGAAAATTGAAAATTTTCAAAAATTCGGCTAGTTACATTTTTTTCATGAAACTCAAATTAACAAACTAATAATTTTTTGATTTTTTTTAAAACAAATTATAAACAAAATTTCAAAAATTGCACCTATAATTTTCAAAATTTTCTACAACCATATTTGTATTTTTTTTATTTTTAAATTGAATTTCTGTGAAACAAATCGGAAATTTACTAGTTGTTTGCTAACTTCAGGATCATATTTTTCTTACATTTTCAAAAGTTCAAATAAATCCCTTATAGCCACTTTAGCTTAAAATTTACGGTAATTTAATGTTGAAATTACCTGAAACTTTCTGCTCGAATTTGCTGTCAATTTAACAGCAAAAGTTGACAATAAAAATTTGCGGTTAATTTTTCTTCAATTTAAAGGTAAATTTTTACAAAAATAAAAAAAATCGGTGATGTTCATTCTTACCATTTTAGAAAGTAAGCAGATTTATACATAAAATTGTCTACAATTGGACGATAAGAAAATAGTTGACAATTTTTCAAGTCAAATTAACAATTAATTGACATAAAATTCTCCAAAAATTGCTGAATTTTTTCTAGTCAATTTTTGAAGTAAATTTTTCACTCTAATTCGGCAGTAAATTTATGTCAAGTGCAATAGCAAGTTGCAGACAAATTATGGTAAAAAATGGAAAAGTCCGAAATTGACGGAAGTTTGACGAAAAATTCGAGGAAACTTTTGCTCAAGTAAACTGTGCTATTAAGGGTGTTTCAAAATTTTCTTTTACAGTCGGAAAGTCCGCAAGCGCCCCCTAGGAAACTTGAGAACACCCAAACGAAACTTTTTTTTTCATGGGACCAAAAACAGGAGCGTAAATCAGCTGACAATTGTCAATTTCGACTTTTTAAATAAACAAATAAAATGTCAATAGAACAAAATTTAAAAATGCTTATCAGATAATTTAAAAATCAGTACCCGCCATTTTTTAAATTTCATTGTTTCGATTATTAAATTGATGTATTTAAAATTTACAAATTGTCTCACATCCGCTACAATTTACCAATGAAAATTTATGAAAATTAGGCTTGAATACTCTGCCTACACACTCCATTTTATGAAAGTCACGCTAGTTAGATTTACAAGTACTTGTACATAAGGTGACAATAGTTGCGTTCGTAAGTTTCACGCAGTTTTCAATAATAAAAAGTAAAAAATAATTAAGTGCCGGGCAGTTAAATATAAATAAATTAATCATGAATGACTTGGATAAATACTTCGACATAATGAATGCAATAAAAAGAGGAAATATGCAAAAAGTAATTGATATAGTAGACGAATTTGGTTTATCATTCTGCTCATTGCTGGATGATGGGTATCAACTACTTACTGTTGCCGTTGAAAAAGATCAAGTAGAAATGGTGGCAAATTTATTGCACTACAATGCAAAAGTTAACAGCGATCGTGATGTCATGTCACTTCTTCAGATAGCTGCCATAAACAACAACACGACAATTTTCAAAATGCTCCTGGAACGCGGCGCTACAATAAGTTACAGCCATATCTATAATAAAAAATCACCAATTAAGTTAGCAGTTGAGAACAACAATATTGAGATTGTAAGACTTATCATTCAGCATAAAAATTTTGGAAAAAAATATGATCCGTCATTACTGCACATGGCTATCAAGAATAACAGCTTGGAAATGGTCTCATTATTATTAGAAGCTGGTGCGGATGTCAATGAATATGATGATAACGGATCAGCTCCAATCCACCACGCAGTAAAGGCCCACGACACCGATATTTTGCAACTATTATTAGACTATGGAGCAGACATTAATGCTAAAAATAAATCTGGAGACACTCCAGTTTGTTTGGTTTTAATGCATTGTTATAGCGAAAATCCTATAATGCCTTCTCATGGCGCAGTTCATATAGTGCATTCTCATAGCGTAGTTCATACAGTGCATTCTTCTAGCGTAGTTCATATATTGCCTAATTTTTTTACGGATTCCATACCTCGTATTAGAATTATTAAAAGTAGTTTGGAGATTCTTCTAGACAATGATGCAGACATAAATAGTCCTCATATCCGTAAATATGTTCTACGTACTTTTCAAGGTATGCGCATGCGTCTTCATGCCAATGACGGTGTTTCGGAAAACAAAAAATGCATTATTAAACATATTGTTAAATTAAAAAGTCGAAACGCACCACTATCTACAGCCTATGATGAATTATTGTCTTCTTTTGTGGAACACCTACCGTGTGATAGTTATAAAAAAATGTGTGAGCAAGAAATAAAGAAAATTATTGCAGAAAAAATACCAAACTCGGGGATTTCATTTCATAATGTATTGAGCAAAAATAGTAACTTTTTAGCTGCGTATGCGAAAAATGAAAATCATCAGAGGTTCATATTTTCGGATGAAGTTTTAAGTCGATTTCCGATTTATGGATCGGCGATAAAACTTCGCTTTTCGAAAGGATTAGCAAGGAAAAATTTACTGGAAAAAAGTACTAAACTTTTTCAAAATCTTTTTCCCGTCGCGTGTAAATTGTTGTCTTATGGTGTCGATAATGTATTTGAATGTTTAGATAATAATGATTTGAAAAATTTTTTGCGCAAGTTCCAGCAATATAATTTATTGTAAAATATGTATGTCGTAATAAATCAATAATTATTTACTTTTAATGAGTTTTACTTTTTTTCTGCCTCCTTTCTTTGAATTGTTTTAAGGGGACCCGGTGGTCTCGAAATTTTGAAAAATCGACTTTTTTTTTTGCATATTTCGAAAGTATAGTATTTCAAAAATATACTGTGAAAATATGGTGATGATATTCCCAGTATTTCATGTTCTAAACGCTATTTAGCAGGCCGGCCGAGTAAGTAATTTTTATTCTATTGTGCAGCGGAAAACATCTGCTTTAGTTTCTATACCTAAGTTATAATAATGATAAACACGTCTACATATAATGAAAAACAAGAAAAACCGAAGAAGTGCGTAAGAAAAAAATATGGTGCTGGAATAGCTGATTAATCGTAAGTATATTTTCAAATCTAGTTTTCTTCAGAATTTCTTTAACTAAAATTTTGAACGCGTTTATCTCGAAACTACTTTTTTCTGCCTGGCGTAGTTGAAAAAAAAAACTATCCGGTCGATTGCTTTCAAATTTATATATGTTATGTAATACACCAACAGCTACAGCCGGTACTAGAATGAAATTTTTGCGTTGAATATTTCTATTTTTTAACTTGCAAAATGTTACGAAAAAATAGGCAATTTTTGGACTAAAAATTAAAACAAAGTGCCACTTCTTCAAAAAAAATTTTTTTTTTTTTATTCTAGTACCGGCCGAAGGCATATTTATACTGATTAAAAATCCATTAAATTTTTTTTTTCAGGCCCATAGAAGAGCTGAATTGTCCTACGCCACCCAGGTCCCTTTTCTTAAAGGAGCTGGCTTCAACGCCATCTTTTAAATACTCAAAATAATTTTTTTTCTTAGTTATAAGCATTTTTGTATATATTAATAACACTAAAATAATCTCTCAAAATTTCAAAAGGTTTGATATTTATTAACATATAAAAAGAAATTTTTTTTAAAATCATGAAATTTTCAGTCTCTAGACCACCGGGTCCCCTTAATTAATTTAATAATTATATTTATAGATCAAATATGTAATTTTAAAGTTAGTAGACAATTAACAATTTTTAGATTTTTTTTTTTTTGAACAGATCAGGTACAAAAAAAAAGATACTGAAGTTAGCCAACGTCTAATAATTTTTCGTTTTTTTTTCAACAATAAATTGTAAAAAAAAAAAATCTGGGCATCGGTTGACCCTGCGGGCCAGCCCCAAAACTTCCCGCTGTTTTCGAGCTCAAGGAGCTCAAAAACATCGTTGTAAATACATTTTCGAGCTCTTCGAGCTCGAAAATACTTTTGCATGCCATTATTTTCGAAAAAAACAGTTTTTAGCATTTCTTTCTCCCGCGATAACTCTCAAACGAATTATCCGATTTTGATGTTTAAGGTGGCAATCGACGCATTTTAATAAATTCTAAAGCTGATTAGATTTTTGGATTGTGTGGTTGAGTTGTTTCAAAGATATTCGCAAAAAACTGTTTTTTATCATTTCTTTCTCCAACGATAACTCTCGAACGAATTATTCGATTTAGATGTTTGAGGTGGCAATCGACGCGTTTCATTGAGTTCTAGAGCTGATTAGATTTTGAAGTCGATCGTATAAGTCGTTTTCAAGAAATCAATAAAAAACTAAAAAAAAAAAAATTTTTTTTCGTAATTGGCCAATATCTTCGAGTCTACTTGGTCAAATGATCTGAAATTCTCAGAAAAGTTGATGGCCAAAAAACTCTTTCGATTGCCGCCTTAACCATCCAAATCGGTTTATTAGTTAAAAAGTTATAAAGAGTTTACATACATACATACACACACACACACACACACACATACATACAGACACTCGGACATCATTCTAAAAATAGTCAGAATAGCTTCCTAGGACCTCAAAACGTCGACATCTGATGAAAACTCGATTTTTGAAAATCGGGGTGAAAACAATAACTTCCCGAAATTTTTGAAAATCATCGATTTTCTAAGCGGGAAGTTAAAAATATTTTAAAAAATTGCACCAGTAGTTTTTACAATTTTCAAAATTTGCATATTTTTAGTTGTTATTTTTTTTTTTTTTTAATTTTAAATTAAATTGATTCAAATCAAATTCGAAAATTCCTTATTGTCTGCTAACTTCAGTATTATATTTTGTCTTATATTTCCAAAATTTACAAAAAAGTTTCCATAGTTTCAAGAAAATTTGCTTTACAGTCGGAAAGTGCGCACGCGCTATCTAGGAAACTCGACACGAACGTAACTTTTTTCTTTTATAGGACCAAAAATATAACGTGTGCATTAGATCATTTAAAAATCAGTACCCGCCATTTTTTAAATTTCGTTATTTCAATTATTAAAATCATTTATTTAAAATTTACAAACTGTCTCACATCCGCTGCATTTACTGATGAAAATTTATGAAAATTAGGCTTGAATACTCTGCCTTCACACTCCGTTTTATTAAAAGTCACGCAGGTTAGAATTAGAAGTAGTACGTAGGTGGTAATAGTTGCATTCGTAAGTTTCACGCAGTTTTCATTAATAAAAAGTAAAAAATAATTAAGTGCCGGGAAGTTAAATATAAATAAACTAATCATGAATGACTTGGGAAAATATTTCGAATTAATATATTTAATAAAAAAAGGAAATACGCAAAAAGTAAAAGATAAAATAAACAAATTTGGGTTATCATTTTGTCCATGGTTGGATGAAGGGTATCCACTGCTTACTGCTGCCGTTGAAAAAGATCAAGTAGAAATGGTGGCATGTTTATTGCAGAATAATGCAAAAGTTAACAGCGATCATGATGTCATGTCGCCTCTTCAGATAGCCGCCATGAACAACAACTCGATAATTTTCAAAATGCTTCTGACACGTGGCGCTACAATAAGTAATAGCAATATTCATAATAATAAATCACCAATTAAGTTAGCAGTTGAGAACAACAATATGGAGATCGCAAGACTTATCATTCAGCATAAAAATTTTGGAAAAAAATATGATCAGTCATTACTGCATACGGCTGTCAAGAACAACAACTTGGAAATGGTCTCATTATTATTAGAAGCTGGTGCGGATGTCAATGAATATGATGATGAAGGATCAGCTCCAATCCACCACGCAGTAATGGTCCACAACAATGATATTTTGCAATTATTGATAGATTATGGAGCAGATATTAATGCTAAAGATAAATATGGAAATACTTCAGTTTTTCTATTTATCGAAAATGGGCGTATCATATCTGGTTCGTTAATTCATTATCTTCCTAGATCATATCTTGCTGACAGAAGAAGTTATAATATATTAAGTATTCTTCTAGATAATGATGCAGACATAAATGTTCCTAATATCAAGAAATATCTTCCATTTTACGTTGCTGTTCGTGGCTACCGACGTAATTACGGTTCTCATAACAAAGACCCGGAAAAAATAAAATGCTTAATTAAACAAATTGTTAAATTAAAGAGTCTAAATGCACCCCTATCTAGAGACAATGATGAATTATTGTCTTCTATTGCTCAATTCCAACCGTTTCATAATTATAAAAAAAAATGTGAGCTAGAAATAAAGAAAATTATTGCGGAAAAACTACCAAACTCGGGGATTTCGCTTCATAATATTTTAAGCAAAAATATTCATGTTTTAACTTCGTATGCAAAAAACAAAAATCATGAGACTTTCATATTTTCGGATGAACTTTCACGTCGGTTTCCGATTTATGGGCTGACGATAGACGTACGCTTTTCGAAAGGATTAGCAAGGAGAAATTTACTGGAAAAAAGTGCTCAAGTTTTTCAAAATGTTTTTCCTGTTGCGTCTAAATTGCTGTCTCATGGTGTCGCTAATGTGTTTGAATGTTTAGATAATAATGATTTAAGAATTTTTTTGCGCATGTTCCAGCAAGATAATTAATTGTAAAACATGTATGTCGTAATAAATTATTAATTATTTACTTTTAATGGCTTTTACTTTTTTTTTACCTCGTTTATTTGAATTGCTTTATTAATTTAATAATTATTTCTATAGATCAAAATGTAATTTTGAAGTTAGTAGACAATTAAAAATTTTCGGATTTTTTTTTAAAATTAAATCTGTTACAAAAAAAAAGATACTGATGTTAGCTAACGTCTAATAATTTTTTTTTTTTTTTTTAAAAAGATAAAAAAAAGAAATATTTTTAAAAATTGCACCTCTACACTTAGAGACAAATTTATTCTCCAGTAATAAAAACACGTATCAGAATTTTTTCTAAAACATTACTACATATTAATAAATTTTAATTACAGTAGGACCTGGTTATAAGACTATTAGTTTCTCTCTCAAACTATCGCGATACCTGATTTATAAAAAAGACAGCAATATAGTCTTATAAGGAGGTCCGACTGTACATATAAGTATGAATTTTATTTTATAATAATAAATTCGATTGCAGAGAGATAAATGAAAATTTTATCAAAAATAAAATTTTATTAGCATCTAATAAAATTTTATTAGTATTCAATGAATGTTTATTAGCATTTAATAAAATTTCATTAGATACAAATGTGTTTACTAAAATCACCGCAAGTTTTGTTTTATGGCGGCCATCTTTAATTCGTATGAAAGTGTCAAATTTGACTGCTGTTAATTTGAAAAAAAAAAAAAAAAAAAGATTTGTGAAATATGTACGAGAGACGTTTAATAATGGAAAATTTTCAATAAAAATAATGTTTTTTTCGATATGATTTGTGTGTTTATTATTTTTTCATGAACTTAACCTAACTTCAAAAATTCAAAATGTTGTTTGACGAACTATACCGAAATTAATTTATAAACTTATAAAGAATAAAGTATTTATTAAAAAATTAAAATTATTTTATAATTTATGTGTTTTAAAAAAAATATCCACGTCTCAAAAATCGCCCGAAGTTTAAAATTTAAGATTCTAACCTAGTTAATATTTTTTACTTCAAATCTAAGGATAACTTTTAATATTTTGATATTATTTACTGCTAATAAATAAATTTATCTGTAAAAAAATTTTTCATTTTCAATTCATCTATGGAATACTACGAATTTTTCGATTTCACATATTCATTTATTAATCATTCACAATATTAATTCATTTAGTATATAAATAAACACGTAGTCGATACTAATAAACACGTATTAAATACTAATAAAATTTGAAACGGGATTTTAATAAAATTTTTATTCGTATTTAGTAAACTTTTTATTTGCGCATGACCATAATACGTGTTTTACTAATTACAAATAAATTTTATTACTATGTAATAAAAATGTCTCTCAGTGTAGTTTTTTAAATTTTCTAGATCTGCGTATTTTATTTTTTTTCTTATTTTCAAATTAAACTAGTGAATAAAACCGAAAATTACTAATTCTCTGCTAACTTCAGGATCTTCTTTATTTCTTACATTTCCAAAGTTGTAAAAAAGTTCAAAGTTTCAAAAATTTTTTCTTCAGTCGAAAGTGCGCAGGCGCCACCGAGGGAAATTGACAAGACCCGAACGTGACTTTCTTGGTCATGGGACCAAAAACAGGAGCGTAAATCAGCTGACAATTGTCAATTTCCACTTTTTAAATAAACAAATAAAACGTCAGTAGAACAAAATTCAAAAACGCGCATCACAATTTAAAAATCAGTACCCGCCATTTTTTAAATTTCATTGTTTCAATTTTTAAATTCATTTATTTAAAATTTACAAATTGTCTCACATCCGCTACAATTTACCAGTGAAAATTTATGAAAATTAGGCTTGAATACTCTGCCTTCACACTCGATTTTACTAAAAGTCACGCTAGTTAAATTTACAAGTACTTGTACATAAGGTGACAATAGTTGCGTTTGCAGTTTTAAAAAATAAAAAATAATTAAGTGCCGGAAGTTAAATATAAATAAATTAATCATGGATGACCTGCAAAAATATTTCGACATTATAAATTCAATTAAAAAAAGAGATACGCAAAAAGTAAAAGATATAATAGACGAATTTGGTTTATCATTCTGTCCATTGTTGGATAATGGGTTTCCACTACTTACTGCTGCAGTTGGAAAAGATCATGTAGAGATGGTGGCATACTTATTGCAGAATTATGCAAAAGTTAACAGCGATCTTGATGTCCTGTCACCTCTTCAGATAGCCGCCATGAACAACAACACGACAATTTTCAAAATGCTTCTGGAACGCGGCGCTAAAATAAGTAATAACAATATTCATAATAAAAAATCACCCATTAAGTTAGCAGTTGAGAACAACAATATTGACATCGCAAGACTTATTGTTAAGCATAAAAATTTCGGACAAAAGTATGATCAGTCATTACTGCATACGGCTGTCAGGAAAAACAACTTGGCAATGGTCTCATTGTTATTAGAAACTGGTGCGGATGTCAATGAATATGATGACAACGGATCAGCTCCAATCCATTACGTAGTATACGTCTGCAACAATGATATTCTGCTATTATTATTAGACTATGGAGCAGATATTAATGCTAAAAATAAATCTGGAGATACTCCAGTTCTTCAAATTCTAGCGAATAAGTATATCGATTCTAGTTCAATGATTTATGTATCTTCTCGACCGTTTTCTCCTGACGGAATAAGCAATAATATATTAAGTACTCTCTTAGACAATGATGCAGACATAAATGTTGTTAATGACAAGAATCATCTTCCACTTCATATTGCTGTTATCGGCACACAAGTTGATTTCAGTGTTGATGACGATATTTCGGAAAAAATAAAATGCTTGATTAAACAAATTGTTAAATTAAAAAGTCGAAATGCACCGCTATCTAGAAACAATGATATTGTATTGTCTTCTCTTGTTGAATTCCAACCGTTTTATGATTATAAAGAAATGTGTGAGCAAGAAATAACGAGAATTATTGCGGAAAAAATACCAAACTCGGGAATTTCGCTTCATAATATTCTGAGCAAAAGTATTAATGTTTTAGTTGCGTATGCAAAAAACAAAAATCATGAAACTTTTATTCTTTCGGATGAAATTTCACGTCGGTTTCCGATTTATGGATCGGTGATAAAACTCCGCTTTTCGAAAGGATTAGCAAGGAAAAATTTATTGGAAAGAAGTACTAAGATTTTTAAAATTCTTTTTCCCGTTGCGTGTAAATTGTTGTCTTATGGCGTCGATAATGTATTTGAATGTTTAGATAATAATGATTTAAGACATTTTTTGCGCATGTTCCAGCAAAATAATTAATTGTAAAATATGTATGTCGTAATAAATTATTAATTATTTACTTTTAATGGGTTTACTTTTTTTTTCTGCCTCGTCAAGGATCAGTTCCCAGGAACGACAAGTAAATATGAGTAATTTTATTTTTTACAAATTCCTAATAATATAAATCGCAAAAATTTACAGTGTGCTGATGAAAGTTAATTTAAAAAATAGCAGCAAGAAATATTTCTATTAGAACAAGTAATTTTTTTAAAAAAGGCGCGAATTAAAATTCAAATATAAACCAATTTCCACAAACAATTCTGATAAATTTGAATTCGTCTTTTTTTTTAACGACAAATATATGTAAAAAAAAAATAAAATTTTTCAAACAATCAGAAAATATACTAAATAAAATAAATTTTTTTTACTATTGTCCATTCAAGGTCTGCGTAATCTATATTATTAAGAGAATAAGGCAAATTTTGTTCCCGGCATATCTTTATGATAGAATTGGATAATGTTATTAAATTTGGTATCGTTAGAAAGGTTTTGACTCGAATTTGTGCCTTTTCAGTTTCAACTCTTTTTTATTATCAATCATTGAGAAAAATCGATTTATCTGTATCATTCGAATTACATTTAAATTACGCGGGAAAAAATACGATCGTAATTATTTTCTTTAAATAAATTAATGTTATAATTATTCTGTCACTAAATATCACTGAATGTCACTGAATATATACTATATTATTTATATCGCGTTACTTATTCCAAAATGACAAAGTTTTATATTTCCATTTGGTTTTAGGAAGCTTCTCAAAGCCAACAAAAGTCTGCATAGAAAAAAAAAGGATTCATTGACACAAAAAATCTTTACTCGCCTAAAGAAAATTTTGACTTACCCCAATAAATTTTTCGCATTGTGAATTAAAACCAAAAAGTTATTTAGAACTAGAAAAAAATTGTTGGTGCAAGGAATAATTTCTTGAGCAAAATAATCTTTTCTCGCCCCAAGAAAATTTTGGTATTGAATTTATGATGCATAAAATTTCTTGGTGCAAATAAATTTTTTGAGGCAAGAAATCGTTTTCTTCTGAGTATTTTATAAAATCAGTGATATTTGGGCAGTCACGTAGTGACTACAGGTTGCTCGTTATAAATTATTTCTTTACTGTAAAGCAGGTTTTGGTACAAAAAATATAAATTAATATTTAAAAAAAAAATAGTTTTTTAAATTTTATGACTTAAAAATAACAAACTGATAAATAAATAAATCTCCAACTATAAATTAATTTATTGTTATATATATTCTGTACAAACATATTTATATATACAGTTCATAATATAATAATAATTTTACCGTGCCCAAATAAATTTTAAAAAATAACAAAAAGAATTATTAGTGACTACAAAATTGTTTTACAATAATTATTTTAAATTAAAACAATAAAAATAATTAGATTTTTTAATTCGCATAATGTACAACTCTTAAGTACATTAAATTGAGCAGTCTAATGTCAGAACTAAACTATTAGAATGTGAATTTCATTTTTTAAAATCGTGATTAATTTATAAAACAAAAAAAAAATACTATCATAAATAATTATAATTAAAAAATAAAACTATGGAATTGTTTCATTTAATATTTTAAAATACTATATATTTCTTCAACGATTATAAATCGCAAGCTATTATCGTTTATATATTTTCATATATATATATATTTACTCAACATCTTTTCTTCTTTTTTTTATTTTTTTTTCTACAAGCGCGTAACATTTTTTCACTCATTTTCAATTAATTAATTAATTAATTAATCATCAGTTCATTACATATATACAGCTGTTCTTTTCACACAGTTATTCATAAAGTATGTACACAACTTTATCATAAAATAATTTTATAAATAATTTTTTTACTCAATATCATTATTATTTTTTTTTTATATTACCGCATTTACTTTTTTTATATACATTAACTTATAACTGATATATGAAAGAAATTTCATTTTTTACTTCAAGTTAATTATGACATTCCATTGTTCAAAACGTCGATAATTATAAAATTGTACATGGATTTTTTTTTATTTAATTGACAGCCAATTACGGACAGTAAAAATTTTTTTGGTTCAAGAGATTAGTAATTTTTTTAAAAACTTTTCTTATAAAAATTATTGCTTTCAAAAATACAACCAAGAAACCCGCGAAAAAAATTCATTTCAAAAATATTCGACGTGAAAATTTTAAATCTGAGACAGATTAGAATTTCAATTAAAATTTTTTTTGAACTTCTGTAGATTTAATAAAAAAAAAAAGTCTTAGGATTTTATGAGCGAATTTTTGAGTAAAAAATTTCGTTTTTTTTTTTTATATTTTACCCTCGTTCCGAAAAAGTTTCCATTAAAAACCATTAGCTCGATAAAAATAAAAAAATCGTTCATAAAAAATTTCGAATTAAAAATTTTTGAAATGAGGGTAAAAATCCAATTTGAAAAATATGTTTCAATAATTTTTTTTTACTCAAATTTCGGATATAAAATCCTAGATACTTTTTTTTTACTAACGACCGACAAAAGTTTAAAAAAAGTTTCACTCGAATTTAAAATCTGTTTCAAATTTTGAATTTCCACATCGAAATTTTTTGAAATATTTTTGAAAATTTTTTCTATACGGGTAAAAAATGTGCAAATAAAATTACTAAATTATAAAATTTTTTTTTCTTTAAAAGAAAATTTAAAAAAATTTGAATTTGAATTTTTTTTTTTTCTATGATTCTGTACTTGGATTGTAATTTATAATTTGAATTACCCAACATACCTATTAAATTGATAGTGATAATTCTGATAACAATTTATATAATAATTCGATGGATTTATATATTTTTTTTTGAATAAATTGTGGTACTATTCTTGACCAAAGCCTTCAGTTTCTTCTATTGCGTAGTTCAATTTTTCCACCATCTGGTCGTAACTTTTGTACGGCGGTAAATCTAATCTGTTGAAACAAGTATGAGATCTTGGTAGCCAAGTATCCTTGCCAACTTTTTCAATACAAAATCGTTGCGGTCCATTACTCCCTATAATTAAAAAAATTACAACGAATCAATTAATTGTTAGTAATACCAGCGACCAATAAAAACTAATTGCTAAGTAGACCCAGACTAGATAAGATTTTTTTCTCTTATTTTAAGAATAAATAATCAATAACTTTACCCATTAATTCCGCAAATCCACCGACAGGTACTCGACATGTTCCAGTAACAAATTGTAACAATCTTGCTCTTTTTTCATTGTCTGTTGTTCGTACAAACTACAGAAGAAAAAATTGTTTAAAAATTACAAATGACATTTATTTTATAACTTAAGCGCATTCTCATACAGTGCCACCATTTTTTAAAATTATTTAATGACAACTGTACGCGTATCAAAGTATTATCAATTAATTCCATTTAATTCCTAATTGATAACAACTGTAATTTATTTTTTTTAGATTTTATACCTCGGTGACACTGGTAATTGCTGCAAAAAGACACACGTCTTTTAAAATACCAAATTTTAGTACATCCTACTTTGAGAAATCCTACATCGTAACAGTGATCAAGCTTTGGGATGAATTACCGAGTGATATTGTAAATTGTGGTAGTTTAGAAGTGTTTAAAAGTAAAGTGTTTGATTACTTCTTAAATCTAGAAAATTAGTTTGGACCTCACTTTGTACTAGGTTGAACTTTTTTTTTTTTATCTCTATTACAATCTTAAAATTATTAGTTGAATCGAATAAATCGAATTAATCTATTCAAATCAAATCAAGTGAGCTCTGTCGCACTGTATTCCTTTGGAATATTTTAGTTTTTTTTTTACATTATTTTATATTATTTTTTTCTTTTTTTCTTTTTCTTTTGTATCTTAAATATTTACTGTTCCTTTGAAAGAAATATCCTACTTCCATGCCCATATTATGTACTCACGTTTATAAATCTTATATACTCATTTGGATCTAATCAATTTGTAATTGAAATTGCCATTTGGCCTGTGCCTTGGCATAAAATAAACAAAATCTAAATCTAAATTTAAATCTAATTCCGTCGTCTTTTCTTTTAATTAAGGTTTCAATTTTTTTTTAGTTAATTAATAAAATTTTGATACGCTTATGACAAATGGGATTAAAAAATTTTAAAAAGTGGGGTACTGAGTAAGAAGGACCTTAAAAAAAAAAAATTATCGTACCTGCCAGAACCAAAGAACTTGTTTACTATTTCGCGTGTAATGCCGATAAATAGAATTACGTTGCCAATCATCAACGTCTATTTCCTGCATACCACAAAGCATAAGTTCAAGTTCACGTTCGTCAAAATATTTGAGCCATTCCAGAGGTACAACAGAATTGAAACCTTCTAAAAATGCTTTTGTTTGTTCTTCAATCCCTCTTGTCATCCTCCATTCTGTCATTAATCTATAAATTATAAATAATTTATTTAGTATTCTATTAATTTATTATTGTGGAAAATTAAATAATATACTACCTCATATATTCTTCTTTGTTTTCTTCAACGACTCTTATTTTATCACCGTTTTCTTTCAGTTCATGATGAATGACTTGACCAAGTATCTCAAAGTCAACACTATAATACAGTTCCAAGCCACACTCGTCAATGTTATTTTCTTTTATCCAGACGAGTGACTTGTAAAATTCGGGATCAATAGATTCAATGTCTTTCATTATTAATTTTTTATTTAACATTCGTTTGTAAAACGGCATTGTAAATCCACTATAGATAAATCGCCCATGATATAAAGCCTGTAGAAAATAAATATATTTATTTTAAAAAACTTTTAAAATTTTCCCGCTAAAATTTAAAAGTTATCAATAAAAAAAGTTTGATTAGTTTTTTGTAAATATCTCTGTAAATATTGAGTTTTTGAAAAAATTGTAAGAGATCTTTTTTGTAGGGCTTTAAATTCTCTATAAAAAAGGTTTCTTATACTTTTTTCAAAAACTCAATAGTTATGAAAATATTTTGAGTTTAAAATTCCAAGAATAAAATACAGAAATTTGGAGTTTAAAATTGTCGGGAATTTTTTGTAAATATCTCAGTAAATATTGAATTTTTTGAAAAAATACAAGAGACCTTTTTTGTAGCGCTTTAAATTCTCTACAAAAAAGATGTCTTATAATTTTTTCAAAAACTCAATAGCTATTGAGATATTTCGAGTTTAAAATTTCTAGAATTAAAAAATACAAAATTACCATTGCAATGAATCTCCCAATAAATTTAAAATATTGCAGATGATCTGGATTAACATAAGACGCTGGATTTATTTGTAAACTATAATTACTCTTATTAGCATACTCAAATAAACAGTACATTGGATTCAAAACTTCGTGGCTTAGTAAGAAGAACCATTCTCTAAAAAATAAACAAGTAAAAAAAATAATTTAATAATTTATATACTAAATGACACTGATATAGTTATCAATTTAATTTAATTTACCTCGAAACTCCGCCATAATCTAATCCCTCTTCACCTTTAAATATAATATACAATCTCCGTCTCAACGCAAACGCCTCAGCGTTCATTATCTGATGATAAGAATCCTCAAAAAGTGTTTGTCGACTGACACTTATTTTAATATGATTAGGTAACGCATTGGTTTGGCACAAGAACCTAAATTGTGATAACTTCCACCGGAAAGAACGCTCGTATGCTCTTGGCACACGATAAATACCTTTTGGTCTATTGAAAAAAATAAATTATTAATTAATAATTAATAATTGATTAGTAGTTTGACTGTCATAAGTCTGCCTACGAGTCTCTCCCTTTAATCAGCAGGTACTGAGTCCAAACAGCACCCACTTGACCACTTTTTTGAGTTTCGTAGCAGACATCCGTTATAAGCCTCCGTTAAAATTACATAAATTATAAACTAACAGAAGGAACAAAATATCTAAATTAATTATGAAAATTAACTATCGATCTTTCGCGGATAATTAATTTATAAATATTAAGTTAAATATTATTTATTGGCGATAATTGTAATGATTACTTACAATTAAAGCTTCTGTTACAATTTAAAAGTTTTATTGAGCATTATGTTGATCAATAACAATTATTATTATTATTACTTTAATTAATACCGTTGTCATTATTATTTTTTACATTACAATTATTATTTGTGTAAAAAGATAAGTATTTATTTTAGCGCTATAAGCACTAGAAAAATCGGGACACTGGCGCATGTGACAAAACGTAAATATGACGTTTAAAATTATATAAAATACACAGGCTTATAACGAGTAGTCGAGAACAAAACTAAACGCACGGAAGACTGAAATTTCAAAAAAAATTTCCCTGTCCCTAGACCAGGCCTATGACCAACTAAGTAAAAAATAATTACCCTTTAGGTGCTCCAGGTCTCGGGTCTTGGAATGTAGTGGTCCGTGTATTGTGATCAACAAAATATCTTACACCATCTTCAGTAAGACGTATTTCCCAGCCATCAGGCAATGGCGGCTCATCAATACCCGTCTCTTGACCCTGAGTCCTCGGATCCTCCCACTGCGTTGTTCTATTCTTATGATTGACATAATAAACTCTTCCTTCCGGTTGTTTTCTACGCTCCCACCCAGCAGGCAATGGTCCAAGTGCATCATCTTCATCAGTCGCAACACTCGTCGACGGACCAGCGACAATCGGCTGTCCCCCAGCTTGTGGATAAAGGAACCGCTGGTTGCCCTGTTGTACCACGAACTGTCTCTCCCCTTGCCACTGCTGGAAATGTTGCAGTCGCTCAGTATTCGGTCGCTGCCACGTGGTGCTGCGGGTATTATGATCAACATAATAAATCCTTCCTCGTGGATCGCGACGCACTTCCCATCCAGGCGGCAACGGCTGCGGTCTTTCCCATGAAGTGCTTCGCGTGTTGTGATCTACGTAATACCTCCGCCCATAAACGTCATAGCGCATGTCCCACCCAGGTGGCAAAGGTTCTTCAGCAGCTTCAACATCAGCCACAGGAGCAGCAGCTTCACCAGAACCCGGTTGCTGAATTTGGTCACTCGAAATAACCACTGGAACCACAGGCGAATTATCATAACGTCTCTGTGACACATCCGGTAGCATCATAGACGTCACGATCTGAGAATTATCATTACGTCTCTCAGCGAGCAATCGCAGCCCAGTTGTTGTTGTCGTTGCCGTCGTGGCTGTTGTTGATACTCCAGGAACTCCAACTCCACCGGCAACTGCTACTGTGCTTTCATCACGAATACTATCAACAGGAAATGACACAGGATTATCACGTGACATTTCTGTATGACGTGACCCAATATTGCCATCATCTCGTGAAGTATCAAGAGGTAAACGAAACGTAGCTACGGTATTATCACTGCGAGAATTCAATTGATCTGGATGAACACGTGGTCCAATCAAAACTCCATTGTGGTCATCGCAAATGTCTTTGGGTAGTCGTGATCCGACACTGGATCTTGATCCATTGCTTGACTCGCCTGACAAACGACTGGATCCGACAGTAGTTCTTGATACTGATCCGTTGTCAGAAAGCGGTGGTAGTCTTGCTGATAGAACCGCGTTGCCCATGACATTTCGCGGTGTTCCGTTTGAATTGATCATGACCGACTGTCCGAAATCACTGGGTTCGTAAACTAGATATGGGTTTCGGTGCTGCGTTGGTGCTGTGTTTTCAGTTCCTTGACCGCGCATCAGCGCACGGATCCCGCCGTTTAAAATACTGCGATTATTTGCTGGGTCTGCTGAATTAGCAGCACCCAGGGGATGCGAGCCAACTGATGATGCACAGGCTGGCTGACGCACTTGCTCGATGACAACTGGCGGTGTCACGGTCGTCATATCAATTTTCAGACCATCGAACAGAGTCACTAGCTCGCCGACTTTGGCTAACTGGGAGTCATGTTTACTTTCGTTTATCAGATCGAGTGTCAGCTCTAGATTTTCGAGCTTCCCGCTGTAGTGCGACAG
Source organism: Microplitis manilae (assembly GCA_030273425.1). Lineage (NCBI taxonomy): Eukaryota > Metazoa > Arthropoda > Insecta > Hymenoptera > Braconidae > Microplitis > Microplitis manilae. The sequence goes on from CP092727.1 coordinate 24,221,612, forward strand.
TATTTGGAATAGACTGATACGTTTTTCACCGATGATTGTGTCTTTGCGAAATGTACTGTGGTCTAGTAGACGAAAGTGTAGTTGAGAGTATGGTGTCACGAGGATTGTAAACTCCTCGTTCCATTTCGGCTGATAAGTTGCTTTTGACACTTCAGTTTTACGAGGACTTTTGTCGTCGACTGAAAATTCTACGTAAGGATTTGGCTTTAGAAAGGATGAGCTGCGTAATATTGCAGCTTCAACTGTGAAATTATAAGATATTTTTTATTATATTTCAGATAATTAATTAGTTAATTACAGGGTGGCGACGAACTTATTATGGAAATGTCAGGGAATTTTATCGTGACAATTCAAGATTTGTTAATTTGGAAATAATACACTAGTCAGAAAAATTAAGGGATTAAATGGTCGTACAGTCGACTCGTCATAAGCCTGGTCTAGGGACAGGGAAATTTTTTTTGAAACTTCAGTCTTCCGTGCGTTTAGTTTTGATCTCGACTACTCGTTATAAGCCTGTGTATTTTATATAATTTTAAACGTCAAATTTACGTTTTGTCACATGCGCCAGTGTCCCGATTTTTCTAGCGCTTATAGCGCTAAAATAAATACTTATCTTTTTACACAAATAATAATTGTAATGTAAAAAATAATAATGACGACGGTATTAATGAAAGTAATAATAATAATAATTGTTATTGATCAACATAATGCTCAATAAAACTTTTAAATTGTAACAGAAGCTTTAATTGTAATTAATCATTACAATTATCGCCAATAAATAATATTTAACTTAATATTTATAAAATTATTATCCGCGAAAGATCGATAGTAAATTTTCATAATTAATTTAGATATTTTGTTCCTTCTGTTAGTTTATAATTTATGGAATTTTAACGGAGGCTTATAACGGATGTCTGCTACGAAACTCAAAAAAGTGGTTAAGGGTGCTGTTTGGACTCAGTACTTGCCGATTTAGGGGAGAAACATTACGGGCAGACATATGACGTAGTCGACTGTATGAAAAATTGCGTCAGTATTTATATCTACTCTACAATATTATATTTTTCGATTAATTACAAAACAGCGGGAAAAAAATTCAAATATAGTCGACTCGTCATAAGCCTGGTCTAGGGGACAGGGAAATTTTTTTTGAAATTTCAGTCTTCCGTGCGTTTAGTTTTGATCTTGACTACTTGTTATAAGCCTGTGTATTTTATATCATTTTAAACGTCAAATTTACGTTTTGTCACATGCGCCAGTGTCCCGATTTTTCTAGTGCTTATAGCGCTAAAATAAATACTTATCTTTTTACACAAATAATAATTGTAATGTAAAAAATAATAATGACAACGGTATTAATTACAGTAATAATAATAATAACTGTTATTGATCAACATAATGCTCAATAAAACTTTTAAATTGTAACAGAAGCTTTAATTGTAATTAATCATTACAATTATCGCCAATAAATAATATTTAACTTAATATTTATAAAATTATTATCCGCGAAAGATCGATAGTAAATTTTCATAATTAATTTAGATATTTTGTTCCTTCTGTTAGTTTATAATTTATGGAATTTTAACGGAGGCTTATGACGGGATGTCTGCTACGAAACTCAAAAAAGTGGTCAAGTCGCCCTTTGGACCAGTACCCGATTAAGGGGAGAGACTTACAGGTTGGCTTATGATGTAGTCGACTGAACAAATACCAAAAATCAAATCTTAGCTTCCGAAGTAATCATAAAAAAACCATCGGAAAATCTTTTAAATTTTTGCTCTTAAAAACGGTCTACGGGCTTCAATAAAATTTTTTCAATAAGTATGATTGACTTTTGATTACTCCACAAGTGTCACAATAAAAAAATTTTAAGACCAGGTCAGAAAACTAGACACTTGAAGCTACAATTTGATTTTTTTGTTTTTGTCGTACGATTTTTCTCTTCGAGTTAGTCTGTGATAAATCATTTAAAAATTTGGAATTTTTTTTAAATCCTTTAATTTTTGTGACTAGTGTATTTTGAATTTATTTTAATCATAAAATTTCTTAGTAAATATTCTAACATATATTTTTAACATTGAATAATAAAAAGTAGGCTATAATAATATATTTTATTGACTTCTTTTGGTTTCTCACATGATTTAATCATCAGATTTAATTATTGGCAATAAAAATATAACAAAAACTTTGAATATCAATGATCCGAATAAAATTTTGAATCAGGAAAAATGTGAAAACCTTAAATGGAAGACCAGAAAATATCAGGGAATTTTAAAATCATTTTTTCATGGCCACCCTGGTGTTAATAAATAAATAAATGAACTTACTAGTGACACTGAGCTGATGAAATCCAGATGTTCCCACTTCACATTGAGACATGGTAATCAACTTATTGAATTATTGTTTAATTATTTAATATTTCCTTTATTGCCACAGTAATCATAACATCCTGCTTGAGTCAATACTGTTGCTTCCTTAAAAAATAAACAAAATAAAATTTCAAACTCGGTTTAATTAAAAAAACAAAATATTTTTAATTATTCTACGCAGATATGAATGGAATTCAAAAACACATTGACTCATCTTTTGTAAATATTTATTAGTTTATATTTATATTAATTACATATGTGATTTTGTTATTTTATCTAAACATATTATTTATATAAATAAATAGTTTGTACTTGACAAAAATATGATACTGAAGTTAGCCAGCGTCATAATTTTTGATTCTTTTTAAAAACGATTAAAAAAAAAAAAATATTTTTAAAAATTGCACATTTAGTTTTTTTAATTTTCTACATGTGCATTTTTTTAGTTTTTTTTTTTTTTTTGTAATTTATGGTGAAAATAAATCAAAAAAAGTTGACGGCCAACTTCCGGACTAGAACAAAAATTTAAATTTCAAAATTCAAATTCAAATAAAATTAAATTTTCCGGTTCAAATTTTCTGAGTTTAATAAAACGAAATTATTATTAACAGATCATTAAATTACACAAATAATTAACTCTAATTACTTTTCACAATTAAAAGAAAAAAAAAATTATGTTCATAAATTTTCATGATTCTACAGTTCACCATGATTCTGGTCAACAGACGATTTGCAATTACGGATTTTTTTTAACAAGTCAATTATGAAAAAAAAAATATAAATAAAAAAATGCACATGTAGAAAATTAAAAAAACTATATGTGCAATTTTTCAAAATATTTCTTTTTTAATAACTTATCATTTAAAACAAATTTTGAAAATTATTCGACAGCTAACTTCAGTCGTAAGTCCACCGAGTAATTTTTGAATTTTATTTTCAAACTAAAAAATTATAAAAAAAACTTTTCAAAAAATTGCACTTGTAGTTTTTTAAATTTTCTACATGTGCAAATTTTTATTTTCTTTCATTTTTTTTTTAAATCATTGAAAAAAAAATTCAAAAATTTCGAACTTTGAATTTCAGAATCATTAAATTTTCTTTCGTTTATTTTTCAGAATATAATTTAAACTATATTAAAATTAATTTAATACATATATTTACCTATATATACATATATTACATATATGTACACTACATATTTACAATAGAATAATTTACGTAAAAAATTACAGTTCAATTACGGAAATTATCATTATTATCTTTTATTAAATAAAAAAAAATGACTGACGTACAGTTTAATATAATTTGTTAAATAAAAAGTATATATATGTATACTAAAATATATAAATACCCGAGGAATTTAATGATTCATTAATTAAAAAATAAAAATTATGACTGATTACTGTCATAAAAAATGCCAACCAAGCAAAACTGTAATCGTCAAAAGACAAAATTTAATCGTGAAATTACATTATCTCCATATAAATATATATGTGTATGCCTACATGTAGTATATATATACATATATATTATGCATATTAAAAATATTATTTTAATATCTAATTCAATATATAGTTTACTAACCTAAATGGGCGATAGTAATTATCCAAAATTTATAAATATACATTGCACACTTAAATCACAATTAATATATATTGTTTGTTATTAATAATATATATCTATGTATTTATTATTATATTTTTTGCATTATCATTGAATAAAGAATGAACTTTACTATCAGTGAACCACCATTTTGCCATACGTCAAAATGTATATAGAAAACTAGATCTCCGTTGTTGAAGAAAAATGAGTATCAACACATTTATATCAAGAGGAAAGACGAAGAGGATAAAAATATTACGAATTAGCGATAAAGAAGATAGAAGAAGAAGAAGAACCAAAGAAAATAGTAATGGACATTAACATACTAAAGATGTCGCTTTTAAACTGTCTAAATAGTAGCGGGAAAAATTTGAATTTTGTTATGAGTCAGCGGTGATACTGAACAGCCGTCTAGTATTTTGAAATTTTTAAAAAACGATAAACTATTAAAAAAAAAATATTTTAAAAAATTGCACGTGTAGTTTTTTTCATTTTCTACAGGTGCATTTTTTTTTTTTTTTTATTTATTTGTTGAAAAAGAAGATCCGAAAATAATTGACTGCTACAGGATCATATTCAAGGGCCAGTTTTTCAAACCAGGTTTATTTTTAATCGGTTTTAAATTAATATTATTAGTATATATATGTTAATAGTATATATATTAATGATATATGAGTGTGTGTAATTGACAATTGTCAATTTTTTGAATTTTTGAATAAGTAAATGAAATGTAAGTAGAATGAAAATTTTAAAATGCGTATTTAGATAATTTAAAAATCAGCGCGCGTTTTTTTAAATTTCATTATTTATCTAAAATTTATAAATTTACTGATGTCTGTTGCACTCACGCGTAATAATAGAAAGATATAAAAGCAATAATAATTGAAACCCGGATTTAAAATAAATCCGGTTTAAAAAATTGGTCCTAGACTGGGCCGCGTACTAAAGTACTCGAATTTTAAATTTCGATTTATTTATTGATTGTTTATCATTCCAAAATAGCATAGAACAACTTTAAGATGTCTTTTAAAGAACAAGGAAAAATTTTATTTGGTCTCAAATTTTCAAATTTTTTTAAAATTTATGACTTCGAAATTTCTTTCAGTCAACGATTCAATTACAGTGATATATTTTACAAAAAGTATTTAAAATATAGATACCAGTTTACTTTTTCAAAATACTAAATACCAAAAAAACTTCCATGAAAGTACACCCTAATTACGATCATAATTCAAAATATTTTAGTTGAGTTCACAAATGGGTGTCTTTTTTCCCACCATTTTGTTACAATAGTCATCACTGCGTATGCGCCTTAGTGCAAATACTCGCACTTGGTCATAATCAAGTGGGAGAAAATATTTATCACTCTTTAAATCTCGCTTTACTTGAGGACTGGACGAAAGCAAAACAAAAGAGAGTTTTAATTTTTTAAGCCACGTGCCGATTTAAAGTTAATAAAAATGTTTTCCAGCAAAGTTGAACATTTAATAGTTGATACTAGTGCATTTATTAAAAATGTATCACTACAGGTAATTAACTGATAATTATTTTATTAATAGTTTTAGTTGAAAGTAGATTTTAATATTTTTAGGTTATGTCAAACAATATGATAAGTGACGATTTTTATTTACATTAATTTAAATTTTATTTTATAGGATATTGCAGTTAATGTAATTACTGAAGAAAGTGTTACTGCAGAAGTTAAAAGTAAAAGACAATTACGAAGATTAGTTGCTCTTCCTTATAATCTTGTGGTTAAAGATGTTGATCCTGAACACATAAAAACTGGTAATTTTTTAAAAATTTAAACTGTCTATTTATATAATACTGAAGTTATCTGATGTCTAATGATTTTTTAATTTATTAAAAAAAATAATATTTAAAAAATTGCATCTGTAGCTTTTTACATTTTCTACATGCGCATATTTTTTTTTAAATTGATATCCAGACCATTAGTCCATTATTATTTTTATTATCATTAGTATTTATTTATGAATTTTTTTTTTTGTTCTAGTAACTGAATTTTCAAAGAAAACTGGTGACTACAAAAGTCTATCATCGACAGATATCAAAGTAATTGCGCTTACATTACAATTAGAAATTGAAAAAGTTGGTAAAGATCACATCAAACTTGTCCCGACAATTGTAAAAACAGTACCAGCAGTTAAATCAGAACCTTTAGCTCATCCTAAATGTATTGCTGGGTTTTTCGTTCCCGACGGAAGTGATGATGAAAGTGATGATGACAATAAACAAGATAGTCAATATCAATCTTTAGTAGATCAAATAAACAATACTGCAGCAGGTGATGAGAAATCAAAAACAAAGTCATCTGATTCAAATGACGACTCAAAAGATACTCCAGAGTTGGGTCAATATGACCCAGCAGATTTGGCGGATAAATTTAAAAACTTAGACTGTACTGCTGAGGAAATTGAACTGGATGACAAAGATCATACTGTTGATGATATTTTGGCACCAGTAAAACAGTCTGAAAGTGATGATGATAATGAAGATGATGAAATAGAATCAGAAACGGAAGACAGTGATGATGATGATGGCTGGATAACTCCTAATAATATTGCGGAATCTAAAAAGCAAATGAATTCCGAGACATTATCAGAGAAATCAGTAGCAGTTGCATGCATGACAACAGATTTCGCAATGCAAAATGTACTGATGCAGATGGGTCTCAATGTTGCAGCTCTCGATGGTCGTATTATTAAACAGCTACGAACTTACATCTTCCGTTGTTACGCTTGTTTCAAAAAAACAAGCCGTATGGATCAAGTATTTTGCCCTAATTGTGGAATGAAGACGTTGAAAAAGGTTGCGGTATCGCTGGATGAAGATGGCACTGAAAGGATTCATATTAATTATCGAAAACCATTGAGCACACGGGGAAAAAGATTCTCATTGCCGACACCAAAAGGCGGTAAACATGCTAACAATCCTATTCTTTGTGCAGATCAACCTATTCCGCAACAGCGAGTAACAAAATTAGCACGTATGAAAAACAATCCTCTTGATGATGATTATATTGCTGGTTACTCCCCATTCGTTACAAGAGACGTTTTTTCAAAATCAGCGATGCTGGGAATTAGGACTCAACATTCGGAAATAAAATATTGGATGAAAAAAAATCCTAATGAGTGTAGGAAGAAAAGAAAATGATTCAATAAATTTTTCGTTTGTACCTCCAAATTATATTTTATTATATTATTTTTTAATAATTTAGGATAAGAGTAATATGATCTTACTATAAGATTCATATTGATATGGAGATTGTTCTAGTACATATTTTATATTCAATATCTCTTCAGTAACATATTTTTTTAAATTTACAAAATTATCTTCTATAAATTTAGTTTTCATGCTATTTACATAAATCATGTCAAATGGTTCCATTAAATTTGACTAAAATTAATGCCTGGCGATGCATGATGTTAAGAACAATCATCTTTTAAATTAAAAAAAAAAAAAAAATTACATTTACTTATTATAAAACATCTTTGGTATTCATCGTCCGTAACTATCTCGATTACGATTGCGTCATGGTCGCTATCGTATTCAAAGGCTTTTAGTTTGCCGTTGACGGTGTTTATGAGTGTGAGACGGGAATCCGCTATACAGATATCCAGAAATGAATTACCAGACTTAAAAGTAGGTCCAGCTGGCGGGTAGATTGAGGCTCTGAGTTCTATCGCCGTGTCATTTATCCAGTTTTTGATGAACTTTCCTCTTTGATTTTCTGAAATATCTCGTTTGATTACCCAGGTTTGATGTAAGGCTGATGGGTCGATAGCTCGTCGGCTTACTTGGATCTTTGGTTTTTTTTTAGGATCGGCAGGACTTTCGCAGCTTTCCATGCGTCTGGGAAGAATGAATGATTGATCGCATTATTGAAGATTATAACCAGAGCATTCGTAATACTTCTTGGCAGGTGCTTCAGAATTATAGATGGGATCCCATCTGGGCCACTGGAGGTCTTGTTCGGCAGTTTTTTGAGAATTTTATCCAGTTGGTCGTGTGTTGTGAATGGGTGCGCATCTCCAATCTCAGTTTTTGGACAAGAAGCACGGTTATTTTCTGAGAACGTTGTTATGGTAGAGCTCAGCAGCCTCTTGGACGCGAGCACTGATTTTATGTCCGTAGCTTCTTTGTCGACGCATTCTTTTAACCTGGAACCCGAATTGAGGTACCGAGGTGCGTTAATATATTGATAGAATTCTCCAATTACGTTCAATTTATCGATCGGATCATTAACCAATAGATCATCCCCAATGGGACTTGCTTTGTCCATGTCAATCACTCCAGTGACACATACTTGACCCCCTTTGCTTATGCGCTGGTCTGATATCTCGATCTGCTTTTTATTTCGCAGCAAACGATTGATTTTGGGGAAGAAGGCCGTCAGATCCCTGTGGTTTATCTGGCCCAGCTGGGCCCTCCAGTATCCCGCAATCGCGTTGCTCAGCTCCGCCCTCAGTTCTGCTTTGATCTTTTTTAACAATCACTTGAGCCTGTGGAGTAAGTCGAGCTTGTCAGGTCTTACTGCTCTCTGGGTCTCGTGAAGTAACTTAATTACTTTGGCTTTGTCTTTTTAAGATGACAAAGAGGATGGGTGAATTAACCGTACCCTGTTGGAACCCTTCTTCTATTGCAAATTCTAGCGCAGATGTATGGCTGCCGTCCCAAGTTACAAATGTTTTGCAGGAAATTGAGTCCAGTATCGTGAATATCATCCACTTGGGGAAACCGAGGTTTATATATCTATATAGCAGACCGTCAGTTCAACCCGAATCAAAAGCTTTTTCGAGGTCAATTAATAGAGCTGCAGTATGTTCATTGTAACGAAGGTGGTGTATGATATCAGCGACCAGCTTATGAATAGCGTGCGTCGTGGAGTGTTGAAATCTAAACCCAAATTGGTTATCTGGGATCACCTTTTTCTCCTCACAGGTCTTGACGATTTGCCTATTGATGAGTACTTCATAAACTTTGCTGATACTAGGAGTAAGGCTAATTGGGCGGTAGCTGGCTGGTTCGCTAGGGTTTTTACCCTTTTTGAGAATTGAAAGAACTTTGGCGCATTCCCAGATGGACGGGAAGTAGTATCTGTTGAGTCCGTTGTTGAGAATTACTACGTAGGCTTTGATCACCGAGGGTGGAAGGTGTTGTAGCACGATAGGAGGAATATTGTCTAGTCCACTAGAAGTTTAATTCGGTAGTCTGTTGAGGATCTTCTCAATGTCAATTTGAGTGCAAAAAAAATCACCCGCCGTGGATAGAGGGTTCGTAGCAGGATTGTCATCGCTAAATTCCGTGTGTGCTGTGTTCAGCTGTCTCTTGACGAGTCTTGTGGGCTGTCTTATTAGCTGTTTGTCGGAGGAGTGTGTTATCATTAAGGTAGCGGAACGAGTTGATTTTCTCGAAGTGTGCGCTTAGAATGTCAAGTTTATCCCCGGGGTTCGCGAATATTATAAATTCATCGTTTTTTGCTGCGTCCGATACGGTACAGTTGCTTCTAATGAGTAGTGGATTGTTATGTTTGAGTTTAAAGTTGTCAATTGCTATTTTTTTTGGAGGTCTCAGATTTTGACAATTTGCTAGCCGAGTCACTGGAGTTTTTGGATGGTTTGACTTTTGATACTAATTTCTGAAACAGTTTTATCTACCGTTTGTTTTATCACTGTGTTGTTGTTAGAGTATCTTAAACAATTCATTTTTTCGAGAAAGAAAATTTCACTTCCTTAATGAGTGAAGATTTTTTTTTAACAAATATATAAAATAATTCATTTTTAATTTAAAAGACAATTGTGAGTAACATCACGCATCAAATAATAAACATGTTTAGGTTCAATACAAAAGAAAAAATTGTTTTTAAATACGTTACTGAAGAAATTTTGAAAAAAATAATTTATACGTATTTTTTTGTTATATTTAAATGTAAAATTGAAATTAAAAAAAAAAATTTAGCTTAATAAATTTTAATTTTTTATAAAGTAAACGAAATACTTAATTATTTAAAATACATAAACAAAATGCTATAAATCCTTTATGTTATGTTTTGAATCTTCGTTATTAAATGAAATTGAATAAAAAAAAAAATTTTACCAAAAATTATATTAGATTTTTGCAATTAAAAACAAAAGTAATGCTCCGGGTGAGGATCGAACTCACGACCTTAAGATTATGAGACTTACGCGCTGCCTACTGCGCTACCGAAGCAATTACGTGTGGCAAGTGGTTTGTCGCATATGAATCATAGAATTGCAAAAAAAAAACAAATAGCCCCAACTGCAGAAATCAATTTTTCAAAAATATAATTTCATATCAAATTATTTAACAAAATAAGTTTATATTTGTATTGATATGTTTACTCACAACATCTCTACTCAAGGAAAATAGTTATAACTCTACTCATTTACTTCTTTACTCAGCCTCAACTCCTCAATATTTTTCAACTTGACGATAACCTACTAGAATTAAAGTCCAAAATTACTCAAGTAATCTTAGAAATCAACTCTTTCATGTTTCTTTCGCCGCTTAATATCAGTAACAAATTTATTTATAATTTAAATAAATTAGATACAGTTTTGATATCTTCCATATTAAACAAAAAAGTTATGATCTAAACTTCTTAAACAACGGGTGTTTATTCGCTGTCGATGAAGACGCTGATTTTTTATACTCGTAATAAACTGCATCGTCTGCTCCAGACATCGATGCTAAATTTCCAGCTTTCCTCATAATCTACAAAAAACATCAATTATAAATTTTATACATACGATCATATCGCCATAACAATAAAAATATAAAAATAACTTACAGGACGAGGACCATCACCCGGAATTCTTTCCTCATCAGCATCCGTATCACTGGCTAGCAAAACTTGCTGCAACAACTGACCCTGTTCCTCTCGAGTTTTATAAAACAAATCTGGCTCTTCATCCATTCCTGACAATTTAGTGATAACTTTATACGCATATCCCTGATTGACAAGAAACCGTTGACGTTTTCTCGAATAATTCATTTCAACAGTATCCTGTGATACCAATGTATAAAAGAACGCATTATATTCTTCAGCAATCGCGCCTTTTTTGGCTCTCAAAATTCGTCCCAATCGCTGCGCCTCTTGTCTTCTTGATCCACCATGCGATGAAATCTGTATCAGCACGTTTGCCTCTGGCAAATCAAACGACGTATCAGCAACTTTACTTACAAATATTGTGTTAACTTTAGTATTAAATTTGAAATTTTGTAAAATTTGAATTCGTTCATTCTGACTAGTTGGTCCATAAATATACGGCTTGTTCATTTTAATCGCGTAATGTTTCAACGCGAACACATTATCAGAGAATACAATCGTCTTGTCACCACGTCTTTCATGATAACGTATTAAATATTGACAGGCACGAAATTTACTTGGATTCATAACGTACAGTAACAATTTTCTGCTCATTTTGCAGTTCAAATATTCCCGATAGAATTCAGGTGTCATTGGACACCAAACTTCAGCGCACTGTACCCTCGCAATAAAGCCACGCTTCTGTAATTCCAACCAATTGGCCTCATACAATTTAGGACCAATCAAAAAATTCAAGTCTGCTATTTTATCATCTTCTCGCAATAGTGTTGCTGTCAAACCTAACTTACAATGCGACTGTACAATCGTTAATACACGACGGAACATTTTGGCGGGTATCGTATGCACCTCGTCTAAAACCATGATACCCCACTCTTGTTCCTGTAACCATTTCATTGTCTGCTCAGCTTCCCATGAACGTTTCTGCGTGTGAGTTATCATGGAATAAGTTGTCACAAGTATCCCGCAACCCATTGGTTTGTCTTTGGCTTCGCTGGTGAACCGGCAGATCATCGAGTCATCGGCAGTCGACCACATTTTGAACTGTTGCTTCCATTGTTCGACTGATACACCCGAATTACAAAGTACGAGTGCTCGTTTGCGTACGGTACAACATGCTGTGACCCCAACTAAACTTTTACCAGCACCGCAGGGCAAGACGATGACCCCAGAACGTGCGCGTCCATTACCGAACATTTTGCGCAAACTTTTTTCTTGGTATGGCCGCAATACTGCTGATGGTTTCAAGTCAATGTTTATGTCCGGATTGATGGTGTCATTTCGGAAATCATACTCTGCTAGCAGTGGGTACTCTAATTCGATGCAACGCTTTTGAATCACTTCTATTTTTTCTTGATTGACTTCAAAACTAACTATTTTTAGTTGCTGGTCTTCCTCTTCGTCTTCATCTTCTTTGTCCATTTTATCAAAAAACTTTGTTATGTCTTCAGGTACAGGAGCTGTTTCAGCAGCTGGATCTTTAGTGTCACCAGTGCTGGATGCTGCTGGATTTACTACCAGTGGTTTAGCACCGAATTGCGGGGCGGCTGTTTTAGTTTGGATGTTCGTTATCAAGCCGTCTTTCTCAGGATCATCGACTTTTTTACGTAGACGGCATTCTTGGATAACTGGGTCTTTGAGTAATTTTTGAAGTACGTCAGGAAATGGCGACTCGACGAAATATTTGTTGTGCTTTAAGACTAATTTCACCTGAACAATTAAAACGTAAAATAGTAAATATATTTTACTCATCAGAGTATTTGTTATTGTAAAACTTACTTTGCCGTATGATAGTGTACATAACTGTATAAATTCAATTATACCATCGGGAATACTCGTTTTACTTAATCTTTTTAAATATTCAATTATGTCGTGGGTTTGCAATCCGACACTTACTGCTGCGTAGAGCGAGTAAGCTGTTAATTTGTACTGAAAAATAATTATTTGTTTCAAATTATAAGCAAAATTATTACCCAGACTTACGATAACTTTTTTAAATAAGATATTGATATTAGGGATGTGCGAATCGTACCCGAATCAAAAATTTGTGTAATTCTGCTTGAGGGGTAGTTTCGGAATTTGGGGGTGACCTAAGATTTTCAGCTGACATACCAGCATCTATATGCGAAACATTATAAAAATCTAATCATCCAGTAGAATTTTCTTTTCAAATTTTTTCGGTGTCCGCTCAAAATATCACAAAAAACTTCCCATACAAAAATAACCATAAAAGTAAAAACTATATGCTAAAATATCTAGTTAACAATATCTGCATACATTAATATCCGATATGCTATAAATCTATCACTATAAATATAATGAAATGTGTAAAATTTTTTATTGTATGAATTAGTTGATATATTGATATGAAATGGTGGCAATAAGTTTTTATTACCAGGTTATTATTGTATCTGGTTATTTTTGTACTTAGATATTAATTACAAGGATATTATTGTGTCTGGTTATTTTTGAAAATAGTCATTTTTGTATCAGATTATTTTTGATTAGTTTTTATTGTGATGGTTATTAAAAACAGGGTATTTAGGGCCGTAACCATTTTTTTTCATGCGCGAAAAACGTTCCTATCTTTAAGTTTATCTTTGCTGATATTTGAAACTGTAATTTTTTCACTCCTTATTAAAAGGAATGATTTGCAATGTTAAATGCTCATAAGAAGGTGATTCAAAAGTATTCAAAGTATTCAAAAGCATTAAAAAGTATTAAAAATTTTTTTTTCTAATCGCTTTAAATAGATTCTTTTAATAAGACTATTCTTTTTCCTGTGTATAATTTAAAAAGTTTCAAATTATCCGAAAATTTTTGAATAATTCCTACGTACGTTTGAACTATTCGCATACAGTTTATTAATACGCATTTGAATAAAATTTTTAAAAAATCTAAAATACCTCATGAATATGCTCAGGTCGACAAACAGGTTCTGAGATAGCAATTAAAAAATCATGAGCGTGTCGATAGACTGGTGAAAATGATTCCAAAAAAATATGACCATTTGGCGCCTATAAAATGAAATATTTAATTACATTTAAATAGAAGAAAAGAAAACGAATAATTAAAATTTAAATAATTTTGTTACATACAACCCATAGAGGTCTCAGTGCATTATCCGGCTTTAATATCATCTGCGAACGATAATCTTTCGCGCCAAATTCATCCTCCAGAGCATTTTCATCCATTTTTTCAGCATCATTTTTAGCAGCGTCTGGTATGCCATCAGTGTCAATATTTTCACCGTAATCATCATCATTGTAATCATCTTCTTCTTTGCGTTTTTTTGATTTCGTACGATCTATATATAAAAATAATGATATTAGATATAAATAATTAAAAAAAAAATAACCCTGAAGTTAGCAGACATAGAGTAGCACAGAGTCAACTTTAAGATGTCTTTTAAAAGGTCAAGACAATTTTTTTTAGTCTCAAAGACATCTTTTTTGGTATGAATACGACATGCAAATGTTGGTTCCGAAGACAGAGAAAATTTGTGTTGTTTTTCCTGTCTCATGTCAATTGAAAAGTCGTTTAGATGACTTATTTTACCACTATTTGTAATTTACTTTTTGTCGTCACTTGTGTTAAGTCTTTTAAGTAGGTATTTTTTCAGTGACATAAATTTCTGATCGTTGTCAACATATTGATGCCTTATAGACAAGTCAAAAAGTAGCCTAAAAACTGATATCTTATAAATGTCACAAAAGCAAGTGTGCTGGGTGGAAAAAATTAAAGATGTGGAAAAATTGAAAAAAAGTTAATATATTTTAATAATAAAATGAAATAGAAATAAAACCAGCAACCGGGAGTTTATTTTATTTTTAAATTTAAATAAAAATTTCACACAACAAATTTTACAAAGGCAGAAGACTTTTAAAAAATTTTCATGCATTCCTCAGTTTATCAAAATCTGTAAGTTCTCTATAATAATTAAAGAAATTGTTAAGTAAATTTTTATTATAATTAAGTAATTAAAAATTTAAAATTAACAAACAATTAAAATAATATAATAAAGTTAAATAAGGTTACCATCTTTTTTTACGCGTTTCGGTGGCCCCATTTTGATTTTTTAAATAAAACTTATTATCCTAATAATTATTCAACTTTCAACTTAACATACAAAAATAATTACACTAAATAATAATTAAAACAATTGTTTTTATAATTAAATACTTTAATTGTACTTTCGTACACTGTTTACAGACGTTTCCGTTATTTTTATTTTTTTTTTACAGACAGTGGCTCCTTTATTGTCATTTTCACCGGCAAAATCCGTTGATAAAATGAATACCTAATTTACAAAGGCGAAGCAGCAAACATAAATTTTAAACTAATTAATTAAATTTTCAAAAAAGCGCGCTGATTTTTAAATTATCTAAATACGCATTTTTTCCTTTTTGTTTCTTCTCACGTTATTTATTTATTCAAATTTAAAAAACTGTCAGCTGTCAGTTACATTCGTGATCCTGAACTTAAAACAGTTTACAACTTTTTCGTTTTTTTTCAACAGACAAAAAAAAAACTAAAAATATGCACATGTAGAAAATTTAAAAAACTACAAGTGCAATTTTTCAAAATATTTTTTTTTTTATAATTTATCTAAAAAAAAACAATCCTAAAATTATTTGACATGTAACTTCAGTTATCAGTTACATTTACACTCATTTGAAAAAGCGCGCTTTTTTAAAAATTTAATTATTTTAATTAATCAATTGTTATATTTAAAATTCATAAATTCTCGTCTGCTAATTCACTCTTTCTTTTCTTTTGTTTTAAAAATATTTTTATTTACGTGCCCATAAAATTTTTATGGCGCGTTTTCAAATTTTAAATCGCATATTGTTATCATTATAATTATTATTGTATATGTTGTATATTTATGTGCATAGTAATTGTCATATGTCATTTGTCTTTTGATGAGAATTTGTAAATTTGTACCGATGGTAATAAATTCCTATAGGTTACAAAGTTGATATTTCTTGATATATTTTTTTATAAAATTATTTAGTATTTAAATTCCACGAATAAAATCAAAATGATGGATATCGATAATAATTTTTATGAAAAAACAATAAACTCATATGGAACAATGAAAACAAATAAAAATTTTCAAATACAAACAAGAAACAAAAAAGTTTATCCGACTTTTCAACCACTGATCCAGCGTGTGATAAATTTCAAAGCATTCGGTAAGTAAAAAGATATGTAATTAATAATATGTATGTATGTATTGTATTTAAAATAATTGATTGTTTAATTAAGCAGGAGTTAAGCACAAGAAAATAATTTTAAATGATTGTTCTTCGAGTAAAAGTAATGACGAAGCTGATCGGTTTAGTTTACTGATACCTTATGCTGATCAAATGTTGAACTGGAAGATTTTATTCGATCAATCGAACCCAGAACTGGGCCCGGATTTTGAATTTGATGATAAGACATTTCTAACTGATCCTGATTTAGAAGAACTAGAAAATAATGTGCCGAGTCTTGTTAATTGGGACCCACGTGATCCTGATTGTTTGATTAAAGTGATAGTGGAATTTATTGTCTACTATCGCAAACACCAGGTAATTATTTATTATAAATTAATATATTTTTTTTTAATGATAAAGCAGCCGGTGTCTGACAATTGTTTAAAAACATTAGCATGTCAGTAAGTCCTGTGTCTAGGATTATGAATTCTATTTTTTTGAATCCGAGATCAAAACCCGGAGATTTTATTTAAAAATCCAGATAATAGAAAATTTTAATTATCTTAATAAAATAAATAAATTTGTAGCATTGAAACTTGAAGTTTTAGTGTCAGCAGAGTCAGAATCAAGATAATTTGTGTTCAAAGTGAATTAATATCAGCAAACGCGTAAATTGTAAATGTCAGCGGGCAGAAACAAACTTAAGTCTTAAGTTTTATGAAAATTAGTGTAAATAATAAATAGTATTTATAGTTTCTGCTTAATTATAAATTCTAAATGACAATTTAATAGTTGATGACATTATTGGTTGAAAGTTAACTTGTTTCTGATTGGCTGCTGACACTGAAACTTCAAATTTTAATGGAGGTGATCATGAAAAATATAGGGCATGTTCAGAAAAACATTCTAGAGATTGACAAATATTTATCCAGAGTGGAAAATCACTTGGTTTAATTAAAACCCGAGGTACGAAAGAATACCTGACCTCATTTACCTTCTCTAGAAAATTTATTAACGTTGCGGCAGTCGAATCGTTCCCTGGTTCAACTAGATAATATTTATCAGCACAAAAGCTGCATCTTTCTCTTCCAGAGTTAATTTCTGAACATCCCATAGTGTCCCAAATAGCAAAATGACGTCTTGATGAATTCTAAATGAATTCCTATTTATGATTTGGACATCTCATCAACATCTTAAAGAAGTTCTCAAGATGTCAAATGAGTCACCTAGCAAGCTCAGTAAAACGTCTTTAAAAAGGATTATTTTTTCTGACTTGGCAAATAAGACTCAGTATGACTTTACCATGACGTCTTTGAGCTCTTAATTTTGACTTCATAAAGAAGTTTAAAAAAGAATACATTTAGACATAAAAAAACTGACGTCTTATTTATGGAGTCTTTAAGAACTCTTAAGGCTGGACCGCACCTAACGAAAACCTGAATTTAAGAATTCTAATTATTTACACGGAGAAAAAAATATAGTAAAAATTACAATCTTAAAATAAAATTTACTAACAGATATGAAAAAATCCATTCTGTATTGTAATTATTACTAAACGTTTAGTAAAATTTACTAGTTAGTAATAATTACATAGTAAGATATTAAAAATTACTATGCGTAATGTATTTTTTACTAACACAATTGTATTTTTTACTATCTGTATAGTAAATTTTACTATAAGTATTTTTAATAAATACAAATTTGAGAAAGTTAATTTTCTAATATAATATAGGATTTGTTACTATACAAAATATTAAAAATTACTATACGCAATGTATTTTTTGCTAACACGATTATGTTTTTTTACTGTATGTATAGTAAATTCTACTATGTATAGATAAAATTAAAATTTGGTGGGGATAGCATATACAAATATGTATTACAAGTTCTGAAACATTTGTCCAAAGGAGGCATCGGGCCGTCAGACATAGGAAAGGACTCGCGCGCGGGAGATCAGGGTTCGAATCTCGGTTGGAACAAGTGATTTTTTAAAAAACAAAAATCGACACCAACACCAATACAGATCGCATAAATAACAATAATAATTAAAATGATAGTAATAATAATAAAAAAAGTTAAAAGCTAATAAAAATTTAATTTTATTTTTTTCCATTCTAATATAGTAAAATTTACTAAAGGGAATAGTACAATTTACTAAACGGGATAGTAAAATTTACTTATCTGTTTGTGAATTTTTCCTATAAATCTTAAGCGTTTCAAGATTACTATCTAAATTTAGTAATTATTCCCATATTTTTTAGTAAATTTTACTATATTTTTTTCTCCGTGTATTAAATAGTTATCATAACAGCAATTTTCTTAGCTTCCGACTAAAAGCAGAAGACGAACTTCCTCGTAAATTTTCATCATCGGTACGGCCGAGCCTTAATTAAGAGTTCTTAAAAATGTCATTACACCTTTAAGAAGTCATTATAAGCCTTCAAAAAGATGTCGTAAAGCAGTCATTCTGACTTGAATCCTGTCTATGGTTGTAACTTTGAAATCCTTTTTCATCCCTTGTCACACAATACCCTATTCAATTTGTGATAATTAATTTATTAAATTTCTTTTTTAGGTTGAAAAATTAAAAAATCATGAACGTTTGTCACGTGAATACGAGATGTTATTAAATCATACAGAAGTATGTGAAGAAGACGTTGAAGTAATTCTAATACCCGACACAATAGATCCAAACGAAGCGCGTTTTTTTATACGCATCGCTCTAGACTTTTCACGATTGCCTCGACGCAGTGGCAACGAAACAGACCGCGATGCCATTACGTTACAAGTGACGTTTTCTCAAATACACTGGTCTCGTATTGTCCCTCTGCTGTACTTGTCAACCAGCTTAGAAGACGTACTTGGAAATTCAAATACGCTTCATTTGCCGCCTTTCCAATCAACGAAACACCTGATGACCTACGTTCAGGAAATAAAGAAACTGATTACTGATAAAATGAATGCAGTGATAGAAAATTTCGAGAAGAAACGCGAGTTTATTACTATGGCTCTCGTATTGCAGGGCGCTAGTGTCATGGAGTACGACGCGCTTGACTTTTCATTCATTACTCTCTTACTTAATCACAATGATTTCCACTTTTTTTTACATATCCATCTATCAAATAAGTTTCCTTCTGAAGCACCAAACTACACACTGCAGTCTTGCTATCAAACTACTAGTCTCTCTAATGAACTTCCGAAGCAGACTGTTTATAATATTCCTTACAGTCCGCGTTGGGAACCTATTAGAATGATTAGCGAAGCTTTTAATTGTATTTTGGATAATGAAGTTGAGAAATTTAAAAAATCGTCAAGAAATCGTCGATGGTGATTAATGATAATTATTATCTATTAACTAATTAATTAATTAATAATTATTAGTTATCTTAAAAGTATTCAATTCTTATTTTGTTTATTTAAATAATTTATGCGACAAGATTTTACGTTGAAAAATGTGAGTACTTGAGCATTTATATTTATATTTTTTTAAGAAGTTATTTTAATAATTTTTCAGTTATTAAATACTTTTTTTTGGTTTAAAAAATAAATAGAAGTTTAATTTCGTGAAACCAAAAATAGTTTGTAATTTCAGTACTTTTTACTATTATTTTTATTTTGTTACAAGTTAGATGTAATAAGTATTTCTTTTGTTAGTTAAGCAAATTTGGAAGTTGATAATTTTTTTAAAGATTGAAAAAAATAAATTGAGTGGGAAAGGTATTAATTATAAATTCTTACTGCTGCCTACTAAAATTTATTCTAGTTGTATTGCCTATGGAGATATTAAATATGTAATTTAATTGGGAAAAAAATAATTGGTTCTATTGCCTAGAAAAATAATTCATGATGTTTGATTGATTGCTCTTTAATTGTGAACCCAATCAAAGAAATTCCTAATTAATGTAGACAAGCTTCTGATTTTGCTGAGAAAATCTTGTACTTGAGGAGAAATGATCAACAAAGACCGATCACTTGATAAAAAAAACGCAGCTGGTCTAAAAAATATCAGAACCTCGGTAGTCTTGACAATAGTAACTGTAAAACTTGACAGAGTTTTCTATCAGAAATTAGTGAGCTGATCAGGTGATTCCCTAAGTCGACTATGAGATTCAACCAGTGTCTTATTATGGACCGGCGAGTTATACTTTTGTCAAGACTACCGCGGTTCTCATATTTTACAGATCAATCGTCTTTTTTTTATCAAGTGATCGGTCTTTGTTGATCATTTCTCCTCAAGTACAAGATTTTCTCAGGAAAATCAGGAGCATCTACATTAATTAGGTATTTCTTTGATTGGTTCTATTGCCTAGGTAAATATTAAATATGTAATTGATTGCAAAAAAAATAATTGGTTCTATTGCCTAGAAAAATAATTCATGATGTTTGATTGATTGCTATTTAATTGTGAACCCAATCAAAGAAATACCTAATTAATGTAGATGCTCCTGATTTTCCTGAGAAAATCTTGTACTTAAGGAGAAATGATCAACAAAGAGCGATCACTTGATAAAAAAAACGCAGCTGGTCTGAAAAATATCAGAACCTCGGTAGTCTTGACAATAGCAACTGTAAAACTTGACAGAGTTTTCTATCAGAAATTAGTGAGCTGATCAGGTGATTCCCTAAGTCGACTATGAGATTCAACCAGTGTCTTATTATGGACCGGCGAGTTATACTTTTGTCAAGACTACCGCGGTTCTCATATTTACAGATCATACGTCTTTTTTTTATCAAGTGATCGGTCTTTGTTGATCATTTCTCCTCAAGTACAAGATTTTCTCAGGAAAATCAGAAGCATCTACATTAATTAGGTATTTCTTCGTTTGGGTTCACAATTAAATAGCAATCAATCAAACATCATTAATTATTTTTCAAGGCAATAGAACCAATTATTTTTTTCGCAATTAAATTACATATTTAATATTCCATAGGCAATAGAACTAGAATAAATTTTAGTAGCCTGCAGTAATTTCCAATGTACGAAAAAATATTGTAGGCCATTAAGTGTAATTGTAATAAAAATCTAAAAAAATCAACTTCCGGGTCACAGTGATAAAGTTTCTAATAAAAAATTAAATAAAACAGTTAATTGATTTGTCTTTTTTTAATATGTAAGGTACAATTATCATAATTTATAAATTTACATTTACAATTCTTAAATATAAGATTTATTTTTTTTTTTATTTATTTAGTTTTTAATATTAAAATAAACTTACACTGCAATAACACTATATCCTTAAAATAATCAGTGGCTTATCGTTCTTACGCTCTTTTATTTTATTTTATTTTATTTTATTTATTTATTTATTTAGATTAATTAATTTACTTTATTATCAACCTCATTACCATCAATTTTTTTTTATTAAATTTCATTTTATATCAATAATTAACTTTTCAATTAACTAACAATTATATCAGTAATTTTTAATTAACAAAGCATTCGAGATGAATTTTGAAATTTTTTTAAATTTTTTCCCGCCACTTGAAAATAATTTTAATTTCTTATTTTTTGTTACAACAATTATTTATATGCAACGTGAGTGTTCTTAGTCGTTCATAAAAAAAAAAAAAAAAAAAATTTCTAATAATTAATTTATTAAAAATAAAATTAAAAAAAAAAAAATTCTAAAAAATGTGTAGAAAGTGATGAAATTAATTGTTACGAATGTATGTATATATATATATATTTTTTTTTTAAGTAACTATGATTAAAATTAAAAAAAAAAAAATAATTCTGTTTATAATTATTAAAAATTAAGCCATATTTAATTAATTTATAATAATTAATAAGTAAAAGATTGAAGAGAATACTACAATAAATATTTTTAACCAATAAATATATATATAATATATCAAAATATGCATTCATTATAAAACAGGTTCTTCCACAGTGTGATTTATTTATTTATTTTTAATTATTATTATTATTATTAGTATTTATTTATTTAGTTATTTGTTTTAGATGAATTTTAATTATTGGACACTTGTAACTTTGGCTCTGTCGACGTACCTGTTAATCGGAACACACTCTCGAGAAATACACCCGCGATATTGCGATCAAGATGATGACAAATCTAACATAATACTAGATTCCTCGAGTGCTGGTAATGGTAATGCATTTTTGTCCTCTTCAATTCGCGCGTCAGATAATTTTAAAAATTTAAGAACTTTGTCGGTCGCGTGAATACCAAAATTACTGGCTTCGCTCTGGAAATATATAATTTATTATTTAAAGGTATTGATTTTTTTTTATTGATTTTTAAGCTTCAGTGGTCACAGCTGGAATTAATTTTAATAGTCGTTTATAAGACTAGTGTTTTTAATGAGTTCCAGAAATTACTGATATTTTTCATCAGAAAATTGAATTTGAATTTTTGAACAAATGGTATTGCAATAAAAAGCATGATTTTGATATAAAGTGAATGTACTTGGACATAGAAATGACGAAAAATTATAATTTCTTTAAAAATATAATTATTTTAAAAAATTAAGTTCAAAATTTTCCCGCGAAAATTTAAAAGTTAAAAATAAAAAAAAGTATGATTGGTTTTTTGTAAATATCTCTGTAAATATTGAGTTTTTGAAAAAATTGCAAGATACCTTTTTTGTAGGGCTTTAAATCCTCTATAAAAAAGGTATCTTATACTTTTTTCAAAAACTCAGTAGTTACTGAGATATTTTGAATTTAAAATTCCAAGAACTAGTTACAGAAATTCAGAGTTTAAAATTGACTGGGATTTTTTTAAACTCTTGTGACTGTTAAAGACTAATAAAAATTTGATTGTGAACGCCTTTGGACAAAGAATTGATAACAAACTTTATTTATTTTATTAAATGAAATTTAAATTTTCCCGCCAAAATTTAAAAAATCAATAAAAAAAATATGATTGGTTTTTTGTAAATATCTCTGTAAATATTGACTTTTTGAAAAAATTGCAAGATACCTTTTTTGTAGGGCTTTAAATCCTCTATAAAAAAGGTATCTTATACTTTTTTCAAAAACTCAGTAGTTACTGAGATATTTTGAATTTAAAATTCCAAGAACTAGTTACAGAAATTCAGAGTTTAAAATTGACTGGGATTTTTTTAAACTCTTGTGACTGTTAAAGACTAATAAAAATTTGATTGTGAACGCCTTTGGACAAAGAATTGATAACAAACTTTATTTATTTTATTAAATGAAATTTAAATTTTCCCGCCAAAATTTAAAAAATCAATAAAAAAAATATGATTGGTTTTTTGTAAATATCTCTGTAAATATTGA
Source organism: Microplitis manilae (assembly GCA_030273425.1). NCBI lineage: Eukaryota > Metazoa > Arthropoda > Insecta > Hymenoptera > Braconidae > Microplitis > Microplitis manilae. The sequence continues at coordinate 24,244,916 of CP092727.1, forward strand.
CTTTTTGAAAAAATTGCAAGAGACCTTTTTTGTAGAGCTTTAAATTCTCTACAAAAAAGGTATCTTGTAATTTTTTCAAAAACTCAATAATTACTGAGATATTTTAAATTTAAAATTCTAAGAATTACAGAAAAACGGAGTTTAAAATTATCTGGGATTTTTAAAATTTCTTGTGACCATTGAAGTCTAAGAAAGATTGAGTACTTACCGATGTCGTTAAATTCATAAAATTGTAAAATTTCTGTAGTATAGAAATCATTAATGAGAAATTATGGTCAGGAAGTTTACCGCGTACTAGTGTTTCATATTCCTGTAAAAACCAAATATTTATTTTTAATTATTCATACCAACATTAATTCATAAAATGTATATGTATAAAAAATATATATACCATATTATCCATAATTAAATTGCCAAGTAAAAGTACTACATGTGCACCAATCATAGTATGTTCCATATGACGACTAGCTTTCTGTAAAACTGCAATTAAAAATTAAATAAAATATAAATAATTAAATATTTAATATTAATAAAAAAAAAATAATAATATATTACGTTTAGCTACAGTCTCAGCAATAAATTCTTCTTGTGTTTTAGCAGGAGCTGATACAGTTTCTGTTTGTTCAGAATCTTTTTTTCCATCTAAAATATCATCAGTTTTTTGTTCTTCCCCACGTGCCATTTCTTCTTGTTTATAAAATAAATCAATAAGCGCATCAACGCCACCTTCTTGATCTAAATTAAATAAATAGATAAATAAAAATTAATTATTTGTATTCATTAATTATAAGTAATAAAACTTACGATCAAATAAATTTTCCGGACACGGTGGTGCCCTAGATTTAATGAGCAATTCTTTGTTATCATCGCACTGTTCAATTAAATTAATTAACAGTATAAGTGTCAATATCATCATATCAAATCGTTTTTCTTCCGGTAATGATTCTGGTACTCGCAATAAGAGATTCAAACTACAGTCTAATACATTACTTTGTGATCCAACTGATTTACTACCAAAAGCTATAAAAGAAAAAAAATTAATTAGTTTTAAAAGAATATAAAATTTTTAGAGATAAGTAGATAAAATAAAGCGACCATTTAAAAGCTAATTAAATTCTCTACAACTTTGTTGACAAAAAAATCTAAACTTTAATCACTTGGAACTTTTAATTCGATAATGTTTTTTTTTTATATATAAAATTGTAAAAAAATTTAATTACTTTTAAAATGACTTTTAAATTAGTTAATTAATGTAATTATGTCGTAAATTTCAGCAGATATTTTGTAAGAGGTTCAAATGAACTATTTTTTAATTAGCAGTGTTTCCGCCCTAGATAATAATACAGTCGACTACGTCATAAGCCTGTAATGTCTCTCCCCTAAATCGGTGGGTACTGAGTCCAAACAGCACCCACTTGACCACTTTTTTGAGTTTCGTAGCAGACTGTTATAAGCCTCCGTTGAAATTCCATAAATTATAAATTAACAGAAGAAACAAAATATCTAAATTAATTATGAAAATTTACTATCGATCTTTCGCGGATAATTATTTTATAAATATTAAGTTAAATATTATGTATTGGCGATAATTGTAATGATTAATTACAATTAAAGCTTCTGTTACAATTTAAAAGTTTTATTGAGCATTATGTTGATCAATAACAATTATTATTATTATTACTTTAATTAATACCGTTGTCATTATTATTTTTTACATTACAATTATTATTTGTGTAAAAAGATAAGTATTTATTTTAGCGCTATAAGCACTAGAAAAATCGGGACACTGCGCATGTGACAAAACGTAAATTTGACGTTTAAAATTATATAAAATACACAGGCTTATAACGAGTAGTCGAGATCAAAACTAAACGCACGGAAGACTGAAATTTAAAAAAAAATTTCCCTGTCCCTAGACCAGGCTTATGACGAGTCGACTGTGTAAAAGTCCTAGTACCCGATCACCAGGTACTAGTTCCCTGATCGAGTACTAGGTCTCTTAATAATAAAAATAATCTATATTATTAAGAGAATAAGGAAAATTTTGTTCCTGTCATAGGTATCTATATAATAAAATATGTTAATATTATTAAATTTGGTATCATTAGAAAGGTCTTGACTTAAATTTGTGCCTTTTCATACTTTAAACTCTTTTTTTATTGCTGAGTATTCAAATAAATCAACTTATTTATATCACTCGAATAACATTTAAATTACGCGGGAAAAAAGAATTGCGACGTTCTAATTAGCAAAGTGTCTAACTGATTATTTTTCGTAGGTGATTGTGTGCAATTTTCATATACTAATAATCAGAGAAAAAATCATTTGAGTAATCTTGACAAAAATACTATACATATACTAAATATAGAATTCATTTTTAGATGAAAAAAAATTTTTAACTTCCTTTTTTTCGCATAAATAGAGTATTTTCTGAAATGGAGTTAGACCATTTGCTAATTAAAACGTCGATTGTATTTATTTTCTCGAAATTAATTAATGTTTTAATTATTCTGTCACTAAATATGACTTAATATAATATGTATGTATATACAATTGAAAGAAAATAAAAGAAATTGAGTCTATGCCATGTCGTCTATGATAATAAAAATCAAATAAATTTAATTTTATATCATTAAAAAAAAATATATCAGACTAATGAAAAAAAATTTGACTGTAGATTTTTTTTCAAGGATCCTATGACGATACAATCATCGAAATCAATAAGTTTGCAAATCAGATGAGATTCGTCTCAAATTTCAATAAAAATACAAAACAAAAGATTCTAGAGTCTAGAGTTTAATAAACAGTTAAATTCAAATCATACTCAATAAATTTTGTTGTAATACTCGGACAGTCATCTAGAGACTGCAGGTTAATAATAATAATAATAATAAAAATCTTACATTGTCTATTGAATCGATGCGTGAGATTAATAAGAACTTTTAAAATAGCAAATATGCATTCACGTATGACAGCCCCAGTAGACGTTTTATCACTGACATCAATAGTAGGATAAATAACAATCTCCATTCCACAGAGATGATACAAGCTGACCATGGTGCTGACCAAAATACCCATTTCATAGTTCAACAAATAGACCTGGTTCTCTTCATTCATGTGCGTGACATTTTCCAGAACTCTCAAACATCTATCGACCTTTCTGAGTTTATCGAGCAAGGGCTCAGACCAGCCAGTTCGCGTGACGTTGCTGGCCTTGATGAATCGATGGCAATCAGTTATCGTCTTAACGATATGCTCAAGACCACCCAGTTCTCTCAGCTCCTCCTTGAACCACTCGCCAGCGCGCTTGGACGTCAAACTCAGCAGCGTCTCCATGGCCAATTGTCCCACGGTAATATTGTCCAGATTAAGGTGCTTAGCGTGACCTTGGGACTGGATATCAGCACACAGCTGTCGGACTTTTTCCTTGTTTTTCTGCAACTCTGTGCGACTTAGCCCGCAGTCATCGAGAGCGTCCTTGTGGCTGGCATCCGACTCCAGAAGACTCAGCATCAGTTCAAGACAATCGCGGTCCAAGTCCATAGCAAGCCGATCCTGACTCAGCACAAACATCACCGTCGCTGTACACAAGCCAAGACTTTGGTCTTTGGTCGCGTCATGCAGAGCTTTGAAGAATTTAGCGACTGTACCATGCGCTCTTACGTGCATCCGGAAAGCCGGCGCCATGCATTTGCTGGCAAGTCGAATGGCACTCAAGCATCGAGTCGCATTCGGGTTATTCTCACGCAAAGTGTCTAAAATATATTCAACATCGTCATTAAACTCCTGGAACTCCCCGCTCTCTTGTATCTGATGAGCCTTTTTTACATTTTTTACAACAGTATAAAATCCCTTGACCTTTTTCCCGCATCTCACGCTCGTTATTGCCTCGGCATCGTCGCCGAACTCTGTGTCGTACTCGGGATAAGTCACGACTCGAGTCAGTGTCGAGTCTTCGAGCTCGTCGAAGTCAACACCGGGTCCAGCGCTGGTGGATCCCGATGCTGCATTAGGTGCTGAAGTATTCGCGACGGTATTTTCTGGCGCGATCGATTCCTTGTCGTTGTCGCACCACTTGTGCTTATAAAGAGCGCGACGCTTGTTGCCATTTGTCGCTCCAGCTGACCGACTTTTGAAAATACTTCCCTTCTTGACAGCCGGTTTCGCTGTCATTGGAGTCTGCTCGACGGAAACTGAACTCGGTTCGCTCGTTTGAGTTTCCGTCTCCGTGTTACCGCTCGCAGCTTCGCTGTCTTCGCTTCCGGAAAACCAGTCCTGGTCGACGAGAGCTTTGGCGACTGGTCGGTCTTCATTGTGATCAAGGTCCTGCTTTGTCTCTGTGGACTCTGTTTGATTGTACGTCGGGTTATAAACCGGTTCCTCGTAGTACGTGTGGTGGGAATTGTCAGACACTGACTCTGGGTCCGATTGAACGTCTGAATGCGGTGGAGCTGGGGTTGGTAAATCTATAGAGCAGTGCTGGACATCTGTGGTAATACTTTCTAAATCTTGAGGTTCGGATTCATCGGCAGCTGAAGGTACCGAGAGTGAAGGTGATGCTGGCGGGTCTAGTCTTGATGACGACGGATCCCCGGCAGCTTCACTGGAGAGAATGTCAATAAGTTCTTGAGTTGATGTTGGCAGTGGGTGATTACGTTCAATTGCTGGCTCTACCACAGCCGGTTTGGTTTGATAACTCGGACAGTCAGTCTTTACTATGTCGTAGTGAGATATGAGGGTGTTGTTCGAGTCAGTTACTGACTTACGGAGAGTTAGTGACAGCCCAGATGAATTCTGTACCGTTGGTGCGGGTGCTGGCGGTGGTGTGAGATCCAAGTTAAGATTTTTCGCCCGGCTACGAGTCGTACGTCGGGTTGGCACTTCTTCGTCTAGAGGAATAGAGACAGTTGTCACTGAAGGCTGCTGTATATTTAGTGACTTTGCTGAGGTTCTTTGGTCCCTGGTTTCGGGACTGCTTTTCACTAGGTCCTGCTTTGCCGGGCTTGGTGGAGATATTCTGTACGTGTCAGGCTCACACTCTGTCACTTCTTTACTGTCGCCACTTACTAAGCGAGCAGTGCCTTTGCATATTCTCAATACTATCGGAGGTTTCCCATCATCGCGAGTCGACGTATCACTCGAGCTACTGTCCATACACTCGCTTATTTTACGCACTGGTGTGTAAGCCTTGGCTTGGACTTTGCTAGCCGTGTGAACTTTTTGCGAACGAGCACGCGGATGATGGTGGTGATGCTGCTGCTGCAGTTGTTGGTGATGATCAGGTACAGGTAACTGTCGATTTAAATCAACTTTAGATTCGTCTACCACAGGAGCATTCCGGCTTTTGAAAAATTTTTTCGGTTTTACTACTGGCACTGTTGGTACTGATGCTGTCACTGATGACTCTGACTTAGGGTCTAGGTCAGTTTCAAATGAGAACGGATCTTTGTTTGAATTTTTAGTGTTTACTTGAGCATTTTGATTACCATAATCCAGTTTCATTCTCTTGGTACCAAAAGTCTTGTGGATTTCGTCTTTACGTCCTGTAATTTATTTTAAAAGTTTGATAACTGACAGCTGAAAAATTTATGCAGCAATAAAATGAATAAAAAAATATATGTTTATAATTACCATTGATGTTGGTACTTCGTATTGATGTAAATGATGTTATACCCCATTTGCCAACAGTACCAGCAGATTTAGCAGCTGATGGGCGGTTACTATTTTCCCGAAATAGCTTGTCAAATTGAATGCTACCAGGTGTAACACTATTCACCTTACGACTGTATGATTTTGTATAACTACGTGACGTCATTTTATTATTAATTTTTTTTTATCACGACAAATAATTCATTTCATTTAATTATATTTTATTTCATAAATATATTTTTATAAACTCACTGATAACACCACCGTAAATCTTCATAATTAACGTAAAAAAAAAAATTTTATAATAATAATAATAATAAAACAATTAAATGAATTAATTTAAGCGCAAGAGTAAAAAAAAGTTACCAGAAATTTGAAAATTTGAAAACTAAATTTCTTTTATGCTTTTTCATTAAAATTATGAAATTTGAATTTTAAAAAAAATATGTGGTTATAAAATAGATAATTAGTTAAATCGGAATTTAATTTGCGGTAGATATTAAAGAAACAAACGCCATGTTCTATTTGCTACTCTCGCTCTCTTGCGCTTCGTTTCTCTTTGGGTTTTCTGTCTTTTTTTACTGACTCCGATGGATGCACTGAGTAATTTATAACCGATATATATATGTATATATATGTATACTTGTGTGAGGTATATTTTATCTATTATTCATTAAGATATAACTTGATAATTTAATTGTGATTGTCAAATATAAACTTTATACTAAACACTAAACTATTTATAGTTACGTATTTCTTATTTTTTTCTTCTTACTTTTATGTTTTAGATAATTATAATTAATGGAAATGTATGAAAAAAATTTAATTATAATTATTTTAATATATTAATCATAACATGATTTTTGCCATCTGTCGATGTGATGTTTTTTGCTTCGACTTGGACCCTACCACTTCAATTTTAACAAGACGGACATTTTATTCAAAAATATTATACTTGACCGAAGCGCTGCCACCTGTCACTTTTTCAAACTACATTTTTATTTGAATAATTAATTTTTTTATTTAATTAATTATAATTTAATAAATGTCATAAATTTGTAACTGAGATAAAATTTTTTTAAAATTTTGAAAAGTAAATTTTGTTCGATTGGTAAAATTTAAAAATGGCGCCAGATTTGAATTATAAAATTTTACAATAGTGAAAGTAGACTTTTAATTAATTAATTAAAGTAATTAAATTTTTTAAGAATGCGCGCATTATCTAAATATTAATTTTTAAATTTTTATTTTCCTTACGTTTTATTTATTTATTCAAAAATTTAAAAATGGCGCCAGATTTGAATTATAAAATTTTACAATACTGAAAGTAGACTTTTAATTAATTAATTAAAGTAATGAAATTTTTAAAAAATGCGCGCATTATCTAAATACTAATTTTTAAATTTTTATTTTCCTTACGTTTTATTTATTTATTCAAAAATTTGAAAATAGCGCCAGATTTAAATTATAAAATTTTACGATAGTGAAAGTAGACTTTTGCTTAATTAACTAAATTAATGAAATTTTAAAAAATGCACGCATTGATCTAAATACGAATTTTTTAATTTTTATTTTATTTCATTTATTCAAAAATTTTAAAATTGACGTCAGTTACATTCACACTCTTTTTAATTACAATGTTAATTGTTACCATAAAAATTTTTAAAAAATATGCACGATATTTTTTTTTAAATTCTACATGTCAATATTTATTTTGTTTATTAAAAATAAATTAAAATTTTGAATATCTGCTACTTTGAGGTTTACAAAATTTGGATAAAGTTAGCCGCCGTCTAGTAATTTTTGAATTCTTTTTTAAATAAATTATAAAAAAAACAAAATATTGGAAAAAATTACACGTAGTTTTTTTAATTTTCTATAAGTGTATTTTTTTAGTTTTTATTCTTTTGTAATTAATTTGTTGAGAGAGAAATTTAAAAATTTTGAATTGTCTGCCAACTTCAGGATGATAAAATTTTTCTTAAGTTGACGTTCTTGTTATTTTATGAAATCATTGATTTGGTAATTTGACGTCATTATTTTTTATTTATCTTGAATTTATAATCTTGTACAGACGACTAGACAGGTATACAAATATATAAATAATTTATTATATATAATTATATTTAAAAAAATGAAATATGTCTGAGGGATTTATACATTCGGTAAAAGTTCCACGGCTTTATAAAACGGCCTCTAGTACCGTTAAAAAAATAGTTGAACACAAAGCCAGTTTGAAAGAATTAGTTTATGAGCGAAAACACCCGGTAAGGTTATATTAATAATATATATTTATTGTCACGTGCTTTTACGTTTATCAATTCTTTTTTTTCACATAGAAATTTCAAAATAAATCATTTATTCTAATTTTAATTTTAAATATTCTGTCGAATTTTACAATTTTAAAAAAAGAAATTTGAAGCTAATAAATTATTTAAATATTTATAAAGACCGGATATAAAAAATTAAAATTTTAATTTTAAATCTATATTTGGAGTGTAAGTGTATTAGATATGAGACAATTTGAAAATTTGAATAAATAAATAAATTTAAATAATGAATTTTTAAAAAATGCGCGCGCGAATTTTTCAATTATTTAAATACGAATTTTTAAATTTTTATTCCACTTACATTTTATTTATTTGAAAATTTATTAAAAAATGGCAACTTTTTGAATTTATGAGTGTGAATGTAGCAGACTTCAGACAAATTTAAAATTATAAATAAATAGAGTGAATAATTAATAAAATAAAATTTTTTAAAAATGGACATTTAAAAAATTTAAAAATTAATAAGTGCATTTTTTATAAATATTATTTTTTTAAATTTTTACTACATTTATTTATAATTTTAAACTTGTCTTATGTCTGCTACATTTACACTCATTTTGAATTTTATAATAAATTAATAAAATGTGATTAGTAAAAATTTAAAAATGCATATTGAGACAAACAAAAAATCTGTACGCGGATTTTTTAAAATTTCATTATGTAAATTAATTAATTAGTTTATTTAAAAGTTATAAATTTTCATGATACTGAATTTAGCCGGCGTCTATGAGTTTTTGAATTTAAAAAAAAAAATATAAATTATGAAAAAAAAAAATATTTCAAAAAATTGCACTTGTAGTTTTTTCAATTTTCTACATGTGCATTTTTTTAGTTTTTTTTTTTTTGGTCTCTAATTCCTCAGAAAAAAATTCAAAAATTTCAAATTGTCTGCTAAATTCAGTATCATTAATTTTCGTGTCTTACATTCACTCATTAAATTTTTTATGGAAGGTAATTAAAATTTATTACAAATTTGCAAATAAATATAAGTAATCATTAATTTTTTAAAAGTTGAAATAAAATGTAAAAGCATGATAATTGATTATAATAATAATTCGCAGGAAATAGAGCAATAAAAAATTGAATTATTTTAAAGAAGTTGAAAATAAAGTAATTTATTACACTAATCAGTAGACAATTAACAATTTTCGATTTATTTTTCAACAAATCAATTAAAAAATACGCAAATTAAGTCTATATCATTTTCTTGAAATGAAATAAAAAGTACGAAACGTTTTACTTAATTCAAATAATTAAACTATTCTAAAGCCACATTTCCTGCGAGTTTATTATTGATCTCAATGTTAATTAATATATATTAATATACACAAGTACTTCAAATATGTAATATATAATTTTGAAATAAAATTAGAATGTAAAAGCACTTTATGCTCTCGCTGCAACGACATTGCAACATTCGTCTCAATTAACTCAATTACTTGAAAAAACCCAATTACTGAAAAAAGAGCCACGATTGGATCAATGGTTAGCACGTGTCCTAATAACCGAACTAATATGGGGGAAACAAGTCTTGCAGTCCGATGCAAAACCAATTTTGACGATTAAAAATTACGAAAATCAATTACGAGATGAATTAAAAAACACTACCGATATTAAAAAACCATTCACGAAAGGTAATAAAATTTTTTATTCGTTTATTATTAAAAGATGATTATTATTTTTTCAGAAAACGTCGGTTTCCTTGATCACCATCAGCTTCATTTGAATACTGAGTTTTGGCGCTTTTTAAACCGGAAGTCATAAAATCTTCATTTAAAATAAAGTTTTAAAAATCTTTATATTTTCGTTGATATAAATAATAAACGATGAGTTCTTTTAATGCGTATCTTACATTACTTTTTTACACAGCGTTAATGTTCACTTTACCATTCGTTTCATTTTATGGAACTAAACATTATCTAACGACTCATTATAAATTAAGTGACTTTGAATGCAATTGTATATCAGTAACTGCTGCTGTAATAACTGTTAATTTAATAATAGCGTCATTTGTTTACAAAGCGTTGAATGAACCGGATGATCCTAAAGAATCACAAGATTCTGTTGATTCAAATCAGCAAGAAATTTATACTCATAATAAAGATGATTAATTTTTAAATTTATAATTATATTTATATGAAATTCCATTTATTGTACGGGCTTTAAATTTATCATAAATAAATTAATATTTGTAATAAATAATGTTTATATTTATTTTTTTAATTTTAAAATTTCGATACTGAAGTTAGCCGTCTGATAATTTTTGAATTTATTTTAAGGCGGTAAATTTAAAAAAAAACATATTTTAAAAAATTGCACCTGTAGTTTTTTCAATTTTCTACATGTGCATTTTTTTGGTTTTTTTTTTTTGTAATTCATTTGGTAAAAAAAAAATAAATCAAAAATTTTTGATTGCCTGTTAACTTCTGGATCATTAAAAATTTTTTTATTTAAGATTATTTATTTTATTTCAGTGGGTAAGCCACGTTATGTACGAGTTAATACGCTCGTGATGACAGTCGATGACGCAATAAGAGAATTTATAAATGATGGGTTTACTTTATTACCGAAAAGTGAAAATTATAAATCATATCTCGAGTCACTGGAAAGTTTAAGCGGTTATTCGTTTATTCAAGATTTTCATTTACGCGAATTATTTGCTTTTGCTGCGGGTACGCATTTTTATGATCATGATGGATATCAATCTGGAGCGATTGTTCTTCAGGATAAGGTAATTTATTTGCAAATATAATTTAGTAAAAAATTTTTCAAAATTTTGCGCTTATTAATTTATGGTATTAATTTTATTTTAGGCAAGTTGTTTACCAGCTCATTTATTAAATCCACCAACTGGGTCAGTTGTTTTGGACATGTGCGCAGCACCTGGTATGAAGACAACTCATTTGGCAGCGATCATGCAAAATGAAGGGTAAATATTACAATTTAATAATATGAATGAATAATTGTAGTGTAATCTAATTTTGGAAATTTTAAACTCAAAATATCTCAATAACTATTGAGTTTTGGAAAAAAGTATAAGAGACGTTTTTTATCGAAAATTGAAAGCGCTACAAAAAAGGTTTCCTAAACTTTTTTGAAAAAGTCAATATTTACAGAGATATTTACAAAAAACCAATCATACTTTTTTTTATTGATCTTTTAAATTTTGGCGGGAAAATTTGAATTTCATTTAATAAAATAAATAAAGTTTGTTATCAATTCTTTGTCTAAAGGCATTCACTATCAAATTTTTATTAGTCTTCAACAGTCACATGAAATCCAAAAAATTCCAGTCAATTTTAAACTCCGAATTTCTGTATCTAACTTTTGGAATTTTAAACTCAAAATATCTCATTAGTTATTGAGTTTTGGAAAAAAGTATAAGAGACGTTTTTTATCGAAAATTTAAAGCCCTACAAAAAAGGTCTCTTGCAATTTTTTCAAAAACTCAATATTTACAGAGATATTTACAAAAAACCAATCATACTTTTTTTTTATTGATCTTTTAAATTTTTGGCGGGAAATTTGAATTTCATTTAATAAAATAAATAAAATTTTTTATCAATTCTTTGTCCAAAGGCATTATCGAATTTTTATTAGTTATTAAAGAATGGCGACAAGAATTTTGAAAAATCCCAGGCAATTTTAAACTCCGAATTTCTGAATCTAACTCTTGGAATTTTAAACTCAAAATATCTCAGTAACTACTGAGTTTTTGAAAAAAGTACAAGATACCTTTTTTGTAGAGAATTTGAAGCCCTACAAAAAAGGTCTCTTACACTTTCTTCATAAACTCGATATTTACAGAGATATTCACAAAAAACCAATGACACGTTTTTTCTATATGAAAAATTACTAAATATTAATTTATAATAAAATTTTTTCATAACTTCAGGAAAATTTATTCTGTCGAAAGAAATGAGCGTCGATATCAAGTTCTTTGTGACTTGATACAATCATCCGGCGCCAATATTGTGACGACATTAAATGCCGACTCATTGACAATCGACTCAACAAAATATCCTGATATCGAATATATTCTAGTAGATCCCAGTTGCTCTGGTTCGGGTATGGACCGTCCAGAACTTTATGAATCTGCTGGTATATGCGAGGCATCGCGTCTAAAAAGTCTGCAGTCATTCCAAGTATTTTTATTGCGTCACGCGTTATCAAATTTTCCGTCAGTCAAACGGATTATTTATAGCACGTGTTCAATTTATGCTGAAGAAAATGAAATGGTTATCGATGAGATTTTAAATGACATTGGCGATGCCTATAAATTGGTCCCGGTTAAAAAATTATTGAACAATGAATGGATTAATTATAGTTCTATTGAGTTTAATTGCAAAGACAATTGTCTGTATGCAAGACAAAATGTTGATTATTGCAATGGATTTTTTGTTGCTGTTTTCGAGCGTAATTTTGAAGTTCCGCTTCCGGATTTTAAAAAATTTAAGAGTGGATTGAAAGGTGAGCGGGTGGATAATGAGAGTGATGATAAAAAGTTTGATAATAGGAACGAGAAGAAGAGGAAAAATAAACGGAAATTTGAAAATTGTGAGGGAGAGACAGAGGAACAAAAGAAAGAGTTTGATATTAATGAGATTGGGGAGAAAAAAAAGAAGAAGAAGAAGAAGAAGAAAAAAGTAATGGATAAAGAAGAAAAGTTGGAGGTGAAGAATGAGGTTGGAGATGTAGAAAATTGTGAGAAGAAGAAGAAGAAGAAATTATTGAGTGAAGAGGCAGAAGAAAAGGCTGAAATTAATGGAGAAGAAAATAATGAAGAAATCGGTGGGAAGAAGAAGAAGAAAAGAAAAAATGAAGAGATGGAAATTAAAGAGATGGAAGAAAAGTATGAAATTAATGGAGTAGAAAATAATGAAGCAATCGGTGGAAAGAAGAAGAAGAAAAGAAAAAATGAAGAGATGGAAATTAAAGAGATGAAAGAAAAGTATGAAATTAATGGAGTAGAAAATAATGAAGAAATTGGTGGTAAGAAAAAGAAGAGAAAAAAAAAAAGAGACGGAAATTAATAATGAAGTTGGTAACGAAATAGTTATCAAGAAGAAAAAAAAAGAAGTTAATTAAGTTATAAATAATTGTAATATTTGACAAATAATTTTGTAAATAATAAAGACAATAAAAAAAATGTTATTAAAAAAAAAAGACTTTTTAAACAGTTGACCCAGAATTGGAACAATTGAAAAAATCCATCAAAATTTGGGAATTTTTATCGGTAAAATCTAAAGATCGTTTAGAAGAATAGACAATTTGTTGTATGAACGACTAGAAAATAAGTTTTAGATTGGAAAATTATTTTGATATTTTTAAAAAATATAAATATGAATATTTTTGTACCTTTTGCTTGTTCGTATAAAGTTAGTTATTGATTTTAAAGAAAAGTGAGTTTATATCTTTAATCAACTGGTTATAATATCTGTAGGCCTTAAGACATTCGTGTATTTAAAACTGCGTCTTTATATCTACCCTACAATATTATTTTCTTTGATAAATCACAAAACAATGGGAAATAAATTCAAATATAGTCATTTGTCATAAGCCTGGTCTAGGGACAGGGAAATTTTTCTTAAAATTTCAGTCTTCCGTGCGTTTAGTTTTGTTCTCGACTACTCGTTATAAGCCTGTGTATTTTATATAATTTTAAACGTCATATTTACGTTTTGTCACATGCGCCAGTGTCCCGATTTTTCTAGTGCTTATAGCGCTAAAATAAATACTTATCTTTTTACACAAATAATAATTGTAATGTAAAAAATAATAATGACAACGGTATTAATTACAGTAATAATAATAATAATTGTTATTGATCAACATAATGCTCAATAAAACTTTTAAATTGTAACAGAAGCTTTAATTGTAATTAATCATTACAATTATCGCCAATAAATAATATTTAACTTAATATTTATAAAATTATTATCCGCGAAAGATCGATAGTAAATTTTCATAATTAATTTAGATATTTTGTTCCTTCTGTTAGTTTATAATTTATGGAATTTTAACGAAGGCTTATAACAGTCTGCTACGAAACTCAAAAAAGCGGTCAAGTCGCCCTTTGGACCAGTACCCGATTAAGGGGAGAGACACCACAGGCTTATGATGTAGTCAACTGTAGATATTTTCATATCAAATCTTTATATATATGTTCATTGCATCGTTTATGACACGAAACTATTTTTACGTGAATTAACATAACAATCATAATGTAGATAAAATTTATTACAAATTTAATGTCTAATTATCGGGCTTAAAATTTAAAATGTCGAGTGAAAAAATAAATGAGCTCGTCACATGCACTTGACCGTTAAAACTCATCCGAGTAAAATTACAATAAATTTTATTAATTACCTCCCATAACGCGATTATTAAATTTATTTTTTCCATTTTTTATGATATTTTTATAAAATATTTATAGAATATCATACATTTAATATGTAAATTAATTTATAAGTTAAGTAGGTCAGAGTTTGAGCTTACGAAAAGTTCATTGTGATTAAGTCGTGGGTAGTCGAGTAGTCGAGTTACCCAGTGACTCAACTTAACTGACCGACGAGGTCAATCAGGAAAGCACGAAATTCTTATTACAACGACACGATTAACGGCATTCTACGTCATATCACGTTTTACTAGGTATTATATAACGCTGCGAGCGGTAATCTCAACTTCTGGAAAGTTAAAAAAAAATGTTAATTAAAAAAAAAAGAAAGAAAACAAATAATCTGTGTATCCTTTCACCCACTCGTTGTTTGACCAAGTCAACACGCTAAAACCTCATTCGCATTACGAAACTCAGTGGAAAAAAATTATATTGTTTGAGTACACGACAGCCTTGCAAAAGATTCAAGAAATTTTTTTTTTTCGATTATTTTTTAAAAGCATTCTAGTAAAAAATGAAAATAATTATGATCCAGGTTAACAGACAATTAAAAATTTTTGGATTTTTTTTTTGACAACTCAGTTACAAAAAAAAAAAAAAAGAAAATGCACATGTCAAAAATTGAAAAAACTATCGGTGCATTTTTTTAAAATTTATTTTTTTTTATAATTTATCTTTTTTTTTTAAATCAAAAAATTTTTTAGACGGCGGCGAACTTCAGTATCAAAAAATTTCGTAATTTTTAAAATATTTAACTAATTTTTATAATTTATGATAGATCGATATGATCACTAGATCACTAGATCAATTTTTAGATAATTTAAAAAAATAGGTTGATATTAACGGAAGTCGAGTGCGTGACTTGAAGTTTCAGTAATAATTTTCTAATGCCACTTGGAGGCTTCCTAACTCCACACCTATGCTGCTTAATATGTATATACTTGGATATACTTGTGTACATTTACTTTCTTTGTGATACACAATTTTCTTCCACGAAACTACCCCGTTATCTCACGCTTGCTAGAGCTTTGTTTCTACACCCGCTACATTCCCCTTTCTTACAGATAATCACCTTATTATATTAAATACATGCTGAACATTAAAGAAACTCGAAGGTAAGTGTACTGTTATTACATTGGATATGGCCAGCACTTGAGGAAACTTTACTTAATTATCCTGAGTAAATAATAACAGAGAAAAGTCGATCGTTGATAGTCGAGAAAAATGATACTGCTTTTTACGGCAGCTGAAATTTTTTCTATTTACTATAAATATTATAAAAAAATATATATATTTAACGTATTTGAGTTTACTCAAAAACACCGTTTCCTTTTGCTCCATATATATTAAGGTGTGCCATTTTGAGGCGACTTTTTTTTCAACAAAAAAACAGGCTAAAAACTCGCAGGAAGGTAAGAAAAGAAACCTGTTAAAAGCAGAGCTCTTAATATTAATATTTAGAGGTGCCTATTTCTAATTTTCCATTTCCCATTTAAATAACATGGGAAAAAAAATATTTTATTTTATTATTTTTCTAGCTCGGCATTCGCACCGCGAATAAATAAGTCCAAAGCATAATCTTATAGAGAATTTAACGCTCTACAAAAAAGGTCTCTTATCATTTTTTGATAAATCCGTCCATTCAAAAGTTATTAGAGCTGGAACTAAAACCTATAATAAATTTCCAGATCTTTTTACTTTTCCAGCAAAACTATCAAACTTATCAAAAAATGTCATAGAATCTTTTTTATAGACAATTTTATTTCCTACAAATTACTCTCAATGTAGTTTTTTGAAATTCCGCATTGGTTTCTAGTTATTTTCATTTTAATGTCAAGTTCACAGAATAGATTAGAAGACTATTATTTTTACGAGCTTGGCTTTAAAATGAAAATAACTAGAAAACAATACGAAATTTCAAAAAACTTCAATGAAAATAATTTGTAGAAAATAAAATTGTCTATAATAAAGATTCTATGACATTTTTTGATAAGTTTGATAGTTTTGCTGAAAAAGTAAAAAGATCTGGAAATTTATTATAGGTTTTAATTCCAGCTCTAATAACTTTTGAACGGATGGATTTATCAAAAAATGATAAGAGACCTTTTTTGTAGAGCGTTAAATTCTCTATAAGATTATGCTTTGGACTTATTTATTCGTGGTGCGAATGCCGAGCTAGAAAAATAATAAAATAAAATATTTTTTTTCCCATGTTATTTAAATGGGAAATGGAAAATTAGAAATAGGCACCTCTAAATATTAATATTAAGAGCTCGGCTTTTAACAGGCTTCTTTTCTCACCTTCCTGCGAGTTTTCAGCCTGTTTTTTTGTTGAAAAAAAAAGTCGCCTCAAAATGGCACACCCTAATAAATATATTTATATATATCCTGGGGCATGTTCAGAAATATACTCTGGAGGTGAAAAATTACCTATCCAGGGGTGATTAGTACCTTTGTAATGTTAAATCGCATCTCTGATTCGACCAGAGGATATTTCTGAACGCAGGAGTTAAATATTTTCTCTTCCAGAGTGTGTTTCTGAACACGCCCCTGGTGTCTCGCCTGGCAATGTTCGCCGGGAACTTGCAGATCTCTTTCAGCCCTAAGTTCCGATTATTCAAATTTTAAACTTCCCGCGAAAAAAATGAAAAATTTAAAAAAAGGAAGTTATGTATACATGCAACAAGTTCATAGTTCCTGTCCGGGAAGTCGCAGTCTAGAGTAGTATCCTAGTGTAGAGCTCTAACAAAAAGCTTTACCTGGATATTTTAAATACCAAAACATCTGGACTCTTGGTCACCTGGGGACCTGGGTAACGAAACCTGGGGATATCCTAGACGTATGGACTATTGCATTATAGTTCACTGACACCTAGAGAGTCCACGCCGACGCCTACAGGTCGTGGAGCACACAAGTGCGGGTAAATGAGTACGAAGGGAGCGACACTCGACGTCGGGACGCCACTGTCGAAGGACGCGTGTGACATTAATATGTAAAACAACTTTATAGTTTATCAGTTCGATTGTTTGAATTTTAATGTCGCTTTTTTTTAATTTTTTTTTTTTCATCGGTTAATTTTTAATGAGGACTAAATAAATAAGAAACTAGTTTTAGGTTCAATTATTTAAACCGGTGTTTATATATATTAACATTTAAAAACTGTGGGAAGTTTAATAAACTTTTAGTGCGACGGTGATTTTTTTTTATAGTGAATTTGTGGTATTTTACGTTAATTATCTTTAAAATAATTAATTAATTTAAATATGAATTAAAAATCTATGAATAAATTATTAACTTTTTTTTTAAATTCAAATTTAAATTCAAAATAATTTTTTTTATTCATTAAAATTCATGTTGAATTAAAACTCTTTTTCATAAAGTAAAAACGAAAAATTATTATGGAATTTAAAAAAAAAAAATGATAATTAAAATTTTTTAAAAATTGGAAATTTTCTTTCAATTCGCGGCTGACTAATGATGGGGATTTTCTACTAGTATTTAAAAACACGAGTTTGAATTTTTAAAAAACTTATAATTAATTAGCTGAAATATTATCGTAGTAAAATTAAATGTTCAACCTGACCCTGGTCTGAAGGTTTACGAACTCGAAAGATAGCCAGTATCTGAGGGCATTGTACCGGATGGGGGTGAATGACTAGAAGGGCGAGGTCTTTAGACACCCAAGAATAAGAATGCAGATTTTGCATAACGTCGCATAATTTTTTTCTTCTTTTTTTATTAACAATTTTTAGTTTTTCAAAAATTTTCTAAAATCATTTCTTTAATTTTAAATTATTTTCTTTCATGTGTTAAATTATCAAACAAAAAATCTTTTTGATTTTGAGTCATAAAATTTCAAATTTAGAACCATTGCAATAACGAATTAAAATCATAGGTCGAGGCCATTGATGATAATGTTAGTCTGCAATAAAAAAAAACTGCAGTTATAAAAGCCCTCATCAAATAATTCCGTGTGTTTATTTTATATATATGTATATATATAATAAAATAAGTCTTAGTTTTTCTTCAAGTCTTGAGTCATGACTAGTCAATCGATCCGTACTTAGGATTATTACGTGACACGTCAATTGTAACCCAAAGAATTTATTCTAATTTTTTTTTTCTTCATTAACATAAATTTTTTTTAAAATTATTATGACATTTTGTCATAATTAAAATTTTTATAAAAATATAATTATATTTTTTGAAATATTTAAAAAAATAATTTTGAATTTTTGGCGCAATTTTTTAAATTATTATGACATTTGTCGTAATTAAAATTACTATAAAAATGTAATTAAATTTTTTTAAATATGAAAATTTGAATTTTGAATTTTTGGCGCAATTTTTTAAATTATTATGACATTTGTCGTAATTAAAATTACTATAAAAATGTAATTGAATTTTTTTAAATATGAAAATTTGAATTTTGAATTTTTCGCGCAATTTTTTTTTAAATTATAATTTTTTTTCATAACTAAAATTTCAAAAAAATCTAATTACATTTTTTTAAATATTTAAAAAAAGAATTTTGAATTTTTGGCGCAACTTTTTTTTTTAATTATTATGACATATGTCGTAATTAAAATTTTCATAAAAATTAAATTTTTTTTTTCTAAATTTAAAAAAAAAATTTGAATTTTTGGCGCAATTTTTTAAATTATTATGACATTTATTGTAATTAAAATTACTATAAAAATGTAATTAAATTTTTTTAAATATGAAAATTTGAATTTTGAATTTTTGGCGCAATTTTTTTTTAAATTATAATTTTTTTTCGTAATTAAAATTTCAAAAAAATCTAATTACATTTTTTTAAATATTTAAAAAAAGAATTTTGAATTTTTGGCGCAACTTTTTTTTTTAATTATTATGACATATGTCGTAATTAAAATTTTCATAAAAATTAAATTTTTTTTTTCTAAATTTAAAAAAAAAATTTGAATTTTTGGCGCAATTTTTTAAATTATTATGACATTTATTGTAATTAAAATTACTATAAAAATGTAATTAAATTTTTTTAAATATGAAAATTTGAATTTTGAATTTTTGGCGCAATTTTTTTTTAAATTATAATTTTTTTTCGTAATTAAAATTTCAAAAAAATCTAATTACATTTTTTTAAATATTTAAAAAAAGAATTTTTTTACATTTATTGTAATTAAAATTTCAAAAAATTTACGAAAATTTGAATTTTGAATTTTTGGCGCAATTTTTTAAATTATAATTTTTTTTCGTAATTAAAATTTCAAAATTATGATTGGCGCAACTTTTTTTTTAATTATTATGACATATGTCGTAATTAAAATTTTCATAAAAATTAAATTTTTTTTCTAAATTTAAAAAAAATTTGAATTTTTGGCGCAATTTTTTAAATTATTATGACATTTATTGTAATTAAAATTACTATAAAAATGTAATTAAATTTTTTTAAATATGAAAATTTGAATTTTGAATTTTTGGCGCAATTTTTTTTTAAATTATAATTTTTTTTCGTAATTAAAATTTCAAAAAAATCTAATTACATTTTTTTAAATATTTAAAAAAAGAATTTTGAATTTTGGCGCAACTTTTTTTTTAATTATTATGACATATGTCTTAATTAAAATTTTCATAAAAATTAAATTTTTTTTTCTAAATTTAAAAAAAAATTTGAATTTTGGCGCAATTTTCAATTTTTAAATTATTATGACATTTATTGTAATTAAATTACTATAAAAATGTAATTAAATTTTTTAAATATGAAAATTTGAATTTTGAATTTTTGGCGCAATTTTTTTTTAAATTATAATTTTTTTTCGTAATTAAAATTTCAAAAAAATCTAATTACATTTTTTTAAATATTTAAAAAAAGAATTTTGAATTTTTGGCGCAACTTTTTTTTTTAATTATTATGACATATGTCGTAATTAAAATTTTCATAAAAATTAAATTTTTTTTTTCTAAATTTAAAAAAAAAATTTGAATTTTTGGCGCAATTTTTTAAATTATTATGACATTTATTGTAATTAAAATTACTATAAAAAATGTAATTAAATTTTTTAAATATGAAAATTTGAATTTTGAATTTTTGGCGCAATTTTTTTTAAAATTATAATTTTTTTTCGTAATTAAAATTTCAAAAAATCTAATTACATTTTTTTAAATATTTAAAAAAAGAATTTTGAATTTTTGGCGCAACTTTTTTTTTAATTATTATGACATATGTCGTAATTAAAATTTTCATAAAAATTAAATTTTTTTTCTAAATTTAAAAAAAAAATTTGAATTTTTGGCGCAATTTTTTAAATTATTATGACATTTATTGTAATTAAAATTACTATAAAAATGTAATTAAATTTTTTTAAATATGAAAATTTGAATTTTGAATTTTTCGCGCAATTTTTTTTTAAATTATAATTTTTTTTCGTAATTAAAATTTCAAAAAATCTAATTACATTTTTTAAATATTTAAAAAAAGAATTTTGAATTTTTGGCGCAACTTTTTTTTTAATTATTATGACATATGTCGTAATTAAAATTTTCATAAAAATTAAATTTTTTTTTCTAAATTTAAAAAAAAATTTGAATTTTTGGCGCAATTTTTTAAATTATTATGACATTTATTGTAATTAAAATTACTATAAAAATGTAATTAAATTTTTTTAAATATGAAAATTTGAATTTTGAATTTTTGGCGCAATTTTTTTTTAAATTATAATTTTTTTTCGTAATTAAAATTTCAAAAAAATCTAATTACATTTTTTTAAATATTTAAAAAAAGAATTTTGAATTTTTGGCGCAACTTTTTTTTTTAATTATTATGACATATGTCGTAATTAAAATTTTCATAAAAATTAAATTTTTTTTTTCTAAATTTAAAAAAAAAATTTGAATTTTTGGCGCAATTTTTTAAATTATTATGACATTTATTGTAATTAAAATTACTATAAAAATGTAATTAAATTTTTTTAAATATGAAAATTTGAATTTTGAATTTTTCGCGCAATTTTTTTTTAAATTATAATTTTTTTTCATAACTAAAATTTCAAAAAAATCTAATTACATTTTTTTAAATATTTAAAAAAATAATTTTGAATTTTTGGCGCATTTTTTTTTAAATTATGACATTTTTTCGTAATCAAAATTTTCATAAAAATTAAATTATGTTTTTTCTAAATTTAAAAATAAAAATTTGAATTTTTGGCGCAATTTTTTAAATTATTATGACATTTTTTAAAAAATTTAATTACGTTTTTTTAAATATTTAAAAAAATAATTTTGAATTTTCGCGCATAATTTTTTTTTTAATTCAGTTAACGAAGGAGAGACAGTAAAATTTTAAAAATAAATTTTCTATAAACATTAAAAAAAAACTTTGAAAATCAAAATTAAAAAAAAAAAGTGCAATGATCGCAATGACTCAACAAGCATCGAGAGGAAATTCTCACATGAATCAGTATGAAGAATTAAATGGAGTATCGATGACAAATGGGGGTATAAATGGTAGCGGTTCAGGTGCCGGTACAACAGGAGTCACAAATTCCACATCAGGAGTAGGAGTTACAGGAACAAATCAAAATACCGAGAATCCTGCAAAAGGTGTACAGGAGGCGCCACACCGCGAGGACAATCTGAAAGCACAGAGCCGACGTATTGGATCGGCAGCAAAGACCGTCGGTAGCTCGTCGGAGAACGCGGTTGCTGAAAAGCACGTAATCGACGACGACACCGAGGAGGAGGAAGAGGAAGAGGACGAGGACGAGGACGAGGAGGATCATATAGAGGAGGACGAAGAGGAAGACGAGCAAGTAGTAAGAGAGCTACGACGTGAGGGTAATATTGGTAACGGTACCTCGAGAATGTCGGCGACAAATGAAATGGGGCAAGAATTGGCGGGACGTGAGACGGCGCGTGGCCCCTCGTCTGCTATTCCAATGAGCATCGGGGTAGGGATGCCGTCAGTTGAAACTGGGGAATTTAGTGGTGGAAACGTCGCCACCGGAGGTGGCATGGGCGGCTACTGGAGGCAGAGTAGACCCTCCAGTCCCCGCATGCCGCCTCCTGAGCAACCGGAGCCCAGGCCAAAGAGCCGACACGACTCTATTGCTAATTCTACAATCACTACTACAACTAGATACAATAATCTTGGATATTGGAGAGCTAGACGTGTTACTTTTTATAAAAATGGAGATCCTTACTTTCCTGGTGTGGAATTTAGGTAAGTTTTTTTTTAAATATTGTAATCAGTTTTTTTGAAAATTAGTTTGATAATATAAATAACTACTTACTTGTTTTTAAAAAATATGACAAGTAGATAGTTAAAAGTTAATTGGCTTGTTTTCTATTAATTGATTGATGAATAAGGGTGTAATTAAATAAAATAAATGTAGATTCAAACCTGGACGTGACATTGGATCACTGGAGGCACTTCTTGATCGGCTGTCTCTGCGTCTTGATCTTCCACGAGGTGCGCGTCATATTTTTTCGATGGACGGAGATAGAAAACTCAATCTTGATGAGCTTGAAGATGGAGCTTCTTATGTCGTGTCTAGTTACAAAACATTCAAGGTAAATGTTAATTATTTTTTTAAATATATATTAATATATAACATATAAAATAAATATATAATTAACGGTAGTTAAATTGAGGAAAAAATTTTTCAAATTAATTATTTATTTCGCGGTATTTTTAATTATTTTTAAATTGATGATAATAATTTACTTTTAATCCTGTAAAAATTTTTCTTTTAAATTTCGAATTTTGAAATTCTACTAAAATAAAAAATATGAATTTTTCTAAATTGAAAATTTTTTTAAAAATAATTTAATACCAAAATTTGAAAAGTATAATTAAAAAATCATAATTATTTAGGGTCAGTTTTTCAAATCGGGTTTAAATTAATATTACTAGTATATACATTGATAATATATAGATATACCAGCAATAATAATTTAAACCTGGATTAAAAATAAACCCGGTTTGAAAACCCCGCCCTTAATAAATTAATAAAAATAAAACCCATTGTTCATCTGTTTTAAATTAATGATCCCGAAATTAGTGTGATTGGTGTCCGCACATCAATAGCACGAAATTAGCAGCATTTAAAATGAAATAAATAAAAAATAAATTACATCGCGATTTAAATTATAACATGTCAGTTTAGTTGAGCTTACGCGTCTTTTGTGCTTTCCGTAATTTAGGATTAGGCAATAATTGGTAATTAAATAGTCAATTAAATACCATTAAAGTAATACTAGATATTAAAATATAAAATAAAAAAAAGTACTCGTGATAAAAGTTATCAACAATAATGGCTGAAAAATTATCATCATACTTTCAAAATAATAATAACAGCTCATTTAAAATTTTTGAATGCTGTAATTTAGATAATAGTAATCAAACTCCCAGAAGCTCACGTCGTGTCCAGAAGAAATTATTCGCTACACGGAGAAAAAAATATAGTAAAATTTACTAAAAAATATAGGAATAATTACTAAATTTAGATAGTAATCTTGAAACGCTTAAGATTTATAGGAAAAATTCATAAACAGATAAGTAAATTTTACTATCCCGTTTAGTAAATTTTACTATTCCGTTTAGTAAACTTTACTATCCCGTTTAGTAAATTTTACTATATTAGAATGGAAAAAAATAAAATTAAATTTTTATTAGCTTTTAACTTTTTTTATTATTATTACTATCATTTTAATTATTATTGTTATTTATGTCATCTGTATTGGTGTTGGTGTCGATTTTTGTTTTTTAAAAAATCACTGGTTACAACCGAGATTCGAACCCTGATCTCCCGCGCGCGAGTCCTTTCCTATGTCTGACAGCTCGATGTCTCATTTGGACAAATGTTTCAGAACTTGTAATACATATTTGTATATGCTATTCCCACCAAATTTTAATTTTATCTATACATAGTAGAATTTACTATACATATAGTAAAAAAACATAATCGTATTAGCAAAAAATACATTGCGTATAGTAATTTTTAATATTTTGTATAGTAACAAATCCTATATTGTATTAGAAAATTTACTTTCTTAAATTTGTATTTATTAAAAATACTTATAGTAAAATTTACTATACAGATAGTAAAAAATACAATTGTGTTAGTAAAAAATACAACACGCATAGTAATTTTTAATATCTTATTATGTAATTATTACTAACTAGTAAATTTTACTAAATGTTTAGTAATAATTACAATACAGAATGTATTTTTTCATATCTGTTAGTAAATTTTACTATAAGATTGTAATTTTTACTATATTTTTTTCTCCGTGTACCGATTTAAATGATAGAGTCGTTGAACAAGTAAATTATTTATTACCAAGCATTAATTATTTAAAAATCCATTTCAAATTTCTACGACAGCGTAATACAAATTTGTAAATTCCCTAAGCCCGTATATATCATCCCCTGCTTCACAGATAAAAATCCTAAAGTATATAACACACTTATTATTGTATATTTGCTTACATTAAGTATTGCACGCTTCTGTAATTTTGTAGGACACTCATACTCTTATCATAATTAATCATCTGTACAGTAATCAAAGTGCGACTATAGTTCTATAAATTGTACATTTCGTGTACTGTGTTTTTTAAAATATAACTCATAATAATAATAATTAATGAATAATTTGATTCTTCTACTCATTTTCTTTTAATGAAAACGAAGAGTTAATATTCATGAGAAGTTCTCTCACGCTCTTTTCATCAGTTGGCTTCTTTTAAGTTTGAATTTAAAATCCTCACCCTCTTTTTTAAATATTCTTGACATATATTATGCACGCAGACATATAAATTTGAATTTTAAATAAATTATTGTCAATTTATAAAGATATTATACGCTGCGTATAATAACCTCTTGAATAAAAAGTTTAAATGTGTGAGTATGAGTGTTGATCTGGCCCAGATCAACTAGACGTAAAACAGGCCGCACGCAACTTAATGTTTGCAAAGAAGAAAGAGAAAGATAAATATAAGAATAAGAAATAAATATTATATGGGACAATTTTAGTTTTATTAATTTATACTTCATTTTTTTTTTTAACCGATTACTCATTTATTTGAAATTTTTAATTCTTGAGTTCATTTAAAAATCGCGGCAATTTTAAATTTTTTGAATTCTTTTTTACTTTAATTTAAAAAATTTAATAGAATTTGAATTAATTTTAAAAAATTATTGATTTTAATTAATTAAAAAAAAATTGTGGCCGTAAAATATCAAATTTTGAGAAATCAATTTTAGTATTTAGTAAAAAAAATTTAAGTAATAGCCAGTAATAGACATAAAATTTAATTAACGAAAGTTTAATGAAGAATGACCTGAAATGAAGATTTGCAAGCTTTTATGAGTTTGTAAAATGAGTTTGATCGTGATTGATCGTAAGCCTACACCCAATCTGGCAATTTGTTAGGCCAGGGTGTGACTAAAAGTCAATAATAAGGAATGCACCCGTTGCAAAAAAAAATGCACTGGGATAAAAAATCTAGCTTTGATCAGGGTCAGGTCTTAGTAATCCATTTAAATGGGTTTGGCGTTATCACCCTTTTGAATTAACGACTTTACCGCCCTATTAAACCCTTCAATCTTATAACTTGCTCGTTAACTTCCAACCCCTTTTATTGACATTATGAGTTGGACATAATTTATTTTTTATCGTTTTTCAATTTTAAATAAATTATGAAAAAGGATTTTGAGGGAAGATGGGCCGCGGTTATAAAAAAAAATCTTTATTTAAAAATTAAAAAATTTTCCCGGGTATAGTATGTAGCGATAGTTCAGTGGGAGTATATATTTTACATATATATGTATATATTGTTATTGAAATTTAGTTGCACGTGGTGATGAAAAGTCAACGGACAGAGGGGTAAATGTTAAGATAAGAGTGGGGTATGTAAAAAGAGGGAAAGGGAATTTTAATAGTGGGGAGTGTCTGACTTGCGCGATACTTATTCTACCTGAAGATTTATTTATCTTTTTAATTTTTTTATCTATACAGATAATAAATCGTGTTGATTTATTCGTAAGAGTTTAACCAATTGACAAAATAATAAATAGTCATTATATCTATATAAATTTATGATAAATATATGCTGTTTATTTAATTAATAATATCAATGATCTCTAATTATTTAAAAAACAAAAATATACGGCGGTAAAAAAAATTCATTTCAAAATTGAACTTCCGAATTTGAAAAAATTCTAATTTTCAAATATTTTTGTAACTTTTAAAAAAAAATTTGAGTTAAAAATTTTCAGCTGAGTACTTTTTAGTCATGTTCTTCAAAATTTTTAAACCAACAATTCATTTGAAAATTTAAAAAAAAATAAAAATATTTTCAAATTTCTGTTAATTTTTTTGAGTCTTATCAGAACTATTAGAGATAATGAGGTTGAAAATTAATTTAAGTTTCAAAATTAATCAATTCAAACTTCAGAACTGAATAAAATTTATAAGTTCTGCTATGAAGATTTTTGAAAAATATTTTTTTGTGTAGGTAAAAAATTTCGTTACTAATGAATTTTATGGGTAATTTATCTAAGTAAGTGTGTTTGTAAAAACTCTTGAATCACGCATAAAAATTATATCAAAGGGTTGAAATGAATCACGCCGTTGAAGGGGAGAGTCAAAAGAATCTCAAGCAGTAGGGGAGGTCGGTTGGCCGGTCTTAACTTCCGTTCAAAGAGGTTTATAGAGGAGTGTACTATATAGTTGTATAGTTGTGTACATACAGGTGAAGAGTTGATGTAAGGCGCAGGACAACCGCAAGCCGAACTAAAGAGCGACCGTATCTCATTGACCGCCGGTCAGCGTCGGGGATCAATACATTAACTTGGACAATTTTACCTTTGCATTCTTTTATGTTTTGTTTATTCAATTGATTTTTTTTTCAATTCTATTCTAATTATTACAGATTGAAAAAAAATTAATTGAAGGAAAAATTTTGCGACAGGATTAGAAGTGGAAATTGAAGTTTTTCATACAGACTACCCTTTAAAAGCTTCTTCCCCTAAATCGGCAGCTGAGTCCAAACAGCACCCTTAGCCACTTTTTAGAGTTTCGTAGCAGACATCCGTTATAAGCCTCCGTTAAAATTACATAAATTATAAACTAACAGAAGGAACAAAATATCTAAATTAATTATGAAAATTTACTATCGATCTTTCGCGGATAATAATTTTATAAATATTAAGTTAAATATTATTTATTGGCGATAATTGTAATGATTAATTACAATTAAAGCTTCTGTTACAATTTAAAAGTTTTATTGAGCATTATGTTGATCAATAACAATTATTATTATTATTACTGTAATTAATACCGTTGTCATTATTATTTTTTACATTACAATTATTATTTGTGTAAAAAGATAAGTATTTATTTTAGCGCTATAAGCACTAGAAAAATCGGGACACTGCGCATGTGACAAAACGTAAATTTGACGTTTAAAATTATATAAAATACACAGGCTTATAACGAGTAGTCGAGTACAAAACTAAACGCACGGAAGACTGAAATTTAAAAAAAAATTTCCCTGTCCTCTAGACAAATCATCAAAAGTTAAAAATTAAATAAGCATTCATGTAAAAGAAATATCACATAAAAAATAATAATATATATTTAAAATAATAACAATAATAAAAAATATATAAATGCAGTATTGCTTGTCGGCTCGAAAGATCTTTAGAATAATAAAGGTATGAAATTGCGGTCGAGGAACTCAATAAGAAAATTAAATTTCATATTCCACTGCATAGTAAAATATATATAATGACTTTTGTCGTAATATATCTAGTAATATATGATTCGATAAATTTATTCGATCTATCTAGGAGCCATCCTTTTATTGTAGACATTAAATGTCTGGAACTTCTCTCTACATATAATATTTTATATGTATATTTTATTCATATACATATATATATATATAATATTGTTATCATGTTTTATCAATGTGTGCTATAGTGCAACGAACGTTTTATTACTCTGGTAGTACAAGTGAATAGATTTACGTCATATCAAAGTCCGAGTTAATTGCACCTTTGATTATTTAAATGTTAAATTGTTAAGGTATACAAGGCAATTTATACATATATATGTATATATATTTAACGTTTTATAAAGGATGATACTACTGATACGAGCATCGATGTCTCCGTTTATTACACGAACCCTATGCTTCCGTTTGTATCTCCAATAACTTTTAATATTATTCATGCGCATGACAGTTTTACTGACTGAAAGATGAGACATTTTTTAATTTTTATCAATGCATTTATGTGGTTTTTAAATTCAATTGTGAATTTAAAGTTTCGTTAAAAATGATTTTAAATTAAGAAATTAATAAATAATTAAAATAATTAACGACCAGGGCCCGCTGGGGGTCTATCGATACTCTAATGAGGTCCAACTTGGACATTATTAACAATATAAACATTCAAATTAATTTAGGATAATTTCCAGTATGTATTAAAAGTTTAAATTTTCCCGCGAAAATTTAAAAATTAACAATAAAAAAAAGTATGATTAGTTTTTTGTAAATATCTCTGTAAATATTGAAATTTTGAAAAAATTATAAGAGACCTTTTTTGTAGAGCTTCAAATTCTCTACAAAAAAGGTATCTTGTAGTTTTTTCTAAAAATCAATATTTATTGAGATATTTTAAATTTAAAGTTTCTTGAGGTCTTTCAGATTTCATGCGTTCGTTAATGATTAATAAAATTAATTAATTTTGCATGAATATTCCAATCGGAAGATTTTTTTAGATAATGTAGTATTTATATTAATGATACCGTATTCAAATTAGAAACGTTGAGATCAATGATCGAGATGGTATAAAAAGTTTGAATAAATTTTCGAAAAATTATTAACGATCTTTAGAAAAAATATCTTATCATTTAAATAAATAATGTTACTAATTGCTATGCGTGACAATCTGTCAAATCAACACAAATTAATATTCAATCTTTGAATCTCTACTTACGTGTCACGTTACACCCTCTTTTATTTTATAAACTCTACATACATAAACCAACAAAACTACGGTAAATATATAAAAAAAACATTTTAACGAGTCTTTTTTTAACTTCTAATTAACCTCCATTACAGATGTTGCCTTCAAAATTTTTTATAACTCCATTATTATTATTATTGCACACCTAATAATTTAAAAGCAATGATTAAAAATAAAATGAGCGATTGAAGTGTGCTATTTTGGATTTTCCAACATTTTTTTTTTTACTTTTCATACGATTTGTACAAACTAGTTTTTAGGGTAAAGTTTTTAAAACCGTTCTGAATTTCTTTAATTTTTCAAACTTAATTCATGAAATTGTATTAAATTCTACTTTTGATTTTAGACAATGCTTAAATTTATAAATTTTTATATTCTGGGTTTCCGTCATACATATATATGTTCAAGTATTTTAGTGCGCACATAAAACAGAGACCTACTGATTAACACCTGGTGAGTTGTTCAGGAATGTGACGATAGATGGAGTTTATAATTTTATTTAGTTCCTTTCTGAAGACTTGGGTTAGAGTTTTTATAAGCCATATTTTCAGCGATTTCAATTACTCTAGTTTCCCTTCAACAAACGCATAAATCTTTCGCCTTTTACTAAAGATTTCCGTGGAGGGGAACATTTGATGAGTCTTATAAAAATTTTTTGTGCGCCCGGCGAAAGCTGGGCCAATAATAAATTCCAAACATAATTATAAAAATATCTCTCTACTCCTGAAACTCTATAGAAATTGTAAGTTCTTTACAAAACCCACAGTATTTGGTATTATCTTGTAGTTTTTTCATCTATCTTATCTCTATCGCCCTCTTTATTTTTGTTTTCTTTTGGCTTGTGGTTGCCCTGTTCAATTTCCTGTTTATCTTATTTGGATACGTCTAATGAAGTATCTACTTGTTCTTTAATACCTATTACTAGGCCGTTGACTAACATTTCCAATTGTTGAACATGTATGTAGGTATGTAGGTTTTGGACATTGATTATTCATCAGCCGATCCACTTGGTAACGGAACGGGATCTGTCCAAATTTTTTTTTCCTGAGTGCAACTACACCGTATTCTAAGTTTAATTTTTATTGTCTATAAATCATGGTTAATTTTTTCTATGATAAATTCCGTGTACAACTTTTAAATTAATTATTACAGTCGACTACTCGTTATAATATACTGCCCTAGTAAAACAGTTTTCTGTATCCGTTTATCTTGTATTATCTACAAAATCCAATCGTTTTTATTTTTACACGCAAACGTCATTAATATAAAAATCCCCTCGAATCAAAAAACATTAACAGGTGCTTTAATTTATTTTTTTTCTCTCACGTTTCCCACAATTTTTTTTTTTTTTATAGCAATTGTACAAGCATCTTATTTGCATTTAATCACTTGTACCACGGTAGTACTAACATATCGTGTATCACGAAGAGACTTTTTGAACGACAAAAAAAATATGATTTATTTATTTTATATTATGTTTATTTAATTAAATATCAATACGTTAACCCTCGAATTTTTTTATAAATTAATTATAGAAAAAAAATATTCATATATTTTAGGATCCACATCCAGTAATTAATTGTAAGATTACGGTATTAAATACTTGAGCTGTAATTTTAAAAATTTTCATATAACGTTAAAATATTGCTCAAGTAAGATAAGAAACGTTGGGTAAGAAATTATTAAAATTTTATTCCCGTACTTGAGTAACATTAAATGACAGAGTGATTATATCGTTAAATTATACTCGTAATCTTACAATATTATTTTTTTTTAAATTAAGGCCAATATAAATTGACATATTAGCTATGTATCTAGTACACATGCTAGATTACATCTCACTATTATTATTAATATTATGATAATAAGTAATTATAATAATAATAGTCACGATTTATTCAAAAAAGAAAAATTGAACAATATTTTTATAAAATTCATTAGAGAAATTGTGAATATTCGGTCTTTATTGCCGAGTGGTTAATGTCATTGCTTTCAAATCTAGTAAACAGTGAGGCGCGGGTTCGAATCCCGGTGATTACAATATGTCATATTTTTATGTATTTATCTAATATGAAATTAAGTTATTAAGGCAGAGTTAAGAGACTAAAATTTCAAGAAAAATTTCCCCTACGTCTTCCAGACCAGGCTTATGACGGGTAGTCGACTGTATATATGATAAATTCACTATATGCACATATATATGAAAAATAGGCGCTATCGTAAATAAAAAACTGGAAACATTTCGAAAAATTTAGTAAACCCGTAAAACCCTTAACTTATAATTTGAATTTTTACAGTTTTTCGTTCCAATGCGTAAATATGTGAAATTATTAATTTGGTTGTTCGAGTGATATATCTTAATCGCAAATCTGTGGCAATTAATTCTTATGTTAAAAAGAAAAATTAGAATATTAAGTTCATTTAATTAGAATGATGGATCACTAAGTATAAATAATGAAATCAGATAAGAGTTGTATTAAAAATTATGTTCACTGGATTATATAAAATAGGAAGACTTTTGTTTAGATCTCAAATGTTTAAACAAAAGTTGGCGTGACTTAAAATCAGTATATAGATGTACATGTCGGTGCAACATAATAAGTTGCTGTAACGTGTAAATAGACATTTATACAATATATGTATTTGTATGTATGTATGTATGTGTATTAAGTACCGCAGCAAGTCAGCATTGCTGTGACAGCGCGAATAAGACTTATTACTCGTTAAAACACGTGCATTAAGTCAAACAAGTTGCTTCATTACATCATTCCCTTTTTTTTGTATTGATTTTTTTTTAATAATTAATTATTTTTTTTGTTACAAAAAAAATAATAATTATTATTATTATCATTGTTGTAGTCATTGTTGTTGTTGTTATTATTGCTGTTGTTGTTGTCCTTGTCCTTGTTATTGTTGTCTTTGTTGTTGTTGTTCTTGTCCTTGTTGTTGTCCTTGTTCATGTTGTTGCCTTTGTCCTTGTTGTTGTTGTTGTTGTTGTTGTTGTTGTTGTTGTTGTTGTTGTTGTTGTTGTTGTTGTTGTTGTTGTCCTTGTTCTGACTATTGTTGTTTCTGTAGTTGTTTTTGTCCTTGTTGTTGTTGTTGCCCTCGTTCTGACTGTTGTTGTTGCTGTAGTTGCTTTTTTCCATGTTCATGTTGTTGTTTTTGTCTTTGTTCTTGTTGTTGTTGTTCTGACTGTTGTTGTTGTTGTTGTCTTTGTTGTTGTTGTTGTTCTTGTTCTGACTGTTGCAACAACAAGTTGCTGTTGTTGTTTTTATCCTTGTTCTTGTTGTTTTTGCTGTCGTTCCTGTTATGGTTGTGCTTGCTGTTGTTGTTGTTCTTGTTGTTGTCCTTGTTCTGACTGTTGTTGCTGTAGTTGTTGTTGTCCTTGCTCATGTTGTTGTCGTTGTCTTTGTTCTTGTTGTTGTTTTGACTGTTGTTGCTGTTGCTGTCTTTGTTATTGTTGTTCTTGTTCTGACTGTTGTTGTTGCTGTAGTTGTTTTTATCCTTGTTTTTGTTGTTTTTGCTGTCGTTCCTGCTGTTGTTGTCCTTGCTGTTGTTGTTGTTCTTGTTGTTGTGCTTGTTCTTGTTGTTTTTGTTCTTTTTGTAGTTGTAGTTGGTGTTATATTTGATGTTATTGTGGTTGTTGTATTTGTTGTTGTTATTATTATCCATTTGCATTAATGTTTAATAATTAGATATAATATGAATAATAATTAATATTAATTGTTAATTAAAACAATTAATTAAAAAAAATGTATTATTTTTACGAGATTTTCTTTCAAAGAAAAAATTTATTTTCGTCCTACTTACATTATCGCAAAAAAATAAAAAAATTTCAGTCTAGGTTATTAATTTTCATAATCATTATCAACCACCAATTAATTCTCACTCTTATCATCTATCATTTTTTTTTTTTAATTATACTGCTGATGTTGGTTGCATGTAAAAAAAATCATAAGAATATAGTTTCATATTATTTTAAAATAAATAATCACAAAACTACATCATTGTTGATAAAACTGATCGATAATATTCAAAAATTAAATAAAAAAGTGATAATTATGATCAATTTTTTTTGGCTGATGTATGAAATTAAAATTTTCGATCGTCATAAAATTTCTTTGAATTGAATTTAAAAATTTTCAATGACCGAAAATAAGTGGAAGTATAAATTTTCATAATTAAAAAATTAAATTAAACAATAATTATCAAGAAATAAATCGTAGGTACACGACCGACAAATGCGTTAAAAGGTCAGGGGTTGAACACCGTTAGTGAACCCAATTGAATATTCTGTTTAATTTTCATTGTTAACTTTCTGCGTGTCGCATTAATTTTGTCCCCAACTTTTTTTCCGTCCCAACTGATTGAATTATTCAATTGATTTAATTTACTCTCAAGCGTATTTGATACATATATGTATACTTTTATTGCCATACTTGACATGTTTTCTATATCTTTCTCTGTCATCATCAAAGCTATTGTACACTCGAATGAAACAAACGGACAATAAGTAGTGTGTGTAATGGCCTTGGCCTTGGTGCATGCTTTCGCGACATCGAGCAACTGGGATTTACGCCGCCCCAGGTAACGAAAAATGTAAATTACTCGCGACTGAATTAAAGAAGGGGTAGTTACTCTAGTCAACGACTAAACTGTGAATGGACTCGTCCTGTATACTATGTTTACTTAAATGTATACGCAGATGGACGAAGTCCATTTGCTGACTAAAACAATATTGATTTTGAAGAAATTAAAAAACTTTGCTTCATTAATTTAGTTTCATTAACTACTTGAAAGTATTCATTATCGGATAAATTATTGTCTCAATTAAAATACTTTTTAATTTATTTGAATTTAAGACAGCACTCCCGGGTAAAAAAAAATTATATATGATTATATACTAAAATTATATATAATTATCTGCAACACCGCTGAAAAAATTTTATATACTTCTATGCAATTATATATGATTATACCGAATTATATATAAAGTTACAAAATTATATATAATTATAATAATAATATTTAGATCATATATAATTATATATAGCTCTATATAATTATACAGGGTTATTTTACATATATTATCATATCATTGTCATTATGTATAATATTATATATAAGAATATAGGGCTATTTTTCATATATAATTATATGAAATATTATATATAATTTTTTACGATTATTATGATAATTAAATATAAAAATTATAATTTTTAGTGTAGAGTAATTTCATAAAATGCAATTAATATATCATAAATTTAATTATGTAAAACTCATATATAAATTATTAATAATGAACCCTTGTCCCAAATAGTTGTTAACTCTTATTTTGACATTCAATTTTGGAAACTTTGAACTTGAAATATCTCTGTAAATATTGACTTTTTCAAAAAATTCTATAAGACCTTTTTTGTAGAAAATTTGATGCTCTACAAAAAAGGTCTCTTGCAATTTTTTGAAAAAGTCAATATTTGCAGAGATATTTGCAAAAAACCAATCATAACTTTTTTTGGAACACTTTTAAATTTCAAATGGAAAATTTTGAGCTTTTTTTCAAAATATAAACATATTTTTTGAAATTTTAAATTTTTTATCGACTCTATATCAAAGTACATTTGTCCCCTAAAAATTTGCCGCGAAATTTGATTACAAATATTGAAAATTACCAAAGTTATATATATTTATATGGAAAAGTCATTTTTGAAATTTTTCTCGAACTAGAGTTCTCTGATCAAGAAAGTTTTTAATGAAATTTTCTAATTTTCACGCTTAAAATATATCATATTAAAAATTATTTTTGATAACTTGGAGAACTAAGCTCTCCTCTAATTAAAAATTAAAAATTTGAAAACTGATCAGAATTTTCTCGATTTGAAAAATTTCAAATAATTCAAAAACTTTCGGATCACTCTAAAATTGACAAATAACGAAAAGACGAATTATTCGATTCAAATTTCGAATCAAACAGTTAGATTTGATTCGATTCGATTAAAACCCAATTCACACGCTCCTAATATATATGTACATATATATTGTAAAGAAATGGAAGGGATAAAAAGGAATCAGGGTGGTTTTGACCTTCACCCTGTGCTAATCCACTCAACTATTATCATACACAAAGAACATTCAAGTAAGCGTTTACGCTCGTATATAAAACAAATATGTAATTGAATACACTATATCACTTTGAATCTTTAAATTAACATTTAATAGCTAATTAATAATTAATAAATATTTAAAAACCACTTATGGTAATAATATGATTTAAAGAATATATATGTACACATATATTTAAATCATTTAAAAGAAAACGATCGATTTCTCATGGTCACATAACAAATCTCAGGGTTAGAAAAAAAAGTACAAGAGACTGGTCATAAAATTCTTGGCATTTTGCCTATAGCCTTCATACCATGCGTGTTTTAATACATATATGTCAATATATAATATATATTTTTAATATTATTTTAATGTTAAAGATCACACTAGGCTTGAATTCCTTTTTTATTTTTATCTAAAATGAATTTTGTCTGGTCTAAAGTTCAAATTTATTAAGTCTTGTTCAAGGTCTTGTTATCATCGACGTTTTTGTGCTAAGGTGGATCCTCTTATCAATTATCTTTTATCAAGTTTAAATTAAATAAGGAGTGTCTTAAATTTGAACCAATAAATTTCCACTTGTCTAGTATACAGCGAATTTTAATTTTAAAAAAAATTTTAAGACGCCAATTTTATCTCAGTCAACTTTTTTGAGTTTTCAAAATAATTCAAATAATGGACACTGGGAAAAATAACTTCTTTTTTGAATTTGAAATTTTATTGGCGGGAAATTAGAATTTTAGAACGTCCAATAATTTTTGGATTTTTTTCAACAAATCATTTACAAAAAAAAAAATATTTCAAAAAATTGCACTTGTAGTTTTTCAAATTTCCTACATGTGCATATTTTTAGTTTTCTTTTTTTGTAAATGATTTGTTGAAAAAAATCAAAAAATTTTTAATTGTCTACTAATCTATCAGAAATTCTACATCTAATTTAGTGTTTACGAGACATGAAAAAAAAATGATACTTTAGCCCGAAAATTTCTATCATAATCCACAAGGAAAATCAAAATTTTCGTTCAAAAAAAAAAAACTTTCTTGAACAACGAAAATTTTGACTTTTCTTATAAATTGCAAAGAATATTCTTGGCCCAAGAAAATATTTTTTAAATAAAAAAAAAATTGTCAAATTAAAAAATCTTTAACAATTTTATATATTTTGTTATATAAAAAAAAAAAAAAAATATTAAATGGGATTTCTTTCTGGAAAATTTCATATAAGTTTTGTTTGTCTCTTCTAAAACTTTTTTTTAAATAACAAAAATTCGCGGCAAAATTTAAAAAATTTAAATATTTTTAGTAACCAATTTTTTTTTTATACTCAAAAATAAGTATAAGTATTCAAAATTAAAAAAAAAATGAATTGTAGTTTTTTGATACTGATGTTACCTGATGCCTAATAATTTTTGGATTTTTCAAAAATGTTAAATTATAAGAAAAAAAAAAAATTCAAAAATTGCACCTATAGCTTTTTAAATTTCCTACCCGCGTATTTTTTAGTTTTTTTTTGTCATTGATTTGTCAAAAAAAAAAATCCGAAAACGTTCTTACTGGAGTATTCCATATACTCAAGAGCCCTTCAATCCTCCCCTTATATTCCACTCCCTATTAGCGGTATTCAAGTCACTACATATATGTATAAATATACATAAGTCATTGTGTAGTGGCCTTGGCGTGGTCTATCGTATCAGGGGCCGAGTCCAGTAGGGTGTAAGGTGGGTTAAGTCGACCAGGGCCCAGTGTATTATATATCCTGATGAAGGCAGGGTATCAGAGCATAACTGGAGTAAAGTCGACGTCGCTATAACGCTTTCTCCTTTCCTTTAATACCCAACCTACTAACAATTTACTAGCTCACTAGAAAATTTAACATCAGTCCTCAATCGGGCATCCAACAGTCGACAGCTCGAGTTTTCTGTCCCCACGACTTAGCCTCGTGACCAAATTGTAAAACAGGTCGTTGCGTGTTGAAAAATAAAATTACTCCTCAATTATTATTATTATTTCTTTTTTTTTTAATTTAATGCACGTAAAGTTTAAACTTTAGTGCAATAAAAATAAATACTGATAATAATAATAAGTAAATTAATTTAAATAATTATTTGTCGGAAATAAAAAATGAGTGGCTGATATATACATATATATTTTGTCTACTGCAGTGATCGTGGTATATATTGAGTCAGACAATTTTTTTATCATGTGATAAATATTTTTACTAATGATTTGATAAGTGGGATTTGTTTGTGTCTGTGATTTATGAGTTAGTTTCTTTTTTTTTAAATTAAATAAATAAATATAAAGTGGACGGATGTATTTAAAATTTAAATTTTAATAAAATATTCACCATTGAGTCGCCAAGCTGTTCGTACCGTTCGGAGTTTGGCCGGGAGCCGGAAACGCCCGAGTCAACGGAAGATTCTTTGGTGGATTTTGATAGCAATTCAAGAAGATTTAGTACTGCTACCCAAAGTACATCCTGCTGGAACGGGTGTGATAGTTTTGTTGTGTTGATGAGTGACTCTTTTGAGGTCATTTCGCTGCCGGCCGACATGCTCCAGGTGGATATTCTGGAAAAAAATTTACGACGTTAGCCATCTAATAATTTTTTGATTTCTTTTTTTTACAATGAATTTAAAAAAAAAAAATTTGAAAAAATTGCACTTATAGTTTTTTGAATTCTCTACATGTGCATTTTTTTAGTTTTTTTTTTACGTCAACGGTTTGGTGGAAAAAAACATCCGAAAATTGGCTGCTAATTTCAGGATCGTACGTTAGAATAAAATTAACAATTTTCGGTTTTGTTTTTTTTACAAATTAATTAAAAAAAAAAAAAAAGTAAAAATATGCATGTGTAGAAAATTAAAAAAGCTAAAGGTGCAATTTTTTAAAATATTTTTCTTTTTAGTTTATCCTTTCTAAAAAAGCCGAAAATTATTAGACGTCGGGTAACTTGAGTGTCATAAAAATTTAAAAAAATAAAAAATCGAGAAAAAAAAAAAATAAAAATTATAGAGCCGCAATAAAATTTATTACTGGCCAAAAAAGGTGGAGTCCCACTGCATATTTATATCTTTCCGCTGTATAAATTAAGAATTTTTAAAGAAACAGAATCACTACAAAAAAAAAATTTGACAAATGTCAGATTTCAAAACGAAGGGATTTAAAAATTTTTTTTTTTAATAGACGTAATTGTACTGAAGTAAAAAATAAAATTTTAAAAAAATTTTAATAATTGATGAAATCTAATCAGATTTGAATGATATAATTTTTTCAAAATTTTCGCGGGTTTTTTAAATATAATAAATTTGTATTATAGCCGGCGAGCTACGGGAAAAAGGGCAACACCTGGTACACACCACCAGGAGGTGTCAGTAGGGCTGGAGCAGGAGGTGGATGGCAAAGTCGACCCCCAGCGGTAGCGAGTCTCAGCAGAAAAGCCTCAATTACTGAAGAAGCGCCACCCCCAGGGGGTGGAAAACCCTCTTCCGGTCGGGTCATTCGTATTGTCAACAATCTTGACCATACTGTCCAGGTAAATTAAAAAAAGTAAATGATTATAGAGAGATTTATATAAAAAAGTTTATAATTTATAAAATAATTTTGGTAGTGTCGCGTACTTTTGAACTTAAGGACATCTCAGCCTTTTGAAGAAGTTCTTGAAGACCTGGGTCAAGTATTGAAAATGAACGGGGCTAAGAGAATGTTTACAGTCTCAGGACAAGAGGTCAGTTGTTATATTTGTAATATATATATAATTATATTGAATATATATAGGAAATTTGGGGCAAAGTGGGCCGTGGACTCTTTAATTGAAACAAAAAAAACTATTTATTTTTTTTTCAAGGGTTTGTAGAATAATCCAGAAGTTGACAGACAACTAAAAAATTTAGGATTTTTTTTTCACCAAATAAATTACAAAAAAATAAAAAATAAAAAAATGCACATGTAGAAAATTGAAAAAACTACAGGTGCAATTTTTTGAAATATTTTTATTTTTATAATTTATCATTTTTTTTTAAATTCAAAAACTATTAGACGTCTGCGAAATTCAGTATCATTTTGTAGATAGGGTGGGGTAAGCTGGTCAGTTAAAATTTGACAGTAAATTTTTTGTCCGTTTGTTTTCTGAATTATTTTATCGACAGTTAAAAGAAGCTGAAATGGGTCGCGACGGAAATGATCAACTTACCCCATAATTTTTACAAATTTTAAATAAAAAAAAAATATTTATTTTTACCCGAAAATTGTCTGACTTCACACCTGAACTCTACCAAAAATTTAGCGTCATTTTGTCCCTTATTCTCATATATTTATATATCCCTTATTCATATATATTTATATATGTGTGCGTGTATTTATATGGTAAATAAAAAAAAATGCCTACAAAAAGATATAGACATAGCAGTAGTGAAAGTACGCGATTAGTCAGCCAGACAAATTCGTCGTTGATAATTTCACTCAAGATAGAGATTTTTGATAACCAGTTTAATTAATTTCTTTATTCAAATTACCCTTATTATTAATTTATTTCATATCTAAACTACAATTTCTCCTCACTTATTTTTTTTTTCACTGAAAATTTGAAAATTAAAATTTAAAAAATATCAAATTTCAATTCCCTTTAATATTTTATTTAAATTATTCATAAAAATTCCAATAAAAAAAAAAAATATTCATATTTAATACCCAATTATTTTAATTAATGATAAATTTCTATTACATAAATTTGAAAAAAAAAAATAATTATAAATTATATTTTTCCTGAAAATAATTTTATAGTTGACTGGCGAAAGTTTTATCATTTATTTATGCTAATTAAAGAAGACGCGGCAACGGCATCGTCCTTATACAAAAACAGTTTGAATAATGTTATTCATAAATATGCATGTGGCCCTTGGCTTAACGTTTAGAGGTGGAACAGAAACACATATATATATTTTCACATATATATACAATATACGGATGGAATAGAGTGAAAAGCAAAACCGAGGCGTGACGACCAAGACTCTCAATCGGGGTCGACTACTTTACTCGTTTATGTGAACGAGAACTAGATGGAATAAGGTCGCGGCCTGACAAAAGGCGAGTAATCTAATCAGCGCAATTGTTAGATTTACCAGGCAACTTTATATTACTAATTCTTATCGTTATTATTCTGTACACTTTATTATGCGATCTATCGTAGAACATTACCGAACAATGCGTGTTCCTAATATAATAATGTTCTAATATATATGTTTATATATAATGTATATTATTACAATATGAATAGTACGATCTATTAATTTGTAATGACTTTTTTTACATGAATCGAGATCTTAATAATCAGTTTGAATCGTAGATCAAATTATCGAGATAAAGAAAGTCAATTTTTTTACTTCCGGATGTAACGTGAGACATTTTTCGGAGGGCGGCTTGGGAATTTCTGATTTAATTTATTGGATAAAAATGATTACACTTTTACGTGATAGATTTTTTATGTTAATATATATATTAATGAGTTTTGGATACATTTTTGTTGTAATGGATGACGTAATTGTTACGTTGATTATTCGAGGTAGATGTAAATAGGGTGATAAAGATAATGAAAAAACGGAGGAAGATAAAAAGGTCAGAGTTTCATCTGGCTTTTAGGTCAACAAATATGAATTACAAATTGACCACTTTGGATTTTACGATTGAAAATTTGCTTAGTTAATTCTTTTTTTTTTTTTTTTTATATGAAATATTAATGGTTACAAAGTTGGTGTGGGCGAAAGTTTACTTTGGTTAAAGTACACGGGAAGGAAATTGATGGAATGGCTCCAATAAATTAGGGAAACTACCACAGGTGTAAGAGCGTGTCTTAGTAATGGGTGACGTAGAAAAGGTATAAGGGCCCGTACATTCTTTTTAGTCGATGAATTTTTTTATTGAAAAGTTCGGAAAATCCAAATTTTTCTCTATTTTTTTTTTTAATGCGAACTTATGGTTCCCTAAGTAAAGACTGGGAACTATGAAGGAAAATTTTTTTTTCTTAAATGGAGTTTTTATTGAAAAGTATAAGAGTTAAAAATACTTTTTTTTATAAGCTCTTATGATTCTTGAGTTAGGGACCCGTGTAAAAAAAAAGTTGGAAAAAGTTCGAGGTCAAAATTTGAAATTTTAGACAATTTCGAATTCTTGTAATACTGCAATATAAATATGAAAAATTATAAGATGGAATTGGAAGACGAAATGAAAATTTTACGAAAACGTTTCCAGAAAATTTATTTATTTCTTACTAAATTTCTCAAATGAAGCTGAAGCTAGCGGCCGTAATATGTAGCGGCCAGAAATTTTGCGTGGCCGCTACTTATTTCGGCCGCTACACGGAAAAAAAATTCTACCAAAATTGACGACAATGAAAGCCTAGTTACGATGTTAACATCGTAAATTTTGGTAGAATTTTCTTCCCGTGTACCTTCAGCTTCATAATTTTTCAAATATAAAAAAGTTCGATTTTTCCAGACTTTTTTCTAACTTTCATATCGATAAAAACTAGTGCAAATTTAAAATTTTTGTTATTCCCGCCACTCAAATAGAATTTTTTTTCAATTTAAAAAAAATTCCAAATCAGAAATTTTGAACTTTTATACTGATAAGACTCGCGGAAATTTGAAAATGGAAAATACAACCATTTGTCAGTGATTTTTTTATATTTGATAAATTCAGTAAGAAATAAATAAATTTTCCGGAAACCTTGTAAAATTTTCATTACATTTTCCAATTCTACCCTAGAATTTTTTCACATTCATCGCAATCGTATTACGTTGTCTTTCTTCCATTTACTTCAACTTTTTTTCCATTAATTGATAAAATTTTAATACACTTATGAAAATGGTCACTGAATATTTTTAAAAAATCGGGGGGGGGGATACCCTTGAATAAAAAAAGTAACAATAATAAAAAAAAAATTTGTGTAGGTCCGCAGCTTTTCTCAATTGAGAAATGAATTTGCTGATGTGGATACATTTTACCTGGGAACTGGAGCATCAATGGGTATTAGCGGTGCCTCAATGGTAAATTCATCTCCAGCTCGTAGATCGCGATCTCGTGGACCACCAGCATTACAAATGTCTGGAGCTAGTGAAGATGTCGTTAGACAACGACGTGCACGTAGTAAAAGTCGTCCACGCGCACTTTATGCCGCGGATTCTGAAGTCGTACGAGTTAATGGTAAATCTGAAAATTGATAAATTACAATTATAATTCTTACGTTAATTAATAAATAAATTTTAAAATTAGACTACAGTGTCGTCGAAGTATTGAGAGAAGAACCAGCCCGTGTAACAATAAGAGGATTAAGGCGGTCGTTTTACCCTCCATCGCACTTGCCTCTAGTTGACAATTCACCTCCTGATAAAAAACTTCAACTCGAGTGGGTCTACGGATACCGAGGGACTGACACCCGGAGAAATTTATGGGTTTTACCAAGTGGAGAACTTTTATATTACGTCGCAGCGGTTGCTGTTTTATTTGACCGCGAAGAAAATACGCAACGTCACTATATTGGTCATACAGAAGACATCACTTGTATGGAGATCCATCCAAGCAGAGAACTCGTAGCCTCTGGACAACGTGCTGGTAGACATCGCAAAGCACAACCGCATGTTCGTATTTGGTCCACGGAAACTCTTCTCACGCTTTATGTTTTTGGAATGACGGAGTTCCAAATGGGAGTGTCGGCCCTCGCGTTTTCCCAACTTGTAAGTTTTAGTTTTAATATTCCGCGTGTCCGTAATAGAGCACTTGGAAAATTTTTCTAAATTGTCTGTTACTAAATATACTTTATTATTTGACAAATAGAATGGGGGAAGTTATGTTCTTGTCGTTGATTCGGGACGAGAAGCCATTTTATCTGTATGGCAGTGGCAATGGGGTCATCTTCTTGGAAAAGTTGCGGTAAATTTTTATTATTTATTATTTTATGATTTACTTTTACACTGTAAAAAAAGCGGTGTTATTAACTCACACTGGTAAAATAATGCTAAACGGTGTTATCTAACTGGTGTTAAAATGGTGTACATAGGAAGTAAATTAACTCCGATAAGAGCAAGGGGGTATAAGTATAAGTTAATTCCCATAATATTATGGTAATCTTTTCTACACTAATATGGTAAATGTTACTATATATTATGGTAATAATTACCATATATGATAATAGTTACCATGTATTATAGTAATAATTACCATGTATTATGGTAATAATTACTATGTATTATGGTAATAATTA
The DNA here is from genome assembly GCA_030273425.1 of Microplitis manilae. Taxonomy (NCBI): domain Eukaryota; kingdom Metazoa; phylum Arthropoda; class Insecta; order Hymenoptera; family Braconidae; genus Microplitis; species Microplitis manilae. The sequence goes on from CP092727.1 coordinate 24,288,670, forward strand.
CCATGTAATATGGTAAGAGTTACTGTATATTATGGTAACTTCTACCATAGTATTTAGCAGTAATTACCACACATTACGGTAATAGTTACAAGATATGACGGTAATAATTACAATATATTGCGGTAACTTCTACCATAGTATATTGCAATAGCTACCACACATTACGGTAATGGCTACCGTATACTACGCCAATAATTACAATATATGGCGGTAATAATTAATATATATATATTATGGTAATAATTAAGAAATATATTACGGTAACTTACCATACCATACTTATACCATAGTATATACTAATAATTACCACACATTACGGTAATATATAGCGCATATTATAGTAATACTTACCATATATTATGATAATAATTACAATATATGACGGTAATAATTACCACATTTTTATAGTAACTTGTACCATAGTATATAGTAATAGCTACCACGCATTACGGTAATGGCTGCCGTATACTATAGTAATAATTACAATATATGACGGTAATAATTTCTATATATCTTGTGGTAATAATTAGCATAATACATGGTAACTTATACCATTGTATATACTAATTGTTACCATATATTACGGTAATAATAATAATATATGGTGGTAATAATTACCGCATATTACGGTAACTTTGCCCTAGTAAATTGTAATAATGACCACACATTTCGGTAATATCTACCGCATATTATGGTAATAGTTACCACACATTACAGTAATATCTACCGTATGCTATGGTAATAGTTACCACTCATTATGGTAATAGTTACCCTACAGTACAGAAACCATTACAATAACTTCATAGTAATTATTACCATAAATTATGAGAACCATTACTGCAGTATGTAGTAATGTTTACCGTAGTAGTATAGGAATAATTACTATGATAATTACTATTAACATACTTTTATAGAAACAAATATATAGGAATGGGTACTATAATTTGAATGGGTGCCATTCTTATAATCGATATTTCATAAAAACCTGCTACCATACAACATAGAAACCATTTCCAAAATACGTTATAATTTTTACCATCAATTTCTCCCGTGTAATATGTCATTAAAATTACGAGCTTATCGTTAATTGATATAAAAAAAATTACTTTTTTTTTACACCGTTTTCAGGGTTTATTTTAACACTGGGGTAATGTGAGCTTACATCGTTTTTTTACAGTGTAAATCTTGGACATAATAATTTATATAAATACACTGACTTTTTGTTTAAATTTATCAGACTCTACAAGAAGATTTAACCGGAGCAGCGTTTCATCCCCTAGATGACAATCTTCTAATAACTCACGGTCGCGGTCATTTGACATTTTGGAACCGTCGTAAAGATGGATTTTTTGAGAGAACTGATATTATCAAACCGGTACGTTATCAAAATTTTCATTTTTTTTCAAAATAATAAAAATGTCCCTTTATAGCCATCGAGAACTCACGTTACAAGTATTCAATTCGAGCAAGATGGCGACGTAGTAACAGCAGACAGCGACGGATTTATAACAATTTATTCAGTGGATGCGGACGGCGCTTATTTCGTTCGTATGGAATTCGAAGCCCATAATAAGGGTATAAGTTCTCTCGTGATGCTTTCCGAAGGTACTCTTTTATCCGGTGGTGAAAAGGATCGTAAAATAGCTGCTTGGGATTCGTTACAAAACTACAAACGAATTACCGACACTAAGGTAATTTTTAAAAATAAAAAAAACCTTATCAATGGAAGTAGATATCATCAGAATACGGAAATCCTAGAATATCTCAGTAAATATTGAAGTTTTAAAAAAATTATAGGAGACATTTTTTGTAGATCTTCAAATTCTCTACAAAAAAGGTATCTTACACTTTTTCAAAAAACTTGATATTTACTGAGATATTTTGAGTTCAAAGCCAAAACCCAAGAAAAATGTTACAATTTTTTTCTTTATCGTAAATCGATTGAGAGACAATTATTCTTAACTTGTGGCCTTTGCAAACTGATAATCGAATTTTTTTTAAATATTTTAGCTGCCAGAATCATCAGGAGGAGTACGAAGTATTTACCCACAGAGACCAGGAAGAAATGACGGAAATATTTACGTCGGAACAACGCGAAATAATATCCTCGAAGGCTCTTTGCAACGGCGATTTAATCAAGTTGTTTTTGGACATGGAAGACAACTTTGGGGACTCGCTGTTCACCCGGATGACGAAGTATTTGCGACTGCGGGGCATGATAAAAATATCGCGCTCTGGAGAAGACACAAATTGCTTTGGACGACTCAAGTAATTTTTTTCTACAATACTGCAATAAAATTCTGGTGTCCTGGAGTATTTTTCAGATTTAATTGATCATTTATTATCTTTATTTATTTATTTAGGTTGGATTCGAGTGTATTTGCATCGCATTCCATCCATTCGGTGTCGCTTTGGCAGCCGGTTCGTCTGAAGGTCATCTTCTTGTACTAGCAGCTGATACCGGAGCTGCAGTAGCGACTCTCCGCGTTTGCGGTTCACCTTTATCGTGTATTGGATATAATCCAAGTAAGATTATAGATTATGAATACAGAAATGCTACAATCGATTACACGAGATCGGGGCAGAATATCAGCGCGTAATTCTCTTGTGATTTTACAGCCAATGAAATTCATTTTTTACTATTTCTAACAAACCCATCATTAATTTGCTGTAATTTTTACTTTTAAAAATTCCCATTCCGGAGCACGACACAAAAAAAAATAAAAGAATTTTTTATACTTGTAATTTTAAAACAAAATTTCACAAATTCTGCTTTGCTAAGAAGTAAAAAAAAAAATAATCTAAATATTTAGTGTCCCATTTTACCCCAAATTATTGATTTTAATAAAAAATCTGCAAGAAACTAAAAATAATAAAAAAGATTTCTTTTAAAAAAATGAGAATTTTTAATTTTTTAACCAAAGTATTCTTGCCCCGGTCTCTCCTTTTTTATCTATAAAATTTTTAACTAATTTTTGTTAATTATTATTTATATAGCGGGTGAAATAATAGCAATGGGATCACAAAATGGCAGCGTCTATTTATTCCGTGTGTCTCGCGACGGATTTTCTTACAAAAAGAGCAACAAAATTCGCGGAACCCAGCCATTGGTTCAACTTGATTGGAGCTCGGATAGTAGATTTTTACAAACAGTTACTCAAGACTACGATTTAGTTTTCTGTAAGTATTATATTTCATTTTTTATTACTATTATTATTAATAATCGGACTCTACTAATTTTTTTATTTTTTCTAGGGGATGTTAAAGCTCTACAATCTGAGAAAAGTCCAATTGTTATGAAAGATGTTAAGTGGCACACTCATAACTGTACTGTCGGCTACATGGTTTCCGGTATATATATTTATTTTAGTTTATTAATAAAGGAATGTATCAAATGCCTACAATATATTTACATACATTGGAAATTCTTACGGCTACTAAAATTTATTCTAGTTCTATTGCCTTGGAAATATTAAATATGTAATTTAATTGCGAAAAAATAATTGCAGTTCTATTGCCTAGAAAAATAATTAATGATGTTTGATTGATTGCTATTTAATTGTGAACCCAAACGAAGAAATACCTAATTAATGTAGATGCTTCTGATTTTGCTGAGAAAATCTTGTACTTGCGAAGAAATGATCAACAAAGACCGATCACTTGATAAAAAAAAGACGATTGATCTGTAAAATATGAGAACCGCGGTAGTCTTGACAAAAGTATAACTTGCCGGTCCATAATAAGACACTGGTTGAATCTCATAGTCGACTTAGGGAATCACCTGATCAGCTCACTAATTTCTGATAGAAAACTCTGTCAAGTTTTACAGTTGCTATTGTCAAGACTACCGAGGTTCTGATATTTTTCAGACCAACTGCGTTTTTTTTATCAAGTGATCGGTCTTTGTTGATCATTTCTCCTCAAGTACAAGATTTTCTCAGGAAAATCAGAAGCTTGTCTACATTAATTAGGAATTTCTTTGATTGGGTACACAATTAAATAGCAATCAATCAAACATCATGAATTATTTTTCTAGGCAATAGAACCAATTATTTTTTTCGCAATTAAATTACATATTTAATATTTCCACAGGCAATAGAACTAGAATAAATTTTAGTAGGCAGCAGTAAGAATTTATGTATGAAAAAATATTGTAGGCAACTGATGCCTTCTTTATTAATCACGAACCCATTCAAATTTTCTAATTTTTTTTTTAGGCATGTGGAATAATCGTTACTATCCACTGACGACAGTGATAACGACATCAAGTCGCTCAGCAGCACATGATATGCTAGTGAGTGGAGATGCCGAAGGATATTTAAGACTCTTTAGATTCCCATGTACCAGCGCAAAGGCTGAGTACGTTGAAGAAAAAGTTTACAGTTCACTTGTGGCATGTGCTAGATTTTTGTACAACGATCAAAATGTTGTAACCGTCGGTGGTACTGATGCAGCTCTCATGCTTTGGGAATTAGTAGACGAATAAACAAATAGATAAATAGTTTTAAAAAAATTTTTAAGTAAAATATAAAATATATATTGTCAAACTTTTAATAGAAAACGAACTCCAAGCGCCGGCCGTAAGTGGAGATCTGTTTTAAAAAAAAATCGTAACTGCCGAGAACATGATTTTTAAATCAAAACTTTTTTTTTCTTTTCTGTAAAAGTTAATTTTATTAACTACTTGTTGAGAGACATCGACGTTAATATATATTTGATTATATTAATATATAATATTCTAATTCTTAAAAAAATTTTTAGCGTTACCGCAATAAAATTTAAAATGAAAGGAAGTTTATGGAATAAATTGTCTAGCTCGTAAACTCTTGAGTTTATGCTCATAATATAAGAGGTGTGTTTTGTAGAAAATTTAATTTTCTACTGATAATTTATTGGCAATTATCTTAATTCTTAAACGGTCACACGGAAACCGGAAGACTAGACAATTTTAAACTCCAAATTTAAATGTTTGAATTCTGGAAATTTTAAACTCAAAATATCTAAACAACTATCAAGATTTCGAAAAAACTATACGATATCTTTTTTGTAGGAAATTTAATGCTCTACAAAAAATGTCTCTTGCAATTTTTCAAAAAACTTGATATTTACTGAGATATTTACAAAAAACCAATTACACTTGTTTTTTTGATGAATTTGAATTTTTCTGAGTTTAAACTCGAAATATCTCAATAAATATCAAGATTTTGAAAAAACTACAAGTTATCTTTTTTGTAGAAAATTTAATGCTCTACAAAAAAAGTCTCTTGCAATTTTTCGAAAAACTTGATATTTATAGAGATATTTACAAAAAACCAATCACACTTTTGTTTTATTGACAACTTTTAAATTTTAGCGGGAAAATTTTGAACTTAATTACTAAAATAAATAATAATTTTAAAATTTTTTATCAATACTATGTCAAAGTTCAATTATTTTGTAAAAATTTGTCGCAAAATTAAATGGAAAATATTGAAAATTACCAAAGTTACATATATTTTTATGCAAAAAGTCATTTTTAAATTTAAAAATTCAAATTTATTCCGGAAGTGTGACCATTAAGAATTAAAATTAAAAATATAAGATTTTAGGATTAATTATTTTTGTGTGCTGTTAACAAACACAAACGCACATGATATTATTTTGACTTGACTTAAATATATCGTAGACTTTTAGCAATAAACTATGAATTTAAAATAAAATCGATTACTTCTCGATTAATGAATATAAATATAAAATACATACGTAGAGACGCGGGCGTCTCAATGATATAAATAACTATGTAGTTCAATTGTCAAAAATAAGTTGTCAAAACCAAGAATTAAAAAAAAATCAGCTTCAATCGCCTAGCACTTCATTAATAATTAGTTAGTTCGCAGGGCAATCATTGCCAATAAAACTGCCCATCATCATAATTACAATTCAGTATAAAATTTTCACCTTTACAATAGAAAATATTTTTTTTTATCATGCGTAAGTGGAAATTTATTTATGTGACGTGATGTAGAATAATTTTAAATGGAACGCTAAAGAAAATGAAATTTCTTACGACAAATAAAATAAAAAACAGAACTAGAAGCCACTTACGAATAATAAAAAAAAGAATATTTTATATTTCCTACAATTTCGAGACATCTTAATGGATTCTTTGAACTGATGGATTTAAATCGAACCCTAGTGGATTCAAATTACGGTCAATTAGAGTATTTGCAGTAAAATTAAGGTATTTGTCCATAAATCTGCGGTAAAATTGTGGTAATTCACCGAAAATGTGTAGATTTATTTCAAAATTAAGAAAAAATGCTACAAATTGCCGTATTTTACAGAAAGTTTCCAAAAAAAAACCGTAAATTACCGTAACTGCGACAAATTTGCCGTATTTCGCGGTAAAAGTATAGTAATTTATCGCGTATTTGTACAAAGTCTGCGATATTTTACTGTAAGCATGTGGGTTTACTGCAACATTAAGAAAAGAAAGCCGCAAATTGCCGTATTTTAGTGTAATTTTCCAGGAAAAACTGGAAATTACCGTAACTTCGGCAAATTTGCCACATCAGTTCCGTATTTTGTGGTAAAATACAAGAATTTACCGTTTATTTATAGAAAACTTGCGGTATTTCACCGTAAAAATGCAAAATTAAGAAACAGTTTCCGAAAATTGCTGTATTTTACCGTAATGTTCAGATAAAAGCCGTACATTACCGCAAATTTGCTGCATGAATTCCGTAATTTGCGGTACGCCTGCAGTATTTTACCATATGTGCAGTAAAATTGCGGTATTTGTTCATAAACTTTTGGTAAAATTGCGACAATTTACCGAAAATGTGTAGATTTACTTTAAAATTTAAAAAAATGCTATAAATTGCCGTATTTTACTGCACATTTCCAGAAAAACTCGTAAATTACCGTAACTACGACAAATTTGCCGTATTTACGCCGCATTTTAAAGTAAAAAATACGGTAATTAAAGGTAAATATCGTAATTTGCTGTAATTTGAATTTGCTAGAGAACAAGAAAAACCTAACGCACGTAAAATAGTAAACAATGTCGCTGGACGACGCAAAATATATTATTACCAATAATATTTTATTTATTATTTAACTTGATATGATAAAATGTTCACTACATTGTTCACAAATATACAAATATATATGATTATTGTCAACCATATATATTGTATTTAAACGACTATGTACTGTATATTTATAATGTAATAGTAAATAGAATTAGATGAAGCGCAAGGGATTTTTTGAGTTAATACTCAGTCATTTATGAAAATGATTATAATTATATGTACAATTAACCCTTGAGCTTCTAATAAATAAAAAATATCTTTAAAAAAAATCTTTGAGTTTTATTCATGCAGATAAAATGAGTGTGTGTACCAGATATGAGACAATTTATAAATTATAAATAAGTGAATAAATTATTAATTTGAAAATTTCAAAATTTTTTCAAGATGCTGAAGTTAACAAACAAATAAAAATTTTTGGATTTTTTGTTTCAATGAATGAATCAAAAAAAAATAAAAACTAAAAAAATGCACCAGTAGAAAATTTAAAAAACTATAAGTGCAATTTTTTCAAATATTTTTTTTTACGATTTACTGCTTTAAAAAAAAATTCAAAAATTATTAGACATCGGCTAACCAGTATCATTCAGTTTTTCTGAACTAACTTCAGTTTTCCAATTTTCTAAATACGAATTTATTAATTTTTACTCTACACTTTTTTATTCAAAAATTTAAAAATTGTCAATTGTCAGCTACATTTATCATGCTAATAAATACCATGACTGAAGTTCGCCGACGTCCAATAATTTTTTGATTTTTTTTTTGAAATTATAAAAAATAAAATATTTGAAAAAATCGCACCTATAGATTTAAATTTTTTACATATCCTTTTTTTTTTCTTCAAATTTAATTTAAAAAAAAAAAAAATCAAAAAATTTAACTGTCTGTTAACTTCAGGCTCGTATAAATACCTTGTATTTTCTTCTTCTTCTCCATATTAATAATTAATTAATTATTTTCAACTGTCATCTGAACTCCGAGGGTTTAAATTATTTGTAAGATCGCGAATTTTAAAAACACTTTACTTTTATCTTCGGTTCGAATTTTAAATACTAAACTTTTTTGCTGATAAAAAAAATGACGAACGGACGTTACTAAAGTCGAGCTTGGACAAAAAAAGACTGATTTTTTTTGTCAAGAGCAAACTTGGGCAGCGCCCCCTCGCGTCTCTCGATTTTTAAATCTGACCAATCACACTTTTTAGTATGATCCTGAAGTTAGCAGACAATTAATAACTTTTTTTTTCAATAGTTTGAATTTAAAACAAAAAAAACTAAAAATATGCACATGTAGATAATTTAAAAAACTAAAGGGTTAGTAAAAAAATAAAAAAATTTCACATAAATGTTGACAAATTTATTTGCTGAAAAATTTACCAGTTTATGTTTTTTTATTTATAAAATTAAATTATCAAGACAATTAAATAATGAGAAATAATAATTTGACAGTTGTAGATACAAGTGAGAAAATAATATTTCGACAGTTTGTTAGAATGAATTCATTCACAATGAATTGCAGAATGCTATACACTTTATTTTTATAATTATGGAATTATTATTATTTTCATTATTAGAAATTTTTAATTATATTGTATTAATTCATTTATTTATACTATAGGGGCGTGTTCAGAAACACACTCTGGAAGAGAAAATATTTAACTCCTGCGTTCAGAAATATCCTCTGGTCGAATCAGAGATGCGATTTAACATTACAAAGGTACTAATCACCCCTGGATAGGTAATTTTTCATCTCCAGAGTATATTTCTGAACATGCCCTAGTTGTGAATAACAATGGAGAATCTGACGGTTGAAAAAAATACCAGAGGCTGAATCTCCACCAGTAATTCCAGAGCAGCCATAGAAGAAATTTTTCGGCAAACTAGATAGTAATTGTTTTTATCTAATCCTATAAGTTCGTCGTTGAATGTGCATATATATACAAATATGTATGTACCTATACATATGTATGTATTTATATGTACGTTTATAATTAAATGTTTACAGATATATGATTTGCTCTGTTATATATGTGGTGGTTCGGCTTCACTCCGCGAGATGGCATTGTATAACTCGCCTCTCGCAATACCTCGTCCCTATGCCTGTTTCAATATATAACATTTCCAACATGTAACTTCCAACTCGTCGGCTTAGGTGGGGTATACAATAGACACACCTAACTGAGGAGACTCAGCTATCTGCACTCTTTGGTATGAAGTGATTCAGGAAGAGATTGCTTCAATCTACACTCAAGGAGTCATCGTTGCATATAGATAGCAACAAGATGCATGTCATCGTTCAAGGACGACAGAGCGGTTCTGCTAATGAGAAGTCTGATTTACAAATTGAAGGCAATAAGTTGGTCTATTCAAACCTTGAAGTCACGGTTAATGCGTATGTGGAAGACTATAAGTCTACCGTTGACTTCATGCGCACAACCATCGATGCTGCCAATGCTAACCTTCCAACAGAGGTAACGCCGGGTATCTACGCGTTTGGGCGAACTGGATCCGGAAAGTCGTCGACTTTAATCGGTGAACCTCAACGACAAATTCCAGGCCTGGCAACCTCGTTGTTTCCAGGTGTAGCTCCAAAAGGTCTTCATTTCCAGCAAGTCGCACAAGAATGGCCATCTCATGGCTCTAAGCAAAACCATTTCCGGGACATCGTTCGCACCCGGGACTCCTTACTGCATTGGAAACTACATTTATCGCTTGGAATGAGTTGGCATGGGAGGAGTTTTCCGAATTTCGGTCGACAATATCTAGACGACTTGTAGAGGACAATGGAGTCTACAAAAATTGAACGCAAGGTGTTTTGTCTGCTGCTGCAAAGGAAAGAAGATCCACGCAGAACGAAGTGTTTCTTCTTGACATTCCTGGATTGGATGGGCCAGAACGTGATCGCAGAGGTTCTCATCAACCATCTCCCGCAAACAACTGGATTTCATCGATGACGACGTCCTTTATCATGTACATGAGAAAGGATTCATCAGCAGATCCGATCTGGCGCAATATCGATGCGGTTTTTCCTACTAAGAGGGCCTCATTTCTTTTGGCGTGTTTGAAGCGCCCTTATGACAAACAAAATGTCTATTCCACAATTAATTATCTTCACCAGTTTAATAACTTGCGGTCTAAGGACTGGCAACCTGGTGGCTCAAGGCGTACAATTACTCCGGTACCGCAAAGAAGACAGCGGCCAAATCAAGCTGCATCGTCCACGAGTAACACACTGCAAGTTCCAGCTGTTGCAGTTGATGCTGCTGTTCCAGTAACGACTCTTGAGACTATCGCCGATATGATTCGTGAGTTAAAAGACCTGAGCGTAAATAAATGTTACGAACTCAGTGCTGAAGCCGTAGAAGTTCGTGCCGAAGCCGCAGAAATCCGAGCTAAGATGAACGAACTTGATGAAAAATTGAACAACATTATTATTCAACGCGAGGCTGAGGTCAACGACCTAAGAAATCAGCTCCATGACCAAAGCAATGAATTCCGTGCTGCGATCAGAGAAATCGACATCAAACACGCTGCCGATGTACAAAATTTAAGGGACGAATTGGAGAATGATCGAAGGGAGCACCACCAACCTGCCGTTTCGCCCCGCAGAGCGTCACCTCCACCTCAAGATGCAGCCGATGCAGCTGAACAAGAGCCTGAAGAAGGCAATCGGCCATCAGATGCATCTCGAGCATCTACGAGTACAAACCAGTCATCTAATTCACCACAAGCTTCGTCACAGGAGAACTATCCCGACGTGACACTCGGATCTTCGGTAGCCTCACCTGACGATTCTGATGAGGCGTCTAGTGCAGAGGATTCGTCGGACAGGGGTCAGCGTCCTCAACGTAGCCTAAGATGCAATACTCGAGTCCGGGATAGTATCGTTTCTAAGTATCCCAAAGACTCCATGAAGGAACAACCCGCTGCAAGTGAAGAAGATTCAAGTGATGACGACGACAGTGACGCAGAAAAAAGAGATATGCTGCGTCAGTTAATGTTAGATGATCCCCAACGTCCAAGAATACGGATCTCAGAAACGATATCCTTTGCCGTCGACGACCCAGATCTATATGCGACCACTGATTTCACAAAGTTCATTACCAAGTCCGCAATTTGGACACTTCAGTGGAAGTGCAGGAAATGCAAGAATTGCTTCACAACAGGAAAAATGCCCGCTCATGTCTGGTCGACGGAAATGAAGAAATCTTTCATTTGTGAAGAAGAAGGATGCAACACCGTGTGCCATACGGTCCCTCAAATGAGAAAACACCTTAAACAAAATCAACAGGTGAATTACTGCATAAATATAACGTATTTATTGTATAATATCGTTCTTTGAAATGAAAAAAAAAAAATTATTTACCTATTTTTATGAAAAAATCTCATGATAAAATTTTTTTTATGTTCAAGGTCAATGATGTTATCTCCACATTGTGCCAACACATTATAAGGCACCCAAACTCGAAAGATCCATTGTGCAGATGAATTTCTCATTGTTGGAATTACGGCGTCGTTTTTTTTTCTGTGAAAGTGGTTAAATTCTTTTTTAATAAAAAGCACAATACTATTTACTTAATATGTTACTTTTAAAGCATGGGCCGGTAAAACCGACCTTACAATTTTACAAAAAAAATTTTTGTTTTTTTTGTTTCTATTTACTATTTTCAAAACACATGTGAAAAAATTAAACAATTAAATTAATAAATTTAAAAAAATTCATGTACTGATTGTAGAAAAATAATATTTTAAAAACTCAAACATAATTTTAAAATAATACTAGTGTAAGACAAGGAGCCACACTTGCTATCCTTGTCTAATCCTCTTCGGAATTCGTTCGACGCACGTACGCCGAAAAAATTCAACTTATTATTACGAAATAATTCAGTTTCTATTATTTTATAAATTTATTTATAAATCTATTATTTATAAATTCTTGTCGCGATCTACTTTAAAAAAGGTCCAGCGATAGCCAAGGCAGATAATAATAATACAATTGACATACCAGCGTTGACAACAATTTACTTCTGGAATTTCCCATACTGGAATACTCAGCAATACAAGAACTATATTATACTCTACTATAACGAAATATTAATCATCACCAAATTGACTTTATGGATTATTTAACTAATTTATAACGGCAACTGGGCCAGAACCATTTTACTTAAAAAAAAATCACGGACAACAACACGTCCGATCTTTACAAAATCCCGGTTCTCTCTGACTATACTTTCGCCGCTTTTGCGTCGGTTTGCCGAGGGATGGGGATCACTCACGTGTTATCCCCTCTAATGACCTTGGATCCGATATTATCAATTAAAATAAAATATATAAATTTGTCACACGACCTGATTTATAACATAATAACCACTTAAATAATATTTCCTATCTATAAACATAAACATAATCATCATTATCTCTTTCAAATACTAAAATAATAAATAATTTAGTGCACCACGTGGCTGGAGAAAAATAATGATTTTTATCCCCACTATATCGATTTACTCTCCCTTCGGTCGATATTTTTATCTATAATATACGCGCATGTGTGCTACTAACTGAAATGAAAATATCGATTAAATACATAAATTTCAAATAATTACTAAAACATAAATATAAATATAATAAACTTAGAGGTAACTAATTAATCTAACTTACTCGTTAATTAATTAATTTTGTAAATATTTTTATGAGTGTGAAAGTAGCAGACATCAGACAAATTTAAAATTATAAATAAATAGAGTAAATAATTAAAAAAAAAATATTTAAAAAAAATGCACTTATTAATTTTCAAATTTTCTAAACGCGCATTTTTTTTAAATTTAATTTTTCTAATTATTTAGTCTATTTATTAATAATTTTAAATTTGTCTGATGTCTGCTACATTCACACTCATATATTTTTTAAAAATTGAATAAATTATTAAATTTCAATTTTTAAATTTCGCGCCGTTGGCGCTACTGCGCGTCGCTGTATTTAACGTTCAAATTTTTGCTAGTGGGGGGGTCGATTAATCGCAAAATCGATTGCTGTGTATCAACTGACGGTTCGATAGCGGCAGTTAATATCGAAACTGGCAGTAGTGGTCCAGATCCTTCTTTACATTTGAATTATGACGCCATTGCAGTTAAGTCGCGTAAAATTGTGCAGTGATTGTAAAATTTATCTTTTATTAATTTAAATTGTGCAAAGTATCTGTGGTGTAGTTAAGTGTTCAGTGCTAGTGTAAAGTGTCAAGTGTTCAGTTCGAGTGTAAAGTGTTGCGAGTTGCCGATGCTGATAACTTCCAAGTTCCTGAGCAAAATCATCTGGCATCGTCTGGTGGGAAATAGCAGTCAAGTGACGTTTTTTAGCTGCAATACACTTGGAGCAATTTAATTCAAATCTCCAAGTGTATTAGGACACCCTTCTGCACATTATTTCTCCACCAAGGTTTGTTCAAACACTCAAGTGTTTTTTTTTTAAATATTTTAAATATTTCTATCATATTCTGCCGCCATTTTATTTTGACTATTTTTAATTTCTTTCCAATTTCTAATAATTTATTTTTCAAATTTTTAAATTTACCGCGCATAATAAGAATAATTAACAAATTACTCAATTTTTTTTATAATTAATTTTAAAATCGTCTTATGTGACTGCATTTATACTGATAATTTATCAGACTTTTAGTCAACAGACAATTATCGATTTTTTTTTCAATAAATTAATTACAAAAAAAAAAAAAAAAAAAAAAAAAATACACATGTAGAAAATTAAAAAAACTGTAAGTGCAATTTCTTTGAATATTTTTTTTTTAAATAAATATCAAAAAAATTTCCAGGAAAATTTTAAGCGGGAAAATAAAAAATATCATTGATTTTAAATGATTTATTTTTTTTTATTAAATTCTATTTTCTTCCGCGATTTATACAATTTATATATACCTCAAATATATATACATATATAACATATTATTTGAAGCAATTACTTGAGTGATTGCGCCCAAGTTCGATTTGTGCTTAATTACAATTATTTTTTTTTTTGATTAGTAAAAAAAAAATTAGTTAATTAATTAATTAATTTATTAATGAATAAATTAATTAAAATATTGACGCCAATATTCGACTCGATATATTTATAATTCAATATTCAAAATTCCAAGGCAATTTTTTTTACACGGAATCGAGCGGGACGTCATCACTTATAAAAGTTACTTAACACTAATTTAAATCGGAAGATGTTATTGAGACAATTTTAAATTCAAGAGAACAATTATCATAGAGCACTTAATGCTTATTATTATTGTAATTATTATTATTAATTAATAACAATTAATTTACAAAGCTATTTTTTACATGCATACATTCTTATCTCTAATTCAAATTAACACTTTGATTCGCAATATTTTTAATTATCGAAAATTTATAGACAGTGAAAATTTTATTATCAAATATAAATAAATTATTATTTATTATTTATTATTACTTTTATAATATTGATAGACAGTTAAGTCTAAATTATAGTTTTTTAATGAACGTTATTTATTTTTAAATAAAACTAAAATTATCAAAGCTCATTATTTTTTAACTGCTTTTCTAAAAAAAATTATTTACTAGCTAACCCGTGAAAAAAAACTGTTTAAAAATTTTGCAAATAAGTTCGTAATTGTGGACTTCGAAATTTGAGACAATTTTGAATTTGAAGTTTAATATTTTTTGAATTTAAAAGGAATCAAAAGTAAAAAAATTTCTACTCGCCTCAAGAAATTTTTTGTATTAGAAATTAAAAATAGAAAATTTTCTTGAGTTAAAAAAAAATTTCCGTGAATCAAGAAAAAATTTCTTTGAGTCAAGACAATAATTTTCTTGAGTTAAGAATAAATTTTCTGGAGTCAAGAAAAAATTACTTGAATCATGTGAAAATTTTTTGAATTAAGAAAGAATTTTTCCTTGAGTCAAAAAAAAATTTTCTTTGAGTTAAGAATAAGTTTTCTGGAGTAAAGAAAAGATTTCTTGAATTAAGAGAAAAAATTTCCTTGAATTAAGGAAAAAAAATTTCCTTGAGTTAAGAATAAATTTCCTGGAGTCAAGAAAAAATTACTTGAATCGTGAAAATTTCTTAAATTAAGAAAAAAAATTTCCTCGAGTCAAGAAAAGATTACTTGAATCATATGAAAACTTCTTGAATCAAGAAAGAATTTTTCCTTGAATCGAAAAAAATTTTCTGGAGTCAAGAAAAAGTTATTTGAATCATATGACAATTTCTTGAATTAAGAAAAAAATTTTCCTTGAATTAAGAAACAAAATTTCTTTGAGTTAAGAATAAATTTTCTGGAGTCAAGAAAAAATTACTTGAATCGTGAAAATTTCTTAAATTAAGAAAAAAAATTTCCTCGAGTCAAGAAAAGATTACATGAATCATATGAAAACTTCTTGAATCAAGAAAGAATTTTTCCTTGAGTCAAAAAAAATTTTCTGGAGTCAAGAAAAAGTTACTTGAATCATATAACAATTTCTTGAATTAAGAAAAAAAATTTCCTTGAGTCAAGAAAACACTTTCTTTGAGTCAAGAATAAATTTCCTGGAGTAAAAAAAAATTACTTAAATCATGAAAAAACTTCTTGAATCAAGACAAAATTCTTACTTGAGTCAAAAAAAATTTTCCTTGAGTTAAAAATAAATTTTCTGGAGTCAAGAGAAAAATTTTTTGAATCAAAAACTTTTTTTACTCCTCGTTTTCCAAATTCAAAAAATCATGTCAAAAATCAGAATTGTCTCAATTTTGAATTTACAATCATGAATTTTTTTTTTATACTAACAATTTTTTTTTCCGGGAAATTAATTTAACTATACGTTTAAATTCAATTTACATTAAAACTATCAACTTTACAGATATAATTATAAGAACCTTTTTTACAGAGAATTAAATCCCCAATAATTGTTCAATGCATTTTTCCATAGCATCAATAGTTTTTACACAATTTCATAAATCCTACGCGCTAAAATTTTTCCAATTGCTTTAAAAATAAATAATTTAATTAATACCTCAATTTATCTAACACAGTTAATCATTATTAATTATTACATACTAATTAACTAATACTTATTTAATTTATTTAAATAGTAAATAAATAAAAAAATTTTTTTTATTTTTTTTTAATGTCTATTAAAAATATTGATTTTTTTTTTATATTAATTTAATACTTCTCTTACGATATTAATTTTCGAATGGCATTCACAATTAATTTCAAAATAATTAACATGTGTAATAATATTTATAAAGTAAATTTAATTAACATACGAAAATTACAAAACTTTTTAAAAATAATATTCTCAAATTTTATTAGAAATCGAATTTAAAAAAATCGTTTTTTTAAATTAATTAATTATTATTTATTACTTTTGTTTAATTGTTAATTTTAATTAATTTTTAAAATTACAATTATTTTATTGTAATGCTCAACATCACTTTATATTATTTACTGTACGTTCAACAATTACTTTTTTTTTATTAATTAATTTATTAATTTTCAATTTTTCGCATTTGTTTTAAATCTAAAGCCGAAAATCAGTCTTCTCATCAATAATTAATTAATTAATTAATCAAGTTGAACTATACATTTTTAATAGATCACTTTATTTTTTTTTTTTTTTAATAAACTTTACAAAAAAAAAGGAACAAATATTTAAAAAAAAAATTCATTAAATAAATAAACGAAAAAAAAATTGTAAAGTAAAACTTGTTCCCTTTTTTTTAATTAATTAGTTAATTAACACACAAATTTTTATAATAGTTTTTTATTATACAGGCACTCTATCTGCGGAAGTATTTGTGAACTAAGTACTGTCATAATAATCAAAAATAATAATAATAAGAAATAAAATTTTTTAAATTAATTGTTAATTTTTTAAAGTGATTATTAATAAGTGATTAATGATAAAATTAATCTCAATTGGAATTCGAAAAATAAAAAATACTATTTTGTAATAGAGTTAACTTAATTAAATATAAAGTTTACCGAGATGACCAATTAATACATTAGGAAGGAGAGGCATCAGTTGCCTGCATTGTTTTTGCTGAATGTATCAAATGCCTACAATATACAGCAGGCCCTCGTTATAAGACTACTAGTTTCTCTCTCAAACTACCGCGATATCTGGTTTATAAAAAAGACAGAATGATAGTCATGATGAGGTCCAACTGTATTTACATACATTGGAAATTCTTACGGCTACTAAAATTTATTCTAGTTCTATTGCCGGAAATATTAAATATGTAATTGATTGCGAAAAAAATAATTGGTTCTATTGCCTAGAAAAATAATTAATGATGTTTGATTGATTGCTATTTAATTGTGAACCCAATCATAGAAATTCCTAATTAATGTAGATGCTCCTGATTTTCCTGAGAAAATCTTGTACTTGAGGATAAATGATCAACAAAGACCGATCACTTGATAAAAAAAAGACGATTGATCTGTAAAATATGAGAACCGCGGTAGTCTTGACAAAAGTATAACTCGCCGGTCCATAATAAGACACTGGTTGAATCTCGTAGTCGACTTAGGGAATCACCTGATCAGCTCACTAATTTCTGATAGAAAACTCTGTCAAGTTTTACAGTTGCTATTGTCAAGACTGCCGAGGTTCTGATATTTTTCAGACCAGCTGCGTTTTTTTTATCAAGTGATCGGTCTTTGTTGATCATTTCTCCTCAAGTACAAGATTTTCTCAGCAAAATCAGAAGCTTGTCTACATTAATTAGGAATTTCTTTGATTGGATACACAATCAAATAGCAATCAATCAAACATCATGAATTATTTTTCTAGGCAATAGAACTGCAATTATTTTTTTTCTCAATTAAATTACATATTTAATATTTACCTAGGCAATAGAACCAATCAAAGAAATACCTAATTAATGTAGATGCTTCTGATTTTCCCGAGAAAATCTTGTACTTGAGGAGAAATGATCAACAAAGACCGATCACTTGATAAAAAAAGACGATTGATCTGTAAATATCAGAACCGCGGTAGTCTTGACAAAAGTATAACTCGCCGGTCCATAATAAGACACTGGTTGAATCTCATAGTCGACTTAGGGAATCACCTGATCAGCTCACTAATTTCTGATAGAAAACTCTGTCAAGTTTTACAGTTGCTTTTGTCAAGACTACCGAGGTTCTGATATTTTTCAGACCAGCTGCGTTTTTTTTATCAAGTGATCGGTCTTTGTTGATCATTTCTCCTCAAGTACAAGATTTTCTCAGCAAAATCAGAAGCTCGTCTACATTAATTAAGAATTTCTTTGATTGGGTTCACAATTAAATAGCAATCAATCAAACATCAGAATTATTTTTCTAGGCAATAGAACCTATTATTTTTTTCGCAATTAAATTACATATTTAATATCTCCATAGGCAATAGAACTAGAATAAATTTTAGTAGCCGTAAGAATTTATGTATGAAAAAATATAGGCAACTGATGCCTTCCCTTTTAGAAATACAAGTCAATACATTATGCATTTTGCTTTTTGTTTTGTCGAATTAATTAGATTATATTTATGAACATGCGAAATTATTAATTCCGACTAGCTGCACGTTCGATAGAAAAAATTTTTTTTTATAAGTAGTAATACTTTTTTGATATATTTCATTTTTATCAACAATTTTAATAAACGAGTAAATTAATTTCATTTGTATCATAAATATTAAAATGATTGTGCATGTTTATAATTAAAAATTTTCATAAATTAATTTTCCAGAATTTGCGAATAAAATTTTAATTATTCGAAAAGTTTCATGTTTGTCAGTTTCCGAATTTTTCACAAATTTTGAGTATTTAATTTTTTATTCCCACATTTTTCAAAACTCCAAATTTTGAGCAATTAATTTTAAATTCCAAAAAAATAATTAAATAATTTAAATTACTCACTTCGAATTTCCACCAAATAATTTTCAAAATTTCAAACCCATTCCCGCTCGAACTCCATTTTAAATTTCAAACTTCCCCAAATAATTTACACAAATTTTTTTACAATAATTTACAGCCAATTCGAAAACTTACAATTATAAATATAAATTCCCAAAAAATATTACTGCCCAAAAAAAAAAAATTTTTCCACATGAAATGAATATGAATAAACAGAAAAAAAAAAAACGTACAATAAAATAAGCACCTTAATGAATAATTATTACTACCAATTAACATAAATAATATTTATGTATTATCTGTAATTATCTCATCATTACTCGAATCTTTCCCTGAATTACTTTTTATCTGTTGGTTTAATTCTCCATCTAAATTTTCTACGTTATAATTTTCCTTTGGTGTGAAATTTATCAGATGTTTTTCAACTTGATCATCACTAATTTTTTTCCTTTTCCCGCCGTCATCAGCATGATCATTTGCTTCATTATTTTTTCTTTTACGTTCGTCATCGTTCTTAGCGACGTCAGCGCAGTCGCTGGTTTGTTGCTGGACGGTTAAATTATCATAAATTTTAATGTTTTGATTACTGACAGTGCCGACGTCAACGTAACACATTTTTTCTGGTTCAAATGCCGACTGACTGTTGTCGTTATGACTCGGGGTGTCGTAGCACGGAGTCGAACTCGGCGCGTAAACGTTTTCTAATTGATCGTAGTGACTACTCATTGATTCGCTGCTACGTTGACTTAAATTAGATAAATTACCGCATAGTTTACTCGCTGGGCTCTTAATTATAGGAAACAGATTGCGCTCGAATGCTCGGATTTCGGAATCTTTTTTTTCTTGGGCGCGCGCTACGAAACGGGTTATTGTTGACGATGGCGCTGCTATGGTACGGGACGCGGGACTCGTTCCTGCTTTGGTGAACAATTGAATTGGCCGCTGGAAACCTTTCGAAGGGTGAGGTGGAATTGACACGACTTCGCACTGAGTGAATCCAACCTCGGGTGATATCAGATACTGGGTGAATTTTTGGGGAAAAAATTCTATACTGTGGTAATTTCGGTAGATCCGTTCCTAAAAAAATTTTATTTTAATTATTTGGGTGTTGAAATATTTTAAGCGGATGTTGAACTGAAAGCTGATAGTAACTAAGGCTGATTTTTGTTTAATTATTAATCTAATAAATTAATTAGTAGTACTTACGGTTAGTCCTTTTTTCTTGCCGTAACTCGGCCAATTTTGTGCTTCTAATACTAAAACTCCGCCGGGACGTAACTGAGCGTGCATGCGCTTGAATGCCTGCTTCAATCCCGAATCACCGTGATTCAAATGAATCCACTTAGTGATTGACAGACAGAGGATTGTATCGAATTGTGGCTGCTCTGATTTTAATAGGGAATCATCTTCTAGTACATAGTTACCCTGGAAAAATAATAATAATCAATAAACAATTATTTTAAAAATCTATTTAACACCTGATATTTAAATCATTCGCGGCCTGATATCTCATCATCCCTTGGGGTTACAAAAAAAAGTAAAGAATACAAATTTGTTCAGAATAAAATTCTACATGAAATTGATCTTTTACAAATGATCGATAAAGTCAATAGTTTTCGAGATATCGATCGCCATTCAAAATTTTGGCGCGCGGTATTTTTTTTAACCCGGCGCTTCGGGCATTTATTCAATTTTTTGACTTAAAAACAACAGATACGATAATTTTTCACAGAAACAATTTTGTTCAGAATTAAATTTCCTACAAAAAAGTATTCTTACAAAAAAGTCGTAAAGTTGATAGTTTTCGAGATATCGATCGTCTTTCAAAATTTTGCCGCGCGTATTTTTCATAACCCAGCACTTCAGGCAATTATTTAATTTTGTGACTTAAAAACAACAAATACGACAATTTTTCACATAAGCACTTTTGTTTAGAATTAAATTTCCTACAAAAAAGTATTCTTACAAAAAAGTCGTAAAGTCAATAGTTTTCGAGATATCGATTGTCATTCAAAATTTTGCCGCGCGTATTTTTCATAACCCAGCACTTCAGGCAATTATTTAATTTTGTGACTTAAAAACAACAAATACGACAATTTTTCACATAAACAATTTTGTTCAAAATTAAATTTCCTACAAAAAAGTATTCTTACAAAAAAGTCGTAAAGTCGATAGTTTTCGAGATATCGATCGTCTTTCAAAATTTTTTCGCGCGGCATTTTTCATAACCCGACATTTCAGGCAATTATTTAATTTTGTGACTTAAAAACAACAGATACGACAATTTTTCACTTAAGCAATTTTGTTCAGAATTAAATTTCCTACAAAAAAGTATTCTTACAAAAAAGTCAAAAAGTCAATAGTTTCCCAGCTAATCCAGTTTTTAGCTCCCGTTCAAATTTACTCCAAAAAAAGCTGAAAAAAAATTCATAATCGTCTTAATTAATTAAAAAAAAATAATTACCTGGACAAATGTAACGTTATAAGGAAATCCTTTATGGTTTTTATTTTTGGTGAAACCCGGTACATCAATAGGCCCGTAATTAATTGGCATAGACATCGGGAAGAAACTTGAATCGCAGTCATTAGTTGCGTTGCCATTGTCATCATTGCTAGCCGGTGATCTCACACAGTTAACGTAATGCTTTATATTACTTCTCGCAATACCAATCAACTTTCGATCAATATCAATGCCAGTAACACTGCGGGCTGCTAAATCTCGTGCCACTGATAGCGTAATATGTCCGATGTTGCACCCAATGTCAAGAATGTCTTTGTTGTAAAACAACTCTTTGCGCTGCGCGAAAACTGTCAGCCGCGGGTCTATTTCATGATGCGGATTGCGATATCCATAGTAACGATCATAATTGCCGTACTGATAACGCGAGTTTTTCTCTCGGAACTTCGGAATAATCAATCCCGTCTGCGATCCTTTTTTCTTCTTGTCCTGATTGGGTCTATGCGGCGGTCTCGTTTTCCAAGCTCCGGGTTGCGGAATAACCGGACTTACTATTTTATCTTTGATATCCAATTTGCGTACTCGTTTATCTTTAGTTTCTATTTCCAGTCCTTTTAATCTCAACTTATTTTTATCTTTCTGAGGACTCGGTACTTCAACTTTTGTTTCTTTATCTTTCGGGTCCTTGTCTTTAATTTGCTGCTGCGGTTGGTTAACTTTGGAGTCTTTGACCTGTTGATTTAGCAACTGCGGCTGCGGTATTTTAATTTCTGTCTCTTTGACAGTCTGCTGGGGTGTAGGTGTAGGTGTCATTTCAGCAACTGGAGACGAGGGCAATGACGTAACTGGTGAGGAAGCTGGGTCTGCTTCAGGAAACTCTGGTTCAGTTGAAATAATTTCTGTCAGTTCGTCTTCCGTTGATGATACTACTGAGCAAGTTCTCGATAACATAGCTGGGGGTACTTCCGGTATTTCTGATGATAGTTCCGGAGTAATTAACGTTATTGCTGGTACTGTTGGTGGCTCTGATGATGATGATGTTGATGATGAGGATGATGATACGCGAAATTTTTGTGACTCTATTGGCGGCAGTAAAAATATTTCATCGGATTTAGCTTCTGTTGTTTCGCTGCCGCTGTGGCTGACGTCTTCTTTACCAGAACCCGAGGACGCGCGTTTGCGCTTACGGTTGCGCCGCTTTGAAAATTTTTTTGTTGGAGAAATTAATTGTTTTTCGTACTCGTCATCATTGCAGTTACTTAGGCTAAGTGGATCATTTATATTTGGTGGTATTATTACTTCAATTATACCTTTGCGGTGTTTTGGTGTAGGCAATGGACTTGATTTAGGCGTAACAGCATTCATGGCCCGGTTTATTTCCTCATCTTGCATGCTATTTAAATTTAGTGGGTCGCAAATATTACCGCCTAGTAAAAATTTTGTCGGCGGGATTATTCCCCCCTCTTTTTTACGCCTTTTGTATGGGGGGAAAAATTTATTTGCATTACCGCCGGTAAAACTTTGCAGCCGTTTACGGGAAAATTTAAAATGCCGTGATTGATTAAACATCTTACGGGTTTTCTCATTTTCTTTTTTCCCCACGTGACCGACTTTTGAAGTGCGATCTACTTGAGCTGATGACATTTTTTTTTATTGCTTTGTTTTATCTGGAAAAATAAAAATACTTCAATGATACTGACAAATAATTAATTTTATCATTTAAAAATTTCAATATTTTTTAATTTATTTATAGTTTAATTAGTCATTGAAAACAATAATAATCTTTTATCAATTGCGTATTGAAAATATATATTTTGTTTTTTGTTTTTTAATTAATTATAGAAAATATTTATAAAAATTTTGAATGATACTAGTTAGCATGATACTGAAGTTAAAATTTTCAAAATTTTTTTAAAATGACAAATTATTAAAAAAAAAATATTTTGAAAAATTGCACGTTTAGTTTTTTCAATTTTCTACATGTGCAATTTTTTATTTTTATTTTTTTTTCATAATTAACGTTAAAAAAAAAATCCGAGAATTGCAAATCGTCTGTTAAGTAGAATCATCTAGTCAGATAATTTTTGACTTTTTTTTTAAATGACAAATCAGAGAAAAAAAATATTTTGAAAAAATTGCACGTTTAGTTTTTTTAATTTTCTACATGTGCATTTTTTTATTTTTATTTTTTTTTCATAATTGACTTGTTAAAAAAAAATCCGAAATTTGCAAATCGTCTGTTAAGTAGAACCATCTAGTCAACAGACGTCAGATAATTTTTGAATTTTTTTTTAAATGGAAAATGAAAAAAAAAAAATATATTTTTGAAAAAATTGCACTTAGAGATTTTTTAATTTTCTACATGTGCATATTTTTAGTTTTTTTTTTTTATTTGTGGAAAAAAAAAAATATAATTAATTGTCGACACAAAAAAAGGGATTGGCGCGAAAAATTTTTATTTTACTCAAGAAACTTTTTGGTTAATTTGAAACTATGGAGCAGTGTGGATGGTAAGATTGTAAATTAAAAAACAAATTAATGTCAAAAATAAAATAAAAAATTAATTAAAGTAACGAAAATTATTTAGAGTAATTACGAATTCATCGTTGGTCTTAATTCAGTAAATAAATTTCGACTTTTAAACTCGACGTATACGTCTCTGTACACGAGTATGACGTAGATATTAAACGTCTGTATACGTAGTTTCAAAATTTCAATTTCTTAATTAAATTACTTTCAATTATCAACTCATAATTACTGTAAACATTTTTTAAAATAATTTACGAGTTATTTTAATTACAAACGCACTTTTTTTTTAATTAATTAAAAATTTAAAATGAAATTTATTTTTCAAAAATTTAATTATCAATTACGTTTTTAATTAATTACCAAAATTACTGCAATTAATTATTTATGTAATTTAAAATTTACACTCGCGCCAGTACTAGAAATTTTCAAACTTTCAAAAAAAGCAGGAGGTCTCATGAATTTGAATTTTTAAAAATTTTTAATTTTTATACTTTTTATTAATTACTTTTAATTACTGTAATTATTTCTGTATTTAAAATTTACATACGCGCCAGAACTAAAAATTTTCAAAATTTAAAAAAAGGGGGGAATTCTCATTAATTTGAATGTTTAAAAATTATGATCCTGAATTATCAGATGATAAAACGACAAATTATTAAAAAAAAAATATTTAAAAAAATTGCACGTTTAGTTTTTTAAATTTTCTACATGTGCATTTTTTCATTTTTATTTTTTTTTTCATAATTGACGTTAAAAAAAAATCCAAAAATTGCGAATCGTCTGTTAACTTCAGAATCATAATTATCAGACAATTAAAAATTTCAAATTTTTTTTTTCAACAAATAAATTACAAAATAAAAAAACTAAAAAAATGCACATGTAGAAAATTTAAAAAGCTATAAGTGCAATTTTTTTAAATATTGTTTTTTGTTTTTTTTTTATAATTTATCATTTTGGAAAAATTCAAAAAAATATCAGACGTCAGCTAACTTCAGTATCATTAAAAATTTCATATTTTTATAATTGCCTTCAATTACTGTAATTATTTCTGTCTTTAAAATTTACATACGCGCCAGAACTAAAAATTGTCAAAATTAAAAAAAAAGAGGGGGAAATTTAAATAATTTGAATTTAAAAAATTTAAATCTTCAATTTTTCAAATAAATTACAAAAAATTAGTAAAATAATTATTAAAATCAATTAAAAAATATATATAAAACTATATAGTGATATATTTATATTATCTAAAATATTTATCACCACGTGGACTGAATAAATAAAAAAAAAAAAAAAACAAGTCTTAAACATCTTGCGGAAAATAAATAAATTATGATTGTGATAATAAAAATTTTTAAATGATAAACGATAAAAAAATAATGACAATAGTAAAATTAATAGAATAATGAATAGTAAATTAAAAAAAAAAAAAAAAAAAACAATGATAGTAAACTCGCGATAGGCGATAAATTATAATAAAAATAATATGAGGAGAGTAAGTTGGGTGATGAATAACATTGATGTTGATGAAGATGTTAATTTTATGTTAAATTATCGTTCCCGCGTTAGCACATGCGCACTCTGTAGTTTATACAGTCCGAAAGCGGATGGTAAGTAATGCCTAGATGTTATATTTCTTAATTAATAACTTTATATGTCTATTTTGATATATTACATACCTTTTAATTATTGTACGTTGGATGCACTTGATTATTTGCTCACTCAATAACTTTATTAAGCACAATAATGCGCCATTACGGGATAATATGTGACGCAGAGAGATCAAACGACGATGTGCGACCATCAACGATGGCGAATAGTTGCTTGAGATATAATTCACTTGCCTGCTATACTATTTCTCCACCATTTTCCATGTGGGTAGCGCTCGTGTACTCGATACTAAATTATTCGGGTGTTTTCGTATATTTTCGGGTTCCCGCTTAATTTTAGTAAATCAAAAAAAATTTCGGTTTTTTATTTTATTTTCGGGGGTAAAAATCAAATTATTATGATACTGAAGTGTGCAGACTTTTAATTATTTTTAAATGTTTTTTAAACTATAAATTATAAAAAAAAAAATATTTTGAAAAATTGCACTTGTAGTTTTTTTAATTTTCTACATGTGCATATTTTTTTTTTTTTTTTTTTTTTAATTGTTTAAAAAGAAATCAAAAATTCTTTATTGGCTAACTTCGGAATTTAAGTTATTACCTGAAGTTAACAGAAACTTTTTTGATTTTTTTTTTTTAATAATTAGAAGCATAAAAAAAAAATTAAAAATATGCACTTGTAGAAAATTTAAAAAACTATAGGTGCAATTTTTTAGAATATTTATTTTTTAAAACTTTATCGTTTAAAATAACATCCAAAAATTATTAAATGTCGGTTCACTTCAGTACTGTAATAAAATTATTTTTTAAAATTTTATTTTCAGGAATAAAAAAAAATTAAGTCTGAAATTTATTTTCAGGTGAAAAAAATAAAATTTTTAATTTGGGAAAAGAGGAATTTTTTAAATTGATTTTCAAAATTTGAATTTTAAATAATCTTAGCTGTCATTAAAAAGTGTCATTGATTTTTTGTAAATATCTAAGTAAATATTGAGTTAATGAAAAAATTATAAGAGACCTTTTTTGTAGATTTTTGAATTCTGTACAAAAAAGGTATCTTGTAGTTTTTTTGAAAATTCAACAGATTTTGAGATATGAGGAGTTTAAGTTTCTAGAGTCATTGAAATCTTATGTGACTGTCAAAAGTTAACGCAATAACTCCGTTTTTTTCAAATTTGAATTTTTCTAGCAGAAAGTTATAAATTTTGAAAAATAAAATAGTTTTCTAAATGAATACATAAAATTTCAAAAAACAAAATTTTAAATAAAATTTAAAAAATCACTTAGATATCGTACAATTTTTTTTTTTTTAATTAACAAAATTATTACTGCAATTAAACTTCATGTAATTATTCTATTAAAAAATTGTCATATTTTACAATTCGAACTAGTAATGGATTAATTTAATTTTTTAAAATAATTTAATAACAAAATTTTAAAAGTATAATTGCAAAATCATAATTACTCAGGGTCAGTTTTT
Organism: Microplitis manilae; assembly: GCA_030273425.1. Taxonomy (NCBI): domain Eukaryota; kingdom Metazoa; phylum Arthropoda; class Insecta; order Hymenoptera; family Braconidae; genus Microplitis; species Microplitis manilae. The sequence goes on from CP092727.1 coordinate 24,315,729, forward strand.
CAAATCGGGTTTAAATTAATTTTACTAGTATATACATTGATAATATATAGATATACCAGCAATAATAATTTAAACCTGGATTAAAAATAAACCCGGTTTGAAAACCCCGCCCTTAATAAATTAATAAAAATAAAACCCATTGTTCATCTGTTTTAAATTAATGATCCCGAAATTAGTGTGATTGGTGTTCGCACATCAATAGCACGAAATTAGCAGCATTTAAAATGAAATAAATAAAAAATAAATTACATCGCGATTTAAATTATAACATGTCAGTTTAGTTGAGCTTACGCGTCTTTTGTGCTTTCCGTAATTTAGGATTAGGCAATAATTGGTAATTAAATAGTCAATTAAATACCATTAAAGTAATACTAGATATTAAAATATAAAATAAAAAAAAGTACTCGTGATAAAAGTTATCAACAATAATGGCTGAAAAATTATCATCATACTTTCAAAATAATAATAACAGCTCATTTAAAATTTTTGAATGCTGTAATTTAGATAATAGTAATCAAACTCCCAGAAGCTCACGTCGTGTCCAGAAGAAATTATTCGCTACCGATTTAAATGATAGAGTCGTTGAACAAGTAAATTATTTATTACCAAGTATTTATTATCTAAAAACCCAGTTTACTCCGAAATCAATTTAAATTTAATCAAAATCCATAATTACTCCGAATGATGATCCTGAAGTTAGATAAAAATTTTCGGATTTTTTTTTAGTAAATAAATTACAAATTAAAAAAACTAAAAAAATGCACATGTAGAAAATTAAAAAAGCTACAAGTGCAATTTTTCAAAAATTTTTTATTTTTGTAATTTATTGCTTTTAAAAAAATTCAAAAGTTATCAGATGTCGGCTGACTTCAAAATCATTTCAAATTCGCGCCCAATTTTTTAGTGAATTTAAATATAAGTAAAAATTTTTCTTTAGGTAAATCTGCAAACTGAAAAATGCGTAGCAAGATGTTCATTGAATATAAACTGCATAAAAACTCCACCGATGATCAAATCTCCATATCATCAACCATCAGCTCCGACAAAACCGCGGCGATTAACAGACAAATCAGATCTAAAACCAAAGAAGTTGATCTTCAAAGACATTGAGGAACCAGAATCTGACCCAATCCAACTGTCATCAACTATTGGGATTAAATCTGATGACAAAGTCCTGCAGGAAAAGCAGCCGTATTTTTCCAGAGGAGCGTCAACATCGACATCAAAAAATAACGAACGATTTAAAATGAAGCGGAAAAATATAAACGACAATAAAGAAAATAATATCGAGTTTCATTATCAGGATAATAAAAATTTAAATACAAATAACAATAAAAGTTCAATTAAAAAAGGATCGACATCCTTGACCCAAAAAAATTCAAACGGCAAAGTCGGACTCAAACATTTAAGAGTATAATGAATTTTATTTAATTTTTATTTCTTTTCCTTCGCGTAAAAAATTTAATTGTCTTTATTAATTCATCGTGTTAATTAATTATAAAGTTTAATAACAGTAAATTTATTAACAAATAAAATTATGTTTAGTTACGTTAGGGTCAAGTAGGATTTAAAATTCTATTATTAAACTTTAATCATAAATAAATAAATAATTTATTCTACAGATTAATTGTTCTTTTTATTTTACTACGATGTTTTATTCTTTTTTTTTTTTTTTTTATGTAACCTAATTACGTGTTATTGCTATGCGTTGGTATGATAAAAATAACCTACAAAAAAAAAGTAAAAATGCAAGAAAAAAAGCATTGCTTGCAAAAAAGGGAAACCGCGCAGGTGGCGCCAATTGATGAAGAAAATTTTATTCAAATTTTTTGCGGCTGTCGGTAATTGTCGTTTCTACCTTAGTGACTATTTTGTTGGTGATAATCTAGTTTTCTTGTTTTGAATTTAATGGTAAGGTACTTATTTTACGCGCGAAACTGTTTTTATACTTATTTTTGTCTTCGCAATATATGAATAATAGTTTTTGGATTTTTTAAAAAATGATAAATTATTTAAAAAAAAATATTTTAAAAAATTGGACATGCAGTTTTTTTAATTTTCTACATGTGCATTTTTTTACTTTTTTTTTTCTAATTGATTTGTTTGAAGAAAAAAAAACCAAAAATGTTTAATTGTCTGCTAACTTCAGGATTATATATATGATGGGTCAATTGTTAATATTTATATAGCGTTACTAATTTCAAAATGACGTGGCTTTTTTTTTTGTCAATTCTTTGACATTTTGGAACTAGATAAAAAAAATAATTTTTAAAACGTACTCAGAAAAAAAAAATTATACCTGTGTAAAAAAAAAGTGAAAAAAGTGTTGACTGTTCTAAACTTCAAAACGTAGACGACAGATTTTTTTGAACGTTTTTTAAATTTTGAACTTTATAACTTCCTAACTAACTAACCGACTTGGATGGGTAAGGCGGCGATCAAAAGAGCTCGAAAACAGCGGGGAGTTTTAAGTCTGGCCCACTAGACCCACCGACGCCCAGAATTTAAAAAAAATAAATAACATTACGTTAAATTCCACTGTTATTTGCTATAAATTTATGCACAGGGCATTTTCAATTCTTATGATGGTAATGTATGAGCTATAGAACCATATGTGATATATATAATAAATTTCTAGCGGCTATTTCAAATATATTGCTTAATTAATAGGCAGTGTCTTCCTACACGATTCACGCTACAGCCCGATATTGCAAGACAAATCTTCAAGACACGGGACTTCAGCCCGTGACTGCAAGAAAGGCTTCGAGACAGGGAGATTCCCCTGACTGCAAGAGAAGCTTCGAGACAGGGAGATTCCCCTGACTGCAAAAAAAGCTTCGAGACAGGGAGATTTCCCTGACTGCAAGAGAAGCTTCGAGACAGGGAGATTTCCCTGACTGCAAGAGATGCTTCGAGACAGGGAGATTCCCCTGACTGCAAGAGAAGCTTCGAGACAGGGAGATTCCCCTGACTGCAAGAGAAGCTTCGAGACAGGGAGATTTCCCTGACTGCAAGAGAAGCTTCGAGACAGGGAGATTCCCCTGACTGCAAGAGAAGCTTCGAGACAGGGAGATTCCCGTGACTGCAAGAGATGCTTCGAGACAGGGAGATTCCCGTGACTGCAAGAGAAGCTTCGAGACAGGGAGATTTCCCTGACTGCAAGAGATGTTTCGAGACAGGGAGATTTCCCTGACTGCAAGAGAAGCTTCGAGACAGGGAGATTCCCCTGACTGCAAGAGAAGCTTCGAGACAGGGAGATTCCCCTGACTGCAAGAGAAGCTTCGAGACAGGGAGATTCCCCTGACTGCAAGAGATGCTTCGAGACAGGGAGATTTCCCTGACTGCAAGAGATGTTTCGAGACAGGGAGATTTCCCTGACTGCAAGAGAAGCTTCGAGACAGGGAGATTCCCCTGACTGCAAGAGAAGCTTCGAGACAGGGAGATTCCCCTGACTGCAAGAGAAGCTTCGAGACAGGGAGATTCCCCTGACTGCAAGAGAAGCTTCGAGACAGGGAGATTTCCCTGACTGCAAGAGAAGCTTCGAGACAGGGAGATTCCCCTGACTGCAAGAGAAGCTTCGAGACAGGGAGATTCCCCTGACTGCAAGAGAAGCTTCGAGACAGGGAGATTCCCCTGACTGCAAGAGAAGCTTCGAGACAGGGAGATTCCCCTGACTGCAAGAGAAGCTTCGAGACAGGGAGATTTCCCTGACTGCAAGAGAAGCTTCGAGACAGGGAGATTCCCCTGACTGCAAGAGAAGCTTCGAGACAGGGAGATTCCCCTGACTGCAAGAGAAGCTTCGAGACAGGGAGATTCCCCTGACTGCAAGAGAAGCTTCGAGACAGGGAGATTTCCCTGACTGCAAGAGAAGCTTCGAGACAGGGAGATTCCCCTGACTGCAAGAGAAGCTTCGAGACAGGGAGATTCCCCTGACTGCAAGAGAAGCTTCGAGACAGGGAGATTCCCCTGACTGCAAGAGAAGCTTCGAGACAGGGAGATTCCCGTGACTGCAAGAGAAGCTTCGAGACAGGGAGATTCCCCTGACTGCAAGAGAAGCTTCGAGACAGGGAGATTCCCCTGACTGCAAGAGATGCTTCGAGACAGGGAGATTTCCCTGACTGCAAGAGAAGCTTCGAGACAGGGAGATTTCCCTGACTGCAAGAGATGCTTCGAGACAGGGAGATTTCCCTGACTGCAAGAGAAGCTTCGAGACAGGGAGATTCCCCTGACTGCAAGAGAAGCTTCGAGACAGGGAGATTCCCCTGACTGCAAGAGAAGCTTCGAGACAGGGAGATTTCCCTGACTGCAAGAGAAGCTTCGAGACAGGGAGATTTCCCTGACTGCAAGAGAAGCTTCGAGACAGGGAGATTTCCCTGACTGCAAGAGAAGCTTCGAGACAGGGAGATTTCCCTGACTGCAAGAGAAGCTTCGAGACAGGGAGATTTCCCTGACTGCAAGAGAAGCTTCGAGACAGGGAGATTTCCCTGACTGCAAGAGAAGCTTCGAGACAGGGAGATTCCCCTGACTGCAAGAGAAGCTTCGAGACAGGGAGATTCCCCTGACTGCAAGAGAAGCTTCGAGACAGGGAGATTTCCCTGACTGCAAGAGATGCTTCGAGACAGGGAGATTCCCCTGACTGCAAGAGAAGCTTCGAGACAGGGAGATTCCCCTGACTGCAAGAGAAGCTTCGAGACAGGGAGATTTCCCTGACTGCAAGAGAAGCTTCGAGACAGGGAGATTCCCCTGACTGCAAGAGAAGCTTCGAGACAGGGAGATTCCCCTGACTGCAAGAGATGCTTCGAGACAGGAAGATTCCCCTGACTGCAAGAGAAGCTTCGAGACAGGGAGATTTCCCTGACTGCAAGAGATGTTTCGAGACAGGGAGATTTCCCTGACTGCAAGAGAAGCTTCGAGACAGGGAGATTCCCCTGACTGCAAGAGAAGCTTCGAGACAGGGAGATTCCCCTGACTGCAAGAGAAGCTTCGAGACAGGGAGATTCCCCTGACTGCAAGAGAAGCTTCGAGACAGGGAGATTCCCGTGACTGCAAGAGAAGCTTCGAGACAGGGAGATTCCCCTGACTGCAAGAGAAGCTTCGAGACAGGGAGATTCCCCTGACTGCAAGAGATGCTTCGAGACAGGGAGATTCCCCTGACTGCAAGAGAAGCTTCGAGACAGGGAGATTTCCCTGACTGCAAGAGATGCTTCGAGACAGGGAGATTTCCCTGACTGCAAGAGAAGCTTCGAGACAGGGAGATTCCCCTGACTGCAAGAGAAGCTTCGAGACAGGGAGATTCCCCTGACTGCAAGAGAAGCTTCGAGACAGGGAGATTCCCGTGACTGCAAGAGAAGCTTCGAGACAGGGAGATTTCTTTGACTGCAAGAGAAGCTTCGAGACAGGGAGATTCCCGTGACTGCAAGAGAAGCTTCGAGACAGGGAGATTCCCCTGACTGCAAGAGAAGCTTCGAGACAGGGAGATTTCCCTGACTGCAAGAGAAGCTTCGAGACAGGGAGATTCCCCTGACTGCAAGAGAAGCTTCGAGACAGGGAGATTCCCCTGACTAAAAAAAAACTTCGAGACAGGGAGATTTCCCTGACTGCAAGAGAAGCTTCGAGACAGGGAGATTTCCCTGACTGCAAGAGATGCTTCGAGACAGGGAGATTCCCCTGACTGCAAGAGAAGCTTCGAGACAGGGAGATTCCCCTGACTGCAAGAGAAGCTTCGAGACAGGGAGATTTCCCTGACTGCAAGAGAAGCTTCGAGACAGGGAGATTCCCCTGACTGCAAGAGAAGCTTCGAGACAGGGAGATTCCCCTGACTGCAAGAGATGCTTCGAGACAGGGAGATTCCCCTGACTGCAAGAGAAGCTTCGAGACAGGGAGATTTCCCTGACTGCAAGAGATGTTTCGAGACAGGGAGATTTCCCTGACTGCAAGAGAAGCTTCGAGACAGGGAGATTCCCCTGACTGCAAGAGAAGCTTCGAGACAGGGAGATTCCCCTGACTGCAAGAGAAGCTTCGAGACAGGGAGATTCCCCTGACTGCAAGAGATGCTTCGAGACAGGGAGATTTCCCTGACTGCAAGAGATGTTTCGAGACAGGGAGATTTCCCTGACTGCAAGAGAAGCTTCGAGACAGGGAGATTCCCCTGACTGCAAGAGAAGCTTCGAGACAGGGAGATTCCCCTGACTGCAAGAGAAGCTTCGAGACAGGGAGATTCCCCTGACTGCAAGAGAAGCTTCGAGACAGGGAGATTCCCCTGACTGCAAGAGAAGCTTCGAGACAGGGAGATTCCCCTGACTGCAAGAGAAGCTTCGAGACAGGGAGATTCCCCTGACTGCAAGAGAAGCTTCGAGACAGGGAACTTCCCGTGACTGCAAGAGAAACTCCGAGTAATTAAATTTTAAACACCGCTTCTTTATTAATGATTTTTTATACTTAAATTTTTAAACTTCGGCACAAAACGTAACTTATTAGAGCTTCAAAATATCACAAAAAAACAACAACTTGTAATAGTATTTTCGAGCTCGAAAACACATCCAAACTTATGCTTCCTGAGCTCGAAAACAGTGGGAAGTTTTGAGGCTAGCCTGTAGGGCTAACCGACGCCCTGATTTTTTATTATAAGAAGAACACAGAAAAACTATTCCGATTACCATAAAAAAATATTCATATAATCTACGGTCATCTCAACAGGTCTCATTAATTCATATCATTTTTTCCCGCCAACCGTGTTTCTTCTTTTTAATTTTTAAATTCTAGTAATTATTATTATTAAGAAAATATAGATCACATAATTTAAAATATGCCAACAAATACATATTTACTTATCATCATCATACGATAATAATTATCATATATATAAAACTTGCGGACAGCTTAGTCTTATTATATAGTTTGGAGACCGATGATGAACTTTAACTTTTGCGATCGAGATATTGATTATTTAGGTCAAGTTATAACATTAATTTTTGATATACTCTTAATGATATTTATTAATATATAAATTATTGTGCATAAACACATGTATGTATACATATATATATATATTTATATATATATTTTTATTTTTATTATTTTATTGTTTTTTTATAAACTCAAGTCATTGATAAAACCATTACAAAATATAAGGCTATAATTATAAATATATATACTATATATATTTTTATTCAAAATTTTCATTAGAATACAAGCATTAAAAATATCAATTAATAAATTACAATATATATATATATATATATATATATATATATATATATATATATATACTAAGTCAATTAAATGACTATTGACACTAGTCAATATAAAAAAAAAAAAATAATAAATAAATAAATATGAAAATGAATCGAGAGTAGTATTTAAGATGACATTTTAAATCGTTATGTTAATCGTCTGGCATCAGGAGTTCGGGCAGGGTCATCAGGCCACTTTGACGTAAACGGATGCGATGATCCCCATGCCCCCAGGTCTTATATATGTATAATAATCTCTCTCATATCACTTGAAAAAGTACTTGAATAGAAACATACATACATATATATAATATAGACATGTGGTTTTATAATAACAATAAAAAAAAAAAAAAAATTTAGAAGCTTAATGACACTATACTAGTAATTTAAATAATCAATTTAAATTTGAAAAAATATACCAATTTTGAGAATAATATTTAATCGTCACATTAAATATTTAAAATAATTGTTATTAAATAATTCTTTTTCACAATACGATATTCACGAAAATGATAACCTCGGGTTATATATAATATATTACAGTATATGGATATATATGTATATACTTACTCAACCATAAAATATATACTTACATGGTAAAATGTATAGTTATTATATATATAAAGAGTGCGTTATCACCCTTTTTTAACTTGGTAAAAAGTCCGACGATCGTGTTGCTAACTGCTTCACAATAACCCATAGGTTATCATTTGTAATTCATATATACATATATTTATTCGAAAATTAACTACATATATATGTATGCTATAAGTATAATGTCGCAATCGACTATTCCATTTAATTTCCAGTTTCTATTAAATATATTCTAGGCTGATTAAAAAAAATCGACTTTTTTTTCTCGAAACCCTCTATCAAATAGTCACAGGAAGGTGAAATAAGATGCCTGTTAAAAAAAGTGTACTTCATATTAATATTTAGAGGTTACGAAAAGAATAGTGTTTAGATCGATTTTGAGAGCTTGACATTAAAATGTAAATAACTAGAAAACAATGCGGAATTTTGAAAAAGTTTATCAGAGGTAATTTGTAGAAAATAAAATTGTCTACAAAATAGGTCCTATGACATTTTGTGATAAGACCGATAGTTTCGGTGGAAAAGTAAAAAGATCTCGAAATTTAATGAAAATTTGACTTCAAGCTTCAATGACTTTTGAACAGATGCATTTATCAAAAAATGATAAGAGACTTTTTTTGTAGAGCATTTAATTCTCTACAAAACTAGGTCTACAAAGTTTCCTACGACATAAAATATTTGAGGGAGAGCCATGAAAGTCGAATTTTGAATTTTTGAAATTTGAAATTCCCGCCATTTTTAAACGACCGATTTAACTCGTCTTTGAAATTGATCATGATTGCCCAAAAATAAATCAAGCTTCATTAAGATCTGCTCAGAACTGTGTGCTATCAATACCACAAAACTCCATATATATATATAAATACATATCATAAATTCTAATCTCTTTGAATCAATCAACTATTTTTTAAGAGCTTGACATAAAAATATAAATAACTAGAAAACAATGCAAAATTTTGAAAAACTTTATCAGAGGTAATTTGTAGGGAATAAAATTGTCTACAAAAAAGGTTCTATGACATTTTGTGATAAGACCGATAGTTTCGGTGGAAAAGTAAAAAGATCTCGAAATTTAATGAAAATTTGACTTCAAGCTTCAATGACTTTTGAACAGATGCATTTATCAAAAACTTATAAGAGACTTTTTTTGTAGAGCGTTCAATTCCCTACAAAATTATATCCTTAGCTTATCGATACAATGAACCATTGCCGGTATAAAATTCCAAATTTAAAATTTTTTTTCCATGTTATTCAAATGGGAAATAGAAAATAGTCGATTTTTTGAATGAGTCTAATGTATATACTTATATATAGATATAAATAAGAGATTTCTAAAAATCAGTAATAGATTGTTCTTATCATTTCTGATTACACTATCATATATAGATATATATATATAGCTACTAGATTCTCTGAAATTAATGTAATTTTTTATATATATTTTAATAATATACATAAATGTGCTTAAAAAAAAAAATAATTTTCTCAATCTCAAAACTATAGTATAAATACTTCATATAAAATATATGGATAATTTTTTTTTTGTCACAACAAAAAAAAAAAATATATATATAATTGCTTTTATATAAAAAAATATTATCATTAAGGGAAGTTACGCAAAAATACGAGGTTACATAAAAATATAAAAAAATTCCAGTTGATAATATAATATTGAGACAAACAATCTATTAAATTTACGATCAATTTACTTGTCATTTTTTTATCATGCATTTGTATGTGTGGCTATAACGCTTAATGTTAATAAAAAAAAAAAAAACACTTTAAATAAATGATTAATTATAAAATTAAATTATTATTTTAATAATAAATGTCTATATATAAAAGTATGTACTTAGTAAACTGTCATTGAGTTTAAGATAAAAAAAACTCAAGTTTATATGAGTCATATATATATATATATATATATATATATATATATATATATATATATATATATATATATATATATATATATATATGAAATTAATTCGATTTTCATTCGACTGAGTTTTTTCTTATTTTAAAGAGGAACTTCTTTTTCTTAATTAATATTTTGAACTCAAAAATTAATTATCTAATTAATTTTGAACAATTAATTTTTTTTTCAAATTCCCTACTCATTAACTATTTGAAATTTTTTCCTGTATGTTTATTTTCACTTTCACTTTCGATATCCGACGGGTGAATGAAATTTGAACGCGTTCAAAATAAATTTATTTTAAATTTCCCGGGTAAATATATTTGGTCGAAATTACGTTGAAACTATAGAATTTTTATTAAAAAAAGGCAAAAAATTGGCAAATAAATTGAGTAAGGGTTTCTTCAGCTATAGTATTTCTAAAAATTTTCAAGTTTTTGGCCATTTTTAGGTCTACTTTTCGGTCAAATTTAATTTTCGATCTTCTGTTCACTACCTAGACATTTTGTTGGCCATTTAACCCTTAACTATAAGAAAATAAAAAATATTAGTGATATTGAATTTAAAAAAAAAAAATTTTGACACAATGTAAATAGATAATTTTGATTGAAAAAAAAAAAAAAAAATTTGTAAGTAAACAAAAAAAAATCGTGGTACTTAAAATAATAAAAAACTATAAAACGTCATAAATAACATCATTAAATTGTCATTTAGTTAATAAATTAATTAATTACAGAAATTAAGACGTAAAAAAACTGTCGATTAAAAATTTTTGAAATACTTCGATGATTGACAAAATATCTATATTAATAACATGATCGATAATGATCATTAATTATTATAGATCTATATATAAGTACATATTCATACGTGTATTCATTAAATTTTTTTTTTTTTTTTTTTTTATAAACAATCTAGTATTATATATCTATGAAATTATATTATATAAAGTATGAAATAATGTCCTTAACAAATATAGGAGTGGCTTTTTCAGAGGATCGATTATAAAATGAAAAAAAAAAAAAACAGGTGACACAATAAAAAAATTCATTAAAAAAAAAAAAAGACAGGTTGCATGTTTACAATTTTTTAGATACAATATATATATATACATATATATAGGAAAAAAGGATTTCTTGACGCAATAAATTTCTACTTGCCTTGAAAATTTTCATACTGGTTAGCCGTATAATAATTTTTGAATTTTTTTTTCAAAACAATGGACTGTAAAAAAAAATATTTTTAAAAATTGCACTTATAGTTTTTAAAATTTTCTAAATGTGCATTTTTTTAGTTTTTTTTTTTTTATAATCGATTCATTAAAAAAAAATCCGAAAAATGTCAATTGTCTGTTAACTATGATACTGAAGTTAGTTGACGTCTAATAATTTTTGGATTTTTTTTTACCGATAAATTATTAAAAAAAAAATATTAAAAAAATTACACTTATAGTTTTTTAAATTTTCTACATGTGCATTTTTTTATTTTTATGTTTTTTTCACAATTGACGTTAAAAAAAAAAATTCGAAAATTGCAAATCGTCTTTTAACTTCAAAATCATAATTTTTTCATTATAAATTGAAAAAAAAAAAATTTTTGGTCGAAAACAAATTTCTAGCGGGCAATTTTTTTTTCTGAACTGTAAGCTTGAGTCACGAGAATTTGTCTTAGTCAAAGGAAATTTTTACTTTATTCAAAAATTCAAATTTTCAAAAAATTTTGTCGAATCAATTTTCACTTTCATACGAGAATTTTTTTTCTGTCTATATTACATTCATTGTTCATATCCATAAATAAATATATAAACATGTATATATTTATACATGTACTTTCGAATAGTACATAGTTCTACGGACGTAATATATAGTACACATAAACAAGCGCAATAATAAATGCGTTAATAAGAAACTATTGTACTTTGCGTCAATCAAAGTCCAGTAAAGGTCGCGTTGAAGCATAGAGACAGTAGGTAGTTTTCTTTGGTTGTAGTAATATATACCACTGGGTGTGGTATTTATACATATATGAGTCCCTGAACGTATATATGTATGATAAAAAAAATATGCGAAAATAAGCATAGCAGACGAGCTGAAAATAAAATAAAGAAGTAAAGTATAGCAGGAAGGCACGGTCGAGAGGGTGAGCTTGATTAAATGGTAGCCTGTCGTTCTCCAGTGTCCGAGGAATAGAAGTGTGACCACTCCCTTAAAACGACTCATTTTTTTTATATACATATACATATATATATACTTGTATACTAACTATACTGTTTATGCAGACAGGTATGATTTGAAAATTCGTGACAAATTAAAAATACGCGATCGATTTATTTTATCGGTGTCATATTTTTCCTTCGAGGTCCTTTGAGTTTTATTATTATATATATGTATATATTCAAAAAAATTATTACAGGAAAATTGATTAGAAAATTTTCATTAGAGCTGAAGAAGAAAATTTTATTTTTAGATTGGTAGCTGATATTATGTTAGATATTTGATAAAAGTAGAATGAATTTTTTTAATAGAAACGTTTTATGGATGATAGCAGTCAATGTGTGAAAAATTAATTAAGATGTCGTTTATCATCATTATATTACATTAGCTCGGTCAATGCCGTGCAGTGTAAGTGTGTAATATTTATAGATGACGACTCTTTCAACCAGTTTGAAAAGTTATTTTTGAATTTAGATATTGCATAGCTTAAAGCGCGAAAATGCTGGACTTGATACTGAAAGCCGACGTCCAATAATTTTGATTTTTTTTCGAAACAATACAGCCGAATGTCATAAGCCTGGAGGACAGGTAAATTTTTTTTGAAATTTCAGTCTTCCGTGCGTTTAGTTTTGATCTCGACTACTCGTTATAAGCCTGGGCATTTTATATCATTTTAAACGTCAAATTTACGTTTTGTCACATGCGCCAGTGCCCCGATTTTTCTAGTGCTTATAGCGCTAAAATAAATACTTATCTTTTTACACAAATAATAATTGTAATGTAAAAAATAATAATGACAACGGTATTAATGAAAGTAATAATAATAATAATTGTTATTGATCAACATAATGCTCAATAAAACTTTTAAATTGTAACAGAAGCTTTAATTGTAATTAACCATTACAATTATCGCCAATAAATAATATTTAACTTAATATTTATAAAATTATTATCCGCGAAAGATCGATAGTAAATTTTCATAATTAATTTAGATATTTTGTTCCTTCTGTTAGTTTATAATTTATGGAATTTTAACGGAAGCTTATAACGGAGTCTGCTACGAAACTCAAAAAAGTGGTTAAGGGTGCTGTTTGGACTCAGTACTTGCCGATTTAGGGGAGAAACATTACGGGCAGACATATGACGTAGTCGACTGTATGAAAAATTGCATCAGTATTTATATCAACCCTACAATATTATATTTTTCGATTAATTACAAAACAGCGGGAAAAAAATTCAAATATAGTCGACTCGTCATGAACCTGGTCTAGGAGACAGGGAAATTTTTTTTTAAATTTCAGTCTTCCGTGCGTTTAGTTTTGATCTCGACTACTCGTTATAAGCCTGTGTATTTTATATAATTTTAAACGTCAAATTTACGTTTTGTCACATGCGCCAGTGCCCCGATTTTTCTAGTGCTTATAGCGCTAAAATAAATACTTATCTTTTTACACAAATAATAATTGTAATGTAAAAAATAATAATGACAACGGTATTAATGAAAGTAATAATAATAATAATTGTTATTGATCAACATAATGCTCAATAAAACTTTTAAATTGTAACAGAAGCTTTAATTGTAATTAACCATTACAATTATCGCCAATAAATAATATTTAACTTAATATTTATAAAATTATTATCCGCGAAAGATCGATAGTAAATTTTCATAATTAATTTAGATATTTTGTTCCTTCTGTTAGTTTATAATTTATGGAATTTTAACGGAAGCTTATAACGGAGTCTGCTACGAAACTCAAAAAAGTGGTTAAGGGTGCTGTTTGGACTCAGTACTTGCCGATTTAGGAGAGGCTTATAACAGGTAATCGACTGTATTAAAATCAATTTTTTTTGGAGTGAATTTTAATCCGCGTTCACTCCTCAAATTTTTTAAAGTAGTCCTCATTTCTTATTTCTTACTCATTATATTTTTTTAAATTTATTATAATCATTATTATTTCATATTAACATTTAACTCTGACAGCAACGACTTTCCAGTCGCCTTTTCGTCTGCACCTGTTCGCTATTTCTGTACACTCACAAGTTTCACTTAAAATTTATTTGGTTGTTTTATCTGGTCACAAGTGACCATCAATCGCTAGGAAAAAATTAATTTTTTAATTCCAAATTCAAATTTTTATATCAGAGCATTCAACGGTATTTTTATTAACAGTGCCCATTAATTACTCCCTGTTCATTAAAACACTCATTTTTTTTTATGAGAAAATAGCAAGTAAATTATCAGGGCTTCTATAGTCTTAAATTTTTTCTCTAAACGCATATTAAAAAAAAAAAAAAAAAAAATACAAGCAGCAAGTTTTAGACTTGGAATTTTGTGTGTAAACACAATTGAAAAGAATGACTTTTTTTTTCCTCTAGTCACTGTAGAATTATCTTATTATAAGTAATCGCTTTAAAGTATTTTTGTTATCTAGAAAAAAAAAAAAAAACAATAATAATAATTGTAAATATAAATAAATAGTGAAAATTATTATTATATGTATTTATATTTTAATTAAAAATTAGAAAATTTAATCATTACTTAAGAAATATTTAAAAAATTATATATTAATAATTAATTTAAAATTATATATATACATATATATTTTCTCTTGACTTTCTCTTCATGTGTGCGTTCACTTGTTATGCTCGAAGAGATTATCATAAGATCTGCTTTATTGATGAGTTTATATTGCATACTATATATATATATATATATATATATATATATATATATATATATATATATATATATATATATATATATATATACATGTGCATTTTCAAAATTTTTTTTTTGCAACTCATTTGGTAAAAAAAAAATCCAAAAGTTTTCGATTGCCTATTAACTTATGATCCTGAAGTTAGCAGACAATTAACTTTTTCGAATTTTTTTTTTCAACAAATAAATTACAAAATTCAAAAACTAAAAAAATGCACATGTAGAAAATTTAAAAAACTACAAGTGCAATTTTTTAAAATATTTTTTTTTATAGTTCGTCCTTTTAAAAAAAAAATTCAAAAATTATTAGACGTCAGCTAACTTCAGTATCATATTAACTTCTGGATCATCATTCGCAGACGTTTGATAATTTTTGGACTTCTTTTCAAAATCCTAAATTATAAAAAAAAAATATTTTGAAAAATTGCACTTGTAGTTTTTTAAATTTTCTACATGTGCATATTTTTAGTTTTTTTTATTTTGTGATTTAGTTAATGAAAAAAAAATATACAAAAATTATTATACATTTCCTAACTTCATGATCATAAGAAATTTCCTGTCCCCTAAACCAGGCTTATAACGAGTCGACTGTATTAAAGATTCATATCTCTGTGAAATAAAAACGAGACTACTCCAAAATCACTCAAAAAAAAAAAAGAAATTCCCCATTTAGACCTTTTGCAAAGTAATTCTTTTTTCAAACCCCAAAACTCCAGTGAATTCAAATTTAAATAAAATCCGTAATCACTCCCGATTTTTTTACAGTATATATACATATACATGTACATATACATATATAAATTCTACTCACACTACAGTATATTCCTTTTACTTATTTATTTAAATTTAGTCTCGTCGCATTGACGCCAGGCTCTCTGGTAAACGAGGCGTGTCCTCGCGAACGACACGTCTTCGCTAATTGCAACCTGGCGAACGATTAATGCGTCGTATAAAAAAAAACACACACACACACGCAACCTACTGAAAAATGAGATAAAGTTTAGTATATATGGTATAGAGTAGCATTAACAAAATAAGTAAAAAGACAGTGAGTAAGTAGCAAATCCTCACGATCGTGCGAATCTTTAATACTGTTATTGTCTGAGCAAATAAGTGAAGACATTTCTGATTAATGGAGTTCCATTTTGTTTAGTGTTTTAATTGCAGTGTTTACTGAAAGCTATTTCACTCATACATTCATATATATATACTAGAGAAATATTACAAGACAATAAATTATAAGATCATACGAGGAAAGCTAATCAACAAATTATTTTTTTTTTTAATTACATATCAGGTCAAATCGGTTATCAATTGACCTCACATATTTTTTTACATGCGTTTATATAAATTTACCAAAATTTGAATTTGAAAATTTTTTAAAAATTCATTGCCAAGGTGACAAATTTTTTTTTTAATTACAGTAGTAATTAAATGCACAAACTACTTTAGTACCCACTCCCCACTGATACTTTAATTCCCGCGCATTTTTACCGGCTTTTTTAACCCCCCTCCTGACCATTAGTTAATTTTCTGACGCGCATGCGCAGTGACACGCGTTCATGAATAATTGCGTCTGCGCAATTGCAGTAAAAAAAAAAGTAAGAATGAAAATGAGTAAAAAAAGACAGATAGATCGAAGTAGTGGAAGATGAAGAGAGAAAATGTCTAGTGAAAGTGAGACAGAGGATTGCGCATCCCCCACTACGTCTACTGCGCAACTTTAGCTGCGCATACGCCTGCTGTCCGTCCCGGACAACCAACGGCGCTACGCGCAGCTCAGTTTGCGTCGCGCGGTCTTTTCATACGAATGTGTCTTCGTGTTACTTATTTGTATTACCATTACTGCCAACTCACTTTCCCTCTCGGCTCCGGTTCTTCTAAAAGTACTTTGACTCTTTCACTTGCGTCTTACACGCACACGGAGAGACATCGGCTAGTTTTACGTTATCGAATTTCATTTTATCTATGATTCAAATTCGAAATTTACAAAAAAAAATTATTCAAAAATATCTGTTATATTTTTTTTAAAATTAGTGATAATGTTCGTGATATTTTTTCCGCCTTTTTCTTTTTAATTTAAAAATTCAAAAAAAAAAACGTGGTCGAATTCCGTATTTTAAAATCAGTTTAATATTTCTCAAGGTATTTTTTAAATTTTTCTTATATTTTTTTTTATAAATATATATAATCGCGATAAGTGCATGTTTTTTTTTTTCAAATTTTTTTTGGTTATCCGGGATAGTGCGGTGATGAAAAAACGAAAAAGACAAGTCACGTTTTAAGTTTAACCTGATATTTAATTAGTGTTTTATTTTAAAATTTAAAATTCGCGCCAATAAATTTGAATTTAAAATTTATTTTTTTTCAATTTAATTAATTAATTATTTTTTTATTTTTTTTTGGGTAATAGTCGATGTGTAAAAAAAAATGATAAATCGCGTCGCGACTCGCCGGCGTCGAGACACCAAAATGGACGTCGGCATCGTCGATCTTTGTTTGACCGGCAGTTTATTTTATACTAAATTAAGAACGAGCGACAAAGAGGTTGAGAGAGAAAGTAACAAAAAAAAATATAAAATTTAAAAAAAGAGCAATTTATAATACGCGCGCGTAGTTTTTTTTCAAGACAGAATAAGACGAGTTTTAAAAAAAATATTTCAAGGTGAGTAAAAATTAATTCACTAACCTCGCAATCTGCTAGTCGCCATTTTCAATTAATTCACATCGTTTAATTAGTCATGCAACTGACTTATTTATTTAAATGCTAATAAATTACCTTGAGTTTTTTTATTTTTCATTTAAATTTGAATTCAAATTTAAATTCAAAATTTTACTGTGAGAAAAGCCGGTAGTCATCAATAAATAAATCGATATATTTATGAATAAATCTCGAAAAAAAGAATCGATTAGTTCCATGGAAAAATGGTTTCTCATAGAGGCAAAAATTCAAAATGGCGGGTAATTAAGCGATGATTTTTAGTTATTTTTGGTTTTATTTATTAAGAGATCGTTGTTGCTACCCGACAAAAATGAATTCGAGGAAAGTGAACAGAGGTCGTTCTTTAACATGTGAGGCTTCCGGTGGGTACCACGAGGGTCGCATGGCGGAATGTAATTCGGAAACAGCCGGCATGATCTTTTTAGCAGACTTGACACGCCCATCGGTCTCTTATATTTTATTTATCAGACAATTTGTTTAATTATTTTTCATATTTATATTTAAAGGATAGCCAACAATTTCGCGGTAAAAAATTTTTTTTTAAATTTAACACGTGTTACTCTCAGGTAAATTTGAATTTTTATTTTTATTTTTAAAATTCCCGCTATAAAAATTGAATTTTTTTTTGTAGAAAATTTTTTAAAATAAAACTAAAAATTTGGTTTTCAATTCAAAATTCAAAAAATTTAATGATACTAAAATTAGCCGTCTAATAATTTTTGTATTTTTTAAAAAAGGATAAAATATGAAAAAAAAAATATTTAAAAAAAATGCACTTATAGTTTTCAAAATTTCCTACATGTGCATTTTTTTAGTTTTTTTTTTTTTTAATTTGTCGAAAAAAAAATCCAAAAATGTATAATTGTCTGCTAACCAGGATCGGAAATTAGCCAGCGTTTAATTTTTGGATTTTTTTTAGATAAATTATAAAAAAAAAAATATTTGAAAAAATTGCACTTATAGTTTTCAAAATTTCCTACATGTGCATTTTTTTAATTTTAATTTTTTTTGAATTTATTCGTCGAAAAAAAAATCCTAAAATTTTCGAGCAAAAATTTTACTCTGAAATTTAAAAAAAATTTCTCGCTCCAAAATTTTTGGTCTTAAAAATTCTTAAAAAAAAAAAAAAAAAGATTTCTTGTATAAAAAATATAAGGATCCAACAAAACGGCCATCTTTCGAAATAAAAAAATAAATTAATGCTCATTATGGATATTAGAGTTTTTAAATTTGCATAAAGGCGGGATACGGTTGATACAACTGGTCGGGCGATAACGAGCGAGTGTTGCTCGATGAAATCCTCGCTCGTTATTTTTTATCTCTTTTTTTTCATCTTACATTTTTTTTATTCCTCATCTTTATTATAATTTTTTCTATCTCTTCCACATCAAAATTTTAAAAAAATTAAATTAATTTTCAAAATTCGTTTGATAAATTTCCAGTCATTTACTCGTTCGTACAAAATGTCTCATCACATTAAAATTTATAATTTTTAATGTGTAAATAAAAATAAAAGTTAACATGTCTCGATACAGTGGTTGGGCCTTAACTTATTTTAAAATTTTATTTTTCTTATCCATGACGACACCTGCATGTAAATGCGGGTATTATTCGGCGTTTGAATATTTAAAAGTAAAAAAAGATTTAAGCAATAAGTGGGGAAATATTGGAGGGGAAAAATATGGTGGCGGTGGAGAACAAGAAGAAGAAGAAAAAGAAGAAGAAGAAGAAGGAGAATATAAGAGATTCAGACGCAGCATGTCTACGGATCAGGTCTCCATGATGGCGTTTATTTATTACCAGTATTAATACCAAGACTCGTAGAGCTGGTCGGTGATTACATAAAACTTGTCTCCGGTTTTAGTTTTTTTTTTTGGTTGAATAAAAAAATTTTATCCGATAGCTTTCTGTTACGTTTCGTCTAGACATTAAACAGTGATGTGATTTTTTTTTTTTTTTAAATTAATATTCAAATTTTGATCGTTTCCTTATGGAATTTCTTCGAGTGTTTTAATTTTTGAATTTTATTTTTTATTCATTGGTGAGGAATTTTGAATTCTGGAGGATTTGTGATCAAGACAGGATTTCATCAAACGGAGTATCTGTTCACATCTTACCGGGCAGCATTAGATTTAGTTTAGAAATTTCTAATACTGTCAGGTAAAGATGTCGTCAGGGTTCCGAGATCTACAGAAATTTAATGTATTTTATTTTATTTAGAAAAGATTTTTTGTTACTGTAAGTTGAGCTCAGAGATGGATGTAAAAAATTATTTAATAAAAGGAGTGAGGAAATGAGAGGTTGAAATGTAAGTTGACTCTATTGACGGTAAATTTTATTTTATTTAATGTGATACTTTGGGGAATTTTTAAAAATTGAAATTTTATGCAGAAAAAATTTTTAGTAATTGGAGTAATAATTGGATTTTGAATTTTTAAATTTAATTTTATGTCAAATTCTTAGAAAAATTTATCTAATTTTTTGTACTTGTCGATAATTGATTTTTTCAAATTTTTAAATCCAAAAAATGAATGATATTGAAGTTAGTCGACGTTTAAGAATTTTTGGAGTTGATTAAAAATTATAAATTATTAAAAAAATAATTTTTGAAAAAATTGCACCTGTAGTTTTTTAAATTTTCTACATGTGCATTTTTTTATTTTTTTATTTTTGTAATTAATTTGTTGAAAAAAAAAATCTCTAAATTTTTAATTGTCGGTTAACTACAGAATTATAGTCAGCAGACGTTTAATAACTTTTGGAATTGATTAAAAATTATAAATTATTAAAAAAATAATTTTTTAAAAAATTGCACCTTTAGTTTTTTAAATTTACTACATGTGCATTTTTTTATTTTTTTATTTTTGTAATTAATTTGTTGAAAAAAAAAATCCCAAAATTTTTAATTGTCTATTAACTTCAGAATTATAGTCAGCAGACGTTTAATAACTTTTGGAATTGATTAAAAATTATAAATTATTAAAAAAATAATTTTTTAAAAAATTGCACCTTTAGTTTTTTAAATTTACTACATGTGCATTTTTTTATTTTTTTATTTTTGTAATTAATTTGTTGAAAAAAAAAATCCCAAAATTTTTAATTGTCTATTAACTTCAGACTTATAGTCAGCTAACATTTAATGACTTTTGGAATAGATTAAAAATGATAAATTATAAAAAAAAAATTATTTGAAAAAAATGCACTTGTAGTTTATTAAATTTTCTACATGTGCATATTTTTAAAATATTTTTTTTGTAATTAATTTGTTGAAAAAAAAATGAATAAAAAAAAATTAGGAATTGTCTACTGACTTCAGGATCATAAAAACGATTTTAAAAAAAAAAGTTTGAGTAATAAAGTAACTATTTTTATTGAATTTCATCATCTGTAGAAATTATATATATATAGGTATATATATAAGAATGCTAATTTATGAACGAATGAAAAAAAAAGAAGAAATTTTCTAAATAAAAAATGTATATAAATATAAAGTGATACGTTGCCATCTTTATATTCTCGAGCTAACGCATAGCACAGCTAGAATAGATAATAAAAAAAAAAAGAAAAAAAGTAAAAACGAACATAAGTAAGAGTACGGAAGGCGTTAAAACAGACATGAGACGACTGTACGACATAAAGTCACCAGTCATCGTCTCGACTCACTGTAAACTTTTCGTATTTCAATGGCGACAAGGCGCTCGAAACGAAATTTGGACCATGGCCAGACATGCCTACGTAAAGTTATCTTTAAAAAAAAAATATATGTATATATTTATATAAAGAAATAAAAGGAATTTGAGAAGAGAATAAATAATGGCTGAGTCGGATCTTAACTTTGGTTTCTTATATTTTAAATATAAAATATATTTAAGTATACCCGTTATAAGCCTCTTTTTAATCGGCAGCTGAGTCCAAACGGCACCCTCAACCACTTTTTTGAGTTTCGTAGCAGACTGTTATAAGCCTCCGTTAAAATTACATAAATTATAAACTAACAGAAGGAACAAAATATTTAAATTAATTTTGAAAATTTACTATCGATCTTTCGCGGATAATAATTTTATAAATATTAAGTTAAATATTATTTATTGGTGATAATTGTAATGATTAATTACAATTAAAGCTTCTGTTACAGTTTAAAAGTTTTATTGAGCATTATGTTGATCAATAACAATTATTATTATTATTACTTTAATTAATACCGTTGTTATTATTATTTTTTCCATTACAATTATTATTTGTGTAAAAAGATAAGTATTTATTTTAGCGCTATAAGCACTAGAAAAATCGGGACACTGCGCATGTGACAAAACGTAAATATGACGTTTACAATTATATAAAATACACAGGCTTATAACGAGTAGTCGAGATCAAAACTAAACGCACGGAAGACTGAAATTTCAAAAAAAATTTCCCTGTCCACCACTCTCTTAAATTTGAAATAGTGAAAATAGTGACTATTCACTGTTCGCTAGTGAAAAGTATGTCACTAATTCAAATAGTGGTATACTTTTCACTAGCATTAAGTGACTATTCACTGCCAAATAGTGATTGTCACGTGATTTTCACTGATTCGAATTTAAAGAGCAGGCTTATGACGACTGAACTAATTGGAAACTAATGTTCAAATTTTGAAATCTGTCAAAAAACAAATTTTGATTTAAGTCTCAAATTTCTCGATGAGCGTTTCGAGTACTAATTTAGAATTTGAAGACTGACAACACCCGTGTAAAATAAATTCGTTCCAAAAAAGTTCGAGTTGTTAAATTTATCGGCTGCCCAATTTCAAAACACAGTAACTGACAAAAAAAAAATTTTTGAAATATGCATTGAATTAAGTTCACGAGCTCCATTCGAACTAAAAACACTAAAAAATCAATTTTGAAAAATTTTTCAGTCTCTGTGTTTTGAAATTGGACAGCCGTTATAAATTTGAAACACATTAGAACTTCAAGTGGATTTTTTTTTTGAAATTTTCTAAGCAATTGTACAAAAAAAAATTAGTAAGAACTTTCTACAAAGTTCCCGTTTAAAAAATTCAAAATCTGTTTTTGAACTTTTTCGAAACTAGGGTAAAATGTAGTAAAAATTCGCTTTTATAAAGTAGTAGATACATTTTTTTTTATTTAAAATTTACTATAAAAATTACAGAAGTTCAAAAAAAGTTTCACTTAAAATTCTAACCTGTCTCAAATTTAGAAGTTCCACATGAACTTTTTTGGAATTTTTTTTACACTGCAGTATAGAAAGTTATCTTAGTTAAGCCCTCAAAGTAGTCATTACGACCCATTTTACCCCTTTGAGGACTAAACTCAAATAACATAATCTGGATTAGTCTCAAAATACTCAAAACACAGGAATAATTTTATCAAAATTTGAATCTCAAAAATCTCATTCGACATATTCTCTCCCCTCTTTTTTTCTATCCAAAATTTTTAAAATTCCATACTATAACTTCTGAAGACGAAACTCAAAATTGTTTTTTGACCCATGTCATTAAAATTTAATTAAAAAAAAAAATTATGCTGTATTAAAATATGCGCTACAATTATTATTAAAATATATATGATTTACTTTCCTACATCAATTTTCTGGTTGTTAAATCTCATTAAATTGCAACATAATTGTCATACATTTTTATACTTTGTTACTCATTGATTTTTTTGATTTAATTATTCATTAAAAAAAATGTAACTCAAAATTTAAAATAAAATGATTCAAATAAATGAACTACTTTTTTTTCCATTTACTTTTTGTAAAATCAGATATGCGATTATTTATAACGAACATTATTTTGTATTCGCGTGACAAAAGTTTACATGAAGCGGAAAAAAAATTCCCAGAATCGTGTCGCGGTCGTTGCGTAGGCATACATTTATATATATTTTATAAAAGTAGTAAAAAAAAAAAAACAACTTGAGACATCCATACATATAATACCCTCATACTCAACAATGTCCTTCATAAAGCGAATTAACTTTCTTATTCTCCATTTTGGTGCGCGTCGAGTTCTCGAGGTATCGTACGACCCTATTATTGTTTTCTCACTTGACTTTGAGCTTGAATTTGTTTTATTACGAGGGTTGGTTCTGTATAATTAATATATAATACAGGATCTTAAGGAATTAACTGATAAATAAAAATTCCATAAGCAATATATATATGCTTATATAAATATATATGTATGTACTATAATGTAAGAAATTTTGTTATGATTTTTGAATTGAAAAACGGAATTATATAAAAATATATCTTGTTTGATTTTTTGAATTTTGAGCGGGATTTAAATTCAAAAATTTTGAAAATAGTATTGACTTTTCTTTTTACAAAAATCTGAATTTGTTTTTGATATTTTGAGTTTATTAGTCTTACTATGAAATTTTTGATTTTTCAAAAAAAATTTTATACTGAAAAAAAATAATTTTTTTTGGAAAAAAATTTTTATTCACTCCAATAAATTTTTTTCCATTTCAGATTGAAAACAAAAATTTTCTTGAGGCAAAAAAAAATTTCTTGCGTTGAAAAAATTTTTTTGTCCAATTCAAATTTAAAATAATTTTCGCGCCAAGAAATTTTTTTTTCTGTACAAATTAAAATTCAAATTTTTAATTGAATATTTCGTGATTTGAATTTTTGATATTTATCATTTTGAAATTTTTAAAAATAAGTTGATTAATATTCTATATTTTTGATAAATTTGAACTTCAATGACTTCAAGTAATTTCCTTTAAATTTTAAATAATTGGTTTTGAATTTAAAAGAAAATTTTAAACAGTAAAAGAATATTAAATTCGTTACTAAATCTGAGACCGGTGAAACTTGGCAGTTATACTTATAACTACGCTTACCACGTGCTTCACAGCCATACTTTACGGCCGTTAAATTTTTTTTTTATCATCAATTTTCTCCGTTGAAATTTATTATCAACTAAAATGATTAATGATTACACTTAACAAACAACAAATCAAACAAAAAAATCAACATGTACATTCAGACTTTAAATTTATGTTACAATATATGTTAGTAAACTCTAAAGTTTAAATTTAAATCAAAGTAAATTTAAAATTGAAAATTTCTGCAGACTACAAAAAATTCAATTTTATTTTTTTTAAATAGAATTTTGGATTCCTTGATAAGACGGTAGAACATAAAAATGAGTTTTAAAAATAATTGCAACGGGACTAAAAGTTTAGTCAGATCTCAAAGTACAAAACAGACAATTTTGAACTCAAAATTACTAAGCCTAATTTATTTGAATTTTAAACTCAAAATATCTCAGTAACTATCGAGTTTTTTGAAAAATTACAAGATACGTTTTTTGTAGGAAATTTAACGCGCTACAAAAAAGGTCTCTTACAATTTTTCAAAAAACTCAATATTTATCGAGATAACTTCAAAAAACCAATCATACTTTTTATAACTTTCAAATTTTCGCGGGAAAATTTTGAATAATAATTTGAACGACAACTATTGAGTTTTTTAAAAAATTGCAAGACACCTTTTTTGTAGGAAATTTAACGCGCTACAAAAAAGGTCTCTTGTAATTTTTCAAAAAAACTCAATAATTACCGAGATAATTCCAAAAAACCAATCATACTTTTTCATAATTTTTAAATTTTCGCGGGAAAAATTTGAATTTCATTTTTTAAAGTAAATACATTTTTTTAACAAGTTCTCCTGTAATATAGTACAAAATTTAGTGTAATACATTAAAAATGACCAAAGTCATAGTTATTAATATAAAAGTTGAGTATTACCCCGATTAAATTTATAAGAACTAACTATTAAACCAGAGCCCGATAATAAAATTTATTAAAATAAATTGACTCTTAAAGAGTAGGAGAAATGAAGGAAATAAGGCGCGATGTGGATTAATATTCGTGGCATGTAATGTACGATACGGATGTCGAGTCGTCGACTTAACTTTCAGGGACGATGGTACACAAAATAAAACTGGTTGGTTCGTTGGTAAGTTTAGTTGGTTCATTCGTGCTGTTCTTATGCCTTTACACATACATATGACCATACACACATACATATGTATATGTATCTTCCCCTATACTTGTGCAGCACACGACATTCTAGTGTGTGTTCATACATATATGTATATATAATATAAAAAATAAAGATTTCAAACGAACCAATAGTATTTCGGCAGTATGGTATAGAAAGCTCACTACCAGTCCACACAATATGTAGCATAAAGTATGAACACACTATTACAAGCTCACCATTACCACCCGTCGAGCCTAACGATCATACCAAGTTCGATGAGCTCCCAACGATTCGTTTCGCCGCGGGTCGCTTTATTTCATGCTATAAGACTTGCCCAAATTGCTAGCCCACTTGGTTCAACAGTTGACAAACTTAATCGATATGATAAATAAAAAAATAATTCATCGAAAAAAAAATTGTAGAAAATTAAATATTTGCAAAATTTCTACTTTTGAAACTGTTGAAATTTCGGTATTTTTGAGACGAAAGTTCAGTTTTCGCACTAAATACTCTGATTTTCCCGTGCATGTGTAAGGAAACGGGCAAAATGGAATGTTTGAAAAATTTTTTTTTTCCAAAATTGATTTTAATAGTCTGTGAAAAGCATTTATTCTGAAATTCAAACTAATCAACTTTTTTTGAACTGAAAATTTAATGGAAAAATTATTGAGCATGCATGAAAAATTGTAATATACGAAAAAAAGTTGAAAATCAGTTTTATCTGACCGTATTTTGCACTGAAAAAAATTCTAATATTTATTACTTTTAACGGAGTCAAAAAATGATTTCAGAAAAACATGTTTTTCCTGAAATTTTTCATTGGATGTATTCTCAAAAAATACACAGCGAAAACAACTTTTAGAAATTTTGTATTTTCTTCTCATAAAAATTTATGCTATTGAATTTTCAATCTATTACATTTTCGTGCAAAAACTTGAAAATTTCATGAAAAAATTTTCATTGCCGCAAATAAATTTCAATTTTCTGTCAAAAAAAATGTTTACAACTTTTCTGGCTGTGGTCTGTTTTGCCCGTCCGGGAAAATTTTTTCATGGTGAAATTTGGTTTAATTTTTTCAAAGTCAAAAAAAAAATTCCCCACCTAATTTTCATTTCGTATCAAAAAAATTATTTTTTAATAAAATTCAAATATTTCAGTAAATTCTTTACGCAATTTTTGAAGCAGTATTCAGCAAAAATATTACATAGTTTGTAGCAACTTTGCAAATTTTTCGCGGCCATTTGTCGTGGATTATTATCACTCTGTTTAATATTAAGAGCCCGAGTGTAGGATCATATGAAAAGTACTCAGTAATAAAGTACAGTCTGTATTATATCAGTAACTGCGAATAAGCAAACCATAGTACGAGCGAAAAAGACACAAAGCATGGTAGATTATAAGTAATGAATACTTGCAGTGGTTTAAATTAAATTAAAGAGCATCAGATGATAGGGACTAAAGATATTTTTTTCCATAGTTAATTTAAGTCTGCCTAGATCATTATATAGCCGGAAAATATTATCCTATGCAAGCAATTTCATCGTTACTTGGCAAATTTAATGCCGGTATTAACGAGAAGCAAAACAGTACAAGAGGCTACAAGAGTCTACATGCCGGTTTTGAATCTTTATTGCGACAAGAGGTACGCATTTATGTTAAACAATCTCTTTTCCTTTTCAAACTTTTCTACCTACTTGTTTTCACATCCTTGTCTGTAAATGTAACTAATTCTAGCCAACTATTTGCCGACTTGTGTGTATATTACACGTGTGTGTAGTTACATGTGGACATAATTTATGCATGTACTGCAATTGCACGTGTATTATAGTATACAAAGGCTGCGGTTATCTTCCGTGATCGCGAGAAGGTAACCCACGACCTTAACGTTGTTGTACAGAGTCAAAAGTGACGACGAACATGAGTTTAGATTCAATCGTTTTTAACATCTTATTGAACTGTTATCAATAATTTATGTATTGAATGGTAATTTTTTATCAATAAGACCCGCATGAAAATATATATGGTAAACATATATTAAAAAATATATGTTACAGATATAAATATATATGTGACAATACATGAAATCATATAGAACTATATATAGATTTTGGCTGATTTTATTATATTTCTATATATGTTTGCTCTTATATGATTTCATATATTTTCGTATAACTTCAATATATTATTTATATATTTGAAAACTTATAATTTTAATATATGAAAAAATAAATGTTATTTATATATGGAAACAAATAAGAATACATATATAATTCATCATTATATGCCACGATATATGTACCATGTATTTAACTTTATAAATTTTTGTATATTTTTCGATATATAGAAGCATATAAGTCTCCACATATATGTAAGAATAAATAAAATCTATTCTTTTCTGTCTTCCTCTCTCTGTTATAAGATTCAAACATTGTGTTCAGAATATATATGTGTGCTAGCTTACAAATTTACATATATAATTATCAATATATGTAATACATATATGTGCTAACTTATAAGTTTACATATATGATTATAAATATATATAATACATGTATTAACTTATAAACTTACGTATGTAATTAATTATATTTAAACTTAGTATATTATATATAAGAAAATATATATCGTTTTCGCCACTTATATGCTCCCATACTGATTATATATTTTTCTATATAT
The DNA here is from genome assembly GCA_030273425.1 of Microplitis manilae. Lineage (NCBI taxonomy): Eukaryota > Metazoa > Arthropoda > Insecta > Hymenoptera > Braconidae > Microplitis > Microplitis manilae. Next base: position 24,343,801 of record CP092727.1, read on the forward strand.
ATTTATCATATATGGTATTTTCATGCGGGGAAAATTACTGGTATTTTAAAATCAGTCAAAATTATTTGCGACAATTATTTTTAAATTCTAATTAAAATGCGCGCGTAAATTTAAATTTAAAAAATTAAAGTACAAAAAGTAATTTTTAGCGAGTTATTTTTTGAAAGAAATATAAAAATTTTTTAAAAAGTTAATCACAAAAAATCTCAATTTCTTCAGTAAAAAAATTACTCGATTTAAAATTACCTTCGACGAATCTTTTGTCGCGGGAACGACCTTTAAATTTAAAAAATGTCCCAAGGACAATTAACAAAAAAATTGCGCAGTTTTTTTTTGCCTCAACAAATTATTATTTTTTACTAGAATTTTTCGCAAGTACATACATATTTTTAAAATTTTTCTAACAAAAGATATGTTAATTTAAATAAATATAATATGTAATAAAGATTTAAAAAGTGGACTATATGCTGCGATGGAAATAAACTGATACATTCATTCTTCCACAGAAGAGCCAATAATTTATACACTCCGGTTGCCCGGTCGTATCACTCTCGTCGCGAGAGCGGCTTAAACGCTTCGGTAATTTCGTTTAATGACTCGTAACGAGCGTCGCTTGCAATCTACATACTGTTGGCTCTTCAGGACATGATGCGCGAACAGTGAACTTGACCGAGAATGTAAATCAAATGGGCTAAAAAATGGCAATAAAAAAAAATCACCAACTTCAATTAAACATTTTTTTTGCTGACCAAATTTATCATCGATCCCTTCATGAAAAAAATAATTAACAAATATCAATTATTTTTGTTTTTAACAAGATTGTTAAAAAAAAATTGATCTGTAAAATATATGAGAAAATTTCAAGATAACATGGAAATTTTTTCCATACATCAGAATTTTTATTGAAGTGACGTATTAATGCTCACTTACGAGTTAATATGTCACGTGGTTCATTCAAACCTAGAATGAACGGAAAGAGCCGAATATTTCCGGACGTACTCGAGTTTGAGAGATTTTTTTATAAAATTGCTGTGCTGAGTAATAAAAAGTATAGAATGAAGTTTGAATTTTAAAATTTATGTTGATTAATTTTTTATTGTACGCGGAAAAAAATAATTGGTAGCCGCTACCAATTAATTTTTTGCAGCAGCTACCGAAAAAAAAATCGCTAACTGCTACCAAACAAATTGGTAGTTGTCACCGAAAATTAATCGGTAGTGGCTACCAATTATTTCGGTAACTGTAACAGAAATAATCAGTAGCGGCTACTGAAAAATATTCAGTAGCAGCTACCGAAAAATAATTGGTAGTGGCTACCAAAAATTAATTGATAGAGACTACTGATTAATTCGGTAACTGTAACAGGAATAATAGGTAGCTTCTACCAAAAAATATTCAGTAGCGGCTACTGAAAAAAAATCGGCGCTACCGAAAAAATTGGTAGCTATTACTGAAATTTAATCGGTAGCAGCTACCGATTATATCGATAACTGTATCAGAAATAATCAGTAGCGTCTACCGAAAAATATTCAGTAGCGGCTACCGAAAAATAATTGGTAGCGGCTACCAAAAATTTATCGATAGAGACTAATGATTATTTCAGTAAGTGTAACAGAAATAATCAGTAGCATCTACTGAAAAATATTCAGTAGCGGCTACTGAAAAAAAATCGGCGCTACCGAAAAAATTGGTAGCTATTACTGAAATTTAATTTGTAGCAGCTACCGATTATATCGATAACTGTAACAAAAATAATCAGTAGCGTCTACCGAAAAATATTCAGTAGCGGCTACCGAAAAATAATTGGTAGCGGCTACCAAAAATTTATTGATAGAGACTAATGATTATTTCAGTAAGTGTAACAGAAATAATCAGTAGCATCTACTGAAAAATATTCAGTAGCGGCTACTGATTATTTTTTCCGTGTAACTATGTACTATAAATTTTACTATAGTCATAGTAATTTTTGTCCTATATTTATGTCAATGTCCGCCAGGTGGCCAACATGGACCGGCTTTACTATGACACCATAGCATTTTAAACGAGAATTTTCCCGTGTTATATATAATAGTAAAAATAGTTATTCTTAAGACTATATTTTAATAAAATTTTAGTAAAACATATTTTAATTTTCAAAAATACTGAGGTATCCTAGAAATTTTTGCTACAAAATTCTCTGTAGTCACAAATTTTTTTTAAATTTCTAGATAAATTTTTTACACAACGTCATATTATATACTTTATATGAAACATACTTCCGTTAAAATTTATACTGCTATACAACCATGACTTGTCTTAACTTATTTTCTGTCACATGGCCCTTTTATATACTTTAATATAAGATAATAATGTATTTGCCGAGTATGCAGACGGATGTAATGTAAGCCATTAAAAAAAAAAAAAAAATTTACGGTCATTGAAGCCAAACATTTTTTAAAAAATAAGATTATTAAAATTTAATTCATTAGTAATACAGAAAATTTGCACACTGCAATAATTTTCTCGCAGTACCGTACGAATAAATTTGAAAAAAATCCTAGAAAATTTATAAAAAATCTGGCGTGAAAACGACGAAATATATAATAATGGAATATAATAAATATTAAGAATAATGTTAAGATGAAGGGTTGGATTAAAAATTCCTGGTTATAAGATACAATTAGTGAATATTGTCTGGTTAAGATCCATATGGTAACGTATGCTTAAGTAAAGAACCCTCAGCTCCTGCACTATGAAAATAAAATTTAAAAAATTAAAAAAAGACATACTTGATCGTTTTTGTTAATGCAATGCTCTGGTAAATGGGTTTGGTTCACCAGGCCAAGTGGTAAAGACACGTGTGAAACACATGCGTTTTCGCTCCGGGAGTCCAGCCCCTCGTCCTTTTCATATATATAAATGTATGTATATATATATAAATTTTTTTTTCTTCACATAGTCCGTAATGTGTAGTCCACTACACAAATATTCATTCTGAGACCCAACTTTTCCTTTCTTTATTTCTTTACTTATGCACCCGGCGACCGGCATGTCCACTGATACTTTCCTTCCTGCTTTACTTAATATTTTGTAAAATCATTCAATATTTAACTTATTGCCACAAGGTTTCTTGACAATATATATAGTCGAGGTCATAAGCCTGGTGGACAGGGAAATTTTTTTTTAAATTTCAGTCTTCCGTGCGTTTAGTTTTGATCTCGACTACTCGTTATAAGCCTGTGTATTTTATATAATTTTAAACGTCAAATTTACGTTTTGTCACATGCGCAGTGTCCCGATTTTTCTAGTGCTTATAGCACTAAAATAAATACTTATCTTTTTACACAAATAATAATTGTAATGTAAAAAATAATAATGACAACGGTATTAATAAAAGTAATAATAATAATAATTGTTATTGATCAACATAATGCTCAATAAAACTTTTAAATTGTAACAGAAGCTTTAATTGTAATTAATCATTACAATTATCGCCATTAAATAATATTTAACTTAATATTTATAAAATTATTATCCGCGAAAGATCGATAGTAAATTTTCATAATTAATTTAGATATTTTGTTCCTTCTGTTAGTTTATAATTTATGGCATTTTAACGGAGGCTTATAACGGATGTCTGCTACGAAATTCAAAAAAGTGGTTAAGTGGAAGCTGTTTGGACTCAGTAACTGCCGATTGAGGGGAAGAAACTTTTGACGGGTAGTTGACTATATATATATATATATATATATATATATATATAGCAGGTCCTCAACGGTTATAAATGAGGGATGTGACATCTTATGGGAATTTTTTTTTAAATTTTCCTTCATGCTACTGAAAGATGAAGGAAAAAAAGAACATTTTTATTCCACGCCCACTTGTCTAACTAAATTTTAGAATTTAAATGTTTTTTTTTTCTTTTCATTATTTCAGAAAAAATTTTTTAAAGACAAAACACTTTTCATATTTCTCTCATTTTTAAATAAAAAATTAATTGATTTTTTTTGTAAATAATTAAATATTTTTAATCATTTTCTCACATTCACCCTTATGGTAATTTGACATCAAAATTTTTAAGAAAACAAAAATTGTTAGAAAATTTGAATTTTTTTTAAACTTTCAAAATTTAAAATTCAAAAATTTCTTGCAAAAATTTCCATAATTATTTTCACAAGCTAATGAAATTTATATTTTATTTTAATCTTAATAATTTTTTTTTATTTATCAAAAATTAAAATTAAAAAAATTTCTATGATTTTTCAAAAATTCATTTTTTAAATTTTGGAGCCAAATTTTTTTTGAATATTGTCACGAAAAAATTTTGTATTAAATTGACACATACTCATTTATATATATATATATATATATATATATATATATATATATATATATATATATTACGTATATATATTTTACACATATTCCGTATCAAAATTTAGATCTATGACTTATCAATGAATCATCATATTTTAGTGATGTCGAGGCTCTTAAAGCTTCTCACGATGACTCTATTTTTATTTTCTGATAAACAAATATATAAATAGTGGCAACTACTTAACGATAAATTGATGACAAGTAAATATTCCGTAATCTTTTAGATAAAAAAATACGATATGGTGTTTTTTATTCTTTAATTAACCAATGTATAGATAATTATATCTATTGTCAAAGATAGATAATATAAATTTATAAGATAAACTTTTTCTTATCATAAATTCAATTTAAAAAAATACTTTATTGTATTCCGTAGAAAAAGTGGTTTGAAAAAATTCAAATTTATTTTTTAAATTTTATTTTAATATTTATTTAATCATTTTCAATTCAAACTTGTTCCCTAGTTTCGAGTATCACTAGCGGTTTTGCGGCTCTGTTCTTAACCGCGAAATGAATCAGCCATGAGAAAAAAAAAATAATAATGTAATAATTCAAAAATCATTTAATGAAACAAAATAATTTTACTGTTCAGGCTGATTTCATAATAGAAGTCGAGTTTTTTTGCAGAAAATTAAAAATTAAATTACTACGCCAAATTAAATTCCTAAATTTGAATATTCCCGCCGGTTCAAAAATTTGTATATTCATATATATACTTGAAATTATATATTTTGTTATTGTAATAGTGCTCATATTATTCTAGGCAATAATTACTTTGACCGTTTTCAAGATGATAGAAATCGGTTCATTAGTTTAAAAATGGCGGGAATTTCAAATATTTTAAAAAATCAAAACTTAATTTTCGCGGTTTGTTTAAAATAATTTTTTAACAAAAATAAAAGAGTTTTTTTGCAGAAAATTTATCGGTGACAGAAAAAATTTTGCTGCCGCCAAATTAAATTACTAGATTTGAATATTCCCGCCGGTTCAAAAATTTATATATTAATATATATATTTGAAATTATATATTTTGTTATTGCAATAGTGCTCAGATTACTTTAAACAATAATTACTTTGACCGTTTTCAAGATGATAGAAATTGGTTCATTAGTTTAAAAATGGCGGGAATTTTAAATTTTTGAAAAAATCAAAATTATCAACTTTCGCGGTTTGTTTCAAATAATTTGAAAAATGTGTTTTTTAACTCCTAAAAGGCACGCCTGTAAAATATGTCATGTGTCATAGTGACATTTTTACGCCAGCGGGAAAAAATGTCCAGGATGAGTTTTCAAAATTAATCTCTAAATAAAATCTACAGATTTCTTTTTTTTACAAACAAAAATCTCGAGATTTTTTCATCAAAAAATGAAAAAAAAATTTTGAGTAAAAATGCCACTAGTGTCATTTGAGATATGAAATCCAAATTTTGAACTTAAATTATATATATTTTTCAAATTGTTTCTGTCATAAAATTTTTTTGTATAAAAAAAGTAAAATTTTGAGAATTTTATTTTTGAAAATTTCTTGGTGAATAATTATAATATTTTTGAAAAATGTACCAGTAAAATATCGACCTGTAGTCAATTTTTTTGAATTTTCCACTTCAAAAATTAAGATTTTCAAAAATTAAAAATTTTTCAATTTTTTTTTTTGAACTAAATTTTGGTTTCCGCGTAATAATTTTTGAATAATGTCAATTTTTTATTAATTTCAATAAATTTACTTTCAATTTTGGCTTCCAGGCGGCGCTTTTTACAAAATCATGTTTTTGTCTCATAAAAGCCAAAATTATATATATTCAGTCTATTTATGTATATACCCACATCGGATATTTTTAGCCTGTACCCCAAGATCGGTGCTCGAATTTCCGTCCAGAATCTTTAAGAACGAAATTAAAATATCCTTCAGACAGAGAATGTATGAGAATGGTACTGAGAAAACATTAAATTAATAAATAACAGTAAGAAAAAAAAAATTATAAAATGAAGTAACGTGAGCGGTAATAAAGATGGAGTAGCGAGAAACGAGCGATGTAAAATAATGATGATGTGGCTTTTGTGCCAACAGTTGCTAATCAAATACAAGTGTCTGCCAGGTGGAATTTTAAATAATAAGTATATCAATTTTAATACTTTATTATTTATTTTAAATAATCTTAAAGTGACTGTTTAATAGGTTGATAGTAATTTCAAGTAAGTCCGACATTATATATATTATTATTATATATAATAATATATCAAAATTTTCAAATTTCTTTATAATGGCTTTGATTAAAATTAGTATGAAAATTTACTCGAGAGAAATTTCTTGCACTAAAAAATTTGTTTTCGCATGAAAATATATATGGTAAACATATATTAAAAATATATGTTACAGATATAAATATATATGTGACAATACATGAAATCATATAGAACTATATATAGATTTTGGCCGATTTTATTATATTTCTATATATGTTTTCTCTTATATGATTTCATATATTTTCGTATAACTTCAATATATTATTTATATATTTGAAAACTTATAATTTTAATATATGAAAAAATAAATGTTATTTATATATGGAAACAAATAAGAATACATATATAATTCATCATTATATGCCACGATATATGTACCATGTTAACTTTATAAATTTTTGTATATTTTTCGATATATAGAAGCATATAAGTCTCCACATATATGTAAGAATAAATAAAATCTATTCTTTTCTGTCTTCCTCTCTCTGTTATAAGATTCAAACATTGTGTTCAGAATATATATGTGTGCTAGCTTACAAATTTACATATATAATTATCAAAATATGTAATACATATATGTGCTAACTTATAAGTTTACATATATGATTATAAATATATATACTACATGTATTAACTTATAAACTTACGTATATAATTAATTATATTAAAACTTAGTATATTATATATAAGAAAATATATATCGTTTTCGCCACTTATATGCTCCCATATTGATTATATATTTTTTCATATATGTTTATCATATATGGTATTTCCATGCGGGGAGCTTTTAGGAAAATATTCTGACTATTTTCGAATTGAGTTCCGTGTTTGCATGTGTGATACACATGTGGACATGTGTGTGTTTTGTAATTTTTGAACCGACCAACCGATTTGGATCTTCAAGGCGGCATTTGAAGTGATTTACTAATTCCCAAATTCTGTGAAAAAAATACGATACTGTGAGGGACAGTTTTGGACTAGACAGGGTCAACCGTTTTCCAGATTTTTCCATGGAATGCAAGAAAATTGCAGTTGGAACTTTTTTTAAAAGTTTACTTCCATTACGAGCTACATTGTCTTTCATCCGATCCTATGCATCCTACATTTGTATACATCTGTATATTTATGTCAGAGCGCATGCGTGTAGTTTACTCTTTAAAGGGGAAGGGGCATTCGATAACTCGAACTTTTTAGAAAATTTTCGCTCCGTCGTAGACTTACTGTCCGAGATAACGAAATTTAACTACACAATTTTTTATCATTTTCTAAAAGACGGACATAAATTTTGGACGTCCAAAAATTTTTCTTGCTTTAATTAAAAAACTATTTCAGCTAATTAAATGAACTTTATTTATTACCGTTTTTTATTGTTCATAGTATTTTAGTTTTAAATATATTTTAACATGAAACATGATTTAATGATAGTTTTACTACGTGGCGATATTTTATTTCACGTTATGTTATAAGCGACGAGACGTTTCTATTTCAAGATAACGAAAAATATAAAAAATATAACGAGTATCTCGGAGTTTAGTCGCGGCACACAAAATTCTTTTTACCCTTAAAAAATTATCTCATATTTATAAGTTATACGTCCAACTTTTTTTGAATATTTTTCGCCCAAAATTTTTTGTTACACGGGTTGGAAATTTCGCAATTTTCAAAAAAAAAAGAAAGATGCATTTATTCAAATTCAAAATTTGTCTTAAAATATTTACAAAAAATATTTTCTTAAATTTTTAAAAATTCCCGCTTTAATTTTGATCTTTTAAAAATTAATACTAATTCCAAAAAATATTTTTTTTCCTAAAAATTTTTAGTGCCATTTTGTATCGCTTTTAATTTTTATGCGTAATTTTTTGTGTCCATATTTTTGAGGCCGGCTGTCATATGTCCAAATCCCCCTAATTCTAACGATTACTATTTATCGCAAAAAAAAATAAAAATTGATAATACATTGAAATTGTTATATTTCTTCCTGTATTTCCATCACTGGTCAATGACCCAATAAAAACCCGGTACTTCATTTCAATGAACATAATAGCAAACCACAATCAAGGGTATACTAATATGTCATGTGGAACCCTACCTTTCTATCCCCTAATTTTATATATATATTTTTTTACAAATAAATTTTTAAATTCGAAAAAAATATAATAATTTCTATTAATTTTTTGAGTAATTTTATATATTTATAACTTCTGATCATTTATAAAAAAAAAATATATATATATATAATCTTGAGGATAAGCTACGATCGGTAGATTATGGGATCAAGCTGAAGTTAACGTATTAAATGTATGTTGTATATTTGTCGGTGCATGAGGAACAAGAGAAATAACAAGAAAAAAAGAGGCATTAAATAAAAATTAAAAAACAAAAAAAATAAGAGTATGAAAGTTTCGCTAAGCGAAGAAGCTATTGTTTACGAGCGATTGCCGTCCGCCATTAGGGAGATAAATATCTTTCGGTAAAAATAGGGTGGGACTACGGGATATGGTTGTGTATTATGGTGTTCTTTAATCATGTGTGTAATGTAGTATATGGGTATTTTTTATTGTGGTATAGTGATGCTCAGACCGGATTTTAAAATGATCGAGTGTTAAAAAGTCTGGTACATAAATAAATTCAATGAAAATTTTTAATTGTATGCTAACTTATTTATATACTTATATATTTGTTTTTAAAAATATTTTAGTTTTATATATATATAGAAAAAAAGGATTTCTTGACGTAATTCTTAGCTTTATGAAAATTTTTTTTTTCTAATCATGGGAAAAAATTCCCTTAAGACCCGCATGAAAATACCATATATGATAAATATATATATAGAAAAATATATAATCAATATGGGAGCATATAAGTGGCGAAAACGATATATATTTTCTTATATATAATATACTAAGTTTTAATATAATTAATTATATATGTAAGTTTATAAGTTAATACATGTATTATATATATTTATAATCATATATGTAAACTTATAAGTTAGCACATATATGTATTACATATATTGATAATTATATATGTAAATTTGTAAGCTAGCACACATATATATTCTGAACACAATGTTTGAATCTTATAACAGAGAGAGAAAGACAGAAAAGAATAGATTTTATTTATTCTTACATATATGTGGAGACTTATATGCTTCTATATATCGAAAAATATACAAAAATTTATAAAGTTAAATACATGGTACATATATCGTGGCATATAATGATTAATTATATATGTATTCTTATTTGTTTCCATATATAAACACATTTATTTTTTCATATATTAAAATTATAAGTTTTCGAATATATAAATAATATATTGAAGTTATACGAAAATATATGAAATCATATAAGAGCAAACATATATAGAAATATAATAAAATCGGCCAAAATCTATATATAGTTCTATATGATTTCATGTATTGTCACATATATATTTATATCTGTAACATATATTTTTTAATATATGTTTACCATATATATTTTCATGCGGGTCAAAACATCTGTTCAAAATTTGTTTCCTAAAATTTGGACCGAAACCAATGACTTTTCTTTTAAAAATTTCAATTTTTCTAGCGGGAAGTTCAAAATATTTTTACGAAATAATCCTACTGAATTTCAAAATTTGCCTCCGGTTCGCGGCGCCAAAGTACACCCGTCAAATTTTACCAAAGCTGATTTTCACAGAGTAGCATAATGTACTAAATATAAAAAAATGAAATAATGGTAAAATTTATACGTATCACCTCTAAATTAAATGTAAATATTATAATCTGATATAACAATATATATGATAAATTGCCAAAGCTATTAAATTAAAATATCTCTCAATCTTTAAGAATATATATTTAATCTATAATCAATTTGATTATATATTAGTATGATGTTAAAATGTCTGATAACCAAAGATCCTATATATATATATATATATAGTTATATGTGTGTATGCTTATATATATAGTATATACATGTATACAATTGATACTCTTTTTATAATATATACTTATGCCAGGAATTCATGAAGCTAAAGGTAGTATTAAGAAAGAGAAAATAGATACAGGTGAGATTAAAGAGACGAATAAGGAGAATATATATCTCATGTGGCAGCTGGTCAAACAACTCGGAAGCCTGTTCGCTTCTCTTTCGACGTATTCGGACAGCTAACTTGTCTCTCTATATACCTTCTATATATATATATTCTTATACATTTATAGGAATTACTAAAATAAGTATGAGTATATTATTAAATTCGATATTTAATGTGACAATTTTTAGTTTTTATACTAACATTTTATAAGATATATATATATATATATATATATATATATATATATATTTATGACATTTTTTTTTCATTTAGAGAAATAATTATATAATGACGATAATTAATTTTTTATGATATTAGAAGTGAATACCTGAGTTTCGTTATATATATATATATATATTTTTTTTTTATTTTAATTCTTACATGGGGACAAAAAATTAATAGAAATATTTGTGATTGAAAAATTTTTTTTTGAAAAAATTTTTGAGTACTTTTAATGGATAAATTTTCTTTACATGGAAAATCATCATAAAAAAATTTTCTTGGCGCAAGAAATTTTCCTCGTTATAAGGAAATTTTTGTATTAAATTTATAATTCAAAAAAATTTTCGCGCCAAGAAATTTTTGTTCTGTGTAATTGAAAGTAAAAAAATGATTTTTCTAAAATAAAAAATGAAGACAAATTATATTAACGCATCAAAAAGATTATTATTTCCATCCCATATTTTTAATAACCCGCCAGTTTTTTACTTAATTTTATGGCAGTCTGTGAAATACTACTCGATCTAAAGAACAATGTCAATGATAATGGCCATGTTTAATGCTGTTCTATCACACAACATAGCGTGACGATTTATTCAGTGCCACACAATTCTCTCTTTATAATTGATATCACATCTACTGATAATTTTTAAAATTCACTTCTATATTCACAATAATCCTCGACTGCAATAAAAAACCAAAAATTTCATAAATTCATAATTTACTGCCTATACTAACAGACTCTTCAGAGTAGTAAATCCACAGTTAAATAATGCTTAGGAAAATTTTCAGGTATATTTGAATCTCAGGTACAAAATATTTCAACGGACAAAAACGAGAATTTTCCTAGATCATAGATTTGAATCTTTTTCCATTAGTGAAGGCTGCATTTTTAAAATTTAAAAGCGTTAACAATAAAAGTGAAAATGATAAATAGCATAGTATATATATATATATATATATATATATATATATATATATATATATATATATATATATATGAGGAGATATATGTATACAAAAGTATAGTGAAAATATTTAAAAAAATTATACGATGAAATTCTTTGGCAAGTAAAGAGAAAGTTGTCAGGGACATGAGTAGTCCATGGATGGAGGACGTCATGAGTATAAAAGACAAGTCCAGGATCCTGAAGGATATTCAATTTTTAAAAATTAGATAAAGATATTTTGATAACGACAGAAAATGAGTAAACTGAAATTTTGAAATTTTTCCTGGAAAATAAATTATATATGAAAATAATTATAGGCCCTAAATATGCGGTGGGTCGAACATGAAATTTATATATTTATATATATATATGTAAAATCCGCATAGAACAGGAATAATTCAATAAATATGTAATATTGTAGCAATACAACCTAATTTAACTTTTGAAAAAAATTAATTTTTGAATTTTTAGATTGAAAATTTCCAATACAGTCGGACCTCGTTATAAGACTATCATTCTGTCTTTTTTATAAATCAAGTACTGCGATAGATTGAGAGAGAAACTAATAGTCTTATAACGAGGTCCTACAGTATAATTTTTTATAAGAAGAATTTCTAAAAGTTATTTTTTCTCTCAGGGTATTTTTCAATATATATACATATATATGTAAAAAGGACGATAAGTTTGTTATGTGCAAAATGTAACAGGAAATATGTGTGATATTAATTCGTGACTTGTTACTTTGACTTACTATGTATATATATGTATATATATGATGCAGAGTATATCACCCTTTTCAGGGTGCGGCTCAATCAATTATTGTACATATGTGTTTTATAAATGCATATATATATAAATATATATGGAATATGTATAGTAACATGTAGGTGAGTAGGGTGCGGTTCTCTTGACTATTACTAGCCGTTGAGCCGAGAAACTTATCCGCATGGCAACAACCCTCTGTAGACATTAATAAGAATTAACATACCTCCAGAATACATATTTATTTTTTTAAAAAATTTTCTCACCTATTAACACATTTCCAAACAACGTGCTTTAGATTTTTATAATATGCACTCCCTCAAATTTGAATAGTGAAAATAGTGACTTAATAAGAAGTTTGCTTACTCATTTTTACAGAATAGTCTATTTTTGTAGTAATTTTGAACCAAGGTCAAAAATCAGTCTAATAATTTACTGAACATAACCTCTAATAATTAAAAAAGGAATATTCTAATATTCATATATATATAAAAGTATCAATGGGGTAAACTTTTAATATTTAAAAATAAAACAGTATAGTAAATATTTATCACGATTCAAAATTTCTACATTCCATTTTGCAGATAATTAATAAAATTTTTTTTTACCTCTGGTATTTCAAGCAAATTTTTTTTTTTTAATGAAAAATATTTTTCTAAGTTAATTTAAAATCTAATCCTAGATCAAATGCTTACATAAGGTTATATACATATATATGTATATATATTTAAAAATATTTTTATTATATTGGTATAGATTTACGTGAATCCTTAGAATTGTCAGACTATTTTACAATAAATATATGTATTACTCTTCTTCAGGCATTCAAGAGACCTATCGAGTGTTTCTTTACTTGTTATATATACATATGTATATATATATATATGTATGTGTATGTGTATATGTATGTATGTATATAAATGTGGTTAGCAAGTAAATGTAAGAGGCTAAATATAAATTCCCTGTGACACTTGTTTCGAGTAAATCAACCCGGTAGAACGTGGACACGACTATAAGGATACAGAAAATAAGTGAGAATAAAAGCTTCAGGCGAATGTAGGACCAGGCGAATAAGCTAAGGTAGAATAATAAAAAGAAATATATAATATATAAATAAATAAGAGGATGATGAACTATATACCAGCACGAATCATTAAATGAAAAAGAGTTTTTGATTTTTTATTACACGCAGAGAATTTTATAGTAAAAATTATCCGGAAATTTTAGGTAACGATCAGATGACTTGATGTTCTTGAGAATTTTACTATTTATTGCAGTAATTTTCAATAAAATTTTATTAGTATACCCCATAGTAATATTTTTGACTCATCATGATATCTATTACTTTATTCTAATATTTACTATATAAATAAGTACACTGATAAAAAAGTGGACTTGATTCAAGAGAAAAAATCTCGAACCAAGAATACCATTTTGTAGAAAATTATTTTCTTGAGTCAAGAGAAAAAATTCTTGAACCAAGAGAAATTAACATAAACCAAGAATAATTTCTTGACTCGAGAATTTTTTCTCTTGGCTCAAGAAAATAATTTTTTTTAAAATGGTATTCTTGATTCAAAATTTTTTCTACTTTTTTATCAGTGTACACAGAAAAAAAAGTTATCTTGAGTCAAGAAAATATTTTTGAAGACAAACGTTTTCGGGAACCAAGTCAAGATTTTCTTGAGCCAAGAGAATTTGTCTTGGTCGGAGAGGATTTCTACTTTATCTGAGAAAGTTTAGGTCTCCAAAAAAATTTTCTTGAATCAAGAATATTTACCTTCAGTCGAGAATTTTTTTTTTCTGTGTATAAGATGCCTTATTATCAACTATAAAATGATTTTTTTTTCGGATATCTTGACAGATTCAAATTACGGTATTGAAGGTAAATTACCGTGTTTACGGTAAATTTCGGCATTTATGGTAAATTACTGTATTTACGGTAAAGTGTAGCACTTATGGTAAATTAAGATGTTCCAAAGAATTATGGTAAAATATGGTCATTAACCCCAAATTTCGGTAAGTTATAACAGTACAGCAATTCACCGTAAATTTCCGGCAATCCTGCGGTCTTTACGGTAAAAGTGCGGTATTTCATTTCAAACGTACAGATTTATTGCAAAATTACGGAATTTTATCGTAAATCGAAGTATTGTATCGCTTTACGGTAAAAATGCCGCCTATTACTGCGTTTTACCACAAATTTTCGGTAAAATTTCGGTATTTCATTGTAAATGTGCAGATTTACTGGAAAATTATGATATTTTACCGTAAAGGAAGTATTATATTGTGTTACGGTAAAAATACCACAAATGTCGGTAAATCACCGCGATTTGCTACAAATTACTGTAAAATGCAGCAAATTTTCCGTGTAAATACGAAATTTTGCAGTAAAATGCCTATTATGCGCTAAAAACGGTAATTTGCGATCTTAGCTGTAAATTACTGTAATTTGGATCCACTAGGGCTCCTGTAGTTTCAAAAACTGGTAAATATATCAAACTCATAAAAATATGTCGATGACAAAAAAAAATTTTTGCAAATTTTTCCAGGGACCCATCGAATCTCGGTCTTCCTATAAAAAATATTCAAACTTTTTTTCTGCTCTTTCATGAAGTAAAGGCATTCTTAGAAGAAATGTAATAGTACCATAAAGTAACGCCTTTTCTAAAATTTCTACGTAAAAAATTTTTTAATGACCATCAAAACATTTATAGATTCTGAAATACAAATCGTAGTAATAAATTGATTTTTTTAAATCAACTTCACTACTTTCAATCTCATCGAATTTATTCTTCAATATTTTCAACATTTCATCATAATCATTGTAAGTATACAAACTAGTCTCATGCACTGAAAAAAATAATCGCTAGCAGCTAGCGATTATTTTTTTCAGTGTGGTAATAATTTGTTACCAATTTCGGAATCATAAAACATATGACTGACTCATAATTTTTCATATCCCATTCTGGGGTTGTTATTTTCGGTATTAATTTATTAATCAAATCTAGACAAATTGAATCATTAGATTCCTCATTATTAATTACCACAAATTCGTAAGCGAGTAGTAACAAAACTAACCTACAAGATAAATCCGTCCAATGAAATTCAGTCGTACCGTCAAGATTCAAATCGACCTCCATTTTGTTCTTACTTCTCCTAATTATATCACTGACAATTTCTTTATGATTTTCGTCTTTTTGAAGTGAGTAGAGTTGCAGTAATTCAAACGTCGTATTGTAGAAACTCGTAATTTCTTCATTGTCAATATTTTCAACTGTCCAATTTTTGAATTTCTTATCTAGATAATGATCGGGATCTTTATTGTAGCCGAAAATTAATTTATTGACGTCAATCGATGGTTGAAGTTGATCGAATTCAAAACAAATTGAAATATTTTTCAAAATTTTCTCGCGTCTTGTTCTCAAAATTTGTTCTGCCGGGATAGCATCTGCTGCATGTCCATTTCCAAAATCATCTGGTGTCATCATTGCTGAAGTATCTGATTTTTTATCTAAAGATTCTGAATTGTCTGCAGTCGATTTTGAATCTTTAGATGTACTTTTATTATCAGTACGATTTAGATCACTTGTTACAATTAATACAGAATTATCTGGTTCTTCATGTAATGATGCATTTTGATCATTGTCACTTTGACTGTTAGAATCTACAGATATTTCTGATCGAGTAGATTTTTTATCTACGACTTTAGTGAACTCCGTGTGCGTGTTTGTGTCTGAATTGACGGTAGTTAATTCATTAGCATTTCCAAAACAGAAGGTCCAAATCAAAATTATAATTATAATTATGATACAAATAATAAGAAATATGTTTCTCAATCTAACCATTTCTGTTGATTATTGTATTTAATTATTAATTTTTTAATGTATTCAATACTAATAAAATGTAAAAATTTTTAAGAAAGGTAAATTATATGAATCATGTCTAAATTGATATATATTAGATTGTGTCGAATAAAATCGATTTTTTTTCGGTCTCTCGAAAATTACGTTGCATGTAACATAAAAAAAATGGGTACCAAGTTGGGCCCTTCGACTCAATTAAAAAACGCGCGCTCGCTCAAATAAGATTTCCCATTTAAATAACATGGAAACATTTTTTTTTAACTTTGAAATTTTATAACTCGTTGATGGATCAATAAATTGAAACGACCATAACATATTTTTGCAGAGAATTGAATGCTCTACAAAAAAGGTCTCTTATAATTTTTTTATAAATTTAACCGTTCAAAAGTTATGTAAGCTTACATTCAAATTTATGGTAAATTTATCGTTTTTTTGACATTTCCAGCAAAACTTTCAGTCGGATCGCAAAATGTCATAAGACCATTTTTGTAGACCATTTTTTTGCAATCAAAATATGTTATTTAATAATTTTTTAATCTCAGTTCAAAAATTACAGGTTTTACAAATTAATAATTTGGGAAAAAAACTGAAATTTTTGTAAAAAAGTAACTTTTAAACGGGGAGATTTATCAAAAAATTATAAGAGACCTTTTTTGTAAAGCGTTTGATTCTCTGCAAAAATATGCTATAGTCGTTTCAATTTATTGATCCGTTAACTTATTTAATTTTAACTAATAAATTAAATCCATGAAATATTTTTCAAACAAAATCTTCATTTTTTTGAAAATAAACTTTTTTTTCAAACCTCATGGTTATTTTTTTCTATGAATCAAATTTAAAATAAAAAGGGAAAAATTCCGCACCCTAAATTTTTGAATTTCGGCGTAACGTATCCTATTAAAATTTAATAATTCAAAATTTAAAAATCCATAATTAATTATACAAATTTACTATTTGAGTCTCTAAAAGAACATTATATATATTTATATATATAAATTAATTTTTAAGATACTTTATTAACGGAAGACTATCAAAAGTAATTAAAACTTCTGGTCACTCGAACGGAAAACTTGAGCCTCTTAAAAAAGGACCTTTTTTGTAGAGAACAAATAAATAAAAAAAAACATTTTTGATTAATACATAAAATGAAAAAAAAATTTATATTTTTTACTAGATAGTTAAAAATGAATTTTTTCCTACTGAATTACATATTTATTTATACCTAATTTTCGTTTTAAAATTAGATGCGCGCGGTATTCAAATTCAATAAAAAAAAAAAAAAATTTTTACAATACATTTTTATTCATTAGATTTTGTGTATTCCAACTGAAGAGATTACATATTCCATCAGATATAAAGGTAGCACATGAACTTGAACTTGATTATGCCAGTCTGTTGTATGGAATAAAAAACTATAAAGTCAAAGACAAGAGTATAAAAATAAGCATAAAAATTTTTTTTTTACATAATTTAGTTTTCATTTGATAGTAAAATGCAAAAATTTTTTTAAACTTTATAGAAAAACAATAATAATAAATATATAAAGTATATATATCTATATATATTATTACATATTCATTGATCAGAAGGTATGATATCCTGTGAGTGGTCTCGGGATGCGTCAAGATATTCATGTAGAGACAAGAAGACTTGATGTGGAGAGTTCTCGAACTTAAACTCACTGGAATTCCATAATGTATTAGTAAGCACGTGGAACGGAGACGTATCGCGGTATCGCGATTCGAATAATCGATACGTCCTCTTATCTGAATTTATTTCAGACAACGTTGAGAAATTGAAACAACTCAGACAGAGTATGTACCACGAATTACTCAGGCATCAAATCAAGATGCATCTTAATACTGAGCGAATGCATTTTTGTACCGAGTAAATATATAAATATGACATTTGTTTGCTATTTAACGACACTATTTATTTACTTGTTTCGTTTATAATAATAATAAAAATTGAGATTTTAATTTATTTTAAGGGAAGGGGGGCAAAATGGGTCCTTTAAGAAATGGGGACTTATATGTAATATAAATGTCAGCCCATTTTGCCCCACTTTTCCCTAATAGGAGGGGGGGGGGTAATGGGCCCTTTAAAATTTTGAGGCAAAATGGGTTCTTTAAATTTTGGGGCCCCATAAGCCCCCATCCCCTTCCCCTACTTTGAAATTTTCACACGTCACATGAAAATTTATATTTTGCTGAAATTTTTAGAAAATTTCTATTGCTGTATTAGAAAAATTCACCTTAGTACAGAAAAAAGAAACAAAACATGCCTGAAAAAAAATTGAAAATAGGCTGCCTTAAATTATCCGCCAATTTTCGGCCTGTATATTGAAAATAACAAATTTTCGGCGCGTTTACGGCCTTCCTTCGAATTTTTTCAATGAAATTCTACAACTTCAATGAGATTTCGGCTAAATTTGGGTCTCTTTCAATAAAATTTTCTGGTTTCGACATAATTTCGTCAAGATTTTAGACTTTTTAGTCAAACATTTTCACCCGGAAAAGAGTGGGGCAAAATAAGACACAATTTTTTGAGAGAAAACATTTTTTTTCTGCATGTTTCTGCAATTTCTAAAAAAATGGACTGATTTCATACAGAAAAAAATGATTTTATTTCTTGGCAAAAAAAAATTTTTATTTACCCTAAGAAAATTTTTCCTTGCCTTAAGAAACTTTTTGCATTATGAATTAAAAATGAAAATTTTCTTGAGCCAAAAATTCCATTTTTTTGTGTACCCCAAAAGTAAGACCATTTCGAAATTTTGCTGAAAAAAAATTATTTCGTGTATGATCTAAATTATTTAATTGAAAATCGACAAAAATCAAACTCAGGGTAGGGAAAGAGCGGGGGGCAAAATAGCCCCCTGAAATTTCAAAACGTTTAGGGGCCCATTTTGTTCCCCTTCCCCTAAATGAACATAAAAAAAATTCTTTTTCAAAATTTTCAAAATTTATGTTCTGTAACTATAAGCTCTGTCTTGATATTTTATATTTAATTTACTTTACATACATATTATACAAGCGTTGCAATCGCAATGTTTTAAATTTTATAAAAAACTCAAAAAAATTTTTTTTGTCAAAATTCTAAAATGGTCGCACTAGTGACTAATTTACTTCATACTTTTTTTGAGACTATATATAGACATTTTAAAATAAAAAAAAAATTCTTTATGTTAAAAAATGATGTCTTCACTTCCCCCACTCCTCCCGATATATATACACGTGTATATTTATGCTCATGGTTTTAACCGATGAGTCCTGATTCTATTTAATATCCTCTTTTGCGTCATATTTTCTTATATATTTATTATGTAGTAAACTAAAATAACTAAATAATAAAAAAAAAAGATAAAAGACAAGAGATAAGAACAAACATAAACAAGTAAAGTGAGAAACACAACAGCTGAAGATGCAGAGCAATTAGTGGACCCCCGGAAAGCCGAATATTTTCATAGCAATTTTTTGTGTATTTTCCCATGACAACTATAAGAAAGTCAGGCAACATACAGAAATAAAATTATTTGTCATTTTACCTTGCCCTTCATCATTACCCACAGACAATTAAGATCGATTAGTGACATATGTCATAAAAAGAAAGAAATACGGGCTTATTTTTATTCATTTGCTAAGAAAAAACAATAAATAAGAGGTATAATGAAATATTAGTGTCTGTCTAATTAATTTTTTTATTAGATTTAATTAGTGGTTTATTAATAGCAATTGGTTTTAGTTATTTATTAAGTTATACGCGGAGAAAAAAATAGGTATTTTTCATATGTTCATATATGGAAAAATCCTATATGGATATATTAAAATCCATATGTGAAAATGGGTAAAATATCTATAATCTATGGTGTTTTTCCTATATTATGTAGAGATCATTTCCAATGTTAATATTGGGATTTATGTTGACAGTAAAAAAAATCCCAATGTCAACATACGGATTATTCCTATGATTACATAGTAAAAATCCCAATGACAACATAGGGAAAATCTCTATAATGACAGTACAAATCCCAATGTCAACGTAGGAAAAGTTCCTATTAACATATAATAGGAATTATCCCCGTGTGGACATAGTAATAATTCTTACGCATCATTCATATGTTGACATATTCGAAAAAATCCCAATGTCAACATCAGAAAAATCCCTATGTTGACATAGAAGAAAATCCCAATGTCAACACATGAAAAATCCCTATAATACAGGAATTATTACTACGTTCACATGAAGATAATCTCCATGTTTTATAGTAATTTTTCCTATGTTGACATTGGAATTTTTACCATGCTACTATGGGAATAATTCTTATGTCCCATAGGAAAAATTACTTTACATTTCATAGGGAAAACTTCCTATGTCCTATAGAAAAATTCCTATATCCCATAGAAAAATTACTATGTGTTCCACAGGGAAAATTTTTATGTCCCACGGAAAATTCCTATGCCCCATAGGAAAAATTACTATGTGTTCCGCAGGGAAAATTCCTATTCCCCATAGGAAAAATTACTACATATTTCATAGGGAAAACTTCCTATGTCCCATGGAAAAAATTACTACACATTCCATAGGGAAAACTTCATATGCCCCATAGAAAAATTCCTATATCCTATAGAAAAATTAGTATGTGTTTCAGAGGGAAAACTTTCTATGTCCTATAGAAAAATTCCTATATCCCATAGAAAAATTACTATGTGTTCCACAGGGAAAATTTTTATGTCCCACGGAAAATTCCTATGCCCCATAGGAAAAATTACTATGTGTTCCGCAGGGAAAATTCCTATTCCCCATAGGAAAAATTACTACATATTTCATAGGGAAAACTTCCTATGTCCCATGGAAAAAATTACTACACATTCCATAGGGAAAACTTCATATGCCCCATAGAAAAATTCCTATATCCTATAGAAAAATTAGTATGTGTTTCAGAGGGAAAATTCCTATGCCCTAAGGAAAAATTACTACACATTTCATAGGGAAAACTTCCTATGTCCTATAGAAAAATTCCTATATCCCATAGAAGAATTACTATGTGTTCCACAGGGAAAATTTTTCTGCCCCACGGAAAATTCCTATGCCCCATAGGAAAAATTACTATGTGTTCCGCAGGGAAAATTCCTATGTCCCATAGAAAAAATTACTACACATTCCATAGGGAAAACTTCCCATGCCCCATAGAAAAATTCCTATATCCTATAGAAAAATTAGTATGTGTTTCAGAGGGAAAATTCCTATGCCCTAAGGAAAAATTACTACACATTTCATAGAGAAAACTTCCTATGTCCCATAGGCAAAATTACTAAGCCTCATAGAAAATTACAATGTTAACATTAGTACAATTCCTATGTGAACATAGGTAAATGTACTATGTAACATAGGAAAATTTTTTTTATTGACAGTGAAAATGCCTATGTCACTATTGGAAAATTATCTATGCGAAAATGGGAAAAATTCTCATTTTTTTTCTCTGTGTATAATCAGTTAATGTTAATAAATTAATAATGTAGATAAGTAAATTAACTCCATAATTGTCTTGATGGTTAGTGATTATTTATTTTTTAAAATTCACATTTGCGTGTTACTACCATCATGGAGGAATAAATTCGTATTGTGAAATGAAATGGCTATAAAAGAGGTGTGTTGTGCAAAAAAAATAAAAAAATTTTTAGTATAAGTGATAATGGCGGTGGCAGTGATAATGATAGCGGCGTATAAAGGGTAGTAAGGGTAGAAATGAGGTAAAAATAAAATATAAGAGGAAAAAAATAACTAGCGAATTACACACATAGAAAAGAGGGTGATTATTTTGCGTGAATCTAATTCTTGTAGGAGTGGACGACAAGATGGCGATAAGAATAGTAGAGTGAGAAGTCCAAAGGGAAAAAATATAAAAATTATGTGTTCATGTTTAAAAAAAAACTAAAAAAAGATAAAAAGAGAGAGTAGAAGGTGAGTAACATCGCGTGCGACCTAATTTTTCCAGAGTTTGTCGTCGCCGACGTATTTTCGTTCCTCTACTCTCTTTGTCTAGTGACGAATGAGTCCCATGACCTTTGTCTGCCGCTTTTTAATGTTTTTTTAAATTATTTTTCTTTAACTTTTAAATTTGTGTTCTTTATAATTCTTCTTTATCATCTGTACTTACAATTTTTTTTTTTTAATGTTATCATATTTTTTAAGTCTGTTGTTATTTATATATTTATATAAACAAATTTAATTTATCGTTAAGATAACTCATTCATGTTTTTTTTGTGTCAGGAAATGTGAAGTTAAAATCCTCGAAAAAAAAATTTAAAAAAAAACGGGATTGTTTTCCGTAAATTTTGGAAATCAAAAATGAATTTTTTTTGAAATTTTTTTAAAATTACTTGAGAAAATTTTTTTTGAATTTTTTAAAAACAATTCCCCATTTTTCCCATGATAGAAAAAAAATTTCCATAGAAACTGAATTTTTTTTTCTATTTTCTAAAGAAATACGCACAGAAAAAAATTTTTTCTCGTCCCAAAAAAATTTTCATTAAAAAAAAAAAAAAAATCACTTTCACAAGAATTCTGCGTTTTTTTAGTCTAGATATATATAGAATTGAATGACGTCACACTTCATCGAACGACAGAAAAACTAGACAAGACATCGAAATTGAAAACCAATTATTTTTGAAAATTTCCAAAATTTCAGCTTTATATTTTATATATATGTATGATATGTATGACTATGTATAAATATATGAGGTATGTCTGAAATTTTCTATACTTTTTCCAAGGAGTAATCTACTTCACTTTAGAAATACAAAAGTATGTGTTATTATTTTTTCATAACTCAAGATAAATATATGTGGTATACTTATCTAAACTATGTGTTTCCGAAGTGAACAATGCAACAAAAGTAATTTTTATTTCAGGTCATTGTTTGCAACCCAAGATAGCAAATTATTACCGAAGAAGTTAAAAGTTAAATACTTGGCTGGAGTAGTAAAAGTTTTTTACTTCAGTAATGATAAGATAGTTATGGGGAATGTAAAAGTTGCTGCTACTTATGCGAGTTAACTAAATATGTTTAATCTTTAGCTAGAATAGATAAACCAAATCTGATATTTTTAGTAGACGGAAATTTTCAATTTTTAATAAATTATTCGTAAAAAAATTAATATTCACACAGAATTTATTGGCGCGATAAATATTTTCAATTTTGAATTGCAATTTGATTTTGTTTAAAAAAATTATAATATATGTCATCTTATATCCGTACAAAAAATAATCTCGAATAAAAGTACATGTTTTTGCACAGGAGAAAAAGTTTCTGAGTCAAGATAATATTTTGGAAGAACATTTTCAGGAAACGGTCGAAATTTCAAATTTTTTTTTAGACGTCAAAATTCAATGCATGCATTTTTTTCAAACTTTATTATTTTAATTATTTAATTGTTTTAGACGTAATTAAAAAATTCTCGTATGCTACATTTACACTCATTCGAAATTTTCTTGAGCTGAGATTTTAATTTTATCCGAAAAAATTGAAGTTTTGAAAAACATTTTTTTTTCAATCTAGAAAATTAACTTTCAGTCAAGAATTTTTTTCTCTGTTCTTTTAGGACATTTCTAGGAAAACCGCGAAATTTTGAGTGAAAATTTAAAAATTGATTTGAAAAAAATGGTCCATGTATAGTTTGAAAAAACTTGATATTTTCCATGCTGCCGAAGAATAACGTGGAAAAAAAATTGAATATAAAAAAATGGAGGGCAAGTGTGTTCATCTTATTCGTATTATATAGATGAGTAAAGTTGGTCCGACCGGTCCAGTCTGGTTCGGCTTAAAACTCAGACATAAACAGTCAATGAACTCAACGGAAAAATATCAAGGGATCAATGTTATGACTGAAAAATTCTTTATATAAAAATAATAATAATTATTATTTTTTAATAAAAATTAATCAATTACATATATATTTTCATAAACATAAGTTTATATATATGTAATAGTTATGTATAAATAGTTCCTAGTGAACAAACACGTTCGTGGTCGAGGGTGACCTGGATCGAATGAAAATTTCCGTGTCGTGATTGGATCTATATAAATAATAAATAAACATACATAATTATTTATAACGGTTTTACTTTTAAACGTAGACAGACACTATGAAATATATAACATGTATACGTAAATTACTCATATTGTAATTAGTAAAAAGACCGTACGGCCTCATGGAAAAATCTCATGGAAAAAAATAAGTCTATGAAAATTTTTAAATTGATGTACGTTAATTTATTTTCGGAAATATTACGTGGAAAAAAGAATAGCAGAGCTATGACAGTTTCAAATGTCGTTGTGAAAAATTTTTCGAGGGAATGCGGATTGAAATAAAATCAGTAATCACAATGCAATGTCTCTAAACTTCGAAATTGAAAAAAAATGCATTCAATTCTGAGCTGTAGTGATTAATATGGTCTTATATGAGACTTTTTTCAGTATATTGAATAGTGTTTCATTTATGGTAAAATTGCATTCAATAAAAAATACATTAGAAACTGTAAAATTTGGTATTCATAATTGTAAGTACGAGAAGTAGCAATTATTACAGTGCAAACTGATAAAGAAAAATGACTCATCTAAAATTAATGTGTAAATATAGTCAACTCGTCATAAGCCTGGTCTAGAGACAGGGAAATTTTTTTGAAATTTCAGTCTTCCGTGCGTTTAGTTTTGATCTCGACTACTCGTTATAAGCCTGCGTATTTTATATCATTTAAAACGTCATATTTACGTTTTGTCACATGCGCCAGTGTCCCGATTTTTCTAGTGCTTATAGCGCTAAAATAAATACTTATCTTTTTACACAAATAATAATTGTAATGTAAAAAATAATAATGACAACGGTATTAATTAAAGTAATAATAATAATAATTGTTATTGATCAACATAATGCTCAATAAAACTTTTAAATTGTAACAGAAGCTTTAATTGTAATTAATCATTACAATTATCACCAATAAATAATATTTAACTTAATATTTATAAAATAATTATCCGCGAAAGATCGATAGTAAATTTTCATAATTAATTTAGATATTTTGTTCCTTCAGTTAGTTTATAATTTATGGAATTTTAACGGAGGCTTATAACGGATGTCTGCTACGAAACTCAAAAAAGTGGTTAAAGGCGCTGTTTAGACTCAGCTGCCGATTAAGGGGAGAGACATTACGGGCACAAATTTTAATAAAAAATAAAAAAAATATTTGACGTATTTTTTTCTAGTCGACGTCTGTAAAAGTACAAGTGCGAAAACTATTACCGTGCATATAAATCTGGCACGTTTCAAATTAGCTGACCTTATCCCTGCGGTTAACGAACTTGGCCGGATCGTCGTAGCCGCCATGTGTAAAAATTACGTTTAAAATTACCCTCTTAGATTTTATTCCTGATTATTTATCCTCACTAATGCTCTTATGCAATTTTCTACTTAACATTTTTTTTTTAATTAAATTGCAAAAAAAAAATTACAATAAATTCAACGATTAAATAGAGGAAGTAAAAAAACAAACAACTT
Source organism: Microplitis manilae (assembly GCA_030273425.1). NCBI lineage: Eukaryota > Metazoa > Arthropoda > Insecta > Hymenoptera > Braconidae > Microplitis > Microplitis manilae. Next base: position 24,369,843 of record CP092727.1, read on the forward strand.
TTATTAAACTATTAAATTACAGTGTAATTAAATAAAATAAAATAAAATAGTTAATTTAGAATGGATAGTGTGGAATGTTAGTTGATAAAATGTACAAGAAAATTCTTATTCGATCCAACACTTTCGAGGCCACATCAACGTCAAGTTCTTCAGGGCAAGGTTGACTTGTAAATTAACAGTAGTCAGTTACACATTTTTTATGCTGTCTTAATGCCAATAGATTATCGATAAAATAGAATCTTTAAATATTTAATCACTATAAATATTTACAAGACCTTTTTTTTTTTTTTTTTAAATTATCATCACTATAATCAGTTTACTTTTAAATATTTATCGTTAATAAAAGTAAAATTCTCAAGTAATTTAAAATTATTTTCAACTAAAATTCTCAAATTTTTTTTTCAATGCTTTGACACTCGAAAATATTCGAATGATTATTTTATTTTGAATACATTATTTTTGAAAATTTTACAAGAGACAAATAATTTGCGTATTTTGGCGCGAATTCAATGAACAGTTTAAAATAACATTATTTTTGGATTAGTTTAAAGTTTGTAATTTAAATTGAAAATTTAAAATTTTGAACAATTGTTTTCAATAAATGAAATATTAATATTCAAGCCAGTTACAAGGTATTTCTTTCAAAAATTTACAGGTCATAAAGATAATTTTTTTTTAAATTCATTTTTCCCGCGTCAGAATTTCTACCGATTTTTATTGTTTATTTTATTTAAATTTAAAAATAGCATTGTTTGGAGTGACCAACTCACCCGATATTTTTTTAGGGTCTAGAACATTTACAAAATCAAATTTTTTTGGTAAAAAATCCTTTTACTGTTTTTTTTTCGGTCTAAATTATCTACGATGATTATTTTCAAATTTTTAAATTGCGCGCGTAAATTTAAATTTTAAAAATTATGTTCAATAAATGAAATATTAATATTCAAGCCAGTTAATAGTTACAAGGTATTTCTTTCAAAAATTTGCAGGTCATAAAGAAAATTTCTTTTAAAATTCATTTTTCCCGCGTCGGCATTTCTGTCGATTTTTATTTTTTTTTTTTTTTTATTAAAATTTTAAAAGAGTATTGTTTGGGGTGCAACTGACCCGTTATTTTTTTAGGGTCTAGAATATTTACAAAATTAAATTTTTTGGTAAAAAATCCTGTTAATGTTCTTTTTTCGGTCAAAATTATCTGCAATGATTATTTTCAAATTTTTAAATTTCGCGCGTAAATTTAAATTTAAAAAATTATAGTTTGCAGAAAAAAAATATAAATTTTTGACTCGAGAAATTAAAATTTATGTCATTTATTTATGCTAATAAAACTTCCCACACATATATATATACATATACATATATATACATATATATTCAGAAAAAAAGGATTTCTTGTCACAAGTAAAAAATTTTCTTAAAGACAAAGTAAAAATTTTTTGCGCCAAGAAATTTTTTTTTTCTATGTATATATATATATAGTTACATAATTATAATTAGTAATACATAAGTGTAAAGTAATAAAACAATTACACTACAATGTTCCTTCGCATAAAATAAGTACGCAAACAGATTACGATATTTATAATTATCGAATTATAAACAATTTATTCAGTTATATAAATACTCAGCAATTAACGTAAATTACCGTTCAATAAATTTGATATTTTTATTGGAATGTCTATAGTATTTTATCACTACCGTGCGATAATTCTCTAGTAACTCAAAACTAATTAATATCGAGTTATTATTTTTATGTTCCCAATTGTCACTTAGGTTTTATTATTTATAAAATAATGTTAAAGTAGAGAAAGCTTTGGACATAAACCAAATTATACATGCATACATACATACATATATATGTATGTATTTACCATGAGTGCCGAGTGTTTCAATTATTTCAGGTGGTTAAAATTTATGCCAGTATGTATGGTATGAAAGAATTATAATCATGTTCATTATCCGAGTGGATCGACAATGCAATATAACGAACTTTATGGGTTATAATTTCCAAGTCAGAATTCAAATAAATATATTAACATATATATATGTATAGGAATTTATATTCTGATAATTAAAATAAAAAAATAATGAATAATAATGAAAATAAAAATAGCATAAATTAATAGTGCTAAAGTGCAAATTTTATAATTCCACGTGGAAATAATTCATGACGAATCAATTTATCGCGCTTGAATTAACTATGTATGTAATAATACAGCTTGAGTACACAAGATAATAATTTGTGTATATAATCTATCTATAGAACATAGTGCAGTGGAATTTATTAATGTCCCTATTCATTTATAAGGTTAAATTCTCGGTGCATTGTATACATTTAAAATACAATGTGCTATAAAACTTGATAATTTTAAATTTTCGTCATAATTTAATTATATGATGTAGTAATACGTGTTAATATATATGTATATAATATATGTAATCAAATTGTCAAATGTTAAGTTGTAAATTGGCTTACAATTTATTTTAAACTTTAGAATATTTTATTTTAGGCATGGAATGTAAATATGAAATGTACGAAATTTGCAAAAAAATGGATTAGATTATCGATTTTTTTTTGAAAAGATGGAATAATATGAGTATTTGTGAAAAATAAATCATAAATCAACATATATGACAATTGGCCACATAGGCTTCATATATTTTCATACATTAAGTATAGATGTTCATATATATCCATATATGTCCACATATATCCATATATGTCCATAGATATTCATATATGTCTATATATGGTTTATATCTCCACATATGGTTCATATATGTCCACATATGCTTCAACATGTACACATTCTTCATATATGTCCATATATATTCATATATGTCCATATATATTTTATATATGCCCACACATGCTTCTTATCTGTTCATAAATGTTTATACACTCATATATGTCCATATATGCTTCATTCATGTACACATATGCTTCATATATGTCCATATATGCTTCAACATGTACACATTCTTCATATATGTCCACATATGCTTATTATCTATTCATAAATGTCTGCCCACTCATATATGTCCATATATATTCATATATGTCCATATATATTTTATATATGCCCACACATGCTTTTTATCTGTTCATAAATGTCTATACACTCATATATGTCCATATATGCTTCATACATGTACACATATGCTTCATATATGTCCATATATGCTTCAACATGTACACATTCTTCATATATGTCCACATATGCTTCCCGACTAGAAATTATAGTGAGGAATGCCGAAGAATTAGTGAGGGGCAAGTTTGGATTGCCTAACTTAGGCAAGCCTATTATGCGCCTTATTACATCCATGTTAGGCAGAGCGAAGATCGGTTTGCCAAATATGGATGGAATTCGGGACATCTTTGGCAAGCCGAATTGCGGCAAACCTTCGGTTACCGTTACTTCCTGCAAGTAAGGTGTTCCTAAGGTTTCTCGAAGTTTAACCTGCCAAGCTTAAGGGGAACTAGGGACATCTATGGCAAGCCGAACTTCGGTAAACCTTTGGCTACCGTCATTTCCTGCAAGTTAGGTGTTCCATAGATTTCTAGAAGTTGGCTTGCCAAGCTTAGGGGGAACTAGGGACATCCATGGCAAGCCAAACTTCGGTAAACCTTCGGCTACCGTTATTTCCTGCAAGTTAGGTGTTCCATAGATTTCTAGAAGTTGGCTTGCCAAGCTTAACGGGAACTAGGGACATCTATGGCAAGCCGAACTTCGACAAACCTTCGGTTACCGTTACTTACTGCAAGTTAGGCGTTCCTAAGGTTTCTAGATGTTGGCTTGCCAAGCTTAAGGGGAACTAAGGACATCCATGGAAAGCCAAACTTCGGTAAGCCTTCGGCTACCGTTATTTCCTGCAAGTTAGGTGTTCCATAGATTTCCAGAAGTTGGCTTGCCAAGCTTAAGGGGAACTAGGGACATCTATGGCAAGCCGAACTTCGGTAAACCTTCGGCTACCGTTATTTCCTGCAAGTTAGGCATTCCTAAGATTTCACGAAGTGTAACCTGCCAAGCTTAAGGGGAACTAGGGACATCTATGGCAAGCCGAACTTCGGTAAACCTTCGGCTACCGTTATTTCCTGCAAGTTAGGCGTTCCTAAGATTTCACGAAGTGTAACCTGCCAAACTTAAGGGGAACTAGGGACATCTATGGCAAGCCAAACTTCGGCAAACCTTCGGCTACCGTTATTTCCTGCACGTTAGGCGTTACTAAGATTTCACGAAGTGTAACCTGCCAAGCTTAAGGGGAACTAGGGACATTTATGGCAAGCCGAACTTCGACAAACCTTCGGTTACCGTTATTTCCTGCAAGATAGATGTTTCTAAGGTTTCTCGAAGTTTAACTTGCCAAGTTTAAGGGGAATTAGGGACATCTATGGCAAGCCGAACTTCGGTAAACCTTCGGTTACCGTTCCTTCCTACAAGTTAGGCGTTCCAAAGATTTCTAGAAGTCGGCTTGCCAAGCTTAAGGGGAACTAGGGACATCTATGGCAAGCCGAACTTCGGTACTTGAATGTAAATCTTTCGCGTGTACTCATAACCTTCTTTTAATCTACTCATAATACTACTGCTGGACAATTTCTATTTAATTGACAACTTTATTCGATTAATTTTTTATGTTTTATTAATAATAAATTTTTTTTATATACTTTTTTGATGGGGGTAAAGCCTATATACTTTTTTAACAATTTTATACATAACTATATAATCAAAATTACACATATTACAATTATTGATATACCAGATTTTATAGTGGACAAAAAAAAATAAGAAATGTTTTCGTTATTACTAATAATAGATATTCAATTATATTTTGCTGTTTTAAAACTGATGTATTCTTTCAATCTCATGTAGCACAAATAAACTTAGTAGTCACTATCGGTAGCGTAGCCTAGTCGTTAATGCGTCGGTCTTTGGTTCGTTAGGTCCCGGGTTCGAATCCCACTAAAGCGTGCGCGGTTAGTCGATATTTATAGCGTTTTTTCCCGAAATAAAAACTTCTACTAGATTAGGACTCAATTAATCACATAATCGATGATTTCCGCAAAACCAAAATGATTATACAAAAAAAAAAAAAAAAAAAAAATCAGAAATCGAGTATTTTTTTTTTTTTAATTTAGTTTAAATTTTTATACTCGGTCGTTTGAGAGTCACCTAGGACCTTTGCAGCAAGTGTGTCTTCCAAACTGCCGCCGAATTTGGAAGCCAAGTAAGGCTGAGTCTCGCAACTGCGTTACATCCCAAACATCGCCCTTGTTTGGATACCTTACTTGCCACAAGTTTGGCTTCCAAACTGCCACCGAATTCGGATGCTAAGCTTAGGGCACTTTAGGCTTAGGATCCTTGCAGCAAGTGTGGCTTCCAAACTGCCGCCGAATTTGGAAGCCAAGTAAGGCTGAGTCTCGCAACTGCGTTACATCCCAAACATGGCCCTCGTTTGGATGCCTCACTTGCCACAAGTTTGACATTCGGCATGCCTCATTTGGAGCAAACTACCGCCTCACTACAATTTCTAGTCGGGTTATTATCTATTTATAAATGTCTGCCCACTCATATATGTCCATATATGCTTCATACATATACACATATGCTTCATATATGCTTCACACATGTACACATATGCTTCATATATATTTATATATGTCCATATATATTTTATATATGCCCACACATGCTTCTTATCTGTTCATAAATGTCTATACACTCATATATGTCCATACATGCTTCATATATGTCCATATATGCTTCGTACATGTACACATATGCTTCATATACCATCCATACATCATATACCCATTCATATATCATCTATATATGATACATATAAGGCCAATCTTCATATATACTCTATTTATGGGCATATACGATTTATTTTAAATAAAATCTATAAATTTTTTAAGTTGAAAATTTTTAGGAAAAATTCATAGTTTAACTCTATTCGTATCTTGAAGTAAACAATTTCCGGTTATACAAGAAAAAGACGATTTGTAGACAATTTTTATTACCAATGCATCGCAACGTATCTTAAGTTAAAATTATAAAATTGTGTAAACAATATCTAAATATAGCTCATATTTATTAATATTATCCCCTTCAAAAACTCATTAGTCATGGCTTATTATAATTAATCTTGTTTATGAAATCAAGTAATAAATAATGCATTTATCGGATGCACAAATAAATAACACTATATATGTGTTATATAAAATATAACAGCGCACAACAAAAACAAAAAAAAAATTTATAAGTATAAAAAAGGTCACTCTAAAAATACAAATGAACAATACTGAAGTGAAGAAGACAATTACACAATATATGCCTTGCAAACTTCACAGACAGTTTATTATGTATATATTATCATGAAGTAATATAAATATATAATATAAATAAATAATAATGTTGATACTTCATTTGATTCGAAACGGAGGAAGCCATTAATACGTACTCGTTTATGTCTTATAAAGGTCATCAAGAGGTCTAATGCCTACATATTCATTGATAGAACATACGATAGTCTTCCGTTAATAAAGTATCTTAAAAAATAATTTATATATATAAATATATATAATGTTCTTTTAAAAACTCAAATAGTAAATGTGTATGATTAATTATGGATTTTTAAATTTTGAATTATTAAATTTTAATAGGATACGTTACGCCTAAATTTAAAAATTTAGGGAGCGGAATTTTTTCCTTTTTATTTTGAATTTGATTCATAAAAAAAAATAACCATGAGGTTTGAAAAAAAAGTTTATTTTCAAAAAATGAAAATTTTGTTTGAAAAATATTTCATGGGTTTAATCTATTAGTTAAAATTAAATAAGTTAACGGATCAATAAATTGAAACGACCATAGCATATTTTTGCAGAGAATCGAACGCTCTACAAAAACGGTCTCTTATAATTTTTTGATAAATCTCCCCGTTCAAAAGTTACTTTTTTACAAAAATTTCAGTTTTTTTCCCAAATTATTAATTTGTAAAACCTGTAATTTTTGAACTGAGATTAAAAAATTATTAAATAACATATTTTGATTGCAAAAAAAATGGTCTACAAAAAAGGTCTTATGACATTTTGCGATCCGACTGAAAGTTTTGCCGGAAAAGTCAAAAAAACGATAAATTTACCATAAATTTGAATGTAAGCTTACATAACTTTTGAACGGTTAAATTTATCAAAAAATTATAAGAGACCTTTTTTGTAGAGCATTCAATTCTCTGCAAAAATATGTTATGGTCGTTTCAATTTATTGATCCGTCAACGAGTTATAAAATTTCAAAGTTAAAAAAAAATGTTTCCATGTTATTTAAATGGGAAATCTTATTTGAGCGAGCGCGCGTTTTTTAATTGAGTCAAAGGGCCCAACTTGGTACCCATTTTTTTTATGTTACATTCAACGTAATTTTCGTGAGACCGAAAAAAATCGATTTTATTCGACACAATCTAATATATATACATATATATCTAAATAGATATACATGTACTCTTTTTTGCAAATAAGGTTATCGTAATCCAGAAGCTGTTGTCAGAGTAAAAAAATCGTTTTGGATCATTGCAAAGCACTGAGTAAACAGCCTATCGCATTTGATTTGATCCATACTCTCTACCACTAGTATTTATTATATAGCCTGGCTATAGATAACCAAACGATTTCTTTCTTTACTTGCGCAATCTCAGCTCACGACTACAAGCTCACAAGTTTATATTAAAAAAAATATATATATTTATATATATAAATAAATAAATAAGTATTAAAAAAAATAACATTGGACAGCTCAGTAAGGAGAAAATAATATATGTATCTATTTATAGTTATAAGATTATTACCGACTTAAAGAGGATTTATGATAAGAGATGTGAAAGGTTTGAAAAGGTTTTCCTATTGAGAAATATGTTGATAATTAAATCACTGATTACAAAATATTATTATCTTATTATTGTGGGATGCCATTTTTTTTTTTTGCTTAATAATTTTGCAGATTACGGTAATCTGTCATAATATATAAGTTATGTTATAGAAATGAGTATACTAAATATATATTTAATGGGTATTCATATATATATGAAGAAAAAAAAAATTGTGTATGTAAAATAAGGATGTTCAGAATGTGAAATTGATATGAGTCTTTTCTACTTGAATATTTAAATATCTAGACTGTCATACATATTTATTATCACGCATCCGCTCTATCGCTTTTTTTACCTTCGTCACTTGATATTAATTGCAATTAAATGAGTTCGAACACTAGACGGTTATTTCACAATAGAAATGTACAATTAACTACCCGTTATAAGCCTATAGTGTCTCTCCCCTTAATCGGGTACTGTTCCAAAGGGCAACTTGGACACTTTTTTGAGTTTCGTAGCAGACATCCGTTATAAGCCTCCGTTAAAATTACATAAATTATAAACTAACAGAAGGAACAAAATATATAAATTAATTATGAAAATTTACTATCGATCTTTCGCGGATAATAATTTTATAAATATTAAGTTAAATATTATTTATTGGCGATAATTGTAATGATTAATTACAATTAAAGCTTCTGTTACAATTTAAAAGTTTTATTGAGCATTATGTTGATCAATAACAATTATTATTATTATTACTGTAATTAATACCGTTGTTATTATTATTTTTTCCATTACAATTATTATTTGTGTAAAAAGATAAGTATTTATTTTAGCGCTTTAAGCACTAGAAAAATCGGGACACTGGCGCATGTGACAAAACGTAAATATGACGTTTAAAATTATATAAAATACACAGGCTTATAACGAGTAGTCGAGAACAAAACTAAACGCACGGAAGACTGAAATTTCAAAAAAATTTCCCTGTCTCTAGACCAGGCTTATGACGAGTCGACTGTATATTAGATTGATGTAAAAAAATTAAATATTATATTTGATTTTTAAAAAATTTTCATTGGCAATCTTTTATGTGAAAATGTCATTAGCAGTAGCACGACTTGTAACATACATAAATAATATTTACCTTTCAGTCGTTTTGCGGAGAAGTTATAAGACTCCCGAGGGAAACATCAAGAGTTAAATTGCAGCCGACCAGTCTCGCCATATTAGTCGTCTGTTCGCGGTTCTGTGGTCATATATATACATATATAGATTTACATGTAATATAACACATATGTAATATATATATATGTACAAATATAAAGGACATTTTCCCATGTAGGAGTCCCCAGTCTTGAACGACGGGACCAGACTCGGGCCAGTCTTGTGCAACCGAGCCTCGGTAGTTCGATGTTGGCCCATGCCTGGACCAGCCGTGGGCAATCAAACTTTGGATTTTTTTATGTTGGCCCGAGCTAGGGTCAGTCCTAGACAGCCGAGCCTCGGCTGTTCAACGTTGGCCCAAGTTAGGATCAGTCCTGATCAACCGAGCCTCGGTTATTCGATGTTGGCCCAAGTTAGGATCAGTCCTGATCAACCGAGTCTCGGTTATTCGATGTTGGCCCAAGCTTGGGTCAGTACTGGAAATCTGAGCCTCGAATATTCGATCTTGGCTCAAGCGTGGATCAGCGTTGGGCCATCGAGCTTTAGCATTTCTTATATTTTATAAATAAATAATAGTTATTATAAAAAATGAAAAATAATTGTATGAATGAGTAAATTCAAATTATATATTATTATTTTTAATTATTTATAATAACTATAAATTTTAATTTGGTATAAATAAATCATAATTTTTCAATAATAAATGTTACTTATTTTGAAGTTCAGAATAAAAATGATCAGCGGCCGAAAAATTTTTATTCTGCTTAAAGATGCCGAAAATTGGCTGATATTTTGCCAACAAATAATTGGCCTATTTTTGGCCAGATTATATATTGTTTTTTAATAACATTATCGCGAGCAAAAATCTTTGGCCGAAAACAGGCTGAAAGTTAAATCGGCCTGTTTTCGGCCATAGTATTTTTTTTTAAATAAAATTATGGTACTTAAAAAAAATTGCATGCAATTCAAAATAGAACATAAAAAAATTTCAAGTTGTGGAACTTAAAAACATATTTCAAAATTTTGAGAAAAATTATGTTTTAGTAACTCACTAAGTTATAATTTTATATAAGACATAGTGAAAACATTTAATTATTTAATAGTTATAGTGACATAATTTTCATGGGAATTGCTTATATTTTGCGTTTACTCCGCAAATTTTTTACAATGTAAGCATACTAGTTAATCGTATAGGAAAAACGAGTTACATATGACCATACATGGCCATATATAAAGCCAATATACTTTTTAAACAATTTTATATATAACTATATAACCAAAATTACACATATCGCAATTACTCACATACCGGATTTTATAGCACACGAAAAAAAAATAAGAAATTTTTTTGTTATTAATAAAAATAGAGTTTCAATTATATTTTGCTGTTTTAAAAATAATGTACTCTTTCAATCTCATATAGCACAAGTAAACTCAGTAGTCACTGTCGGTAGCGTAGCCTAGTCGTTAGTGCGTCGGTCTTTCGTTCGTTAGGTCCCGGGTTCGAATCCCACTAAAGCGTGCGCGGTTAGTCGATATTCTAGCGTTTTTTCGCGTAATAAAAAATTCTACTAAATTAGATATTAAATTAAACACATAATCTGATGATTCCCGCATCACCAAAATGATTGAACAAAAAAAGGAGAAAAAAAAATACTGTAACTGAATAAGTTTTTTTTTAATTTATTTGAAATTTCTATACATAGCTATGTATATATTGGAAAATTTTAATATATGGCCATATATAATTCTCTTTTTCCGGACAATTAAATAAGTATTTGATAATTACAATTATTTCTATTCTATTCAATTAAATGAAATAATAATAATAAATATTTTCACCCGGAGCCGTTAATTTTATTTTTACTCGGGTATCAACCTTGGCCCAAGCTAGAATTTAGTATTGGGCCAACTTTCACTGCCACTCTTGGCCCAAGCTAGAATTCAATATTGGCCCAACCTTTAATACCAGTCTTGGGCCAAGTCTACATGCCAGGCCTGGCACGTAGTTATCATCCCATATTTGAACCAGAGTTGGGCCGTGGCTGGTTCACAATCTTGGGCCAAGGTTAAGAAGTGTTGGCGCAGGCCTGGGCCTATGCTGGGCCTATCGTCATTTCCTATATGGGTTACCTCAAATTGACAAGCTCAAAAAATTATCACGCATTAAAAATTTTTTTTTTTTTCAAAATTTAAATCAAAATTCATTTCGATGTAAATTTTTTACTTTTACATCAAAAAGTATTCAGAGTACAAAATATGTCATTATTAATAATATATACCCATAGAGAAAAAAAATTCTCATTCCAAAAAATTTTTGCTTTCAATCCTCTGTAAAAATTTCCTTGGAACGAATGAAAATTTCTTGTGCTAAGATATTTTATTTTTATGTGTTAATAAAATTCTGAATAATTAATTTTAAAAAATGACTTTCTATTGTAAGAAATCATTTATAAATTCAATTATGTTAATTTGAAAACACCTAAACATTGTATTTAATTTGAATACATTGCAGTAACTTTCAAACGGTTATGAGTATCAATAATATATATTTAAATAGGAGTTAAACGATCAAGTGTCTTTAATCAAATCATTTGTAAAACACTTGGATGTAACAGTGCATGTTACAACAATTAAAGATAATTGAATATTTAAATTGTTTGATTCAAGTATATGTCAATTATTTAAATTAATTTTTTTAAAAATTATAGTGTAAAGTATCGTCGTTTTCAATAACCTATACGAAAAAAATATATATCCGGGTATATCTTGGAGAATCTGGAATATGTCGCATGTATGCAACATATATATAAATGTCTTATATATGTAGATTTACCCGGATATATCCGGATATATATTTTTTCGTATGGGAAAAAAAGCGCCTAATTTCAAATTTTTCAAAAACTCATTTTTCATATTTCCTGTTGGCAATCTTACTACACTTTTGATGCTTAGTTTACATTTTTTTTTCAAATTTTTAAGTTTCAAAATTTGTCCCTTGAAAACTGACTAATTTGAACTGAGCGACAGGAAAATAAAAATTTTCGGCTTTTTTTGAATTCGAGATGTCAATTGATTGCATGAAAACAAATTGTCAAAATGTAAGAGGGAACCGAAATTTGCAAAAACATGCATTTTTTTTTATGTTGGAACATGGTTTTTTACGGTTTTTGATCTGTATAATTTACAAAACTCGAATTAGGCGGTTTCTTTTTAATAAAAACGAGAATAGAGATTTGAAACCAGTGATTTCAATGATTAATTTTCATCGCCATTTTATTTCTCGTGAACAAGATGAGAAGCATTTGCGCAGTTTCAGTATCAAATGACAAGGGATGCTGTGAAAACTCCCTCTTGTTTTCGCGAAACGTGATTGGCAAGATTTTCACCCACTATATCTACTGATAGGGCGTGTATCAAATATATGAATATATATATCTATATTAGGGTGGTCCAAAAAAATGACTTCTTTTTCGAGCCTCATATGGAAATTTTTCTGCCGCGGGCTCTATTTTTCTTCATTTATAATATAATTTGATCCCTGATTCAAAAGTCTAATTTGGAATGATTCAATCCATGCTAGAGTATACATATATATATATTAGTCAATTTTGCCAACTTTGAATTGTTTTGGATCATGTTTGAATATTCCAAATTAGATTTCTAAATCAGGCATGTTAAAAATTGAGAATCTTTAATATTAATATTCAAACGTCGCTCGAAAGCAAATATTCAAAATTTTTGAGCTAAGTTTATAGTTATTTAAATTTTGATAAACTATTGCTGCCACAAGTATAAAAAAAAAATTCAAATTTCAATCATTTTTGAAATTTTCAAAATTTGTGAGTGACCTCGTAACAATTTTTTATCGAACTGATTTTTGGAGGTTTTGAAAAAATATAAAACCAAAAAATTTTCATGAGAGGCTCGAAAACAAAAAAATCAGTTTTTTTATATCATTCTTATCTATATATATTTCATATATATAATATATGTCAGTCACACGGAAAAACTATGGCCAGGCAAAAAAATTTTGGTTTTTTGGAAATTTCTATTTGAAAATTTGTCCAAGTATATATATTATGATAAATATAATCCACTGACATTAAAACCAATTATTTGATATATTCCCAAAATTTGATATAAATTTTTTATCACCTATATGAATAATTACATTTGAACAAAAGTACACAAAGTACGTCATCAGCAGCCCAATATAATAGAACCCGCGTTTATATCTCACTAGTACATCAGTAAGTTGTTTTATCAGACTAGAAATTACTTTTAAATGAGTAGTCCAGTCGATGCGCACGAAAAAATGGTCAAAGATCATAATATCGGTGGGTAAAGACCGAATTTGAAATTTTTTTTTTTTACATAACTTGAAAAAATATAAGGAAAAAAGTTGACATAAATTCGGAGGGTGATCTTTTTTTTTTTATAAAAAAATTAGATGTAAAATGAAATATCTCGGAAACTATTGAGAAGTTATCGAGACAAATTAGTATCATCGTTTTTGGGATTTAATAACGAACAAAATGAATTTTGAACGGAGTCTCTACGATGAATAGTTGCTGAGATAAAAATTATTGAAGCGCGAAAAACAAAAAAGCGCGTCATTTTGCCCGCGCGCGGATAAACAAAAGGCTGTAACTCAGCAGCAAACTAATATTTTTGCAAATTTTTTTTTTTATTTTGTAAGTAAATCATATATCTACTAGAAAAAATATTGGCAACTTCCAAAAAAATTTTTTTGAATTTAAAATTTAAAAAAAGTAAAAATCAATTTTTGTTAAATAAAAAATAAAAAATATCAAAAATAAATAAAATTACCATATGGATAATTTTGTTTCAACAATTACCCACACAATTACGGGTAATGACAGTTAAAAAAAAATTTTTTTCGATAAAAAAAAGCGTTTTGAAAATTTTGGAAATTTTTCAACAATTAACAAAAAAAAAAATATTTTTTTTTGATACGACAGAAATTCATCTCGCGAAATTCTGAATCGAATGGTATATACGAATTTTGGTCGATTTTTTTAAATTTTTCCTTTATAAATTTTCAGTATGAGGACTTAGAAAAATTTCTTGCTACGGGACTTAGAAACCTTGGACTTCGGATATCTTCGGGAATCGCTAGAGAGAGAAAGTGGGCATAAGATGTAGTGTCTTTCTCTAAAGGATGACGTCTGTGCGTATCCCCACGAACAGATTATGATCTTTTCTTTTTTGTTTTTTTTTCGTCTTCAACGACTGAAATTCTCTTTTTCATCATTTCTCGTTTCTTATTTTGTTATAAATAATATTATCAAATCTTTAAAAAAATCGTTTCAACAATATAGGTACCAAAAGATTGCAAATTTTCTGAATCGGAAAAATAACGTATCGTATAGAGACCTTTTTTTTTAAAAGTTTACGTCTATATTTAAAAAAAAATTAATTAACAAATTTTGTAAAAAATCATTTTAACAATATAGGTACCAAAAGATTGCAAATTTCCTGAATCGGAAAAATAACGTAAGAAAATTTGCAATCTTTTGGTACCTATATTGTTGAAACGATTTTTTACAAAATTTGTTAACTAATTTTTTTTTAAATAAAGACGTAAACTTTTTAAAAAAAAGGTCTCTATACGATACGTTATTTTTCCGATTCAGAAAATTTGCAATCTTTTGGTACCTATATTGTTGGAACGATTTTTTACAAAATTTGTCAAGTAATTTTTTATAAATAAAGACGTAAACTTTTTAAAAAAAATCGGTCTGTCGGTTGACCCTGCGGGCCAGCCCCAAAACTTCCCGCTGTTTTCAAGCTCTTCAAGCTCGAAAACATTGTTATGAATACATTTTCAAGCTCTTCGAGCTCGAAAACATTGTTGTGAGTACATTTTCGAGCTCTTTGAGCTCGAAAATACTTTTGTATGCTTTTGTTTTCAAAAAATAACGTTTTTTACAATTTTTTCTACAACGATATCTCTCGAACGAATAGACCGATTGAGACGTTTAAGGTGGCGATCGACGCGTTTCATTGAGTTCTGTAACTAATCAAATTTTGAAATTGATTCATCGAGTCGTTTTTGAGAAATTTTCAAAATACTAAAAAAAATTTTTTTTTTTAATTCTTTCGACAACGGTTTCTCTTGAAAGAATTAACCGATTTTGATGTTTGAGGTGGCATTCGACGCGGATTATGGATCTCCAGAGCCCAGTCCATTTTGGAATTAATCCATCGAGCCCGTAAAAAGTTATCCAAAAAAAACATTTTTGAAAAAAGTTTATTTTTGGAATATCGCCGAACGAGCCCTACCGATCAAGCTCGATTTTTTTTAGCTTCAAGATATTGAAAAACTGCGTCGAATGACACCTTGACGATCAAAATCGGTTGATCCGTTCAAAAGTTATAGATATTTACATACGTACGTACGTACATACATACATACATACATACACTCGGACATCATCGTGAAATTAGTCAGAATAGCTTTCTAGGACCTCAAAACGTCGACATCTGTTGGAATTTCGATTTTCACAAATCGGACTGAAACCAATAACTTCCCGAATTTTTGAAAATTTGCAATTTTCTTAGCGGGAAGTTAAAAATGTACTAATTTAATGCCGGAAGGTGGACGATAAACGAAGAGGGCTACTCTAAGTCTTATAGTACCCGGTTAGGTATTTTATGGTCTGTGCTGGCTGGGCTGACTGAGAGGGCTTGGGTTTGATCCCAACTCAAAAGATCCTTTGCCATGTCATTTCAACGGTTTCTGCATTGAATTTCATTCAAAAAAATGTATTCATTTAATGCCGGAAGGTGGACGATAAACGAAGAGGGCTACTCTAAGTCTTGAAGTACCCGGTTAGGTAATTTATGGTCACTGCTGGCTGGGCTGACTGAGAGGGCTTGGGTTTGATCCCAACTCAAAAGATCCTTTGCCATGTCATTTCAACGGTTTCTGCATTGAATTTCATTCAAAAAAATGTATTCATTTAATGCCGGAAGGTGGACGATAAACGAAGAGGGCTACTCTAAGTCTTGAAGTACCCGGTTAGGTATTTTATGGTCTGTGCTGGCTGGGCTGACTGAGAGGTCTTGGGTTTGACCCCAACTCAAAAGATCCTTCGCCATGTCATTTCAACGGTTTCTGCATTGAATTTCATTCAAAGAAATGTATTCATTTAATGCCGGAAGGTGGACGATAAACGAAGAGGGCTACTCTAAGTCTTATAGTACCCAGTTAGGTATTTTATGGTCTGTGCTATCTGGGCTGACTGAGAGGTCTTGGGTTTGACCCCAACTCAAAAGATCCTTCGCCATGTCATTTCAACGGTTTCTACATTAAATTTCATTCAAAAAAATGTATTCATTTAATGCCGGAAGGTGGACCATAAACGAAGAGGGCTACTCTAAGTCTTATAGTACCCAGTTAGGTATTTTATGGTCTGTGCTATCTGGGCTGACTGAGAGGTCTTGGGTTTGACCCCAACTCAAAAGATCCTTCGCCATGTCATTTCAACGGTTTCTACATTAAATTTCATTCAAAAAAATGTATTCATTTAATGCCGGAAGGTGGACCATAAACGAAGAGGGCTACTCTAAGTCTTATAGTACCCGGTTAGGTATTTTATGGTCTGTGCTGGCTGGGCTGACTGAGAGGGCTTGGGTTTGATCCCAACTCAAAAGATCCTTTGCCATGTCATTTCAACGGTTTCTGCATTGAATTTCATTCAAAAAAATGTATTCATTTAATGCCGAAAGGTGGACGATAAACGAAGAGGGCTACTCTAAGTCTTGAAGTACCCGGTTAGGTAATTTATGGTCACTGCTGGCTGGGCTGACTGAGAGGGCTTGGGTTTGATCCCAACTCAAAAGATCCTTTGCCATGTCATTTCAACGGTTTCTGCATTGAATTTCATTCAAAAAAATGTATTCATTTAATGCCGGAAGGTGGACGATAAACGAAGAGGGCTACTCTAAGTCTTATAGTACCCGGTTAGGTATTTTATGGTCACGGCTGGCTGGGCTAACTGAGAGGGCTTGGGTTTGATCCCAACTCAAAAGATCCTTTGCCATGTCATTTCAACGGTTTCTGCATTGAATTTCATTCAAAAAAATGTATTCATTTAATGCCGGAAGGTGCACGATAAACGAAGAGGGGTACTCTAAGTCTTATAGTACCCAGTTAGGTATTTTATGGTCTGTGCTATCTGGGCTGACTGAGAGGGCTTGGGTTTGATCCCAACTCAAAAGATCCTTTGCCATGTCATTTCAACGGTTTCTGCATTGAATTTCAAACAAAAAAATGTATTCATTTAATGCCGAGGGTGGACGATAAACGAAGAGGGCTACTCTAAGTCTTGAAGTACCCGGTTAGGTATTTTATGGTCTGTGCTGGCTGGGCTGACTGAGAGGTCTTGGGTTTGACCCCAACTCAAAAGATCCTTCGCCATGTCATTTCAACGGTTTCTACATTAAATTTCATTCAAAAAAATGTATTCATTTAATGCCGGATGGTGGACGATAAACGAAGAGGGCTACTCTAAGTCTTATAGTACCCAGTTAGGTATTTTATGGTCTGTGCTATCTGGGCTGACTGAGAGGTCTTGGGTTTGACCCCAACTCAAAAGATCCTTCGCCATGTCATTTCAACGGTTTCTACATTAAATTTCATTCAAAAAAATGTATTCATTTAATGCCGGAAGGTGGACCATAAACGAAGAGGGCTACTCTAAGTCTTATAGTACCCGGTTAGGTATTTTATGGTCTGTGCTATCTGGGCTGACTGAGAGGGCTTGGGTTTGATCCCAACTCAAAAGATCCTTTGCCATGTCATTTCAACGGTTTCTGCATTGAATTTCAAACAAAAAAATGTATTCATTTAATGCCGAGGGTGGACGATAAACGAAGAGGGCTACTCTAAGTCTTGAAGTACCCGGTTAGGTATTTTATGGTCTGTGCTGGCTGGGCTGACTGAGAGGTCTTGGGTTTGACCCCAACTCAAAAGATCCTTCGCCATGTCATTTCAACGGTTTCTGCATTGAATTTCATTCAAAAAAATGTATTCATTTAATGCCGGATGGTGGACGATAAACGAAGAGGGGTACTCTAAGTCTTATAGTACCCAGTTAGGTATTTTATGGTCTGTGCTATCTGGGCTGACTGAGAGGTCTTGGGTTTGACCCCAACTCAAAAGATCCTTCGCCATGTCATTTCAACGGTTTCTACATTAAATTTCATTCAAAAAAATGTATTCATTTAATGCCGGAAGGTGGACCATAAACGAAGAGGGCTACTCTAAGTCTTATAGTACCCGGTTAGGTATTTTATGGTCTGTGCTGGCTGGGCTGACTGAGAGGGCTTGGGTTTGATCCCAACTCAAAAGATCCTTTGCCATGTCATTTCAACGGTTTCTGCATTGAATTTCATTCAAAAAAATGTATTCATTTAATGCCGGAAGGTGGACGATAAACGAAGAGGGCTACTCTAAGTCTTATAGTACCCGGTTAGGTATTTTATGGTCACGGCTGGCTGGGCTAACTGAGAGGGCTTGGGTTTGATCCCAACTCAAAAGATCCTTTGCCATGGCTCTAAGTCTTATAGTACCCAGTTAGGTATTTTATGGTCTGTGCTATCTGGGCTGACTGAGAGGGCTTGGGTTTGATCCCAACTCAAAAGATCCTTTGCCATGTCATTTCAACGGTTTCTGCATTGAATTTCAAACAAAAAAATGTATTCATTTAATGCCGGAAGGTGGACGATAAACGAAGAGGGCTACTCTAAGTCTTGAAGTACCCGGTTAGGTATTTTATGGTCTGTGCTGGCTGGGCTGACTGAGAGGTCTTGGGTTTGACCCCAACTCAAAAGATCCTTCGCCATGTCATTTCAACGGTTTCTGCATTGAATTTCATTCAAAAAAATGTATTCATTTAATGCCGGATGGTGGACGATAAACGAAGAGGGGTACTCTAAGTCTTATAGTACCCAGTTAGGTATTTTATGGTCTGTGCTATCTGGGCTGACTGAGAGGTCTTGGGTTTGACCCCAACTCAAAAGATCCTTCGCCATGTCATTTCAACGGTTTCTACATTAAATTTCATTCAAAAAAATGTATTCATTTAATGCCGGAAGGTGGACCATAAACGAAGAGGGCTACTCTAAGTCTTATAGTACCCGGTTAGGTATTTTATGGTCTGTGCTGGCTGGGCTGACTGAGAGGGCTTGGGTTTGATCCCAACTCAAAAGATCCCTTGCCATGTCATTTCAACGGTTTCTGCATTGAATTTCATTCAAAGAAATGTATTCATTTAATGCCGGAAGGTGGACGATAAACGAAGAGGGGTACTCTAAGTCTTATAGTACCCAGTTAGGTATTTTATGGTCTGTGCTATCTGGGCTGACTGAGAGGTCTTGGGTTTGACCCCAACTCAAAAGATCCTTCGCCATGTCATTTCAACGGTTTCTACATTAAATTTCATTCAAAAAAATGTATTCATTTAATGCCGGAAGGTGGACCATAAACGAAGAGGGCTACTCTAAGTCTTATAGTACCCGGTTAGGTATTTTATGGTCTGTGCTGGCTGGGCTGACTGAGAGGGCTTGGGTTTGATCCCAACTCAAAAGATCCCTTGCCATGTCATTTCAACGGTTTCTGCATTGAATTTCATTCAAAGAAATGTATTCATTTAATGCCGGAAGGTGGACGATAAACGAAGAGGGGTACTCTAAGTCTTAAAGTACCCGGTTAGGTATTTTATGGTCTGTGCTGGCTGGGCTGACTGAGAGGTCTTGGGTTTGACCCCAACTCAAAAGATCCTTCGCCATGTCATTTCAACGGTTTCTGCATTGAATTTCATTCAAAAAAATGTATTCATTTAATGCCGGAAGGTGGACCATAAACGAAGAGGGCTACTCTAAGTCTTATAGTACCCGGTTAGGTATTTTATGGTCTGTGCTGGCTGGGCTGACTGAGAGGTCTTGGGTTTGACCCCAACTCAAAAGATCCTTCGCCATGTCATTTCAACGGTTTCTACATTAAATTTCATTCAAAAAAATGTATTCATTTAATGCCGGAAGGTGGACGATAAACGAAGAGGGCTACTCTAAGTCTTATAGTACCCGGTTAGGTATTTTATGGTCTGTGCTGGCTGGGCTGACTGAGAGGTCTTGGGTTTGACCCCAACTCAAAAGATCCTTCGCCATGTCATTTCAACGGTTTCTACATTAAATTTCATTCAAAAAAATGTATTCATTTAATGCCGGAAGGTGGACCATAAACGAAGAGGGCTACTCTAAGTCTTATAGTACCCGGTTAGGTATTTTATGGTCTGTGCTGGCTGGGCTGACTGAGAGGGCTTGGGTTTGATCCCAACTCAAAAGATCCTTTGCCATGTCATTTCAACGGTTTCTGCATTGAATTTCATTCAAAAAAATGTATTCATTTAATGCCGGAAGGTGGACGATAAACGAAGAGGGCTACTCTAAGTCTTATAGTACCCAGTTAGGTATTTTATGGTCTGTGCTATCTGGGCTGACTGAGAGGTCTTGGGTTTGACCCCAACTCAAAAGATCCTTCGCCATGTCATTTCAACGGTTTCTACATTAAATTTCATTCAAAAAAATGTATTCATTTAATGCCGGAAGGTGGACGATAAACGAAGAGGGCTACTCTAAGTCTTATAGTACCCGGTTAGGTATTTTATGGTCTGTGCTGGCTGGGCTGACTGAGAGGGCTTGGGTTTGATCCCAACTCAAAAGATCCTTTGCCATGTCATTTCAACGGTGTCTGCATTGAATTTCATTCAAAAAAATGTATTCATTTAATGCCGGAAGGTGGACGATAAACGAAGAGGGCTACTCTAAGTCTTATAGTACCCGGTTAGGTATTTTATGGTCACGGCTGGCTGGGCTGACTGAGAGGGCTTGGGTTTGATCCCAACTCAAAAGATCCTTTGCCATGTCATTTCAACGGTTTCTGCATTGAATTTCAAACAAAAAAATGTATTCATTTAATGCCGGAAGGTGGACGATAAACGAAGAGGGCTACTCTAAGTCTTATAGTACCCGGTTAGGTATTTTATGGTCTGTGCTGGCTGGGCTGACTGAGAGGGCTTGGGTTTGATCCCAACTCAAAAGATCCTTTGCCATGTCATTTCAACGGTTTCTGCATTGAATTTCAAACAAAAAAATGTATTCATTTAATGCCGAGAGTGGACGATAAACGAAGAGGGCTACTCTAAGTCTTGAAGTACCCGGTTAGGTATTTTATGGTCTGTGCTGGCTGGGCTGACTGAGAGGTCTTGGGTTTGACCCCAACTCAAAAGATCCTTCGCCATGTCATTTCAACGGTTTCTGCATTGAATTTCATTCAAAAAAATGTATTTATTTAATGCCGGATGGTGGACGATAAACGAAGAGGGGTACTCTAAGTCTTATAGTACCCAGTTAGGTATTTTATGGTCTGTGCTATCTGGGCTGACTGAGAGGTCTTGGGTTTGACCCCAACTCAAAAGATCCTTCGCCATGTCATTTCAACGGTTTCTACATTAAATTTCATTCAAAAAAATGTATTCATTTAATGCCGGAAGGTGGACCATAAACGAAGAGGGCTACTCTAAGTCTTATAGTACCCGGTTAGGTATTTTATGGTCTGTGCTGGCTGGGCTGACTGAGAGGGCTTGGGTTTGATCCCAACTCAAAAGATCCTTTGCCATGTCATTTCAACGGTTTCTGCATTGAATTTCATTCAAAAAAATGTATTCATTTAATGCCGGAAGGTGGACGATAAACGAAGAGGGCTACTCTAAGTCTTATAGTACCCGGTTAGGTATTTTATGGTCACGGCTGGCTGGGCTGACTGAGAGGGCTTGGGTTTGATCCCAACTCAAAAGATCCTTTGCCATGTCATTTCAACGGTTTCTGCATTGAATTTCATTCAAAAAAATGTATTCATTTAATGCCGGAAGGTGGACGATAAACGAAGAGGGGTACTCTAAGTCTTATAGTACCCAGTTAGGTATTTTATGGTCTGTGCTATCTGGGCTGACTGAGAGGGCTTGGGTTTGATCCCAACTCAAAAGATCCTTTGCCATGTCATTTCAACGGTTTCTGCATTGAATTTCAAACAAAAAAATGTATTCATTTAATGCCGAGGGTGGACGATAAACGAAGAGGGCTACTCTAAGTCTTGAAGTACCCGGTTAGGTATTTTATGGTCTGTGCTGGCTGGGCTGACTGAGAGGTCTTGGGTTTGACCCCAACTCAAAAGATCCTTCGCCATGTCATTTCAACGGTTTCTGCATTGAATTTCATTCAAAAAAATGTATTTATTTAATGCCGGATGGTGGACGATAAACGAAGAGGGGTACTCTAAGTCTTATAGTACCCAGTTAGGTATTTTATGGTCTGTGCTATCTGGGCTGACTGAGAGGTCTTGGGTTTGACCCCAACTCAAAAGATCCTTCGCCATGTCATTTCAACGGTTTCTACATTAAATTTCATTCAAAAAAATGTATTCATTTAATGCCGGAAGGTGGACCATAAACGAAGAGGGCTACTCTAAGTCTTATAGTACCCGGTTAGGTATTTTATGGTCTGTGCTGGCTGGGCTGACTGAGAGGGCTTGGGTTTGATCCCAACTCGAAAGATCCCTTGCCATGTCATTTCAACGGTTTCTGCATTGAATTTCATTCGAAGAAATGTATTCATTTAATGCCGGAAGGTGGACGATAAACGAAGAGGGGTACTCTAAGTCTTGAAGTACCCGGTTAGGTAATTTATGGTCACTGCTGGCTGGGCTGACTGAGAGGGCTTGGGTTTGACCCCAACTCAAAAGATCCTTCGCCATGTCATTTCAACGGTTTCTGCATTGAATTTCATTCAAAGAAATGTATTCATTTAATGCCGGAAGGTGGACGATAAACGAAGAGGGGTACTCTAAGTCTTGAAGTACCCGGTTAGGTAATTTATGGTCACTGCTGGCTGGGCTGACTGAGAGGGCTTGGGTTTGACCCCAACTCAAAAGATCCTTCGCCATGTCATTTCAACGGTTTCTGCATTGAATTTCATTCGAAGAAATGTATTCATTTAATGCCGGAAGGTGGACGATAAACGAAGAGGGGTACTCTAAGTCTTGAAGTACCCGGTTAGGTATTTTATGGTCTGTGCTGGCTGGGCTGACTGAGAGGTCTTGGGTTTGACCCCAACTCAAAAGATCCTTCGCCATGTCATTTCAACGGTTTCTACATTAAATTTCATTCAAAAAAATGTATTCATTTAATGCCGGAAGGTGGACCATAAACGAAGAGGGCTACTCTAAGTCTTATAGTACCCGGTTAGGTATTTTATGGTCTGTGCTGGCTGGGCTGACTGAGAGGGCTTGGGTTTGATCCCAACTCAAAAGATCCTTTGCCATGTCATTTCAACGGTTTCTGCATTGAATTTCATTCAAAAAAATGTATTCATTTAATGCCGGAAGGTGGACCATAAACGAAGAGGGCTACTCTAAGTCTTATAGTACCCAGTTAGGTATTTTATGGTCTGTGCTATCTGGGCTGACTGAGAGGTCTTGGGTTTGACCCCAACTCAAAAGATCCTTCGCCATGTCATTTCAACGGTTTCTACATTAAATTTCATTCAAAAAAATGTATTCATTTAATGCCGGAAGGTGGACCATAAACGAAGAGGGCTACTCTAAGTCTTATAGTACCCGGTTAGGTATTTTATGGTCTGTGCTGGCTGGGCTGACTGAGAGGGCTTGGGTTTGATCCCAACTCGAAAGATCCCTTGCCATGTCATTTCAACGGTTTCTGCATTGAATTTCATTCGAAGAAATGTATTCATTTAATGCCGGAAGGTGGACGATAAACGAAGAGGGGTACTCTAAGTCTTGAAGTACCCGGTTAGGTAATTTATGGTCACTGCTGGCTGGGCTGACTGAGAGGGCTTGGGTTTGATCCCAACTCAAAAGATCCTTTGCCATGTCATTTCAACGGTTTCTGCATTGAATTTCATTCAAAAAAATGTATTCATTTAATGCCGAAAGGTGGACGATAAACGAAGAGGGCTACTCTAAGTCTTGAAGTACCCGGTTAGGTAATTTATGGTCACTGCTGGCTGGGCTGACTGAGAGGGCTTGGGTTTGATCCCAACTCAAAAGATCCTTTGCCATGTCATTTCAACGGTGTCTGCATTGAATTTCATTCAAAAAAATGTATTCATTTAATGCCGGAAGGTGGACGATAAACGAAGAGGGCTACTCTAAGTCTTATAGTACCCGGTTAGGTATTTTATGGTCACGGCTGGCTGGGCTGACTGAGAGGGCTTGGGTTTGATCCCAACTCAAAAGATCCTTTGCCATGTCATTTCAACGGTTTCTGCATTGAATTTCAAACAAAAAAATGTATTCATTTAATGCCGAGGGTGGACGATAAACGAAGAGGGCTACTCTAAGTCTTGAAGTACCCGGTTAGGTATTTTATGGTCTGTGCTGGCTGGGCTGACTGAGAGGTCTTGGGTTTGACCCCAACTCAAAAGATCCTTCGCCATGTCATTTCAACGGTTTCTGCATTGAATTTCATTCAAAAAAATGTATTCATTTCATGCCGGAAGGTGGACGATAAACGAAGAGGGCTACTCTAAGTTTTATAGTACCCGGTTAGGTATTTTATGGTCACGGCTGGCTGGGCTGACTGAGAGGGCTTGGGTTTGATCCCAACTCAAAAGATCCTTTGCCATGTCATTTCAACGGTTTCTGCATTGAATTTCAAACAAAAAAATGTATTCATTTAATGCCGAGGGTGGACGATAAACGAAGAGGGCTACTCTAAGTCTTGAAGTACCCGGTTAGGTATTTTATGGTCTGTGCTGGCTGGGCTGACTGAGAGGTCTTGGGTTTGACCCCAACTCAAAAGATCCTTCGCCATGTCATTTCAACGGTTTCTGCATTGAATTTCATTCAAAAAAATGTATTCATTTAATGCCGGAAGGTGGACCATAAACGAAGAGGGCTACTCTAAGTCTTATAGTACCCGGTTAGGTATTTTATGGTCTGTGCTGGCTGGGCTGACTGAGAGGGCTTGGGTTTGATCCCAACTCAAAAGATCCTTTGCCATGTCATTTCAACGGTTTCTGCATTGAATTTCATTCAAAAAAATGTATTCATTTAATGCCGGAAGGTGGACGATAAACGAAGAGGGCTACTCTAAGTCTTATAGTACCCGGTTAGGTATTTTATGGTCTGTGCTGGCTGGGCTGACTGAGAGGTCTTGGGTTTGACCCCAACTCAAAAGATCCTTCGCCATGTCATTTCAACGGTTTCTGCATTGAATTTCATTCAAAAAAATGTATTCATTTAATGCCGGAAGGTGGACCATAAACGAAGAGGGCTACTCTAAGTCTTATAGTACCCAGTTAGGTATTTTATGGTCTGTGCTGGCTGGGCTGACTGAGAGGGCTTGGGTTTGATCCCAACTCAAAAGATCCTTTGCCATGTCATTTCAACGGTTTCTGCATTGAATTTCATTCAAAAAAATGTATTCATTTAATGCCGGAAGGTGGACGATAAACGAAGAGGGCTACTCTAAGTCTTATAGTACCCGGTTAGGTATTTTATGGTCTGTGCTGGCTGGGCTGACTGAGAGGGCTTGGGTTTGATCCCAACTCAAAAGATCCTTTGCCATGTCATTTCAACGGTTTCTGCATTGAATTTCATTCAAAAAAATGTATTCATTTAATGCCGGAAGGTGGACCATAAACGAAGAGGGCTACTCTAAGTCTTGAAGTACCCGGTTAGGTATTTTATGGTCACTGCTGGCTGGGCTGACTGAGAGGGCTTGGGTTTGACCCCAACTCAAAAGATCCTTCGCCATGTCATTTCAACGGTTTCTACATTAAATTTCATTCAAAAAAATGTATTCATTTAATGCCGGAAGGTGGACGATAAACGAAGAGGGCTACTCTAAGTCTTATAGTACCCGGTTAGGTATTTCATGGTCTGTGCTATCTGGGCTGACTGAGAGGGCTTGGGTTTGATCCCAACTCAAAAGATCCTTTGCCATGTCATTTCAACGGTTTCTGCATTAAATTTTTTTTAAAAAAAATTTATTCATTTAATGCCGGAAGGTGGACCATAAACGAAGAGGGCTACTCTAAGTCTTATAGTACCCGGTTAGGTATTTTATGGTCTGCGCTGGATGGGCCGACTGAGAGAGCATGGGATCGATCCCAACTCAAATAATCCTTTGCCATGTCATTTCAACGGTTTCTGCATTGAATTTCATTCAAAAAAATGTATTCATTTAATGCCGGAAGGTGGACGATAAACGAAGAGGGGTACTCTAAGTCTTATAGTACCCAGTTAGGTATTTTATGGTCTGTGCTATCTGGGCTGACTGAGAGGTCTTGGGTTTGACCCCAACTCAAAAGATCCTTTGCCATGTCATTGCAACGGTTTCTGCATTGAATTTCATTCAAAAAAATGTATTCATTGAATGCCGGAAGGTGGACCATAAACGAAGAGGGCTACTCTAAGTCTTATAGTACCCGGTTAGGTATTTTATGGTCTGTGCTGGCTGGGCTGACTGAGAGGGCTTGGGTTTGATCCCAACTCGAAAGATCCTTTGCCATGTCATTTCAACGGTTTCTGCATTGAATTTCATTCAAAAAAATGTATTCATTTAATGCCGGAAGGTGGACCATAAACGAAGAGGGCTACTCTAAGTCTTATAGTACCCGGTTAGGTATTTTATGGTCTGTGCTGGCTGGGCTGACTGAGAGGGCTTGGGTTTGATCCCAACTCGAAAGATCCTTTGCCATGTCATTTCAACGGTTTCTACATTAAATTTCATTCAAAAAAATGTATTCATTCAATGCCGGAAGGTGGACCATAAACGAAGAGGGCTACTCTAAGTCTTATAGTACCCGGTTAGGTATTTTATGGTCTGTGCTGGCTGGGCTGACTGAGAGGGCTTGGGTTTGATCCCAACTCGAAAGATCCTTTGCCATGTCATTTCAACGGTTTCTGCATTGAATTTCATTCAAAAAAATGTATTCATTTAATGCCGGAAGGTGGACGATAAACGAAGAGGGGTACTCTAAGTCTTGAAGTACCCGGTTAGGTATTTTATGGTCTGTGCTGGCTGGGCTGACTGAGAGGGCTTGGGTTTGATCCCAACTCAAAAGATCCCTTGCCATGTCATTTCAACGGTTTCTGCATTGAATTTCATTCAAAAAAATGTATTCATTTAATGCCGGAAGGTGGACGATAAACGAAGAGCGCTACTCTAAGTCTTATAGTACCCGGTTAGGTATTTTATGGTCTGTGCTGGCTGGGCTGACTGAGAGGGCTTGGGTTTGATCCCAACTCAAAAGATCCCTTGCCATGTCATTTCAACGGTTTCTGCATTGAATTTCATTCAAAGAAATGTATTCATTTAATGCCGGAAGGTGGACGATAAACGAAGAGCGCTACTCTAAGTCTTATAGTACCCGGTTAGGTATTTCATGGTCTGTGCTATCTGGGCTGACTGAGAGGTCTTGGGTTTGACCCCAACTCAAAAGATCCTTCGCCATGTCATTTCAACGGTTTCTACATTAAATTTCATTCAAAAAAATGTATTCATTTAATGCCGGAAGGTGGACGATAAACGAAGAGGGCTACTCTAAGTCTTATAGTACCCGGTTAGGTATTTTATGGTCACGGCTGGCTGGGCTGACTGAGAGGGCTTGGGTTTGATCCCAACTCAAAAGATCCTTTGCCATGTCATTTCAACGGTTTCTGCATTGAATTTCAAACAAAAAAATGTATTCATTTAATGCCGAGGGTGGACGATAAACGAAGAGGGCTACTCTAAGTCTTGAAGTACCCGGTTAGGTATTTTATGGTCTGTGCTGGCTGGGCTGACTGAGAGGTCTTGGGTTTGACCCCAACTCAAAAGATCCTTCGCCATGTCATTTCAACGGTTTCTGCATTGAATTTCATTCAAAAAAATGTATTCATTTAATGCCGGATGGTGGACGATAAACGAAGAGGGGTACTCTAAGTCTTATAGTACCCAGTTAGGTATTTTATGGTCTGTGCTGGCTGGGCTGACTGAGAGGTCTTGGGTTTGACCCCAACTCAAAAGATCCTTCGCCATGTCATTTCAACGGTTTCTACATTAAATTTCATTCAAAAAAATGTATTCATTTAATGCCGGAAGGTGGACCATAAACGAAGAGGGCTACTCTAAGTCTTATAGTACCCGGTTAGGTATTTTATGGTCACTGCTGGCTGGGCTGACTGAGAGGGCTTGGGTTTGATCCCAACTCAAAAGATCCTTTGCCATGTCATTTCAACGGTTTCTGCATTGAATTTCATTCAAAAAAATGTATTCATTTAATGCCGGAAGGTGGACGATAAACGAAGAGGGCTACTCTAAGTCTTATAGTACCCAGTTAGGTATTTTATGGTCTGTGCTATCTGGGCTGACTGAGAGGTCTTGGGTTTGACCCCAACTCAAAAGATCCTTTGCCATGTCATTTCAACGGTTTCTGCATTGAATTTTATTCAAAAAAATGTATTCATTTAATGCCGGAAGGTGGACCATAAACGAAGAGGGCTACTCTAAGTCTTATAGTACCCGGTTAGGTATTTTATGGTCTGCGCTGGATGGGCCGACTGAGAGAGCATGGGATCGATCCCAACTCAAATAATCCTTTGCCATGTCATTTCAACGGTTTCTGCATTGAATTTCATTCAAAAAAATGTATTCATTTAATGCCGGAAGGTGGACGATAAACGAAGAGGGGTACTCTAAGTCTTATAGTACCCAGTTAGGTATTTTATGGTCTGTGCTATCTGGGCTGACTGAGAGGTCTTGGGTTTGACCCCAACTCAAAAGATCCTTTGCCATGTCATTGCAACGGTTTCTGCATTGAATTTCATTCAAAAAAATGTATTCATTGAATGCCGGAAGGTGGACCATAAACGAAGAGGGCTACTCTAAGTCTTATAGTACCCGGTTAGGTATTTTATGGTCTGTGCTGGCTGGGCTGACTGAGAGGGCTTGGGTTTGATCCCAACTCAAAAGATCCTTTGCCATGTCATTGCAACGGTTTCTGCATTGAATTTCATTCAAAAAAATGTATTCATTTAATGCCGGAAGGTGGACGATAAACGAAGAGCGCTACTCTAAGTCTTATAGTACCCGGTTAGGTATTTTATGGTCTGTGCTATCTGGGCTGACTGAGAGGGCTTGGGTTTGATCCCAACTCGAAAGATCCTTTGCCATGTCATTTCAACGGTTTCTGCATTGAATTTCATTCAAAAAAATGTATTCATTTAATGCCGGAAGGTGGACGATAAACGAAGAGGGCTACTCTAAGTCTTGAAGTACCCGGTTAGGTATTTTATGGTCTGTGCTGGCTGGGCTGACTGAGAGGGCTTGGGTTTGATCCCAACTCAAAAGATCCCTTGCCATGTCATTTCAACGGTTTCTGCATTGAATTTCATTCAAAAAAATGTATTCATTTAATGCCGGAAGGTGGACGATAAACGAAGAGCGCTACTCTAAGTCTTATAGTACCCGGTTAGGTATTTTATGGTCTGTGCTGGCTGGGCTGACTGAGAGGGCTTGGGTTTGATCCCAACTCAAAAGATCCCTTGCCATGTCATTTCAACGGTTTCTGCATTGAATTTCATTCAAAAAATGTATTCATTTAATGCCGGAAGGTGGACGATAAACGAAGAGCGCTACTCTAAGTCTTATAGTACCCGGTTAGGTATTTTATGGTCTGTGCTATCTGGGCTGACTGAGAGGTCTTGGGTTTGACCCCAACTCAAAAGATCCTTCGCCACGTCATTTCAACGGTTTCTACATTAAATTTCATTCAAAAAAATGTATTCATTTAATGCCGGATGGTGGACGATAAACGAAGAGGGGTACTCTAAGTCTTATAGTACCCAGTTAGGTATTTTATGGTCTGTGCTGGCTGGGCTGACTGAGAGGTCTTGGGTTTGACCCCAACTCAAAAGATCCTTCGCCATGTCATTTCAACGGTTTCTACATTAAATTTCATTCAAAAAAATGTATTCATTTAATGCCGGAAGGTGGACCATAAACGAAGAGGGCTACTCTAAGTCTTATAGTACCCGGTTAGGTATTTTATGGTCACTGCTGGCTGGGCTGACTGAGAGGGCTTGGGTTTGATCCCAACTCAAAAGATCCTTTGCCATGTCATTTCAACGGTTTCTACATTAAATTTCATTCAAAAAATGTATTCATTTAATGCCGGAAGGTGGACGATAAACGAAGAGGGCTACTCTAAGTCTTATAGTACCCGGTTAGGTATTTTATGGTCTGTGCTGGATGGGCCGACTGAAAGAGCATGGGATCGATCCCAACTCAAATAATCCTTTGCCATGTCATTTCAACGGTTTCTGCATTGAATTTCATTCAAAAAAATGTATTCATTTAATGCCGGAAGGTGGACGATAAACGAAGAGGGCTACTCGAAGTCTTATAGTACCCGGTTAGGTATTTTATGGTCACGGCTGGCTGGGCTGACTGAGAGGGCTTGGGTTTGATCCCAACTCAAAAGATCCTTTGCCATGTCATTTCAAC
Organism: Microplitis manilae; assembly: GCA_030273425.1. Classification (NCBI taxonomy): domain Eukaryota; kingdom Metazoa; phylum Arthropoda; class Insecta; order Hymenoptera; family Braconidae; genus Microplitis; species Microplitis manilae. The sequence goes on from CP092727.1 coordinate 24,400,473, forward strand.
GGTTTCTGCATTGAATTTCAAACAAAAAAATGTATTCATTTAATGCCGAGGGTGGACGATAAACGAAGAGGGCTACTCTAAGTCTTGAAGTACCCGGTTAGGTATTTTATGGTCTGTGCTGGCTGGGCTGACTGAGAGGTCTTGGGTTTGACCCCAACTCAAAAGATCCTTCGCCATGTCATTTCAACGGTTTCTGCATTGAATTTCATTCAAAAAAATGTATTTATTTAATGCCGGATGGTGGACGATAAACGAAGAGGGGTACTCTAAGTCTTATAGTACCCAGTTAGGTATTTTATGGTCTGTGCTATCTGGGCTGACTGAGAGGTCTTGGGTTTGACCCCAACTCAAAAGATCCTTCGCCATGTCATTTCAACGGTTTCTACATTAAATTTCATTCGAAAAAATGTATTCATTTAATGCCGGAAGGTGGACCATAAACGAAGAGGGCTACTCTAAGTCTTATAGTACCCGGTTAGGTATTTTATGGTCTGTGCTGGCTGGGCTGACTGAGAGGGCTTGGGTTTGATCCCAACTCAAAAGATCCTTTGCCATGTCATTTCAACGGTTTCTGCATTGAATTTCATTCAAAAAAATGTATTCATTTAATGCCGAAAGGTGGACGATAAACGAAGAGGGCTACTCTAAGTCTTGAAGTACCCGGTTAGGTAATTTATGGTCACTGCTGGCTGGGCTGACTGAGAGGGCTTGGGTTTGATCCCAACTCAAAAGATCCTTTGCCATGTCATTTCAACGGTGTCTGCATTGAATTTCATTCAAAAAAATGTATTCATTTAATGCCGAAAGGTGGACGATAAACGAAGAGGGCTACTCTAAGTCTTATAGTACCCGGTTAGGTATTTTATGGTCACGGCTGGCTGGGCTGACTGAGAGGGCTTGGGTTTGATCCCAACTCAAAAGATCCTTTGCCATGTCATTTCAACGGTTTCTGCATTGAATTTCAAACAAAAAAATGTATTCATTTAATGCCGAGGGTGGACGATAAACGAAGAGGGCTACTCTAAGTCTTGAAGTACCCGGTTAGGTATTTTATGGTCTGTGCTGGCTGGGCTGACTGAGAGGTCTTGGGTTTGACCCCAACTCAAAAGATCCTTCGCCATGTCATTTCAACGGTTTCTGCATTGAATTTCATTCAAAAAAATGTATTCATTTAATGCCGGAAGGTGGACGATAAACGAAGAGGGCTACTCTAAGTCTTATAGTACCCGGTTAGGTATTTTATGGTCACGGCTGGCTGGGCTGACTGAGAGGGCTTGGGTTTGATCCCAACTCAAAAGATCCTTTGCCATGTCATTTCAACGGTTTCTGCATTGAATTTCAAACAAAAAATGTATTCATTTAATGCCGAGGGTGGACGATAAACGAAGAGGGCTACTCTAAGTCTTGAAGTACCCGGTTAGGTATTTTATGGTCTGTGCTGGCTGGGCTGACTGAGAGGTCTTGGGTTTGACCCCAACTCAAAAGATCCTTCGCCATGTCATTTCAACGGTTTCTGCATTGAATTTCATTCAAAAAAATGTATTCATTTAATGCCGGAAGGTGGACGATAAACGAAGAGGGCTACTCTAAGTCTTATAGTACCCGGTTAGGTATTTTATGGTCACGGCTGGCTGGGCTGACTGAGAGGGCTTGGGTTTGATCCCAACTCAAAAGATCCTTTGCCATGTCATTTCAACGGTTTCTGCATTGAATTTCAAACAAAAAAATGTATTCATTTAATGCCGAGGGTGGACGATAAACGAAGAGGGCTACTCTAAGTCTTGAAGTACCCGGTTAGGTATTTTATGGTCTGTGCTGGCTGGGCTGACTGAGAGGTCTTGGGTTTGACCCCAACTCAAAAGATCCTTCGCCATGTCATTTCAACGGTTTCTGCATTGAATTTCATTCAAAAAAATGTATTCATTTAATGCCGGATGGTGGACGATAAACGAAGAGGGGTACTCTAAGTCTTATAGTACCCGGTTAGGTATTTTATGGTCACGGCTGGCTGGGCTGACTGAGAGGGCTTGGGTTTGATCCCAACTCAAAAGATCCTTTGCCATGTCATTTCAACGGTTTCTGCATTGAATTTCAAACAAAAAAATGTATTCATTTAATGCCGGAAGGTGGACGATAAACGAAGAGGGCTACTCTAAGTCTTATAGTACCCGGTTAGGTATTTTATGGTCACGGCTGGCTGGGCTGACTGAGAGGGCTTGGGTTTGATCCCAACTCAAAAGATCCTTTGCCATGTCATTTCAACGGTTTCTGCATTGAATTCCAAACAAAAAAATGTATTCATTTAATGCCGAGGGTGGACGATAAACGAAGAGGGCTACTCTAAGTCTTGAAGTACCCGGTTAGGTATTTTATGGTCTGTGCTGGCTGGGCTGACTGAGAGGTCTTGGGTTTGACCCCAACTCAAAAGATCCTTCGCCATGTCATTTCAACGGTTTCTGCATTGAATTTCATTCAAAAAAATGTATTCATTTAATGCCGGAAGGTGGACCATAAACGAAGAGGGCTACTCTAAGTCTTATAGTACCCGGTTAGGTATTTTATGGTCTGTGCTGGCTGGGCTGACTGAGAGGGCTTGGGTTTGATCCCAACTCAAAAGATCCTCTGCCATGTCATTTCAACGGTTTCTGCATTGAATTCCAAACAAAAAAATGTATTCATTTAATGCCGAGGGTGGACGATAAACGAAGAGGGCTACTCTAAGTCTTGAAGTACCCGGTTAGGTATTTTATGGTCTGTGCTGGCTGGGCTGACTGAGAGGTCTTGGGTTTGACCCCAACTCAAAAGATCCTTCGCCATGTCATTTCAACGGTTTCTGCATTGAATTTCATTCAAAAAAATGTATTCATTTAATGCCGGAAGGTGGACCATAAACGAAGAGGGCTACTCTAAGTCTTGAAGTACCCGGTTAGGTATTTTATGGTCTGTGCTGGCTGGGCTGACTGAGAGGTCTTGGGTTTGACCCCAACTCAAAAGATCCTTCGCCATGTCATTTCAACGGTTTCTGCATTGAATTTCATTCAAAAAAATGTATTCATTTAATGCCGGATGGTGGACGATAAACGAAGAGGGGTACTCTAAGTCTTATAGTACCCGGTTAGGTATTTTATGGTCACGGCTGGCTGGGCTGACTGAGAGGGCTTGGGTTTGATCCCAACTCAAAAGATCCTTTGCCATGTCATTTCAACGGTTTCTGCATTGAATTTCAAACAAAAAAATGTATTCATTTAATGCCGGAAGGTGGACGATAAACGAAGAGGGCTACTCTAAGTCTTATAGTACCCGGTTAGGTATTTTATGGTCACGGCTGGCTGGGCTGACTGAGAGGGCTTGGGTTTGATCCCAACTCAAAAGATCCTTTGCCATGTCATTTCAACGGTTTCTGCATTGAATTCCAAACAAAAAAATGTATTCATTTAATGCCGAGGGTGGACGATAAACGAAGAGGGCTACTCTAAGTCTTGAAGTACCCGGTTAGGTATTTTATGGTCTGTGCTGGCTGGGCTGACTGAGAGGTCTTGGGTTTGACCCCAACTCAAAAGATCCTTCGCCATGTCATTTCAACGGTTTCTGCATTGAATTTCATTCAAAAAAATGTATTCATTTAATGCCGGAAGGTGGACGATAAACGAAGAGGGGTACTCTAAGTCTTATAGTACCCAGTTAGGTATTTTATGGTCTGTGCTATCTGGGCTGACTGAGAGGTCTTGGGTTTGACCCCAACTCAAAAGATCCTTCGCCATGTCATTTCAACGGTTTCTACATTAAATTTCAAACAAAAAAATGTATTCATTTAATGCCGGAAGGTGGACCATAAACGAAGAGGGCTACTCTAAGTCTTATAGTACCCGGTTAGGTATTTTATGGTCTGTGCTGGCTGGGCTGACTGAGAGGGCTTGGGTTTGATCCCAACTCGAAAGATCCTTTGCCATGTCATTTCAACGGTTTCTGCATTGAATTTTATTTAAAAAAATGTATTCATTTAATGCCGGAAGGTGGACCATAAACGAAGAGGGCTACTCTAAGTCTTATAGTACCCGGTTAGGTATTTTATGGTCTGTGCTGGCTGGGCTGACTGAGAGGGCTTGGGTTTGATCCCAACTCAAAAGATCCCTTGCCATGTCATTTCAACGGTTTCTGCATTAAATTTTTTTTAAAAAAAATTTATTCATTTAATGCCGGAAGGTGGACCATAAACGAAGAGGGCTACTCTAAGTCTTATAGTACCCGGTTAGGTATTTTATGGTCTGCGCTGGATGGGCCGACTGAGAGAGCATGGGATCGATCCCAACTCAAATAATCCTTTGCCATGTCATTTCAACGGTTTCTGCATTGAATTTCATTCAAAAAAATGTATTCATTTAATGCCGGAAGGTGGACGATAAACGAAGAGGGGTACTCTAAGTCTTATAGTACCCAGTTAGGTATTTTATGGTCTGTGCTATCTGGGCTGACTGAGAGGTCTTGGGTTTGACCCCAACTCAAAAGATCCTTTGCCATGTCATTGCAACGGTTTCTGCATTCAATTTCATTCAAAAAAATGTATTCATTGAATGCCGGAAGGTGGACCATAAACGAAGAGGGCTACTCTAAGTCTTATAGTACCCGGTTAGGTATTTTATGGTCTGTGCTGGCTGGGCTGACTGAGAGGGCTTGGGTTTGATCCCAACTCGAAAGATCCTTTGCCATGTCATTTCAACGGTTTCTGCATTGAATTTCATTCAAAAAAATGTATTCATTCAATGCCGGAAGGTGGACCATAAACGAAGAGGGCTACTCTAAGTCTTATAGTACCCGGTTAGGTATTTTATGGTCTGTGCTGGCTGGGCTGACTGAGAGGGCTTGGGTTTGATCCCAACTCGAAAGATCCTTTGCTATGTCATTTCAACGGTTTCTACATTAAATTTCATTCAAAAAAATGTATTCATTCAATGCCGGAAGGTGGACCATAAACGAAGAGGGCTACTCTAAGTCTTATAGTACCCGGTTAGGTATTTTATGGTCTGTGCTGGCTGGGCTGACTGAGAGGGCTTGGGTTTGATCCCAACTCGAAAGATCCTTTGCCATGTCATTTCAACGGTTTCTGCATTGAATTTCATTCAAAAAAATGTATTCATTTAATGCCGGAAGGTGGACGATAAACGAAGAGGGGTACTCTAAGTCTTGAAGTACCCGGTTAGGTATTTTATGGTCTGTGCTGGCTGGGCTGACTGAGAGGGCTTGGGTTTGATCCCAACTCAAAAGATTCCTTGCCATGTCATTTCAACGGTTTCTGCATTGAATTTCATTCAAAAAAATGTATTCATTTAATGCCGGAAGGTGGACGATAAACGAAGAGCGCTACTCTAAGTCTTATAGTACCCGGTTAGGTATTTTATGGTCTGTGCTGGCTGGGCTAACTGAGAGGGCTTGGGTTTGATCCCAACTCAAAAGATCCCTTGCCATGTCATTTCAACGGTTTCTGCATTGAATTTCATTCAAAAAAATGTATTCATTTAATGCCGGAAGGTGGACGATAAACGAAGAGCGCTACTCTAAGTCTTATAGTACCCGGTTAGGTATTTTATGGTCTGTGCTATCTGGGCTGACTGAGAGGTCTTGGGTTTGACCCCAACTCAAAAGATCCTTCGCCACGTCATTTCAACGGTTTCTACATTAAATTTCATTCAAAAAAATGTATTCATTTAATGCCGGAAGGTGGACGATAAACGAAGAGGGCTACTCTAAGTCTTATAGTACCCGGTTAGGTATTTTATGGTCACGGCTGGCTGGGCTGACTGAGAGGGCTTGGGTTTGATCCCAACTCAAAAGATCCTTTGCCATGTCATTTCAACGGTTTCTGCATTGAATTTCAAACAAAAAAATGTATTCATTTAATGCCGAGGGTGGACGATAAACGAAGAGGGCTACTCTAAGTCTTGAAGTACCCGGTTAGGTATTTTATGGTCTGTGCTGGCTGGGCTGACTGAGAGGTCTTGGGTTTGACCCCAACTCAAAAGATCCTTCGCCATGTCATTTCAACGGTTTCTGCATTGAATTTCATTCAAAAAAATGTATTCATTTAATGCCGGATGGTGGACGATAAACGAAGAGGGGTACTCTAAGTCTTATAGTACCCAGTTAGGTATTTTATGGTCTGTGCTGGCTGGGCTGACTGAGAGGTCTTGGGTTTGACCCCAACTCAAAAGATCCTTCGCCATGTCATTTCAACGGTTTCTACATTAAATTTCATTCAAAAAAATGTATTCATTTAATGCCGGAAGGTGGACCATAAACGAAGAGGGCTACTCTAAGTCTTATAGTACCCGGTTAGGTATTTTATGGTCACTGCTGGCTGGGCTGACTGAGAGGGCTTGGGTTTGATCCCAACTCAAAAGATCCTTTGCCATGTCATTTCAACGGTTTCTGCATTGAATTTCATTCAAAAAAATGTATTCATTTAATGCCGGAAGGTGGACGATAAACGAAGAGGGCTACTCTAAGTCTTATAGTACCCAGTTAGGTATTTTATGGTCTGTGCTATCTGGGCTGACTGAGAGGTCTTGGGTTTGACCCCAACTCAAAAGATCCTTTGCCATGTCATTTCAACGGTTTCTGCATTGAATTTTATTCAAAAAAATGTATTCATTTAATGCCGGAAGGTGGACCATAAACGAAGAGGGCTACTCTAAGTCTTATAGTACCCGGTTAGGTATTTTATGGTCTGCGCTGGATGGGCCGACTGAGAGAGCATGGGATCGATCCCAACTCAAATAATCCTTTGCCATGTCATTTCAACGGTTTCTGCATTGAATTTCATTCAAAAAAATGTATTCATTTAATGCCGGAAGGTGGACGATAAACGAAGAGGGGTACTCTAAGTCTTATAGTACCCAGTTAGGTATTTTATGGTCTGTGCTATCTGGGCTGACTGAGAGGTCTTGGGTTTGACCCCAACTCAAAAGATCCTTTGCCATGTCATTGCAACGGTTTCTGCATTGAATTTCATTCAAAAAAATGTATTCATTGAATGCCGGAAGGTGGACCATAAACGAAGAGGGCTACTCTAAGTCTTATAGTACCCGGTTAGGTATTTTATGGTCTGTGCTGGCTGGGCTGACTGAGAGGGCTTGGGTTTGATCCCAACTCAAAAGATCCTTTGCCATGTCATTGCAACGGTTTCTGCATTGAATTTCATTCAAAAAAATGTATTCATTTAATGCCGGAAGGTGGACGATAAACGAAGAGCGCTACTCTAAGTCTTATAGTACCCGGTTAGGTATTTTATGGTCTGTGCTATCTGGGCTGACTGAGAGGTCTTGGGTTTGACCCCAACTCAAAAGATCCTTCGCCACGTCATTTCAACGGTTTCTGCATTGAATTTCATTCAAAAAAATGTATTCATTTAATGCCGGATGGTGGACGATAAACGAAGAGGGGTACTCTAAGTCTTATAGTACCCAGTTAGGTATTTTATGGTCTGTGCTGGCTGGGCTGACTGAGAGGTCTTGGGTTTGACCCCAACTCAAAAGATCCTTCGCCATGTCATTTCAACGGTTTCTACATTAAATTTCATTCAAAAAAATGTATTCATTTAATGCCGGAAGGTGGACGATAAACGAAGAGGGCTACTCTAAGTCTTATAGTACCCGGTTAGGTATTTTATGGTCTGTGCTGGCTGGGCTGACTGAGAGGGCTTGGGTTTGATCCCAACTCGAAAGATCCTTTGCCATGTCATTTCAACGGTTTCTGCATTGAATTTCATTCAAAAAAATGTATTCATTTAATGCCGGAAGGTGGACGATAAACGAAGAGGGGTACTCTAAGTCTTGAAGTACCCGGTTAGGTATTTTATGGTCTGTGCTGGCTGGGCTGACTGAGAGGGCTTGGGTTTGATCCCAACTCAAAAGATCCCTTGCCATGTCATTTCAACGGTTTCTGCATTGAATTTCATTCAAAAAAATGTATTCATTTAATGCCGGAAGGTGGACGATAAACGAAGAGCGCTACTCTAAGTCTTATAGTACCCGGTTAGGTATTTTATGGTCTGTGCTGGCTGGGCTGACTGAGAGGGCTTGGGTTTGATCCCAACTCAAAAGATCCCTTGCCATGTCATTTCAACGGTTTCTGCATTGAATTTCATTCAAAAAAATGTATTCATTTAATGCCGGAAGGTGGACGATAAACGAAGAGCGCTACTCTAAGTCTTATAGTACCCGGTTAGGTATTTTATGGTCTGTGCTATCTGGGCTGACTGAGAGGTCTTGGGTTTGACCCCAACTCAAAAGATCCTTCGCCACGTCATTTCAACGGTTTCTACATTAAATTTCATTCAAAAAAATGTATTCATTTAATGCCGGATGGTGGACGATAAACGAAGAGGGGTACTCTAAGTCTTATAGTACCCAGTTAGGTATTTTATGGTCTGTGCTGGCTGGGCTGACTGAGAGGTCTTGGGTTTGACCCCAACTCAAAAGATCCTTCGCCATGTCATTTCAACGGTTTCTACATTAAATTTCATTCAAAAAAATGTATTCATTTAATGCCGGAAGGTGGACCATAAACGAAGAGGGCTACTCTAAGTCTTATAGTACCCGGTTAGGTATTTTATGGTCACTGCTGGCTGGGCTGACTGAGAGGGCTTGGGTTTGATCCCAACTCAAAAGATCCTTTGCCATGTCATTTCAACGGTTTCTACATTAAATTTCATTCAAAAAAATGTATTCATTTAATGCCGGAAGGTGGACGATAAACGAAGAGGGCTACTCTAAGTCTTATAGTACCCGGTTAGGTATTTTATGGTCTGTGCTGGATGGGCCGACTGAAAGAGCATGGGATCGATCCCAACTCAAATAATCCTTTGCCATGTCATTTCAACGGTTTCTGCATTGAATTTCATTCAAAAAAATGTATTCATTTAATGCCGGAAGGTGGACGATAAACGAAGAGGGCTACTCGAAGTCTTATAGTACCCGGTTAGGTATTTTATGGTCACGGCTGGCTGGGCTGACTGAGAGGGCTTGGGTTTGATCCCAACTCAAAAGATCCTTTGCCATGTCATTTCAACGGTTTCTGCATTGAATTTCAAACAAAAAAATGTATTCATTTAATGCCGAGGGTGGACGATAAACGAAGAGGGCTACTCTAAGTCTTGAAGTACCCGGTTAGGTATTTTATGGTCTGTGCTGGCTGGGCTGACTGAGAGGTCTTGGGTTTGACCCCAACTCAAAAGATCCTTCGCCATGTCATTTCAACGGTTTCTGCATTGAATTTCATTCAAAAAAATGTATTTATTTAATGCCGGATGGTGGACGATAAACGAAGAGGGGTACTCTAAGTCTTATAGTACCCAGTTAGGTATTTTATGGTCTGTGCTATCTGGGCTGACTGAGAGGTCTTGGGTTTGACCCCAACTCAAAAGATCCTTCGCCATGTCATTTCAACGGTTTCTACATTAAATTTCATTCGAAAAAATGTATTCATTTAATGCCGGAAGGTGGACCATAAACGAAGAGGGCTACTCTAAGTCTTATAGTACCCGGTTAGGTATTTTATGGTCTGTGCTGGCTGGGCTGACTGAGAGGGCTTGGGTTTGATCCCAACTCAAAAGATCCTTTGCCATGTCATTTCAACGGTTTCTGCATTGAATTTCATTCAAAAAAATGTATTCATTTAATGCCGAAAGGTGGACGATAAACGAAGAGGGCTACTCTAAGTCTTGAAGTACCCGGTTAGGTAATTTATGGTCACTGCTGGCTGGGCTGACTGAGAGGGCTTGGGTTTGATCCCAACTCAAAAGATCCTTTGCCATGTCATTTCAACGGTGTCTGCATTGAATTTCATTCAAAAAAATGTATTCATTTAATGCCGAAAGGTGGACGATAAACGAAGAGGGCTACTCTAAGTCTTATAGTACCCGGTTAGGTATTTTATGGTCACGGCTGGCTGGGCTGACTGAGAGGGCTTGGGTTTGATCCCAACTCAAAAGATCCTTTGCCATGTCATTTCAACGGTTTCTGCATTGAATTTCAAACAAAAAAATGTATTCATTTAATGCCGAGGGTGGACGATAAACGAAGAGGGCTACTCTAAGTCTTGAAGTACCCGGTTAGGTATTTTATGGTCTGTGCTGGCTGGGCTGACTGAGAGGTCTTGGGTTTGACCCCAACTCAAAAGATCCTTCGCCATGTCATTTCAACGGTTTCTGCATTGAATTTCATTCAAAAAAATGTATTCATTTAATGCCGGAAGGTGGACGATAAACGAAGAGGGCTACTCTAAGTCTTATAGTACCCGGTTAGGTATTTTATGGTCACGGCTGGCTGGGCTGACTGAGAGGGCTTGGGTTTGATCCCAACTCAAAAGATCCTTTGCCATGTCATTTCAACGGTTTCTGCATTGAATTTCAAACAAAAAAATGTATTCATTTAATGCCGAGGGTGGACGATAAACGAAGAGGGCTACTCTAAGTCTTGAAGTACCCGGTTAGGTATTTTATGGTCTGTGCTGGCTGGGCTGACTGAGAGGTCTTGGGTTTGACCCCAACTCAAAAGATCCTTCGCCATGTCATTTCAACGGTTTCTGCATTGAATTTCATTCAAAAAAATGTATTCATTTAATGCCGGAAGGTGGACGATAAACGAAGAGGGCTACTCTAAGTCTTATAGTACCCGGTTAGGTATTTTATGGTCACGGCTGGCTGGGCTGACTGAGAGGGCTTGGGTTTGATCCCAACTCAAAAGATCCTTTGCCATGTCATTTCAACGGTTTCTGCATTGAATTTCAAACAAAAAAATGTATTCATTTAATGCCGAGGGTGGACGATAAACGAAGAGGGCTACTCTAAGTCTTGAAGTACCCGGTTAGGTATTTTATGGTCTGTGCTGGCTGGGCTGACTGAGAGGTCTTGGGTTTGACCCCAACTCAAAAGATCCTTCGCCATGTCATTTCAACGGTTTCTGCATTGAATTTCATTCAAAAAAATGTATTCATTTAATGCCGGATGGTGGACGATAAACGAAGAGGGGTACTCTAAGTCTTATAGTACCCGGTTAGGTATTTTATGGTCACGGCTGGCTGGGCTGACTGAGAGGGCTTGGGTTTGATCCCAACTCAAAAGATCCTTTGCCATGTCATTTCAACGGTTTCTGCATTGAATTTCAAACAAAAAAATGTATTCATTTAATGCCGGAAGGTGGACGATAAACGAAGAGGGCTACTCTAAGTCTTATAGTACCCGGTTAGGTATTTTATGGTCACGGCTGGCTGGGCTGACTGAGAGGGCTTGGGTTTGATCCCAACTCAAAAGATCCTTTGCCATGTCATTTCAACGGTTTCTGCATTGAATTCCAAACAAAAAAATGTATTCATTTAATGCCGAGGGTGGACGATAAACGAAGAGGGCTACTCTAAGTCTTGAAGTACCCGGTTAGGTATTTTATGGTCTGTGCTGGCTGGGCTGACTGAGAGGTCTTGGGTTTGACCCCAACTCAAAAGATCCTTCGCCATGTCATTTCAACGGTTTCTGCATTGAATTTCATTCAAAAAAATGTATTCATTTAATGCCGGATGGTGGACGATAAACGAAGAGGGGTACTCTAAGTCTTATAGTACCCAGTTAGGTATTTTATGGTCTGTGCTATCTGGGCTGACTGAGAGGTCTTGGGTTTGACCCCAACTCAAAAGATCCTTCGCCATGTCATTTCAACGGTTTCTACATTAAATTTCAAACAAAAAAATGTATTCATTTAATGCCGGAAGGTGGACCATAAACGAAGAGGGCTACTCTAAGTCTTATAGTACCCGGTTAGGTATTTTATGGTCTGTGCTGGCTGGGCTGACTGAGAGGGCTTGGGTTTGATCCCAACTCAAAAGATCCTTTGCCATGTCATTTCAACGGTTTCTGCATTGAATTTCATTCAAAAAAATGTATTCATTTAATGCCGGAAGGTGGACGATAAACGAAGAGGGCTACTCTAAGTCTTATAGTACCCAGTTAGGTATTTTATGGTCTGTGCTATCTGGGCTGACTGAGAGGTCTTGGGTTTGACCCCAACTCAAAAGATCCTTCGCCATGTCATTTCAACGGTTTCTACATTAAATTTCATTCAAAAAAATGTATTCATTCAATGCCGGAAGGTGGACGATAAACGAAGAGGGCTACTCTAAGTCTTATAGTACCCGGTTAGGTATTTTATGGTCTGTGCTGGCTGGGCTGACTGAGAGGGCTTGGGTTTGATCCCAACTCAAAAGATCCTTTGCCATGTCATTTCAACGGTTTCTGCATTGAATTTCAAACAAAAAAATGTATTCATTTAATGCCGAGGGTGGACGATAAACGAAGAGGGCTACTCTAAGTCTTGAAGTACCCGGTTAGGTATTTTATGGTCTGTGCTGGCTGGGCTGACTGAGAGGTCTTGGGTTTGACCCCAACTCAAAAGATCCTTCGCCATGTCATTTCAACGGTTTCTGCATTGAATTTCATTCAAAAAAATGTATTCATTTAATGCCGGATGGTGGACGATAAACGAAGAGGGGTACTCTAAGTCTTATAGTACCCGGTTAGGTATTTTATGGTCACGGCTGGCTGGGCTGACTGAGAGGGCTTGGGTTTGATCCCAACTCAAAAGATCCTTTGCCATGTCATTTCAACGGTTTCTGCATTGAATTTCAAACAAAAAAATGTATTCATTTAATGCCGGAAGGTGGACGATAAACGAAGAGGGCTACTCTAAGTCTTATAGTACCCGGTTAGGTATTTTATGGTCACGGCTGGCTGGGCTGACTGAGAGGGCTTGGGTTTGATCCCAACTCAAAAGATCCTTTGCCATGTCATTTCAACGGTTTCTGCATTGAATTCCAAACAAAAAAATGTATTCATTTAATGCCGAGGGTGGACGATAAACGAAGAGGGCTACTCTAAGTCTTGAAGTACCCGGTTAGGTATTTTATGGTCTGTGCTGGCTGGGCTGACTGAGAGGTCTTGGGTTTGACCCCAACTCAAAAGATCCTTCGCCATGTCATTTCAACGGTTTCTGCATTGAATTTCATTCAAAAAAATGTATTCATTTAATGCCGGATGGTGGACGATAAACGAAGAGGGGTACTCTAAGTCTTATAGTACCCAGTTAGGTATTTTATGGTCTGTGCTATCTGGGCTGACTGAGAGGTCTTGGGTTTGACCCCAACTCAAAAGATCCTTCGCCATGTCATTTCAACGGTTTCTACATTAAATTTCAAACAAAAAAATGTATTCATTTAATGCCGGAAGGTGGACCATAAACGAAGAGGGCTACTCTAAGTCTTATAGTACCCGGTTAGGTATTTTATGGTCTGTGCTGGCTGGGCTGACTGAGAGGGCTTGGGTTTGATCCCAACTCAAAAGATCCTTTGCCATGTCATTTCAACGGTTTCTGCATTGAATTTCATTCAAAAAAATGTATTCATTTAATGCCGGAAGGTGGACGATAAACGAAGAGGGCTACTCTAAGTCTTATAGTACCCAGTTAGGTATTTTATGGTCTGTGCTATCTGGGCTGACTGAGAGGTCTTGGGTTTGACCCCAACTCAAAAGATCCTTCGCCATGTCATTTCAACGGTTTCTACATTAAATTTCATTCAAAAAAATGTATTCATTCAATGCCGGAAGGTGGACCATAAACGAAGAGGGCTACTCTAAGTCTTATAGTACCCGGTTAGGTATTTTATGGTCTGTGCTGGCTGGGCTGACTGAGAGGGCTTGGGTTTGATCCCAACTCAAAAGATCCTTTGCCATGTCATTTCAACGGTTTCTGCATTGAATTTCATTCAAAAAAATGTATTCATATAATGCCGGAAGGTGGACGATAAACGAAGAGGGGTACTCTAAGTCTTATAGTACCCAGTTAGGTATTTTATGGTCTGTGCTATCTGGGCTGACTGAGAGGTCTTGGGTTTGACCCCAACTCAAAAGATCCTTCGCCATGTCATTTCAACGGTTTCTACATTAAATTTCATTCAAAAAAATGTATTCATTTAATGCCGGAAGGTGGACCATAAACGAAGCGGGCTACTCTAAGTCTTATAGTACCCGGTTAGGTATTTTATGGTCTGTGCTGGCTGGGCTGACTGAGAGGGCTTGGGTTTGATCCCAACTCAAAAGATCCTTTGCCATGTCATTTCAACGGTTTCTGCATTGAATTTTATTCAAAAAAATGTATTCATTTAATGCCGGAAGGTGGACGATAAACGAAGAGCGCTACTCTAAGTCTTATAGTACCCGGTTAGGTATTTTATGGTCTGTGCTGGCTGGGCTGACTGAGAGGGCTTGGGTTTGATCCCTGTTATAAACTACCAAAAACAAAGGAGTATGACAATAACAAATGCAATAATATTCTTGTTATAGATATATATATACACTCTTTATTACTATTATTATTCACTCTTTTACTTGAGTTCTGACGGGTACAATTGCTGCCTCGTAAAGACACCTTCTTCGCTTATCTTACACTATATATATATATTGCTCGATCGCCACACCATCTACATACGTCACATCCCTCCATCATAAAATGAAAACATATCCACACAACTTTCTTACTCACATACTATTATAAATTTAAACGCTGTACAGCTTTTACTCGACGCTCGGAACGACGTATACCCGCTAATGGTTTTGGGGAAGGCACCACCACTTCAGGGGCTGAAGAAGCCCTATTCGACTTATCAATAGCTACCGATGTACCCTTATCATTATTACTGTCCAATTGCTTTTCGTGGCTTGACCACGACTGCACTTACACTACGCATTATCTCCTCTTCATAATCCTTCAACCTTGGCATCTCTTGCTGGTCGCTCATATCGCTCCATTTCCTAGATTTCAACTGATCCACATGCCGTACCCACATTACATTGTCCTTAACCTTCACCCTGTATGTCACAGCACCCAATTTTTCTACCACCATCGCTTTAGTCCATTTGTTTTGTCCATAGTCCTTAGCCCATACTAACTCATTTTCTACAAAACTAATTCTTCTTCTCATTGGGTGGTTGCGTATTTGACGATCCTGGGCTTGTATTACTCGGTCCTTCAGCGTAGGTCTAATCAAATCCAATTTAGTTCTCATACGACGGCCCATGTGTAGCTCCGCAGGGCTGTACCCTGTAGTTGCATGTGTTGTTGCTCGGCTTTGAAACAAAAATAAACGAATGGACTCTATTTCGGAGTAACCCGCTTTCCTCAACAACTGATACTTCCTTTTAAATGTTTTCACTGCATTCTCTGCTGCTCCATTTGAAGCAGGGTGATAGGGCGCTGCAAAAGTGTGCTGAATCCCATATTTATCTACAAACGCCGCAAACTCTTTAGAAGCATACGCTGGTCCATTATCCGTGACAATTTTCATTGGTAAACCCCATGTACTAAAATAATCCTCCAAGTACGAAATCGCTTCCTTCGATGTTATACTTTTCAACCCTCTTACATCCAGCCATTTTGAGAATGCATCCACAATAACCATAAACATTTTACCCTCAATCGGCCCCAAAAAATCAGCATGTATACGATCATTAGGACCTTCAGGATACTTCCATACGTGCAGCCTTGACCTTGCTGGATCACTCGTGAATTCCTGACACCAATCACAAGTTCTACTAAGATTCTCGATATCTGCATCTATTCTCGGCCACCACACAAATGATCTTGCTAACTCTTTCATTTTGACAATACCCAAATGCACTCCATGTATCTCCGACAATACTTCTTTCCTCAAAGCTTCTGGTATTACCACTCGATGGCCCCACAATAAACATCCTGACTCCACCGTCAATTCTCTCTCTCTGTGCTTAAATTCTTTACATGATTCCATAACTTTTTCAGGCCACCCATACAATACATACTTACAAACTAATTTTAATATTGGATCTTTCTCTGTCTCCATACCTACTTTCTTATAGTCTATCGCACTTGTACCATCCATTACAAAATTTAAATACGAGTATTCACAATCACTCATCTCACTCTCACTCACCAACTCCCCTCCCTCATTAGCTTTTAACGGTAACCTTGACAAACAATCTGCTATACTATTATCTTTTCCGCTTACAAAATTAATTTTAAAATCATAATTTAATAAAAATACTGCCCACCTTTGCACTCTACTTGCTGCCATCATAGGTAATCCATTTTTTTCCCCAAAAATAAAAATTAAAGGCTTATGGTCCGTTTCTAAAATAAATTTTCTGCCAAAAACATACTGGTGAAACGCTTTTACCCCAAAAACTAAGGCCAACGCTTCCTTATCCAACTGCGAGTAATTACTTTCTGCTTTAGATAACGTACGAGACGCAAATGCGATCGGCCTACTTTGTTTATTATTATATATTTGCAATAATACAGCCCCAATTCCTACCGGTGACGCGTCACACATTATCTTTACTTGTAGCTTTGGATCATAATGTGCCAAAATATCATGGGCTACTAATTTTTCCTTAACAAGCGTAAACGCTCTTTTCGCTTCCTTACACCACACCCATTTCTTATTATTTTTAAGCAATTCATATAAAGGTTTAACCATCGTTGAAAAATTATATACAAACTTACTATAATAATTAATCAATCCCAAGAATGAACGCAATTCACTTACATTTGTTGGTTCTTGTATGTCAACAATCGCGTTTATACGCCTTTTACTAATTGACATCCCTTTATCACTTACTACATAGCCCAAAAATTCTACACTTTTTACTCCAAAAACACATTTATCAACTTTAGCGGTTAACCCACACTCTCTTAAAGTTTCTAAAACTTTTCTTAATCTTAAATTATGCTCTTTTAATGTCTTGCCTGACACAACTATATCGTCATAAAACACCACGACACCTTCCATATTACCTAACAACTCTTCCATGTCTTGCTGAAAAAAACCAGGAGCCGATGCCACCCCACACATAAACCTCTTTGGTACAAACAAACCTTTATGAGTATTAATTACTACTATTCTCCTCGATTTTTCACCCAACTGCAGTTGTTGATAAGCTTGACGTAAATCCACTTTTGAATATACTTGACCTCCTTCCAGCTTAACAAACAAATCCTGCACCCTAGGAATTGGGTGCTTTTTCACCTCAATTGAGGATTCACTGTAACCTTGTAATCGCCACAAATACGAATCTTTCCATCACTTTTCAAAATTGGGACAATTGGAGTAGCCCACTCCGAACTTTCTATTGCTTCCAACACTCCATCTGCTACTAAATTATCAATTTCTTCTCCTACTTTATCCTTTATTGCATACGGTAGCGGCCTTGGTTGGCAATACACAGGTTTTGCCTTATCTTTTAGCTTTAATTCAAAAACCTTTCTATTATACATGCCCAACTTATCACTAAGAACATCCTTGAATTCTTCAACTAATTCTCCTACTGACGGATACTCCTTATTCATATAATTGAAATTAAGAGTCTTTGCATTTCCTTCGAACAGTGATAAAGCGTCAATCCAATCTCTACCTACTATTGGATTGCTGATCCCTGGAAAAACAAAAAGCTCTAATTCACGTATAATGGTTCCTTTACTCACGTTCACTTGAATTACTCCGATTGGACACATCACGTCCCCTTGATATGATTTGAATCTTCTACTAGTTGCTACCATATTTCCCAAATCCTTATTTTCCTCATAAAATTTCTGCGAAATAGCTGACACCGACGATCCTGTATCTACTTCAAATTTTATCAACTTTCCTTTTACACAAATATTCGTTGTAAACGGTTCCGTATTAAGTATCCAATCCTCAACACAAAACAAATTCTCTAATTCCTTATCTGTTTCTTCAAAATCATTAACATAATTATTTTGATCCCTCTGATCCTTTATAATCTTCTTATTCTTTCTTAAACTTGCCACAACCTTCTTATCTTCCTTCTCCCAATTCTTTTTACGACATACCACTTCCAAATGCCCTACTGTATTACACCCGTTACATTTATAATTCTTAAATCTGCATTGACTCTTAATATGATTACTCTTTCCACAACAATAACATTGTATGTTGTCCTTTATTAATCTACTTTTACGGTCTTGGATGTAATTAACACTGGTCGCATTTTCCTTAATTCCATTCATTTTCATGACGTCTTTTGCCGCCGTTTCCACTGCTGTTGCTATATCAGCCGCTTTCTTAAATGTTAAATCCGCTTCACTCAATAACTTCTTCTTAATTGCATCGCTCCTTAAACCCCACACAAACTGATCTCTTAACGTACTATCCAAATTATTTCCAAAGTTACAATTTACCGCTAACCTCTTCAAAGACGCCATATATTCCTTGATACTTTCTTCCTCCAATTGTCTTCTCTCTTTAAAATTGTACCTCTCTGTTATTATACTGGCTTTTGGTTCTAAATGCTCCTTCATGACATCACTCAGTTGCTTGTACGATTTATCTTTTACCTTGTCTGGGTCACATAAATTGCTTAACAAAGCATATGTTTCTGCACCAATCATCGTCAGAAACAGAGGAACAATTTTATTTGGTTCAATGTCATTCACCACACAAAATAAATCAAATCTCTCTTTCCAATGAGACCAATTATCCCTAGACGTAAATTCACTCAATGACCCTGCACTTCTTACCAAGCCCTGTTGCTTTTGTTGCTCCTTACCCTTATCCAATTCTTCTACCTTTCTTTGCCACTTGGCAATTTCCTCCTTCTGTTTTGCCAATTCTTGACTTTCTCGTGCAATTTGCTCACGCTGAATTTTTAACTGTTTCTCCTGTTCCAACAATACCAATTCTCTTCGCTTTAATTCTTCCGACATCTTCTCTTCTCGTTCACTTTTAAATTTTTATCATTTACCTCGTCGCCAATTGTTATAAACTACCAAAAACAAAGGAGTATGACAATAACAAATGCAATAATATTCTTGTTATAGATATATATATACACTCTTTATTACTATTATTATTCACTCTTTTACTTGAGTTCTGACGGGTACAATTGCTGCCTCGTAAAGACACCTTCTTCGCTTATCTTACACTATATATATATATTGCTCGATCGCCACACCATCTACATACGTCACAATCCCAACTCAAAAGATCCTTTGCCATGTCATTGCAACGGTTTCTGCATTGAATTTCATTCAAAAAAATGTATTCATTTAATGCCGGAAGGTGGACCATAAACGAAGAGGGCTACTCTAAGTCTTGAAGTACCCGGTTAGGTATTTTATGGTCACTGCTGGCTGGGCTGACTGAGAGGGCTTGGGTTTGACCCCAACTCAAAAGATCCTTCGCCATGTCATTTCAACGGTTTCTACATTAAATTTCATTCAAAAAAATGTATTCATTTAATGCCGGAAGGTGGACGATAAACGAAGAGCGCTACTCTAAGTCTTATAGTACCCGGTTAGGTATTTTATGGTCTGTGCTATCTGGGCTGACTGAGAGGTCTTGGGTTTGACCCCAACTCAAAAGATCCTTTGCCATGTCATTTCAACGGTTTCTGCATTGAATTTCAAACAAAAAAATGTATTCATTTAATGCCGAGGGTGGACGATAAACGAAGAGCGCTACTCTAAGTCTTATAGTACCCGGTTAGGTATTTTATGGTCACGGCTGGCTGGGCTGACTGAGAGGGCTTGGGTTTGATCCCAACTCAAAAGATCCTTTGCCATGTCATTTCAACGGTTTCTGCATTGAATTTCAAACAAAAAAATGTATTCATTTAATGCCGAGGGTGGACGATAAACGAAGAGGGCTACTCTAAGTCTTGAAGTACCCGGTTAGGTATTTTATGGTCTGTGCTGGCTGGGCTGACTGAGAGGTCTTGGGTTTGACCCCAACTCAAAAGATCCTTCGCCATGTCATTTCAACGGTTTCTGCATTGAATTTCATTCAAAAAAATGTATTCATTTAATGCCGGATGGTGGACGATAAACGAAGAGGGGTACTCTAAGTCTTATAGTACCCAGTTAGGTATTTTATGGTCTGTGCTGGCTGGGCTGACTGAGAGGTCTTGGGTTTGACCCCAACTCAAAAGATCCTTCGCCATGTCATTTCAACGGTTTCTACATTAAATTTCATTCAAAAAAATGTATTCATTTAATGCCGGAAGGTGGACCATAAACGAAGAGGGCTACTCTAAGTCTTATAGTACCCGGTTAGGTATTTTATGGTCACTGCTGGCTGGGCTGACTGAGAGGGCTTGGGTTTGATCCCAACTCAAAAGATCCTTTGCCATGTCATTTCAACGGTTTCTACATTAAATTTCATTCAAAAAAATGTATTCATTTAATGCCGGAAGGTGGACGATAAACGAAGAGGGCTACTCTAAGTCTTATAGTACCCGGTTAGGTATTTTATGGTCTGTGCTGGCTGGGCTGACTGAGAGGGCTTGGGTTTGATCCCAACTCAAAAGATCCTTTGCCATGTCATTTCAACGGTTTCTGCATTGAATTTCATTCAAAAAAATGTATTCATTTAATGCCGGAAGGTGGACGATAAACGAAGAGGGCTACTCTAAGTCTTATAGTACCCGGTTAGGTATTTTATGGTCTGTGCTGGCTGGGCTGACTGAGAGGGCTTGGGTTTGATCCCAACTCAAAAGATCCCTTGCCATGTCATTTCAACGGTTTCTGCATTGAATTTCATTCAAAAAAATGTATTCATTTAATGCCGGAAGGTGGACCATAAACGAAGAGGGCTACTCTAAGTCTTGAAGTACCCGGTTAGGTATTTTATGGTCACTGCTGGCTGGGCTGACTGAGAGGGCTTGGGTTTGATCCCAACTCAAAAGATCCCTTGCCATGTCATTTCAACGGTTTCTACATTGAATTTCATTCAAAAAAATGTATTCATTTAATGCCGGAAGGTGGACCATAAACGAAGAGGGCTACTCTAAGTCTTATAGTACCCGGTTAGGTATTTTATGGTCTGTGCTGGCTGGGCTGACTGAGAGGGCTTGGGTTTGATCCCAACTCAAAAGATCCCTTGCCATGTCATTTCAACGGTTTCTGCATTGAATTTCATTCAAAAAAATGTATTCATTTAATGCCGGAAGGTGGACGATAAACGAAGAGCGCTACTCTAAGTCTTATAGTACCCGGTTAGGTATTTTATGGTCTGTGCTATCTGGGCTGACTGAGAGGTCTTGGGTTTGATCCCAACTCAAATAATCCTATGCCATGTCATTTCAACGGTTTCTGCATTGAATTTTATTTAAAAAAATGTATTCATTTAATGCCGGAAGGTGGACCATAAACGAAGAGGGCTACTCTAAGTCTTATAGTACCCGGTTAGGTATTTTATGGTCTGTGCTGGCTGGGCTGACTGAGAGGGCTTGGGTTTGATCCCAACTCAAAAGATCCCTTGCCATGTCATTTCAACGGTTTCTGCATTGAATTTCATTCAAAAAAATGTATTCATTTAATGCCGGAAGGTGGACGATAAACGAAGAGGGCTACTCTAAGTCTTATAGTACCCGGTTAGGTATTTCATGGTCTGTGCTATCTGGGCTGACTGAGAGGGCTTGGGTTTGATCCCAACTCAAAAGATCCTTTGCCATGTCATTTCAACGGTTTCTGCATTGAATTTTATTCAAAAAAATGTATTCATTTAATGCCGGAAGGTGGACCATAAACGAAGAGGGCTACTCTAAGTCTTATAGTACCCGGTTAGGTATTTTATGGTCTGTGCTATCTGGGCTGACTGAGAGGTCTTGGGTTTGACCCCAACTCAAAAGATCCTTCGCCATGTCATTTCAACGGTTTCTACATTAAATTTCATTCAAAAAAATGTATTCATTTAATGCCGGAAGGTGGACGATAAACGAAGAGCGCTACTCTAAGTCTTATAGTACCCGGTTAGGTATTTTATGGTCTGTGCTATCTGGGCTGACTGAGAGGGCTTGGGTTTGATCCCAACTCAAATAATCCTATGCCATGTCATTTCAACGGTTTCTGCATTGAATTTTATTTAAAAAAATGTATTCACTTAATGCCGGAAGGTGGACGATAAACGAAGAGCGCTACTCTAAGTCTTATAGTACCCGGTTAGGTATTTTATGGTCTGTGCTATCTGGGCTGACTGAGAGGTCTTGGGTTTGACCCCAACTCAAAAGATCCTTCGCCACGTCATTTCAACGGTTTCTACATTAAATTTCATTCAAAAAAATGTATTCATTTAATGCCGGAAGGTGGACGATAAACGAAGAGCGCTACTCTAAGTCTTATAGTACCCGGTTAGGTATTTTATGGTCTGTGCTGGCTGGGCTGACTGAGAGGGCTTGGGTTTGATCCCAACTCAAAAGATCCCTTGCTATGTCATTTCAACGGTTTCTGCATTGAATTTCATTCAAAAAAATGTATTCATTTAATGCCGGAAGGTGGACGATAAACGAAGAGGGCTACTCTAAGTCTTATAGTACCCGGTTAGGTATTTCATGGTCTGTGCTATCTGGGCTGACTGAGAGGGCTTGGGTTTGATCCCAACTCAAAAGATCCTTTGCCATGTCATTTCAACGGTTTCTACATTAAATTTTATTTAAAAAAATGTATTCACTTAATGCCGGAAGGTGGACGATAAACGAAGAGCGCTACTCTAAGTCTTATAGTACCCGGTTAGGTATTTTATGGTCTGTGCTGGCTGGGCTGACTGAGAGGGCTTAGGTTTGATCCCAACTCAAATAATTCTTTGCCATGTCATTCCAACGGTTTCTGCATTGAATTTCATTCAAAAAAATGTATTCATTTAATGCCGGAAGGTGGACGATAAACGAAGAGCGCTACTCTAAGTCTTATAGTACCCGGTTAGGTATTTTATGGTCTGTGCTGGCTGGGCTGACTGAGAGGGCTTGGGTTTGATCCCAACTCAAAAGATCCTTTGCCATGTCATTGCAACGGTTTCTGCATTGAATTTCATTCAAAAAAATGTATTCATTGAATGCCGGAAGGTGGACCATAAACGAAGAGGGCTACTCTAAGTCTTGAAGTACCCGGTTAGGTATTTTATGGTCACTGCTGGCTGGGCTGACTGAGAGGGCTTGGGTTTGACCCCAACTCAAAAGATCCTTTGCCATGTCATTTCAACGGTTTCTGCATTGAATTTCATTCAAAAAAATGTATTCATTTAATGCCGGAAGGTGGACGATAAACGAAGAGGGCTACTCTAAGTCTTGAAGTACCCGGTTAGGTATTTTATGGTCTGTGCTGGCTGGGCTGACTGAGAGGGCTTGGGTTTGATCCCAACTCAAAAGATCCCTTGCCATGTCATTTCAACGGTTTCTGCATTGAATTTCATTCAAAAAAATGTATTCATTTAATGCCGGAAGGTGGACGATAAACGAAGAGCGCTACTCTAAGTCTTATAGTACCCGGTTAGGTATTTTATGGTCTGTGCTATCTGGGCTGACTGAGAGGTCTTGGGTTTGACCCCAACTCAAAAGATCCTTCGCCACGTCATTTCAACGGTTTCTACATTAAATTTCATTCAAAAAAATGTATTCATTTAATGCCGGAAGGTGGACGATAAACGAAGAGCGCTACTCTAAGTCTTATAGTACCCGGTTAGGTATTTTATGGTCTGCGCTGGATGGGCCGACTGAGAGAGCATGGGATCGATCCCAACTCAAATAATCCTTTGCCATGTCATTTCAACGGTTTCTGCATTGAATTTCATTCAAAAAAATGTATTCATTTAATGCCGGAAGGTGGACGATAAACGAAGAGGGGTACTCTAAGTCTTATAGTACCCGGTTAGGTATTTTATGGTCTGTGCTGGCTGGGCTGACTGAGAGGGCTTAGGTTTGATCCCAACTCAAATAATTCTTTGCCATGTCATTCCAACGGTTTCTGCATTGAATTTCATTCAAAAAAATGTATTCATTTAATGCCGGAAGGTGGACGATAAACGAAGAGCGCTACTCTAAGTCTCATAGTACCCGGTTAGGTATTTTATGGTCTGTGCTGGCTGGGCTGACTGAGAGGGCTTGGGTTTGATCCCAACTCAAAAGATCCCTTGCCATGTCATTTCAACGGTTTCTGCATTGAATTTCATTCAAAAAAATGTATTCATTTAATGCCGGAAGGTGGACCATAAACGAAGAGGGCTACTCTAAGTCTTATAGTACCCGGTTAGGTATTTTATGGTCTGTGCTATCTGGGCTGACTGAGAGGTCTTGGGTTTGACCCCAACTCAAAAGATCCTTCGCCACGTCATTTCAACGGTTTCTACATTAAATTTCATTCAAAAAAATGTATTCATTTAATGCCGGAAGGTGGACGATAACGAAGAGCGCTACTCTAAGTCTTATAGTACCCGGTTAGGTATTTTATGGTCTGCGCTGGCTAGGCTGACTGAGAGGGCTTAGGTTTGATCCCAACTCAAATAATTCTTTGCCATGTCATTCCAACGGTTTCTGCATTGAATTTCATTCAAAAAAATGTATTCATTTAATGCCGGAAGGTGGACGATAAACGAAGAGGGGTACTCTAAGTCTTATAGTACCCGGTTAGGTATTTTATGGTCTGTGCTGGCTGGGCTGACTGAGAGGGCTTAGGTTTGATCCCAACTCAAATAATTCTTTGCCATGTCATTCCAACGGTTTCTGCATTGAATTTCATTCAAAAAAATGTATTCATTTAATGCCGGAAGGTGGACGATAAACGAAGAGCGCTACTCTAAGTCTTATAGTACCCGGTTAGGTATTTTATGGTCTGTGCTGGCTGGGCTGACTGAGAGGGCTTGGGTTTGATCCCAACTCAAAAGATCCCTTGCCATGTCATTTCAACGGTTTCTGCATTGAATTTCATTCAAAAAAATGTATTCATTTAATGCCGGAAGGTGGACCATAAACGAAGAGGGCTACTCTAAGTCTTATAGTACCCGGTTAGGTATTTTATGGTCTGTGCTATCTGGGCTGACTGAGAGGTCTTGGGTTTGACCCCAACTCAAAAGATCCTTCGCCACGTCATTTCAACGGTTTCTACATTAAATTTCATTCAAAAAAATGTATTCATTTAATGCCGGAAGGTGGACGATAAACGAAGAGCGCTACTCTAAGTCTTATAGTACCCGGTTAGGTATTTTATGGTCTGCGCTGGCTAGGCTGACTGAGAGGGCTTGGCTTTGATCCCAACTCAAAAGATCCTTTGCCATGTCATTTCAACGGTTTCTACATTGAATTCCATTCAAAAAAATGTATTCATTTAATGCCGGAAGGTGGACGATAAACGAAGAGGGCTGCTCTCAGTCTTGAAGTACCCGGTTAGGTATTTTATGGTCTGCGCTGGCTAGGCTGACTGAGAGGGCTTGGGTTTGATCCCAACTCAAAAGATCCTTTGCCATGTCATTTCAACGGTTTCTACATTGAATTCCATTCAAAAAAATGTATTCATTTAATGCCGGAAGGTGGACGATAAACGAAGAGGGCTACTCTAAGTCTTGAAGTACCCGGTTAGGTATTTTATGGTCTGCGCTGGCTAGGCTGACTGAGAGGGCTTGGGTTTGATCCCAACTCAAAAGATCCTTTGCCATGTCATTTCAACGGTTTCTACATTGAATTTCATTCAAAAAAATGTATTCATTTAATGCCGGAAGGTGGACCATAAACGAAGAGGGCTACTCTAAGTCTTATAGTACCCGGTTAGGTATTTTATGGTCTGTGCTATCTGGGCTGACTGAGAGGGCTTGGGTTTGATCCCAACTCAAAAGATCCTTTGCCATGTCATTTCAACGGTTTCTACATTGAATTCCATTCAAAAAAATGTATTCATTTAATGCCGGAAGGTGGACGATAAACGAAGAGGGCTGCTCTCAGTCTTGAAGTACCCGGTTAGGTATTTTATGGTCTGCGCTGGCTAGGCTGACTGAGAGGGCTTGGGTTTGATCCCAACTCAAAAGATCCTTTGCCATGTCATTTCAACGGTTTCTACATTGAATTCCATTCAAAAAAATGTATTCATTTAATGCCGGAAGGTGGACGATAAACGAAGAGGGCTACTCTAAGTCTTATAGTACCCGGTTAGGTATTTTATGGTCACGGCTGGCTGGGCTGACTGAGAGGGCTTGGGTTTGATCCCAACTCAAAAGATCCTTTGCCATGTCATTTCAACGGTTTCTGCATTGAATTTCAAACAAAAAAATGTATTCATTTAATGCCGGAAGGTGGACGATAAACGAAGAGGGCTACTCTAAGTCTTGAAGTACCCGGTTAGGTATTTTATGGTCTGCGCTGGCTAGGCTGACTGAAAGGGCTTGGGTTTGATCCCAACTCAAAAGATCCTTTGCCATGTCATTTCAACGGTTTCTACATTAAATTTCATTCAAAAAAATGTATTCATTCAATGCCGGAAGGTAGACGATAAACGAAGAGGGCTACTCTAAGTCTTATAGTACCCGGTTAGGTATTTTATGGTCACGGCTGGCTGGGCTGACTGAGAGGGCTTGGGTTTGATCCCAACTCAAAAGATCCTTTGCCATGTCATTTCAACGGTTTCTACATTGAATTCCATTCAAAAAAATGTATTCATTTAATGCCGGAAGGTGGACGATAAACGAAGAGGGCTGCTCTCAGTCTTGAAGTACCCGGTTAGGTATTTTATGGTCTGCGCTGGCTAGGCTGACTGAGAGGGCTTGGGTTTGATCCCAACTCAAAAGATCCTTTGCCATGTCATTTCAACGGTTTCTACATTGAATTCCATTCAAAAAAATGTATTCATTTAATGCCGGAAGGTGGACGATAAACGAAGAGGGCTACTCTAAGTCTTGAAGTACCCGGTTAGGTATTTTATGGTCTGCGCTGGCTAGGCTGACTGAGAGGGCTTGGGTTTGATCCCAACTCAAAAGATCCCTTGCGATGTCATTTCAACGGTTTCTACATTGAATTTCATTCAAAAAAATGTATTCATTTTATGCCGGAAGGTGGACGATAAACGAAGAGGGCTACTCTAAGTCTTATAGTACCCGGTTAGGTATTTTATGGTCTGTGCTGGCTGGGCTGACTGAGAGGTCTTGGGTTTGATCCCAACTCAAATAATCCTTTGCCATGTCATTTCAACGGTTTCTGCATTGAATTTCATTCAAAAAAATCGGTCTGTCGGTTGACCCTGCGGGCCAGCCCCAAAACTTCCCGCCCATTTCGAGCTCCTTGAGCTCGAACATATTGTCAGGAATACAGTTTCAAGCTCAAAGAGCTTGAAAATACTTTTGCATGCCGTTGTTTTTGAAAAAAATGTTTTTTACCATTTCTTTCTCCCACAAGATTTCATTGACAAATGATTTGATTTTCATGTTTGAAGCAGCAATCGACCCGTTTTGATAAAGTTTAAAACTGATCAGATTTTGAAATCGTTTGGTTTAGTTATTTTAAAGATATTTGCAAAAAACCGTTTTTCACCGTTTCTTTTTTCCACGATACTTAGAAAAATAACCCGATTTTGATGGTTGAGCTAGCAATCAACGCCTTTTACTAAATTCTGAAGCTGATCAGATTTTAGAATCGTTTCCTTCAGGTGTTTCAAAGATATTCGGAAAAAACTGTTTTTTATCGTTTCTTTCTCCCACGATAACTCTAAGACAAATGATCCGATTTTGATGATTGAGGTGGCAATCGACGCGTTTTAATAAACTCTAAAGCTGATCAAATTTCGGAATTGTTTAGTTCAGTTGTTTCAAATATATTCGCAAAAAACCATTTTTCACCATTTCTATTTCCCACGATAACTCTAGAACGAATTATCCGATTGAGATGGCTGAGGACGAAATCGACGCGTCTTATTAAGCCCGAGAGCTGATTAGATTTTGAAGTCAATCGTTAGACTCGTTTCTGAGAAATCAATAAAAAACTAAAAAAAAAAAAAATTTTTTTTTCGTAATTCGTCAATATTTTCGAGTCTACGTAATCAAATGATCTAAAATTTTCAGAAAAGTTGATGGCCATCAAGCCTTTTCGATTGCCGCCTCAACCATCCAAATCGATTCATTAGTTAAAAAGTTATAGCCCGGTCACATACACACACACACACACACATACATACATACAGACACTCGGACATCATTCTAAAAACAGTCAGAATAGCTTCGTAAGACCTCAAAACGTCGACATCTGATGAAATTTCAATTTTTGCAAATCGGGGTGAAAACAATAACTTCCCGAAATTTTTGAAAATCATCGATTTTCTTAGCGGGAAGTTAAAAAGTCTCTATATGATACGTTATTTTTTCGATTCAGAAAATTTGCAATCTTTTGATACCTATATTATCGAAACGATTTTTTACAAAATTTGTTAAGTACTTTTTATAAATAAAGACGTTAACTTTTTAAAAATTGTTTTTTACACGATACGTTATTTTTGCGATTCTGAAAATTTGCAATCTTTTGATACCTATATTGTTGAAACGATTTTTTTAAAGTTTTGATAATATTATTTATAACAAAATAAGAAACGAGAAATGATGAAAAAGAGAATTTCAGTCGTTGAAGACGAAAAAAAAAAAAAAAGAAAAGATCATAATCTGTTCGTGGGGATACGCACAGACGTCATCCTTTAGAGAAAGACACTACATCTTATGCCCACTTTCTCTCTCTAGCGATTCCCGAAGATATCCGAAGTCCAAGGTTTCTAAGTCCCGCAGCAAGAAATTTTTCTAAGTCCTCATACTGAAAATTTATAAAGGAAAAATTTAAAAAAATCGACCAAAATTCGTATATACCATTCGATTCAGAATTTCGCGAGATGAATTTCTGTCGTATCAAAAAAAAATATTTTTTTTTTTTTGTTAATTGTTGAAAAATTTCCAAAATTTTCAAAACGCTTTTTTTTATCGAAAAAAATTTTTTTTTAACTGTCATTACCCGTAATTGTGTGGGTAATTGTTGAAACAAAATTATCCATATGGTAATTTTATTTATTTTTGATATTTTTTATTTTTTATTTAACAAAAATTGATTTTTACTTTTTTTAAATTTTAAATTCAAAAAAATTTTTTTGGAAGTTGCCAATTTTTTTTCTAGTAGATATATGATTTACTTACAAAATAAAAAAAAAAATTTGCAAAAATATTAGTTTGCTGCTGAGTTACAGCCTTTTGTTTATCCGCGCGCGGGCAAAATGACGCGCTTTTTTGTTTTTCGCGCTTCAATAATTTTTATCTCAGCAACTATTCATCGTAGAGACTCCGTTCAAAATTCATTTTGTTCGTTATTAAATCCCAAAAACGATGATACTAATTTGTCTCGATAACTTCTCAATAGTTTCCGAGATATTTCATTTTACATCTAATTTTTTTATAAAAAAAAAAAAGATCACCCTCCGAATTTATGTCAACTTTTTTCCTTATATTTTTTCAAGTTATGTAAAAAAAAAAATTTCAAATTCGGTCTTTACCCACCGATATTATGATCTTTGACCATTTTTTCGTGCGCATCGACTGGACTAGAGCTCAATGTATACCAGATATAAATATATATTTTTTCACTTTCTCAATAAAAATATCTAGCAATAAGATTACCCATTAAAGATACCACCTGCTTTCAATGGATCGCTTCAAGGTCTTTTTGACCTAAAAAATCAAATATTAAAGATTTATCACTGTGATAAATATATAATAAATCAACCGTTCAATTAACCAACCTACAGATTAAGACATACATTAAGTACTTATACATTTAATATACTAATATATATTAAATTAATATACCAAATTTTGACATTACGCTCAAAAAAAATTTTATACTTATCAGTAAATGTTTAATTTTATCCAAACTTATCAGCTCATATATATATACATATATATATATATATATATATATATATATATATATATATATATATATATATATATAAGTAATTACATTTTTCATAAAAAAAAATTATTATCCATGTCGTTAAAATTAATCGTTTCTCTGTTAATAGAGTTGAGAAATTTTAAAAATAAATTTTTTTTTTAATTCTCAATAATAATTAATTTAATTTTTATAATTTTATTCTCCTCTAAGTAAACACGAGGTAAAGAGGTAGAGAAGGTGCGGCAATTTCCCAGTGTAAAATCAATATCACGACTGAGAAAGTCTATATATATGTCGTACCCTCTCTATTCACTCTGACATTGATGAACATATACATCCCTTATCTACAACTTCAACTCTACCTATCAATTGATAGCACTGCAATTTTAAAAACTAGGACGATATGATTGATGATATTGTCGGGCTGCTATAAAAATTCATACATTGCATAGAAATAATGTACTTTTTATACTAGAAAAAATTGTGTAAAATAAGCTATTTACTGTTTTTAGTTAAATAAATAATTAATTTAATTACATGGAGAGAAAATGATGGTTACCATTCGCAGTAAATTTTTTAAATATCGACCCATAACTTTATGGTAATAATTACTGGGAATCATGGGTTATACGCCCAGTTTCAAAAAAAGTTTTTGTAACTGGGAACAATTCCTATAATTATGATAATAGTTACTATGCATTATGGTAATGATTACCATATTTGTGGGAATAGTTCCCATAATTACAGAGGAATAGATGATATATTTGTATAATAATTACTAATTGGGTATGGGAATAAGCCCTATACATCATGGAAACTTTCCATATTATTATGGTAATAACTACCATAATATTATGGCAATGGTTACTATAATACTATGGTAATAATTGCGATCATTTGGAAACTTCCCATATGGTGGTATTGATTACTATAATATTATGGTAATTATTATCATAGTGTATGGTAGCCACTACAATAGTGTATGGTAATTATTACCACAGTATATGGTAATAATTACCATACACTATTGTTGTGGCTACCATACACTATGATAATAATTACCACCATTTAGAAACTCTCCATATAATAGGAAACATTACCATACTCCATGGTAACGATTACTAGAATATCATGGTAATGATTACCATGCACCGTAGTAATAATTACCACCATTTAGAATCTCCCCATATAATGGAAATCATTACCATAATCCATGGTAACGATTACTAGAATATCATAGTAATGATTACTAAATTATCATGATAATAATTACCATACACTGTGGTAAAAATTACCATCATTTAGAAACTCCCCATATAATGAGAATCATTACCATAATATCATAGTAATGATTACTAAAATATCATGCTAATGATTACCATACACTGTGGTAAAAATTACCATCATTTAGAAACTCCCCATGTAATGAGAATCATTACCATAATATATGGTAACGATTACTAAAATATCATGCTAATGATTACCATACACTGTGGTAAAAATTACCATCATTTAGAAACTCCCCATATAATGAGAATCATTACCATAATATATGGTAACGATTACTAAAATATCATGCTAATGATTACCATACACTGTGGTAAAAATTACCATCACTTAGAAACTCCCCATGTAATGAGAATCATTACCATAATATATGAAAACAATTTCTAAAATATCATAGTAATTATTACCATACACTGTGGTAAAAATTACCATCATTTAGAAACTCCCCATATGATGGAAATTGTTACCATAATATATAAAAACAATTTCTAAAATATCATAGTAATTATTACCATACTAATATGGGAGCAATTACCATCATTTCACAAGAACTATTCTCATGATATATTGTAATCGTTACCATAAATGTCTCTCCATGTACTTATTTTTTGTTTTTTAAATTAATAAGAAAATTTATGTTAATTATAATGAAAATAATGTAATGACATTGAAATCTCGTTTAAGCTATTTTAATGTGCGAATTTCGAATATATATACATATATACATATATGTGTAAAGTGTCAAGATATTTCACCTCGGATCCTTGCCAATAAATCTACTGCGATTTAAAATAACAATTTATAAAATTAGAAAACAAAATACGTTTTAAATATATTTTGTAATAGCATGGCGCCGTAGACTAATTAAATAATTAATTAATTGAATTTTTAAAAAATAATTACTTATTTTATTTATGAAATTTTTTTTTCGCTTATTGATGATTAAATGTACGTCATCTTTTTAATGACATCATAAAATAATTTAAAATTATGAATTGCTTTCAAGAGTTACTCGTTAATCTTTTTTTTTTTCTACGAGTTTCAAGTACTTTATAAATATGTCATAGAAAAAAAATGATGAATCATTTAAATAACTTTTAAAAGTCATTAATTATCGATACTTTAGCCAGTTAAAAATAAGGGATGAACTCATCAATTTAAAAAAAGTTTAAAAATTTTATAGGTCAGTTTGAAACTTTTCACTTTTTGAAACAAGTAATTTTTAAAAATTTTGAATTTAAATTGCTGAATGTAAACGCTCAATATATAAATTTTTCTGTTAAACAAATTTAAATTTTTAGCGGGAAAATTTAAAAAAATGAAAGTGCTTGAAATGTCACCACGTGGTGGCGCCAGCGCTCGCACACTTAACTCAGATGTAATCTGTTGAAAAAAAAACTCATTTGCTAGTGATTTATAATAATAAATATTAACTAATTAATAGTTAATTAATTAAATAACAATATTTAGTACATTAATATTAAAGTACACATGGATTACTTTATAATAAAGTACAATTTCAGGAGATTTTATATTTTAAAGATTGAAAAAGTGAAATGTTTTTTAATACTTTAATACTCATAATAAAAAATGACATAAGAATTTATTAAATTATTTACTTTGTTATATATGACATGTAATAAAAAATGGCAATATTATTAGTCGCGGGATTATTTGTTATTAAATAATAAATAAATTATTAAATTATGCCTCGTAAAGAAAAAACGTAAGTAATTACATTTTAACCTATTATTTAATTAGTATTATTATTATTATTATTATTAATACTACTATTGTCAGAGTAATAGTAAATTTATTATTATTATTATTATTATTATTATTATTACTATTATTAGTAGTATTAGTAGAATTTTTATTGTTATTATGAGTGTAAATGTATCAGACATCAGAAAAATTTAAAATTATAAATAAATAGAGGAAAGAGTTCAAAAAATAATATTTATAAAAAATACACTTCTTATTTTCAAAATTTTATAAATGCCCATTTTTTTTAAATTTTATTTTATTAATTATTTACTCTATTTATTAATAATTTTAAATTTGTCAGTTGTCTGCTACACTCATATTATTATTATTATTTTTGTTATTATTAATAACTTATTAATAAATACTACTATTATTAAGTAGTGCTAGTAGAATTATTATTGTAATTTTTATTGTTATTATAATTATAATTATAATTATTATTATTATTATTATTGTTATTATTGTTGTTATCCTGGATTTTAAAAGATTATTCGAAACAATTCATATTTATTACTCATAAATACACATTCATTATTGAGTAAATCATTTTCTTTAATCAGGGATTATTATTATTATTAATGAGTGTCAATGTAACTGACAAGTAGCAAGTTTTAAATTTTTGAATGAATAAATAAAATGTTAGTAGAATAAAAATTACAAAATGCGTTTTTAGATTAATGAAAAATTAGTAAAGGATTTTTGTTTCGATTTCATTATTTTTATTTATTTAAAATTTATAAATTGTCTCATGACTGCTACATTCACACTCATTTATTGTTATTATTATTATTATTATTATTATTATTATTATTATTATTATTATTATTATTATTATTATTATCATTATTAATGTTATTATTATTATTGCTATTATTACTAGTATTAGTAGAATTTTTGTTATTATTGTCATTATTATTATTATTATTATTATTATTATTATTATTATTATTATTATTATTATTATTATTATTATCATTATTAATGTTATTATTATTATTGCTATTATTACTAGTATTAGTAGAATTTTTGTTATTATTGTCATTATTATTATTATTATTATTATTATTATTATTATTATTATTATTATTATTATTATTATTATTATTATTATTATTATTATTATTATTATTATTATTATTATTATTATCATTATTAATGTTATTATTATTATTGCTATTATTACTAGTATTAGTAGAATTTTTGTTATTATTGTCATTATTATTATTATTATTATTATTATTATTATTATTATTATTATTATTATTATTATTATTATTATTATTATTATTATTATTATTATTATTATTATTATTATTAGTAGAATTTTTGTTATTATTGTCATTATTATTATTATTATTATTATTATTATTATTATTATTATTATTATTATTACCCTGTAAAAAATCAGGAGTATACTCGGAGTAATTACAACTTTTACTCCAATTTAAATTCACTCCGTCACTCGGTTTCAGAGTTTTTAAAAAAAAATCACTTCTCATACAGAGTAAATACAGAGTTTGTCTCTTTAGCAGTGATTTTGATTTTACTTCAATCTACATTTACTCCGATTCGGAGTTTTAACATTAAATTAAACTTCTTCGGAGTAAATTTCACTCCAAGGGAATTAAATAAATAGTCATCCACTGTGCAATTACTCCGCATTCACTCCAAATTTAATCTACATTCACTCCGAAAATTTTTTACAGTGTACTACTATAAATAGTCTTTGTAGAATTATTATTATTATTGCTATTATTACTAGTATTAGTAGAATTTTTGTTATTATTGTCATTATTATTATTATTATTATTATTATTATTATTATTACCCTGTAAAAAATCAGGAGTATACTCGGAGTAATTACAACTTTTACTCCAATTTAAATTCACTCCGTCACTCGGTTTCAGAGTTTTTAAAAAAAAATCACTTCTCATACAGAGTAAATACAGAGTTTGTCTCTTTAGCAGTGATTTTGATTTTACTTCAATCTACATTTACTCCGATTCGGAGTTTTAACATTAAATTAAACTTCTTCGGAGTAAATTTCACTCCAAGGGAATTAAATAAATAGTCATCCACTGTGCAATTACTCCGCATTCACTCCAAATTTAATCTACATTCACTCCGAAAATTTTTTACAGTGTACTACTATAAATAGTCTTTGTAGAATTATTATTATTATTGCTATTATTACTAGTATTAGTAGAATTTTTGTTATTATTGTCATTATTATTATTATTATTATTATTATTATTATTATTATTACCCTGTAAAAAATCAGGAGTATACTCGGAGTAATTACAACTTTTACTCCAATTTAAATTCACTCCGTCACTCTGTTCCAGAGTTTTAAAAAAAAATCACTCCTCATACAGAGTAAATACAGAGTTTGTCTCTTTATCAGAGTGATTTTAATTTACTCCAATTTACATTTACTCCGATTCAGAGTTCTAACATTAAATTAAACTCCTTCGGAGTAAATTTCACTCCAAGGGAATTAAATAAATAGTAATCCGCTTTGCAATTACTCCGTATTCACTCCAAATTTAATCCACATTCACTCCGATAATTTTTTTTGTATACTACTATAAATAGTCTGTAGAATTATTATTATTATTATTATTATTATTTTATTTTTCAAACTAATGACAATATTTTTATTAATTTTTTTAAATATTCATAAATTTAAGTGCAGTTAATTTATAAATTTTTAAAAATAAAAAAAAAATTTCTTTACAGAAATGCCAGAACATGGGAACGCGACAGAAGAAATCGTATGAATTTATATTTCAAAACCCTAGGAGAATTACTGCCACCAAATCAAGACGGAAAAAATCGTAACAAAGTTGACATCTTAATCCACGCATCAAAATATATTAAAGATTTGACAAATCGTACGGAAGAATTATTCAATAACAATGCAGTCGATGCACACAAAGAGGAATTAAGTCGTTTAAAAAAATTAGTCGCCCAACTTTATTCACGGACACAATTACTGTCAACTTTATTAAAAGATGCGGGTATTACGGTCCCGGCTGAACCTGCCTTAGAAAAAATGTCTCCATTGAAATGGTCCAATAAAATAAATGTTGATGATACTGATAAATATATAGATCGTCATAAAGAACGTATGTATTTTTATTTTTATTTATCATAGGCGTTTATTTTTTAAAATTAAAAATTTTAATTTGCAGGAAAAAAACCCGAGAAGCGGAGAAATAATTCGATTGGTTTAAAAATACCTTTGAATAAAAAATCGAAGGCTAGTGATATTGATGGATCTTCAAATAAAAATAAAAATGATAAAAATATTTTGGAAATTATTGGCCCAGTTGAAGACCAAGAAAATCATGTGGGTAGTAACATTGATGACAAAAATACAGAAGATAAAAATAATGATTCATTGAATAAAAATTCAGAATTGCGAAATAATTCTGACCCAGGTAAAAAAATTGTTATTTTTAAAACTAGAAAGATTTTTCTTTATTTATATTTCTGTCCTAAATTTTTTTAAATGTGAATTGTAACCATGAAATATTTTAAAAAATTTACCCGCTTCAAAATTTTATTTATTTTCATCTAATTCTCTATTATTTTTTTAAATTTGTAATTTTTAGAGGTCTGCTAAAAAAAACATCGTCTATTGATAAAAAAATGATAATTGATTGAGTATTAAATCTTAAGATATTTAAAAATTAGTGGGCTTTCGCGCGAATTTTAAATTTATTTATAAAAGAGCGCGAAAAAATTCAAAACTCCGAAATGTTAGAAATTAAATTCGAGACTTGCAATAATTAAGTAATTTTTGGTCATTAATTTAAAGATACTGCTGTCAGATGATTTATCTTCTTTTAATTTTTAACGATCACATGGGGCCCAGAAATATCAAAACCCATAAGACCCCAAACAATTTTGAACCCCAAATATTTTATATTTAATTCTAAAAACTTAAAACTCAAATTATCTTAGTAGGTATCGAATTTTTCAAAAAATTTTAAGAGACATTTTTTGTAGAGAATTTAAAGAGCTACAAAAAAGGTCTCTTGTGATTTTTCAAAAAATTCGATATTTCCTAAGATATTTACAAAAAACCAATAGACAATTTTGAACCCCAAATTTCTCTATTAAATTCAAAACTTTTAAACTCAAATTATCTCAATAAGTATTCAAATTTCGAAAAAAATATAAGGAACATTTTTTGCAGAGAATTTCACGCTCTACAAAAAAGGTTTCCTGCAATTTTTCAAAAAACTCAATATTTACAAAGATATTTACAAAAAACCATCAACAATTTTAAATCCCAAATTTCTGTATTAAATTCAAAAACTTTAAACTCAAATTATCTCAATAAATAATCAATTTTTCAAAAAATTATAAGATACCTTTTTTACAGAGAATTTTACGCTCTACAGAAAAGGTCTCTTATAATTTTTCCAAAAACCCAATACTTCCAAAGATATTTACCAAAAACCAATCGCACTTTTCTCCCCACATTTATCATAAAAAAATAAAATAAATAAATTTCCCACTTCCATCAGCTTAAAAATTCCTGCCCTACAACCCCCCTGTCACCCTCCCAATAAATCAATTAATAAAAAAAAATATAAAATTAAGTTTCCAGCGAACCAGCCATAGAATCATCAGCCGGTCCAAAATCCAGCACCGGAATCCGCAAACTCGAGTCCCGTAAAAAATTAAAAAGAAAAAATCTAAATAACAAAGACCCCCAAGCAAAGAAACCAACTAAAAAATCACTAAAATCCAAGTCAACACCATCAACATCAGCATCATCATCAACAGCACAAAATTCATCGATAGCAAATCTAGTATCCGGAACATTGATTTTATCAAGCGGTAAATTGATGCCACTGATAACACCACTGACGTCAACAAATATCCTCGTCAACCCAAGTACTTCCAACCAACAGCAGCAACAATCACAAATAATTATCAGCAACAATCAATCATCAGCCAACCCAATGATCGTAATGCAGTCCGTGGATTGCAACAACATCAAAAATATATCCGTCCAAAATAACAATGTCCTAAACACTGTACAGAAAGTTACATTGAACACAATACCAAGCATACGAACAAATGTCGGAATAAATTCCCACGACTGGGTGTCAAATGTAAAGACGATTATCGAAGCGACCAAAATCGGCGGACGCAAAGGCATTTTACCAAAAGGCAAAGAGATAACGAAGACAACCATGGCCTACAAGGTCCCGATTCCCGTCGTGCGTCGCGACGTCAAAACACTAAGCAAATCTGACAGCAAAAACGCGAAGACAGAAAATAAAAACAAAAATAAAAAACAGAAATTTAGGAGTAAAAAAAAAAACGATGACAAAAAATTGAAGGATGAAAAACCAGCGGATGTTCATGAAAATGATGACAAGTTGACAGCCGAAGTAAGTGAGAAATTACCAGAAAATTCCGCGGAAATTGATGACTTCCAGAATGCTGCTGATAAAATCGAAACTTCGGAAATTAATAATGAAGCGGATGTCAATTTGGATACCCAGTCAACGGAAGCCGAAAAATCCTCAGTTGAAATTTTAACTGAGACAAAAGTCGAATCAGCTGCCGCGGAATTGGGCTGCGCTAAAGAAATAATCGAGGACTCAGGTGAAAAAAATATTTCTGACCCTGGAGTACCAGCGCCAGAGCTGACGGAAACTCTGGCTGAAAAAGATGAATTTTCAGTAGAGAAAGTAATCGAAGTTGACATCAATAAGCCGCCAGAAGTTAAAGAAGTCTGTGATTTAAATTCGCGGTTCAATTTATTAACTGAGTCGCCGGACAACTCAACGATAGACGCGACCAAGATTATTTTGAATCTAGACACCAACACCACGACGACAATGAAACCGGAAATGTCATCAGCCGTCACAGTAACCGTCGCGCCTGAAGCAAAAGACGAAAAGTTGATAAAGGAATCAAACAAAAGTCTTTACAGCAACGACAATACTTTCGTGCCGATAAATAATCGGGACTTGCACTCCGATTTATCCAACGATTTATTCGCGTCCCTTCAAGTCCCGTCTAATTCCCATAACCCAGAGTCCATTTCCCCGACCGCTGCCTTTCTGATGGCGTTCCCATTGGTGTCCTCCTTGAACGGCAAGACAGAAGTTCTTGAGGAAGACATGAAAGAGGATTTGAAGTATCACAGCCAGACACCTCCGATGTTGCTGCAAATTGGCAACATCGAGCCCAATAGTTTCAAAGTAAAAGCCGACGATTTGAAAATAAGCGACGGTAAATTCAAAAAAAGTTTGGTCCCAGATCCAGAGATAAAAGCTGACAAGTCGCTGCCGAAAATTATAAACAGCGAGACGTTCAAAGACAAATTGTATCGAATTGTTCCCTACTCGAAGTCGATTGTTCCAACGTCGATAAATAATTTGACAAACTCAGTATCGAGCGGGAATTCGGCTGCTAATTCAAACTGTGATATTGATAGCAATAAAAAAGTAGATAAGTCTAAATATAATGACAATAATAATAATTCTAATAATAATAATAATATTATTATTAATTCAACGAATGATAATAAGCTGTCTAAATATAATGATGACAATTCCACGCGTTATCAGACGACGTTACTAACGGATTATACGTCGAACTACACGAATTTTACGGTAAATAATACAGAAGAAATTATTCCAATAGATTCGCGGGCTTATTCAAACCAGGGCGGGATTCAAAATAATGAGTCTCTTAATTTACCGTACCAGTATTCTTCCCAAGAGCAGCGATATGTTGAAAGTAATCATGAGTCTTCAAATTATTCCCACAAAGAAATTTTTAATAACCAATTGACCCGTTATAACCCGGGAAATTTGAATAAAAATTCACCGGATTATCAAAATTATTTAGTAAAAGAACGCGATTTACAAACTCAGTCTCAAGTTCCAGGTCCAAGTCAAGTTCCAGGTCAAGTTCCCGGTCAAAGTTTGGATCAGAATTACAGCAACGCAGCAACGAAACAAACGGTGACGAAATCTGTCAAAATTACCGAACACTTTGGACTTCCAGGTGATAAAATGTCAGCGGACTTTGGTGTTTCCGGTTTGAAAATGACGGAAAATGAGCACTATGATGTGACGGGTGTTAAGATTACGGAAAATTTTACTGGACATTATGTTCCTTATACGAGGGATGAAAAAAAAATTTTTGATGACAATTCGCATAATAAAAATAGTGGGCAAATTTCTTTGCCTCATTATTCACATCAAGTTACGTCACAAATGCAACAAAAACAACAACAGCAACAAAATGTTGCTAATAATAATAATAATAATAATAATAATAATAATAATAATAATAAGTCTACTGGTGCAAATAATTCGTCAAATTTTAGTGTTCTTTCTTGGACTGGTATTTCACCAAATAATAATAATAATACTGCTAATAATTCTACAAATACTAATAATAATAATAAAACAAATAAAAACAAAAATAATAATAATAATAATAATAATAATAATAATAATAATAATAATAATAATAATTTATTAAGATTTGAACAAAATACTGAACAAAATTCAACTGAAGATAAGACAATATGTGAAAATTTTAATTATTCATTACAAAAAAACGCGACATTTAATAATAATAATAATGCTAATAATGCTAATGCTAATAATAATAATGCGGGACAATCATTTACGACAGACTTATCATCAACGGGAATAGAAAAAAAAACTAAATCAACAACAACAGCAACAACAACAACAACAACGACAGTGACCCATAGTCAAGATAAAACAAAATCTCCGACCCAAAAATCCCGTAATCAAAATCCAGCAGACGACTACGGTACCAACAAAATAAATAAAAAATTTACCATCGATGCAAATTACACGCAGTCAGAATTCCCATTGGACCAGCGACACTCGAAAACTAATCAGACACCGAAGGAGAATAAAAACTACAGCAATTATGACTCT
Organism: Microplitis manilae; assembly: GCA_030273425.1. Classification (NCBI taxonomy): domain Eukaryota; kingdom Metazoa; phylum Arthropoda; class Insecta; order Hymenoptera; family Braconidae; genus Microplitis; species Microplitis manilae. Next base: position 24,441,249 of record CP092727.1, read on the forward strand.
ATTAATTTTGATATCGAGCCTAACCCCGCAAAGTGTCCTGATATTTACTCTGGGAATTACAAAGACCAGATTAAGTATCAGGGAATTTTGCACGATCCCTACAAGCAGCAGCAGCAGTTGAAATCTAAACCAGTTCAGCAGCAAGTCCAGCAGACGGCCAGGCCTCCAGTAAACTGGATGATGACACCGGAAATAAAGCACAACTCCAATGTGCCGGACATTATTTTGCCGCCGATTGGAAAAGAGTTAGAGTTTTGTCAGAATAATATTTTTAGCCAGCCTCCAACTTACAACCAGCCGTCAGCATCAGCAGCAAATCATCAATTTTACAACAACTATGACGTGGCAGTAAGCGCTGCAGGATTTACAAATGTCTCTAGCCTGCAAACTGATCCCCGGAGATTAACAGACACTTATTACCCAGATGACCAGCACTTTTCCTGGTCGCCAACCAAAAACCCTCAGAACCCAGAGCACTCCCAGGTTATTAAATCAATAGAACAGCAGCAGCATCAGCAGCAAGTGGTTCCATCAACTTTACCAACTCTCGTTGGTGATCTAGCCCTGGGTACCGTCACTGAAAAGGGTTTCATGTTCGGACAGCGCAATGATCTAGCGCAGCCTAAGACAGTAAAAGACAAAGAGTTCTCAGTGATCAACGAGAATGTCCAGCATTCCGTTCAAGGCGGGTCCTTCTTGTCCGTCAGTCAATTAGTCGAGCACGAGAAGGCTGAGAAACATCAGCAGAATCATCCCCATCACCCGCACCAGCAGCAGACCCAGACCCAGACGCAGACGCAGACCCGGAAACATCAGCGGAAGAGCAACACTAGTCCGCGGACGGCTAGAAGACAAATGGAGATGCGGAAAACTGACCAGTTGTCGCAACACGAAGAGCAAAAAATTCCCGTTGGGTTCCCTGGCGCTTGTCCTGACGGTTATCAGCAGCAGAAGTACCAGCAGCAAGACGGACTATGGAGAAATCGTAATTGCAAAAGTAATTATACCGCAGAAGCTTTGATTGGAGTGAATACTTCTTCTAGTATCCAGGATAATAATCCTGACAAACAATTGCACGCGATAAAATTCTCCGCAGACTATTCGCAGAATAAATTCCCAGGTGGGTTGTCAGCGGACATGGTGATGCCCCCGATAAATTATTTAGCGACGAATCCGGATGATGGCAACGGATATGGCCAAGTGATGAACCAGAATTTTAATCATACGTCTTATACTTATTCTCCTAACGCGAATATTTATCCGACGACGAATTTTATCCCGGGAATATCTGGTAATACTCCCGGAAGTTACATGATGCCGTTGCATGACAACCCGACGGATTATTTAGAGGCAAATTCATTTTTACTACCGAATGTTACTACGAATGTTGGCAATCCATCAAAATCAACAGACATGCCAGCGAGTGTGACATCTTCGAGTACACGTGTCACGGCTTCGTCAACGGCGACGACGAACGTCAAGAATACTCATTATGGTAATGGGGGAGTGAAGCACCACCAGAATTGTGACGGCAAAAGAAATTACACGAGTGTCAGTAAAAAGAGCAAGAAGAAAGCGGACCCGATGCATGTGGAGTTCTCGGTACCGGGTGTGGCGACGATGGAAGATTACCCGCATCATCATCATCATCACCATCATCACCATGGGCACTCGGCGAGTTTCTTGCCGCCGCCACCACCCCCGCCGCCGACGCATGCCAATGCGTTGTACCAGAATTCCCCGCATGCTATGGGAATGGGGCTGGCGGGAAATTCAAATAGGAGCAGAAGTATGACGAGTAATTCTGTTGCTATGACACATCATCCGTCGGGAACGAGTCTTACTAATTTTAATCTGAGTACAATATTTCCAGAAATAAATGATAAGGTATTTATTGTTATTATTATTATTATTCTAGGTCATAAGCCTGCGGTGTCTCTCCCCTTAATCGGGTACTGGTCCAAAGGGCGACTTGACCACTTTTTTGAGTTTTGTAGCAGACTGTTATAAGCCTCCGTTAAAATTACATAAATTATAAACAAACAGAAGGAACAAAATATCTAAATTAATTATGAAAATTTACTATCGATCTTTCGCGGATAATTATTTTATAAATATTAAGTTAAATATTATTTATTGGCGATAATTGTAATGATTAATTACAATTAAAGCTTCTGTTACAATTTAAAAGTTTTATTGAGCACTATGTTGATCAATAACAATTATTATTATTATTACAGTAATTAATACCGTTGTCATTATTATTTTTTCCATTACAATTATTATTTGTGTAAAAAGATAAGTATTTATTTTAGCGCTATAAGCACTAGAAAAATCGGGACACTGGCGCATGTGACAAAACGTAAATATGACGTTTAAAATGATATAAAATACACAGGCTTATAACGAGTAGTCGAGATCAAAACTAAACGCACGGAAGACTGAAATTTCAAAAAAAATTTCCCTGTACCCTAGACCAGGCTTATGACGAGTCGACTGTAATTTTTCTAGAATTTCTCTAGCCAAGCGTTACCATATAGCTAGAGCTACAGCATTTCGAATGCACCCAAAATAATTAATTTATTAATTAGTCTCATTACTTGCGCGGTAAATTTAAATATTTTAAAAATAAATTATTAGAAATTGGAGAAAAATTAAAAATAGTCAAAATAAAATGGCGGCATATGATAGAAATATTTAAAATATTTAAAAAAAACACTTGAGTGTTTGAACAAACCTTGGCGGGGAAATAATGCGCAGAAGGGTGTCCTAATACACTTGGAGATTTGAATTAAATTGCTCCAAGTGTATTGCAGCTAAACAAACGTCACTTGACTGCTATTTCCCACCAGACGATGCCAGATGATTTTGCTCAGGAACTTGGAAGTCATCAGCATCAGCAACTCGCTACACTTTACACTCGAACTGAACACTTGACACTTTACACTAGCACTGAACACTTAACTACACCACAGACACTTTGCACAATTTAAATTAATAAAAGATAAATTTAACAATCACTGCACAATTTTACGCGACTTAACTGCAATGGCGTCATAATTCAAACGTAAAGAAGGATCTGGACCACTACTGCCATTCTCGATGATACTAACTGCCGCTATCGAACCGTCAGTTGATATTTAAAACAATCGATTTTGCGATTCATCGACCGCCCCCTCTTTATCAAAAATTTGAACGTTAAATACAACAATGCGCAGTAGCGCCAACGGCGCGAAATTTAAAAATTAAAATTTAAGGATTTCATTCAAATTTATTTGTGTTAATAATTATATTAATTTGACTAAAAAATATACTTGAAATTTTATATTTTTATTAATTATTCTCATTACTTGCGCGGTAAATTTAAATATTTGAAAAATAAATTATTAGAAATTTGAGAAAAATTAAAAATCGTACAAAATAAAATGGCGGCGGAATATAATAGAAAAATATTTAAAATATTAAAAAAAAAAACACTTGAGTGTTTGAACAAACCTTGGTGAGGAAATAATGCGCAGAAGGGTGTCCTAATACACTTGGAGATTTGAATTAAATTGCTCCAAGTGTATTGCAGCTAAACAAACGTCACTTGACTGCTATTTCCCACCAGACGATGCCAGATGATTTTGCTCAGGAACTTGGAAGTCATCAGCATCAACAATTCGCAACACTTTACACTCAAACTGAACACTTAACTACACTACAAATACTCTGCACAATTCAAATTAATAATAAAAGATAAATTTTACAATCACTACACAATTTTACACAAATCAACTGCGATACTGTGTTTTAATTCAAACATAAAGAAGGATCTCGACTACTTCTGTCATTTTCGACGATACTGACTGCCGCTATCGAACCGTCAATTGATACACAGCAATCGATTTTGCGATTCTCTCGCCCCCCACTTAAGCAAAAATTTGAACGTTGAAATAGTGACGCGCAGCAGCGCCAACGGCGCGAAATTTAAAAATTGAAATTCAACAATTTTTGAAATGCTCTAGCTCCAGTCAAGTGTTGCAATATATCGAGAGCTAAAGTCGGACTTTAATAATAAATTTGTTTTTTTCTTTTCAGATACCCGGATACAAACCACCAAATATTCCACCCGGATTGACACAGTCTACCAATCACTCATCCGCAAGTTATCCACAGAGAATTAATTATTCCGCCAATAATACTCTCGGTCACGTGCCACAGGTAAGTCATCAATTAATTGATTATTTCCATACAATCAAATACTGACTTACATTACTAATTAATTAATTTACTTATTTATCATTCAGGTTTCCGAAGCAACTCAATTTACAAGTGACTTACCAGCTCCACCTCCGCCAGTGCTTCACTACAAAACAACTTGACGAACTATAATTAATTAAAAAACTGTATTATAATTAATTTATCATATATCCCCGCGAATAATATAACGTGTTTAAATATGTACATATATTTCATAAATTAATTTAATAAAAAAATGAGTTTTATTTTTCACATACAGTCGACTACCCGTCATAAGCCTGATCTAGGGGACAGGGCAAATTTCACTTATAGTTTTTTAAATTTTTTACTTGTGCATATTTTCAGATTTTTTTTTGCAACAGATTTGTTTCAAAGAAAAGTCCAATAATTTATACTTGATTGTCTGTTAACTGCAGGATCAATAGTGGTAAAGTTTGCGGACATCAGAAAATTTTTAAAACTTTTGAAATAATAAATTGAAATGTTTATAAAATAAAAATAAAAAAATGCATGTTTAAAAAATTCAAAATTCAGTACATGCATTTTTTAAAATACTATTATTTTTATTATCTAACTTTTTCATATGCAATTAAAAAATTGTCGTATGTCTGCAACATTTACACTCATTCAGGTTCATACATTTGAACTATAAATATAATTATTAAATTTATAAAACAATTCAAATAAACGAGGCAGAAAAAAAAGTAAATAATTAATAATTTATTACGATATACATATTTTACAATTAATTATCTTGGAACATGCACAAGAAATATCTTAAATCCATATTATCTAAGTATTTAAATACATCATCGACACCATGAGACAACAATTTAGACGCGACGGGAAAAATATTATGAAAAACTTGAGCACTTTTTTCCAGTAAATTCTTCCTTGCTAATCCTTTCAAAAAGCGAAGTTTTATCGCCGATCCATAAATCGGAAACCGACTTGAAACTTCACCCGAAAATATGAACGTCTCATAATTTTTATTTTTTGCATACAGAGCTAAAACATGAATATTTTTTGTCAAAATATTATAAAGCGAAATCCCCGAGTTTGGTATTTTTTCCGTGGTAATTCTCGACATTTCTAGCTCACATATTTTTTTATAATTATCAAGTGGTAGGTATTTCGCAAGAAAAGACAATAATTTATGATTGTCTGTAGATAAAGGTGCGTTTAGACTTTTTAATTTAACAATTTGTTTAATCATGCATTTCAATGTTTCCAAATTAAGGTTATCAAAACTGTATTCAATTCGTGAATATTTCTTGATATCAAGATCATTTATGTTTGCATCATTCTCTAGAAGAGTCCTTAATATATTAAAACTTTTTCCATCAGAAAAATACGGTCCAGGAATAAAATGAGCTATTTTATCATTACATAATATATACCCGCGTTTTAGAATTCGAAAAACTGAAGTTTCTCCAAATTCATCTTTAGCATTAACATCTGCTCCATAAGCTAATAATAATTGCAAAATATCATTGTTGTAGGCCATAACTGCGTGATGAATTGGAGCGGCTGATCTGTTATCTTCATATCCATTGACATCCGCACCAATTTCTAATAAGAATGAGACCATTTCCAAGTTGTTATTCTTCACAGCCGTACACAGTAATGACTGATCATATTTTTTTCCAAAATTTTCATGCTTAACGATAAGTCTTACGATGTCAATATTGTTGCGCTCAACTGCCAACTTAATTGGTGATTTATTATAACGAATATTGTTGTAACTTATTGTAGCACCGCGTTCCAGAAGCATTTTGAAAATTATCGTGTTGTTGTTCATGGCGGCTATCTGAAGAGGTGATAGGACATCACGATCGCTGGTAACTTTTGCATTTTTCTGCAATAAGTATGCCACCATTTCTACATGATCTTTTCCAACGGCAACAGCAAGTGGTTGATTCCCATCATCCAACAATGGACAGAATGATAAACCAAATTTGTCTATCATGCCTCTTACTTTTTGCGTATCTCCTTTTCTTATTGAGTCTATTATGTCGAAATATTTTCGCCGGTCATCCATGATTAATTTATTTATATTTAACTTCCCAGCACTTAATTATTTATTATTTTTTATTATTGAAAACTGCGGATAACTTACGAACGCAACTATTGTCAACTAGCGTCCAAGTACTTGTAATTTTAACCAACGTGGCTTGTAATAAAATGGAGTGTGAAGGCAGAGTATTTAAAGCCAAATTTTTGAATTTTGTTCTACTGGAATTTTATTCGTTTATTTAAAAATTGGAAAGTGACAATCGTCAGCTGCATTCATAATCATGTTTTTGGTCTTATGAAAAACCATTGCCTACTCTCACGCCACCTATTTGGAATAACTGACTTACTTCATTTTTGGCGACATTATACAGACCCTTAGGACGATAGCCAAAAGGATAAAAAAAAGACTCCATCCTGATTAGTGTGTTAACAAGTTTTAACGGCGTTAAATTTTTTATAAAATTCTCTCATATATACTAAATAATGGCAGATCTAGAAAGGGAACTGAAATCCAAATTAAAGACTAATATGGACATACTTCTGTCCGGTAAGTAAAAATATTTATTCATTATTTATATATTGATGAGTCGAATATTGTGAACTAAAGTCTACCTTTTTACATAAATGAATTTCTATATAAATGTACAATAGTATGTTTTACAATGCTTCAGTTATAATTACATTGAATGATAGTATTTTATTTTTACATTTTGTTCTATCGTAAATTGTATTAATATTTTTTCATAATTCGTTAACTATCTGACTAAAAATATACGACTTTTTTTTAATTAATCCGACTTTGTTGTTCAAATGAAAATTCTAAACAAAAAATAATAACGAGACTCAATACATGACGCCATAATCTAGTAATTTAGGTTCGTATTTTCCATAAATTTTTATATGCTAAAGAAAAAAACGTGGTCGGCGTTTTTATGTACTGTGCGAGTACAACAAGGATAGAATATATTGTTCTCCCACCTGAGAGTGAGAAAGAAACTTCTTAAAAGGGTCCTGGTCAATTTTCTTTGTCACTCTCGAGTAGGCGAACAGTACTATCCTTGTTGCAATTGCACAGTTGGCGGAAACTTTGTCTATTTTTTTTAAGTAGATCACGTGTATAGGCCCTAATAGCACAATTTGCTTAGCTAAAGTTTACTTTACAAAAGTTTCCTTGAATTTTTCGTCAAATGTCCTTCAACTTTGAGTTTTTCTGTTTTTAACGACAATTTGTATACAACTTGTTATACAATTTGACTATTTAGCACTGTAACTTATATATTATTTAATAATTTTTAACTACCAATTACATAATCGGACAATATTTGAGGTGATAACACCAAACGGTCATCATTTTCACACCAAAAATATTTTACAGTGTATGTCTTGTAACTCATGAAATATCGTGAATTACAACGTATGTTCAATTGCATAATTATTTTTTTTTTGTTACAGATATAAGATCAATAATTCGAAAACGCGGTCCAGCAATAAAAAACACGGATGGTAAGCCATTCGCACCATACACCAATGAAGAAGTTTATGGTATATTACAGACTATTTTGGATCTTTTACAAAAATTTTCAACTGATGACGAAATCGCAATAGTCGCAGCTTTAGTGAATCGAGAATCTACCAATAAAAAATCTAGAAATAGTGATGAATTATCGAGTAGTACTGTTGAAAAACGTGATCGCGTAGTATTTACAAAATATTTGAATAGTCTTCGACAATTGATGACGCAGATAGTATATTTCTACAACGTAAGAATTTTTACCATGAGGAAAATAGATCGATTAAATCAAAATAGTGCAGAAAAAGTCGATCCAAAACTGAAACAAGAAGAAGAAAAATTAATTCGACTACACAAACTGTTAAAAAAATTGGAGCCGTCGACGTTAGCAATTGAAGACAAAAAGGATATTGATGATGGGAGCCTTCGTTACTTTACGTTCGAATTCGTAAGGGATATTTACTATGATATATTTGATGAATATGTGTCTGTCGCATTAACATCCGATATAGAAGAAATTGAAAATCAATTGAGAGAGCATGGTAAGAAAGGAAACGAAAATAGTGAGCCTGATTTTGATAAAGTCGAAGAAAATAAAAAAATCTGTAAACTGGCTGACCTTTTATGCAAGCTCTGAAACTTCCCGCTGTTTTCAAGCTCAAACAGTTCGAAAACACTTTTGTCAAAATACATACAGTCCAACTCCACTAACCCGGACAGCTACTCCACGGAGGAGCGGAAATTTCTTGGAATTTTCGAGTTACAGGAAGCTCCTTATCCCTCAAAAAGTAAACTATGACGCACGCCCATTTAACAAAACCGTTTATGATGTCCACTAACCCACATCACGTATTCGTTAACCCATTCGATAAAGAGCAATAGCTGCTCGATTATTGTAATTATGGTACAATGTGTAATTCTCCAATTCCGAAACAAACTAAGTAATTGTAAAAATAAAATATAAGTTATGCATTGTAAGTACAAAAATAAATATATACATATATATTCAAATTTGAATTCTATTTGCTTAAAATTTTTGTATTACCTCTTCTAGTTTTTTAGTCTCCTTATTATTCCAATGATTACGATCATCCCCACGTCCTCTTCGAGCAAAAGTAATTGGTGTGTCAGAATTAATTAACATTTGCTCAGTTTTAGTCAATTCAATTCTAAAACGACCTGGCAGCTCAGGATTCTTCATTATAAATTTCAATGTAATTTCTATTGCCTCTATTTCAGGTATTTTAACAAATACGCAACTTACAGCTTACAAGTGTAATTTTATAAATTGGAAGAAAAGAAATTATTTTAATAGCAATCCCCGGTAGAAATTTTTCGGAATTTTTTCTGAATAACTCAGTTCTAAACCCGTAAAGACTTTTTCAGAGAAAAGTCCGATAAATTTCAACCAGGGATAATATGAAATGAATCTTGAATTTATGAATTTACTCTGCGAATCATAGACTATCATTTTATTATCCCTTATCGCGCCACATTTATGGTTTCCATCCTTATAAAATATCGCATGCGTATTGATAATACAAAATGCATATAAAAATAGTGCGGAGATGATAAATTTCATCTTTCTTGCTATTGTCTGCTGCTATACGGTGATACTAAAATATCAAAATTATTTATAAAAATCTCATAGGGATGCAATACAAACATACAGACTGATAACAAAAAATAACTTTAGTAAAAATAATATTTTCTTTAGTTAATTAGTAAGAAAGACGGAGAAATGACTGGGGTATGATGGGTAAGCTCGTAATTTTATGGAAAAAAATTGAATTTTTCTTGGCAAATTTTCATTGCTTATGCGTGAAATTCTAACGGCCGTTATTGAACCGTCGATTCGTACACAGCAATCGATTTTGCGATTTATTGTCCTCCACCACTTTGGCAAAAATTTGAACGTTAGATACAGCAATGCGCAGCAGCGCCAACTTGGCGCGAAATTTAGTAATTTCATTAAAATTTATTTGTGACAATAATTATATTAACTTGACTAAAAAATTGCTCTAAATTTTTTATTTCTTACTAATAAGATGTTAATCATTTTTATTAATCGCGCGGTAAATTTAAATAATCGAAGAATAAATTATGAGAAATTGGAGAAAAATTAAAAATCGTAAGTCAAAATTTACAATATGAAAAAAAAAAAAAAAACACGCATGTGTTTCAACAAACCTTGGCGGGAAAATAATATGCAGAAGAATGTCCTAATACACTTGGAGATTTAAATTAAATTGCTCCAAGTGTATTGCGGCTAAAAAACGACACTTGACTGCTATTTCCCACCAAACGATGCCAGATGAGTTTGCTCAGGAACTTGGAAGTTATCAGCATCAGCAATTCGCAACACTTTACACTAGCACTAAACACTTAACACTTAACGACACCACAGACACTTTCCACAATTTAAATTTTACAAACACTGCACATTTTAATTAAACATTGACTATGAGCAATAAACTTTATGGATAATTCCGGGCATTAATTGCAATTCTGTGTTTCAATTTAAACGTAAAGAAGAATCTCGACTACTACTACCATTTTCGATGATACTAACTGCCGCTATCGAACCGTCAGTTGATACACAGCAATCGATTTTGCGATTCATCGACCCCCACTTTAGCAAAAATTTGAACATTGAAAACAGTGACGCGCAGTAGCGCCAACGGCGCGAAATTTAAAAATTGAAATTTAATAATTTTATTCAAATTTATGGGTGCATTCGGAAATGCTCTAGCTCCAGTCAAGTGTTGCCATATATCGAGAGCTAAAGCTGGACTTTAATAATAAATTTGTTTTTTTTTCAGATACCCGGATACAAACCACCAAATATTCCACCCAGATTGACACAGTCTACCAATCACTCATCCGCGAGTTATCCTCAGAGAATTAATTATTCCGCCAATAATACTCTTGGTCACGTGCCACAGGTTAGTCATCAATTAATTGATTATTTTCATACAATCAAATACTCACTTATATTACTAATTAATTAATTTACTTATATATCATTTAGGTTTCCGAAGCAACCCAATTTACAAGTGACTTGCCAGCTCCACCTCCGCCAGTGCTTCACTACAAAACAACTTGACGAACTATAATTAATTAAAAAACTGTATTATAATTAATTTATCATATATCCCCGCGAATAATATAACGTGTTTAAATATGTATATATATTTCATAAATTAATTTAATAAAAAAATGAGTTTTATTTTTTATATACAGTTGACTACCAGCCGTAAGCCTGATCTAGGGGACAGGGTACATTTCACTTATAGTTTTTTAAATTTTCTACTTGTGCATATTTTCAGTTTTTTTTTTTTTGCAACAGATTTGTTTCAAAGAAAAGCCCAATAATTCATACTTGATTGTCTGTTAACTTCAGGATCAATGGTGGTAAAGTTAGCGGACATCAGAAAATTTTTAAAACTTTTGAATTAATAAATTGAAGTGTTTATAAAATAAAAATAAAATAATGCATGTTCAAAAAATTCAAAATTCAGTACATGCATTTTTTAAAATTTTATTATCTATATTATTAAGAGAATAAGGGAAATTTTGTTCCCGGCATATTTGTATGATAGAATTGGTTAATGTTATCAAATTTGGTATCGTTAGAAAGGTTTTGGCTTGAATTTGTGCCTTTTCATAGTTTCAACTCTTTTTTATTATCAATCATTGAAAAAAATCGATTTATCTGTATCATTCGAATTACATTTAAATTACGTGAGAAAAAATACGATCGTAATTATTTTCTTTAAATAAATTAATATTATAATTATTCTGTCACTAAATATGACTGAATGTCACTGAATATATACTATATTATTTATATCGCGTTACTTATTCCAAAATGACAAAGTTTTATATTTCCATTTGGTTTTAGGAAGCTTCTCAAAGCCAAAAAAGTGTGCATAGAAAAAAAAAGGATTCATTGACACAAAAAATCTTTACTCGCCTAAAGAAAATTTTTACTTACCCCAAGAAATTTTTCGCATTGTGAATTAAAACCAAAAAGTTATTTAGAACTAGAAAAAATTTTTTGGTGCAAGGAATCATATCTTGAGCAAAATAATCTTTTCTCGCCCCAAGAAAATTTTTGTATTGAATTTATGATGCATAAAATTTTTTGGTGCAAATAAAATTTTTTGAGGCAAGAAATCGTTTTTTTCTGAGTGTTTTATAAAATCAGTAGTGATATTTGGGCAGTCACGTAGTGACTGCAGGTTACTCGTTTTTATTATTTAATTTTTTATATGCAATTAAAAAATTGTCGTATGTCTGCAACATTTACACTTGTTCAGGATCATACATTTAAACTATAAATATAATTATTAAATTTATGAAACAATTCGAATAAACGAGGCAGAAAAAAAAGTAAAACCCATTAAAAGAAAAATAATTAATAATTTATTACGACATACATATTTTACAATCAATTATCTTGTTGGAACATGCACAAGAAATATCTTAAATCCATATTATCTAAACATTTAAATACATCATCGACACCATGAGACAGCAATTTAGACGCGACGGGGAAAATATTATGAAAAACTTGAGCACTTTTTTCCAGTAAATTTTTCCTTGCTAATCCTTTCGAAAAGCGAACTTTTATCGCCGATCCATAAATCGGAAACCGATGTGAAATTTCATCCGAAAGTATGAACGTCTCATAATTTTTATTTTTTGCATACAGAGCTAAAACATGAATATTTTTGGTCAAAATATTATAAAGCGAAATCCCCGAGTTTGGTATTTTTTCCGTGATAGTTCTCGACATTTCTAGCTCACATATTTTTTTATAATTATCAAGTGGTAGGTATTTCGCAAGAAAAGACAATAATTTATCATTTTCTCTAGATAGAGGTGCGTTTAGACTTTTTAATTTAACAATTTGTTTAATCATCCATTTCAATGTTTCCAAATTAAGGTTATCAAAACTGTATTCAATTCGTGAATATTTCTTGATATCAAGATCATTTATGTTTGCATCATTCTCTAGAAGAGTCCTTAATATATTAAAACTTTTTCCATCAGAAAAATACGGTCCAGGACGAAAATAAGCTATTTTATCATTAGATACGATATACCCGTCCTTTAGAATTCGGAAAACTGAAGTTTTTCCAAATTCATCTTTAGCATTAACATCAGCTCCATATGCTAATAATAATTGCAAAATATCATTGTTGTAGGCCATTACTGCGTGATGAATTGGAGCGGCTGATCTGTTATCTTCATATCCATTGACATCCGCACCAATTTTTAATAAGAATGAGACCATTTTCAAGTTGTTATTCTTGACAGCCGTACACAGTAATGACTGATCATATTTTTTTCCAAAATTTTCATGCTTAACGATAAGTCTTGCGATGTCAATATTGTTGCGCTCAACTGCCAACTTAATTGGTGATTTATTATAACGAATATTGTTATAACTTATTGTAGCACCACGTTCCAGAAGCATTTTGAAAATTATCGTGTTGTTGTTCATGGCGGCTATCTGAAGAGGTGACAGGACTTCACGATCGCTGTTAACTTTTGCATTTTTCTGCAATAAGTATGCCACCATTTCTACATGATCTTTTCCAACGGCAACAGCAAGTGGTTGATTCCCATCATCCAACAATGGACAGAATGATAAACCAAATTTGTCTATCATGCCTCTTACTTTTTGCGTATCTCCTTTTCTTATTGAATCTATTATGTCAAAATATTTTCGCCGGTCATTCATGATTAATTTATTTATATTTAACTTCCCAGCACTTAATTATTTATTATTTTTTATTATTTCAAACTACAAATAATTTACGAACGCAACTATTGTCAACTAGCGTACAAATACTTGTAATTTTAACCAACGTGGCTTGTAATAAAATGGCGTGTGAAGGCAGAATATTCAAACCTTATTTTCATAAATTTGTATGAGTGAATGTACCGGATGTGAGACAATTTGTAATTTTTAAATAAATCAATTTAATTGTTGAAATAATGAAATTTAAAAAATGGCGGGTACTGATTTTTAAATTGAGATGCGCGCTTTTGAATATTGTTCTACTGGCATTTTATTCGTTTATTTAAAAATTGGAAAGTGACAATCGTCAGCTGCATTCATAATCATGTTTTTGGTCTTATGAAAAACTATTGCCTACTCTCACGCCACCTATTTGGAATAACTGACTTACTTCATTTTTGGCGACATTATACAGACCCTTAGGACGATAGCCAAAAGGATCAAAAAAAAGACTCCATTCTGATTCGTGTGTTAACAAGTTCTAACGGCGTTAAATTTTTTATAAAATTCTCTCATATATACTAAATAATGGCAGATCTAGAAAGGGAACTGAAATCCAAATTACACACTAATATGAACATACTTCTGTCCGGTAAGTAGAAATATTTATTCATTATTTATATATTGATGAGTCTAATATTGTGAACTAAAGTCTACCTTTTTACATAAATGAATTTCTATATAAATGTATAATAGTATGTTTTACGCCTTAGTTATAATTACATTGAATGATAGTATTTTATTTTTACATTTTGTTCTATCGTAAATTGTATTAATATTTTTTTAAATTTCGTTAACTATCTGAGTAAAAATATACGACTTTTTTTTAATTAATCCGACTTTGTTGTTCAAATGAAAATTCTAAACAAAAAATAATAACGAGACTCAATACATGACGCCATAATCTAGTAATTTAGGTTCGTATTTTCCATAAATTTTTATATGCTACAGAAAAAAACGTGGTCGGCGTTTTCATGTACTGTGCGAGTACAACAAGGATAGAATATATTGTTCTCCCACCTGAGAGTGAGAGAGAAACTTCTTAAAAGGGGCCTGGTCAATTTTCTTTGTCACTCTCGAGTAGGCGAACAGTACTATCCTTATTGCAATTGCACAGTTGGCGGAAACTTTGTCTATTTTTTTTAAGTAGATCACTTATATAGGCCCTAATAGCACAATTTGCTTAGCTAAAGTTTACTTTACAAAAGTTTCCTTGAATTTTTCGTCAAATGTCCGTCAACTTTGAGCTTTTCTGTTTTTAACGACAATTTGTATACAACTTGTTATACAATTTGACTATTTAGCACTGTAACTTATATATTATTTAATAATTTTTAACTACCAATTACATAATCGGACAATATTTGAGGTGATAACACCAAACGGTCATCATTTTCACAACAAAAATATTTTACAGTGTATATCTTGTAATCGTGAATTACAGCGTATGTTCAATTGCATTATTATTTTTTTTTGTTACAGACATAAGATCAATAATTCGAAAACGCGGTCCAGCAATAAAAAACACGGATGGTAAGCCATTCGCACCATACACTAATGAAGAAGTTTATGGTATAATACAGACTATTTTGGATCTTTTACAAAAGTTTTCAACTGAGGACGAAATCGCAATAGTCGCAGCTTTGGTGAATCGAGAATCTACCAATAAAAAATCTATAAATAGTGACGAATTATCGAGTAGTACTGTTGAAAAACGTGATCGCGTAGTATTTACAAAATATTTGAATAGTCTTCGACAATTGATGACGCAGATAGTATATTTCTACAACGTAAGAATTTTTACCATGAGGAAAATAGATCGATTAAATCAAAATAGTGCAGAAAAAGTCGATCCAAAACTGAAACAAGAAGAAGAAAAATTAATTCGACTACACAAACTGTTAAAAAAATTGGAGCCGTCGACGTTAGCAATTGAAGAAAAAAAGGATATTGATGATGGGAGCCTTCGTTACTTTACGTTCGAATTCGTAAGGGATATTTACTATGATATATTTGATGAATATGTGTCTGTCGCATTAACATCCGATATAGAAGAAATTGAAAATCAATTGAGAGAGCATGGTAAGCAAAGAAACGAAAATAGTGAGCCTGATTTTGATAAAGTCGAAGAAAATAAAAAAATCTGCAAACTGGCTGACCTTTCAAGCAAGCTCTGAAACTTCCCGCTGTTTTCAAGCTCAAACAGTTCGAAAACACTTTTGTCAAAATACATACAGTCCAACTCCACTAACCCGGACAGCTACTCCACGGAGGAGCGGAAATTTCTTGGAATTTTCGAGTTACAGGAAGCTCCTTCTCCCTCAAAAAGTAAACTATAACGCATGCCCACTTAAAACCGTTTATGATGACCACTAACCCACATCACGTATTCGTTAACCCATTCGATAAAGAGCAATAGCTGCTCGATTATTGTAATTATGGTACAATGTGAAATTCTCCAATTCCGAAACAAACTAAATAATTGTAAAAATAAAATATAAGTTATGCATTGTAAGTACAAAAATAAATATATACATATATATTCAAATTTGAATTCTATTTGCTTAAATCTTTTGTATTGCCTCTCCTAGTTTTTTAGTATCCTCATTATTCCAATGATCACGAACATCCCCACGTCCTCTTCGAGCAAAAGTAATTGGTGTGTCAGAATTAATTAACATTTGCTCAGTTTTAGTCAGTTCAATTCTAAAACGACCTGACAGCTCAGGATTTTTCATTACAAATTTCAATGTATTGTCTGTTGCCTCTATTTCAGATATTTTAACAAACACGCAACTTACAGCTCACAAGTGTAATTTTATAAATTGGAAGAAAAGAAATTATTTCAATAGCAATCCCCGGTAGAAATTTTTCGGAATTTTTTCTGAATAACTCAGTTCTAAACCCGTAAAGACTTTTTCAGAGAAAAGTCCGATAAATTTCAACCAGGGATAATATGAAATGAATCTTAAATTTATGAATTTACTCTGCAAATCATAGACTGTCATTCTATCATCCCTTATACAATTTTATGAAGTAAGATCTTAAAAGGGAAGTAATAATTAGCTAAAATTTTATATAATTGTATGAAATTTTATAAAATTTTATAACATTTCATAAAACTTTAGAGAATTTGATGTCACTATTGCATCTAATGTGAGGTAGCATTTTGTAAAATTTGATAAAATTTCACACAATTTTATAAAGTTTATAACAAATTATTATAAAAGTTGTTAGAAATTCAAAGTAAATAGACAAAATTTTCAATGGCCACAAAAAAAAAATTTCATTTTCGCGGGCAATATGTAGGGTACCCCCTGAAAAATATAAAAAAAAAAAAATTCTGAATATTGAAAAAGTTTGATTTTATTAAAATTTTTTGTAAGTTACATTAAGAAAAATTATATTTTACACAATTATTGGATACAAAGGAAGATAAAAAAAAAAACGAGTGAGCCTCACAGACATAAGGTCACAATAGAAGTGAAACTTTTTTAATAATTAAGTCGGTTTAAATGAATGAATACATTAATATTAAATATAAATATAATATATATAATATTGGCCATTACATCTTGTCGGATAGTATAGCATCGGATAAAAAGAAATCTCTGAAAATAAAACTAATGTATAATTAGTTTTCTACTAAATGTAAAAATTTAAAAAACAATAAATTGTAAGATGAAAAATCAATATTTCAAAATATATTCATGTTAATTAAGTGTAAAATTATAAATATGAATTGTAAAATGACCGAATAAAAAAAAGCCCCAATAAAAAAAATCTCTAGATTTGTAAACCACTAAAAAAAAAAAGCATGGTCATTATTTAAAAATTTGTAAATAATTTTAGTGTACATTTGAAAATATTTATAATTAAAAAGAACTAAATTAAAAAGTTGATAAAAAGTAATTACTATAAATAAAGATATACCTCCAAATAAATTACTGTATAAAATTTAATTTCAATGAATAGAAACATAAATAATTTTAAAAATTGTAATTATAAAAGTATAAAATCATTTAAATATACTTAAAATATTTTCTTTAATTGAATAAATGAAAGTATACAACGACATCTCTCGAACGAATAAACCGATTAAGACGTTTGAGGTGGCAATCGACGCGTTTTATTGAGTTCTACAACTGACGAGATTTTGAAATTGATTTATCGAGTCGTTTCTAAGAAATTTCAAAAAAACTAAAAAAATTTTTTTTTTAATTCTTTTGTTAACGGTTTCTCATGAACGAATGAACCGATTTTGATGGTTGAGGTGGCATTCGACGCGGCTTATAAAGTTTTAGAGCTGATTAGATTTTAGAATCAATCCATCGAACGAATCAAGTCATTCAAAAAAAACATTTTTGAAAAAATTTTATTTTTGAAATATCTCCGAACGTACCCTACCGATTAAGCTCAAATTTTTAGTGCTTATCGTAAATAACAAGCCGCGTCGAATGCCACCTCAACCATCAAAATCGGTTTATTCGTTCAACAGTTACAGAATATTTACATACGTACGTACATACATACATACATACACTCGGATATCATCTTGAATTTAGTCAGAATAGCTTCCTAGAACCTCAAAACGTCGACATCTGTTGGAATTTCGATTTTTGCAAATCGGGGTGAAAACAATAACTTCCCGAAATTTTTGAAAATCTTCGATTTTCTTAGCGGGAAGTTAAAAATAAAAAAATAAAAAAAAATAAATAAATAAAAAATAAAAAACGTGGTAATAATAATAAAATAATAATGACAACGGTAGTAATTACAGTAATAATAATAATAATTGTTATTGATCAACATAATACTCAATAAAACTTTTAAATTGTAACAGAAGCTTTAATTGTAATTAATCATTACAATTACCACCAATAAATAATATTTAACTTAATATTTATAAAATAATTATCCGCGAAAGATCGATAGTAAATTTTCATAATTAATTTAGATATTTTGTTCCTTCTGTTAGTTTATAATTTATGTAATTTTAACGGAGGCTTATAACGGGACATCAGCTACGAAACTTAAAAAAGTGGTCAAGTGGTCACCCTTTGGACCACTACCCGCCGAAGGGGAGAGACACCGCAGGCTTATGATCCAGACTGTAATCTTCTTAAAAAATCAGATTCAAATCTCCTTTTTTAAAATTTATTTATTTGCACCGAAAAAATACAAGCAGGCAGTAAGTTATAACTTTATACCAATAAATATACATACAAAAAAAAGTTACCAGAAATAATTAAGTTTAGATACTGAACCAATTATCGATCGTTTTAATGAAATAATATAACATGTAACATATAACATACCTACACTACTAATTACTCACTAAAAATTTTATAATTATCTCTAGTCTTAATTACGTTCATCATTAGACATCGAATAATGAGTGATGTGATTAATCGACATTTAATTCATTAATTTTCCTATTGAAATTTTGTTTAATTTTTTTTTCTTTATTTATTTACATTGACACCAACAATAAATTTTATAATAATTGTCGATAGATTAATGGTAAAATGCACCAGTACATACTTCAAGTATTCAACTTTAAAGTATCATTTTTTTTTCCTCGTTTTTTTATTAATTAACTATTTTATTCTTATCTTTAAATTTATTAATTATCGAATAATTTATCAGTTACCACTACAACAAAATTCTAGACGAATATAAAATTATAATTAAAGTAAAATAATTAATTAATTCATTACATTTTTTTTTTATTTTACTTGTAATTTTTTTTTTAATTAATTAATTTAAGTTACACTATAATTTTAAAAATTAATATTTAAATTTAATTGAATGTGAATTTTCTTAATACGGTAATTTTTTAATAATTAAATCACGGTAATTAAAAAGAAAGAAAAAAAAATAATTGTTGATTTAAAAAAACGCGGAAAAAGCACAAATATATTTACAGTCTAAAATAAATTTATAATTATTATTATTATTATTAATTTTTTAGTATTTTGTTGTGGAATTCTAAATTGGCAGTTCGGTTGCTGCAGTCTGTCAATTACATATTTATTTAATTAATTATTGTTATTATTTAATTAATTAATTAATTAATTGAATTATTTATAGTGGTATAAAAAATTTATAATTTATAATTGAGCGCAATGGTTGCACGTTTACGAGATCATTGCTCTGTGATGATATAATAGCACAATAATTTATAATTTTATGATCCTGAAGTTAGATGATGTTTTACTATTTTTTTTAAAATTATAAATTTACAAAGACCCGATCAGAGAACTAGTATACGGTCAGAGAACTAGTACTCAGTTAGGGAACTAGTACTCGATGAGGGAACAAGTACCTGATTAAAGAATTAGTACCCGATTAGTGAACTATTACCTGATCAACGAACTAGTACTCGATTTATGAACTAATACCCGATCAATGAACTAGTACTCGGTTTATGAACTAGTACCTGATTAAAGAACTAGTACTTGATGAAGGAACTAGTACCTGGTCAAGGAATTAGTACCCGATCAATGAACTAGTACTCGGTTCATGAACTAGTACCTGCTCAAGGAACTAGTACCCGAACAGAGAACTAGTACTTGATTAAGGAACTAGTACCCGGTTTATGAACTAGTACCTGATCAAAGAACTAGTACCCGAACAAAGAACTAGTACCCGAACAGAGAACTAGTACTTGATTAAGGAACTAGTACCTGATCAAGGAACTAGTACCTGAACAAGGAACTAGTACCTGAACAAGGAACTAGTACCTGAACAAGGAACTAGTACCCGAACAAGAAATAGTATCCGAACAAGGAACTAGTACCTGATCAAGGAACTAGTACCTGAACAAGGAACTAGTACCTGAACAAGGAACTAGTACCTGAACAAGGAACTAGTACCTGATCAAGGAACTAGTACCTGAACAAGGAACTAGTACTTGATTAGGGAACTAGTACCCGAACAAGAAATAGTACCCGAACAAGGAACTAGTACCTGAACAAGGAACTAGTACCCGAACAAGAAATAGTATCCGAACAAGGAACTAGTACCTGATCAAGGAACTAGTACCTGAACAAGGAACTAGTACCTGAACAAGGAACTAGTACCTGAACAAGGAACTAGTACCTGAACAAGAAACTAGTACCTGAACAAGGAACTAGTACTTGATTAGGGAACTAGTACCCGAACAAGAAATAGTACCCGAACAAAGAACTAGTACCTGATCAAGGAACTAGTACCTGAACAAGGAACTAGTACTTGATTAGGGAACTAGTACCCGAACAAGAAATAGTACCCGAACAAGAAATAGTACCCGAACAAGGAACTAGTACCTGATCAAGGAACTAATACCAGATTAATGAACTAGTACTTGATCAAAAAATGATAAATTAAAAAAAAAAAAACAATTGCACATGTAGTTTTTAAAATTTAGAACATGTGAATATTTTTTCATTTTTTATTTTAATTTTAATTTTTAATAATAAATTTGTTAAAAAAAAAAAAAAAGAAAATTTTTTAGCTGTCTACTAAATTCAGAATCATATAATTTTATATTTTGTTAGTTGATTTTTTTTATGGATTTTATTTATTTTTAATTAATTAATTATTTTTATTGTTATTATTATATACGAAGATATATGAATTTATAGATAATAATAATCAATATTTTTATCTTAAATCATTTAATTATCTATTGTATAGATAATTTTTAAATTTTGCTCACACATGAGGATTTTATTTATTAATAATTTGGTGACGGTCTTTTTTGTTGTTTCCAGGCGGCTATTCTTCTTTTTAAATCGAGATCTGGAAATAAAAATATAACGTTCATTTTATTACATATATTTTTAATGTGTAGTTAAAAAAATTTTAAGGAGTTTATTAACTTTCATACTGAATTTTTCGTATTTCAAAATTCATTACACATAAAAAAAAAAGAACTAATTCCGAGACAGGAACCTATCCAGTTAGAGAATTAGTACTTGGACAGTGAACTAGTACTTGGTCAGAAAATTAGTACTTGGTCAGTGAATTAGTGCTTGGACAGTGAATTAGTACTTGGTCAGAAAATTAGTGCTTGATCAGGAAATTAGTACTTGGACAGAAAATTAGTACTTGGGCAGTGAATTAGTACTTGGGCAGTGAAATAGTACTTGGTCAGAAAATTAGTACCTGGTTAGGGAATTAGTAGCTGGACAAGAAATTAGTACTCGGGCAGAAAATTAGTACTTGGGCAGTGAATTAGTACTTGGTCAGAAAATTAGTACCTGGTCAGTGAAATAGTACTTGGGCAGTGAATTAGTAGCTGGACAAGAAATTAGTACTTGGACAGTGAAATAGTACTTGGACAGTGAATTAGTAGCTGGACAAGAAATTAGTACTTGGACAGAAAATTAGTACTTGGGCAGTGAATTAGTAGCTAGGCAAGAAATTAGTATTTGGACAGAAAATTAGTACTTGGGCAGTGAATTAGTACTTGCTCAGAAAATTAGTACCCGATCAGGAAACTAGTACTTTGACAGAAAATTAGTACTTGGACAGTGAATTAGTACCTAGGCTGGGAATTAGTAGCTAGATAAGAAATTAGTACTTGGGCAGTGAACTAGTACTCGGTCAGAAAATTAGTACTTGGACAGTGAATTAGTGGTTGGGCAGTGAATTAGTACTTGGTCAGGAAACTAGTACTTGGACAGTGAATTAGTACCTAGACAGGGAGTTAGTAGCTGGACCAGAAATTAGTACTTGGACAGTGAATTAGTACTTGGGCAGTGAACTAGTACTTGGTCAGAAAATTAGTACCCGATCAGGAAACTAGTACTTTGACAGAAAATTAGTACTTGGACAGTGAATTAGTACCTAGGCTGGGAATTAGTAGCTAGATAAGAAATTAGTACTTGGGCAGTGAACTAGTACTCGGTCAGAAAATTAGTACTTGGACAGTGAATTAGTACTTGGTCAGGAAATTAGTACCTGGTCAGGAAACTAGTACCTAAACAGGGAACTAGTATCTGGTCAAGGAATTAGTATTTGGTCACTGAACTAGTACTTTTTTTTCTTATACATAAATTTTTTTTAATCAATTAATTATTTAATAATAAAATATTAAAATTACCTGGCGTAAGCATATCTTCACTGAGTGGCTGCCGGCTAAATGGATCCGTTGAGCTGTTCAATAAATGCCTAATTATAACAGCCTTATCCATTATTATACCAGAAGGTAATTTAACAGGATCTTCCATCAGCGTGTCCATAAGTGGATCACGGAACTCGTCTGGCGCATCACCGTAGTCTTCTTCACGTGCTAGATTATCACGCGCAATAACTGCAGCGCGTTCTGCCAGTGCCATAAATCTCTCGATTTCAGTTGTAGTTTTTATGTTCGCTTTCCCCAAACGATTCGCAGCATCAGTAAACAATTCTTTGCAAAACGATCTCTGAAAAAAAAAACATATTTTATGAAAACTACCACCACAAACTGGGACGTCTTAAATTTAAAATAAAAATTCAAATTTACCTCATCGCTAGCTAAAGCAGCAGCAAAATTATCACAGTCAAGATGTAAGTAAATATCAATCAGTTGCCCCAGCAGCGTGCGCGGTTCCCACCCATACTTAATCGGCTTCTTAACTTTCAAATCTTTGCATTTAGGACCACAAAGTTGCTTCAAATTAAAGTTCAGCATCGCACTCAACCTGCCCACAAGTTCCGGGCGCAGAAACGGCTCCGTTATTTCCACAGTCAGATAATGAAACATCGAAACCGTCTCCTTAGCCAGCGTCAGATACGACCTCGCCTGCCGTTCATCAGCAGTCAGCTGTCTTGTCCTCGACTGCTGCTGCTCATTCGACAACGATGACCAGCTCGACTTATCAGCCATCAGTTCCTGGACTTCGTGAATACGCTTCAGTGACTCCAAGCTCTCGTCCAGCAAAAACGTCGTGTCGTTCATCAGCATGTTGATGAACTTAACAAACTGCTTGCCATTGTTGCTCTCATTTATTATCGATGTCCGGTGCACGGGGCTGTCCCACATCGTTTTCAATATCAAACTTATGTGATATCTTATAGAAAACTTGTCATAGAACTCCGAGCTGGATCCCGTTGTCTCCACATCTGTGTAAAACTTCATGAGATACGAAGCCAAGTGGGTTTTGGTTATCGGGTGCGACATCACTTGGTCATGCAGGATGTCATTGCGTCCTTGACCACTCGTGTTTATCACAAAAAGTACTTCTATTATCTTAGCAATGAGGTACGGGTTTCTGATACAGTGCGGCGTGCAAATGATCACCAGCAGCCAAGTGATCAGCGCGTTGTCGACATTATTAGCGACGACAGAGGGACAAAACTGCAGGGCGAACAGCAAAAACTCCGCGATGTCTTCGACGTACCACTCAGGCAATGCCGTGAATTTATTGGGAATCTGTTGGGGCAATGGCAGTAACGACAACGAGTTCCCGTTCTCTGACTGCTTCAGCAGACCCAGCAGGATTTCAGCGACAGAACAATAGAAGTGCAGGGAACGTCGCATCAGAACTGGATCAATCAGTCCAGCATCAGCGCAGGACTTGGATTTGCTCAGTCGCTTGAGCTGCTGCTTCCAACGCTTGATGAGTTCCTTGTTGTGGCCAGCGTAGGGCGCGTCCTTCCACGAGGACTCGGTCGCCTGCAGATCGTCCAGCATTTTCTGCAGCTCTCTCAACGCGCGTAATTTACGCCTGTATTTTTGCAGCGCGGGCATCAGCGCGATGTGGTGGCAGTGCAGAGTCAGGAACCAGCACTGCGTTGGAAACTTAGCTTCCGTCCACTTGTGGCTTGTTTCTAATTCCTTGACCCAGTCGACGACTTCCTGGGATGACAATTTCAGACGCGTGTCGTTTTTTATTTCAACGAAACTTGATGGGTGGAATGGATACAGCGGGTCGACGGTATCCAGTTTTATTTTAACCGACAGCATTTGTAATGTAGATAATAAATTAAGCATGAAGCCGTCACCCGCTAGCGCGAATTCTTCTGTTTGAATTTGCACGCGTTTCTCATTGTGCCGCAATAAAGTCGCTAAGTAAGCCAGCGTTGCTTCACGACATGTACTAGTTGCTAAAATAGCATGAAATAATTTATGCAATGACGATCTCGTGCTCTCTAACTCCTGCTGCAGGGTCAAGTTTATTGATTTGTCATTAGTTGGGTTGCCGCTGAAGAATTTCTCCGCGACCTTCGGTTGGTCTTCTGCGAAAACTGAGACCGATAAGAAGGGACCGAGGAATGACGTCCGGGTTAGCTCGCGGCCTACTGCAGTGGTCATGAAGTCTGGCAGGAATTGGATCTGGTGGGTGATGAGTCGGCATATGGGCCGGATGTTGCCATTGGTACCGCAGCGGATGTCTATTAGTTCTTCTAGGGCTTCTATGGGACGACGATGGGTGTTGCCGATGAGACTGACTTGTTGCATTGACAAATAGAGACCTTGGAGCAGTGGTGTAAATATTTTATTGAATGTCTGTGGGTTTAAATGAGTGCGCGCTACCAGTTCATGAAGGAAACCACGTGGTAGAGTCTGGGCAAGAACTGGATACAGCAGCGGACTTGTGATTACTGAGGATGGGTTCATTAGTTTGTCAACTGGCACTCCGATTATTTGCTGCAGAACGAGACTCGCGTATTGAACACATTGGGCGCGGAGCGAAATTAATACTTCGGAAATTGGCGGGACGCTTGAACGCTTCGGGTTGTTCCGTTCCTCGAGAGCGGCACGACTGTAGCAGTCGACGAGGTAGAAAAAACTGCGGGGTTTGTTTTTACTTTCGCTGACTATCATGGGCAGGCCGGTTGCTGATGATGAGGCTAGTGATGATGTGGCGGCGGCTGGACTGACCATGGGACTTGTCTGGCTATTGGGACTGTCTTCGCCGTCGGATAAGACGTCGCTGGTTATGTCTTTCAGGGGATCTTCATTGTCGGTGAAGATTTTCAGGACTTCCATGAGCGACTCGTTTATTAGGTCGGTGTGAGACATTGTCCGGTCGAGTGATGAAGTGTTTGCTGATAGCTCCGGGAGAAATATGGTTTGTTCTGTTGGTTGCTTCCAGGAGACGCAGAGGACACGGGAGATTGTGCTGTGGATTTGGTCTGTGGAGACGTCGGCGCTGGAGCTGGTGGTCTAAAAAAAATTTTTGATGTTAGTGAATTTTTTGGATAGAGAATCGAAAGTTTAAATTCCTGGTGTAGGTAACAAGTGGACTTGGCAAAATTGATGATAGTCAAGTTAGCAGACATTTGAAATTAGAAATTGTTTTTTTTAGCAGATAAATAATGAAAAAAAAATATTTCGAAAAAATGCACATGTAGAAAATTTCATAAACTATATGTGCAATTTTTCAAAATATTTTTTTTTTTGTTAAAAAAAATTTTTGATGAGTTTATTGTCATCAAAATATGATAGTAAAGTATGGTTCTGAAGTTAACAGACGATTTGCAATTTTTTTATTTTTTTTTAACAAGTCAATTATGAAAAAAAAAATAAAAATAAAAAAATGCACCTGTAGAAAATTAAAAAAACTATACGTGCAATTTTTTTGAATATTTTTTTTTTAATAATTTGTCTTGTTAAAAAAATTTTGAAAATTATTCGACGTCGGCTAACTTCAGTATCATTAGTAAAGTAGACATTTGAAATTAAAAAACATTATTTTTAACAGATAAATAATGAAAAAAAAAATTTTTTGAAAAAATGCACATGTAGAAAATTTCATAAACTATATGTGTAATTTTTCAAAATATTTTTTTTTTGTTAATTTCCTGTAATTTAGAGCATTTTGCTGTAAGTTTTCATGTCGTGAAAACAAGAATTTAAACTTTAAATTTTTGAAAATTGCTAAATAATAATTTACCCTAGATCTAGAAGTATGATCTTTGCGATCTTGTTCCTCGACTTCCATATTTTCGATTCCAGAATCAACATCTATGGAAATATTATTCGATTGCTTTTCGTTGGTTTCTTCAAAATCCATTGGAACTTCTTGTTCACTGGATGATTCATTTAATTGAGGCTGAGTAGGTGATTGTTGTTGTTGGAGTGACGGTGTTGGTAAATCTGGACAAGTTGATGGACCAGGTGAATTTGAAGACTCAGAGACATTGTTTACACTAGATCCAGGTGGACTAACTGGATTGCTTACACTGGATTCAAGTCCAGCTAGACGTGCCAGTCGTCGTCTGCGCATCTGATAAAATTATAATTATTAATGTAATTTAATAAAACTTTAATTGTCGGTCTCGAGTAAAAACCTATGGGAAAATAGACTTAGAAAAATTTTATATTTCAATAAGAAATTTATAAAAATGGTTCCAGACATTAAATTTTTGAAGGAATAAATTACTACTCAAAATTGGTAACTTTTTTGGCGGGTTTCTGAATGCATTCAAAAAATCAATGAGAGTGAAAATGGAAAATAGTGAAAACTGAGTCTGATAATTAATTAAACTGTAGAACTGATCATGTTTATTTAGTTTTTTGATTTATTTTTCTTTTTGGATCTTTTTTTATTTATTTTTTTTCATGATTCTGAAGTCAGCAGACAATTAACAATTTTAGGACTTTTTTTTTTGACAGAAATTTAAAAAAAAAAAAAAACTAAAAAAATGCACATGTAGAAAATTTAAAAATCTATAAGTGCATTTTTTCAAAATATTTTTTTTTTTTAATTTACTATTTTTACAAGAATTCAAAAATTATTAGACGGTTAATTTCAATATCAAAATTATGATTCGTAAGAATAAACAATTTTTGAATTTTTTTTCAGCAAATGGGTTATCAAAAAAAAAATTCTAAAAAATTGCACATATAGAAAATTTAAAAAACTACAGGTGCAATTTTTCAAAATATTTTTTTTTTTTTAATTTACTATTTTTACAAAAATTCAAAAATTATTAGACGGTTAATTTCAATATCAAAATTATGATCCTTAAGACTAAACAATTTTTGAATTTCTTTTCAACAATTAAATTTTTTTAAAAAAATGCACATGTAGAAAATTTAAAAAACTACAAGTGCAATTTTTCAAAATATTTTTTTTTTTTTAAATTCACCATTTTTACAAAAATTAAAAAAATGCTAGACGTCAGCCCATTTCCATATTACAAAATCATAAATTCCAAAAGCGCAAAATAAATAAATAAATTCTTAAGTCAAAAAAACATGAAAATTAAATTTTCATAATTTTAAAAAATACCAGAACTAAATTTCAATAAATAGATTAAAACTCAGCCGTAATTAAATTAGTCAACGTCACAGTAAGATTTCAACATTTTATTGACAAACTAAAATGTCAATTTTTTAAAAATAATTTATTAGTATAAATAAAAAATTTAAAAATTTTCTCGCACCCAGAAAATATATGAAACATATAAATGTTTATATAAACATAAAATATAGTTTATAAATAAACAATTGTCTCGAACAAAAGATCAAGAGTCATGATAAATATAAAAATAAAATCGTCTTTGTCTACAGGTTTTTCAGATGACTCGTAATTTTAAACGAGTAAGAAACAAAGACAATATTTTTAAAAACAATAAAATTCAAAAATACTCATATTTAAAAATTTAAATAATTTAAAACCAATGATAAAATTATTCAATTAAATCAACTCGTGACAAACTGATAATTATTTTTAAAAATATTTTTTAAAACAAAGTGATAGTAACATTGATGATCATGACTTGTAAAGCAAACGAGGTTTCAATGTTACGTAGCATGGAAAATAAAAAAAATTTACTTACTTCCTCTTGACTTAATTCACTCATGATTAATTAATTAAACAGTTTTATTAGTTTTTTTTAACAACGACACTTTTGTGAAGGAACAGTTATATGTCTTGTTGGTAGCAATTGTCACTTAAAATATTATTATTTATCATGTGAAATTTTGTTTTATTAAACTCGGACTTATCAGCAAATTGGAAAGTCACTTCACTTCATGCTTCTCTACTACATCTGTTTAAGTTTAGGCGTGTATCCAGCCTTTATAACTCGCTGACGGTGGACACTAACGAACCTGGCGGGAAATTTTGGTATTTAAATTTCATTTTAAATTTACTCCGCTTCCTTTAAAACAAAACAATTTTCTACTCGTAAACTTTTGGATGACATTTAAAAACAATGGAGTAATTTTTCTTTTTAATAATTTCAAATTTAAAATTCTGAAGTTAGCAATTTAAATTTTCGAATTTTTTTTCATCAAATGAATTACAAAAAATAAAAATTTTAAAAATTCACATTGTGCTTAAGTGACAATTTTTGGGTTTCAAATTCCTGTCATTTGTATACACAATTTTTTTTTAAATTCTTGGCGCGTTTTTTTTAAATTTTTAGTTTATATTTATTTTGTTTGACTCGACTTTGATCCCAACTTGAATGGGAATAAGAATTAATAAATATAAACTTATTAAAATATCGTTTACAAATGTCAGTAAGTTGCAATTAAGCCCTGATTAAAAATACTCATTGGGAGGGATTGAAAAAGATGAGAATTGAATACTTTTGAATACTTTCTATACCCCAACATTTTCATCTGGACATAAAATTAATACTTTTCAATCCCAAAATAATATGAGAATTTCTAAACTTCCGAGGAATTGAAAAAGATTCAAAAGAATTGATATTATTAATCTTTCTGAATACTTTTCAATACCAAAATAATATCACATTTCGGGTCATGTGTGGGATTGAAAGAAATTCAAATGAATTGAAATTTTTGAATCTTTTTCAATCCTTCTCAATACCTAAATAGTCCGATATTTCGGATCGAGTGTAGGATTGAAAAGAATTCAAATGAATTGAAATTTTTGAATCTTTTTCAATCCTTCTCAATACCTAAATAGTCCGATATTTCGGATCGAGTGTAGGATTGAAAAGAATTCAAATGAATTGAAATTTTTGAATCTTTCTGAATCCTTCTCAATACCAAAATAATATCACATTTCGGGTCATGTGTGGGATTGAAAAGAATTCGAATGAATTAAAATTTTTTAATCTTTTTTAATCCTTCTCAATACCTAAATAATTCCATATTGGAAGGTATTGAAATGATAAAAGATTGAATTCTTTTCAATACTTTTGAATTCCATTTTAAGAATTATAAAGTATTCAAATGATCCAAATTTCAATTCCATTCAATACTTTTCAATACCTCTGTAGGAATTGAAAAGGATTGAAAAAATTTTCAATCCCTCCCAATGAGTATTTTTAATCAGGGAGGTAATTCCTGTGACGATAAGATTTTACCTAGAAGAAATAATTAGCCCTTTGTTAATTTATATCTGTATCCTAATGACTGATGTCATTAGTGTCACAAAAGGATGAAAAATAATTTCATAAATTACTCTATAACATCATAATTATAATTGTTTCCCCATTTATGATGCCGATAACTGATAAATTTACGAGTGTGAATAGAGCAGACATCAGACAGATTTAAAATTATAAATAGAGGAAATAATTTAAAAAATAATATTTATAAAAAATGCACTTATTAATTTTTAAATTTTTATAAATCTGCTATTTATAATGACCCTTAAGTTAGCAACCAATTAACAATTTTTAGATTTTTGGTTTTCAACAAATCAATTATAAAAATAAAAAACTAAAAATATGCACATGTAGAAAATTTAATAAACTACAAGTGCAATTTTTTTGAATATTTTTTTTTTTATAATTTATCATTTAATCGATCCCAAAAATTAAACCTCGGCTAACTATAATCCTGAAGTTAACAGACAACAATTTTTTGATTTTTTTTTAACAATTAAATTTTAAGAAAAAAAAAAAAACTAAAAAAATGCACATATAGAAAATTAAAAAATCTACAAGTGCAATTTTTTCAAATATTTTTTTTTTTTATAATTTATCGTTTTTTAAGAATTCCAAAACTTAGACGTCGGCTAACTTCAGTATCAAAGTTATGATCCTTAACTTAGCAAATAATTTTTGAATTTTTTTTCGACAATTCAATTAAAAAAAAAAAAAACTAAAAAATGCACATGCAGAAAATTAAAAAAACTGCAGGTTAAAATAAGCATAAAATTTTGGCAAATGCTTTTACTTCTGTTTAAAAATAAAAAATATTAATAAATTTCAAAATTTTATTATTATTTATTTTATTATCATAATTTAAATGCTTGATAAATTAATCGAGTTTATTTATTGATAAATAAATCGATCAATCAATAATTTGGTGTGCACAAATATGTGAATAATTACAAAATAGTGATTCTTATAAACACAAAAAAGTACAGATTTAAATTATAAATCTATTCGTAAATTAACAGCGCTGTTTAAATAAAATAACAAACAGTAAATTTAAATTTAAATTACACATTTATCTTAATTAATTTAAATGGAAAACGTTTAAACATTTAATTTGACTTTAATAATTATTACTTTTCATAATTACTAATTAATTATAATAATAATGTAGATTTATTACAAAAGAAAATTTCTTACGCGTCAATCAAATGTATAAGTGTATCAAATATAAATATATATATATAGAAACATTTATTTTATTTTATTTTAATAATTATCATATTAAATAATTCGCGTTTGCATTTTTTTTATTCACAACAAAATGAGAAATAATAATTTTTAAACTGATTAATCATTTTTTTTTTTTTTTTTTTTATTAATGTGTATTTATATTATATGAATAATTAATTATTCAGTTAATTAATTAATGGTTAGTCATCTAAGTTATTAATATGTAAAACTTCACGTTGAGTTAACCCGGCTTTATGGAGACTCACTATTTCTACAGATGGATACAGAACTCTCTTGGGATAACTTGTTGTTATTTCAAAATTTGCTGGTGAATCTGGTTGACTAAATATCCAATTATATAAATCCTGTTTTAAAAAAATAATAATTAATAATTACTTAAAAAATTTTTACAATTAATCTTCAACGGTCACACTTCCGGCACTAATTTTTAAAGAAATTATTCAAAAACTTGAAAAAAATAACTTTTAAAATTTTCCCGCTAAAATTTAAAATTCAGAAAAAAACTGCAATTGGTTTTTTGCAAATATCTCCATAAATATTAAGTTTTTCAAAAAATTGAAAGAGACCTTTTTTGTAGAGCTTTAAATTCTCTACAAAAAAGGTCTTATGAACTTTTTTCTAAAAGTGGATACTTACTGAGATAACGCGATTTAAAAATACCCTTGATTGTCTATGCCCATGTGGCCATTGAAAATTTAAAAAATATATATAAAAATAAATATATAACTTACTTCTACAGTATTGGACATAAGAAATCTTCGTTTCAAAGTTCTTTCTCCTAATTTTATTTGCAAATGACAAATATTCGGATGACTTGATTCCGGTTCAATAGGTACTTTTTCTATGGTAAGTTCCTTAGCAACACGGATGCGTTCTATTTCCATTTCTTGAGCATTAATTTCCTCGCGTTCACGAGCCTCTTGTTCCTCACGTGCTCTACGTTCTTCTTCTCGTCTACGATCTTTTTCTTGGTCAGCACGCAGTGACTCCTCGTAAGCCTGATCTTGTTGCTCGCGCAAAGATTGATTAGCACTGCGTTCAGCTCGATCCTGACGAGCTTGAATTAAATTTATTTCGTTGTGGTCCATGATTCCTTGTAGCCGGGTTATCAGTTCTGACGGTAATGGTATTCCCTCCATCCTGGTTTTCATTTTAAATTTAAAATTTATTAATTTAAATAAATAAATAAAATTTTTTTTGTTAAAACAAAATAATTATAGTCTATATATTCTGTTGAGGTTAAACTGAACTTAAAAACTCATTAACACTAGATGCGTACCGTCCGACGATCGTCATACGATTGTCCTTAAGGACAATGAGAGCTAGGAAAGGATAAGTACCAGCTTTCAAGGCTTCAGAAACTTTGTAACCTTCACCAGATTGTACATTACAAGCCCAGAATAATGTATGAGTATTTATAAATCGAATTAACTCTGCATTTCCTAAAGTATTTCTGTAACAAATATTCAAAATTATAAAATTTACAAGTAAATTTCTTCTTAATTTTTTTTTTGAATTTTAATATCGATGTCAAGTTGATGAATTAAAATTTTCAAATTTTATTTTTTAAATCTTATGAAAATTGGCGGGTTGATATTAAGATTTTTAAAAAATTTATGTTGATAAAATTGCCGGGAAAATTTAAATAATTTAAATAAATTGGTGTAGTTATTAAAAAAAATGCCGAGATTTAAATATTTATATTTACCTGCACCATTGCTCAACATTTTGAGCGTCATCTTTATGCAAATAAACGAGTAAGAATCTTAATTCTTGCTTAGCGTCTGATAACGCTTGGCTGTAAGAGCCTTGATAAAATACAGGATGATTAGTACCGTATTTTTCTTCATAAGATCTGATAAAAGTCATAACATCTTCAATAGGATCCGAAGATACTGAAAAGAAAAATCATGTTATAAATTTTTTTGAATTATCACAGCCAAAAAATTAATTTTTCTTACTAGACCAAAAATTCCCCATGATAATTTAAAATTAATCAATGGATTTTATAAAGAATTTATAAGAACTGATAATAAAAAAATAAATTTTGTTCTTTAGTGTTCTGGAGTTGTCTGATAAATATTATATGATATGATAATTAAATTAGTCAATTGCAAAAATGTCTTACCAGGTCGTACATTAGTTCGGAAAATAGCGAATACTAGTTGTAATATACTCGTTACGACATTGTAACACATGGAAAATACAAAAGACAAAAATCCACCGCCACTTCCTGAACTGCCAGGTGGACTAAAATATATTCTTGAACTAGTGTCATCTACGACAGTCGGTGGTCTTACACGGGAGTCTTGTGCAAACATTGACGGTCTTCCTTCATATAAATTAAGTTGTTCCTAAAATATAAATAAATAAATTAATTAATTATGATACTGAATACAGCAGACAATTTTTAAATTTTTATAAATGAGTCAGTTGTAAGTAAAATATAATTTTAGAACATGCGCATAAATATTTTTTAAAGTTTTTTATGTGCAATTTTTTAAAGTATTTTTTACACTGATTAAA
Organism: Microplitis manilae; assembly: GCA_030273425.1. Taxonomy (NCBI): domain Eukaryota; kingdom Metazoa; phylum Arthropoda; class Insecta; order Hymenoptera; family Braconidae; genus Microplitis; species Microplitis manilae. The sequence continues at coordinate 24,474,890 of CP092727.1, forward strand.
TTTATTCAACTTCCCCTCAACTTTTTCGGTAAATTAAAATTAATTTAAAAATAAACTTAGTTACAAAATGTAAAAAATTTTAAACGTTGACTGCTCAGATCTCAAATTTCATGATTTATTGATGCGACATATTGACGTCTATTTAAATTCAGTTTATTTAAGTACCAATATTACTTATTTTAAACTTTGTAATCTCTATAATTTAATTCAAAGAAATGAATTTAAGGTAAAAGAGCCTAAACCCGATCAGTGCCACCAGTCGCTCACTTTAACTGACTAATGCGTTTTTATAATTTTTATAAAAAAAAATTCAAAGTAAAAAAATTAACATTGATAAATAATTATTTATGATTATAAATATATTATAATATGACGTACCAAAGTATTTTATAATTTATTATAAATAAAAATAAACTGACTGTTTTAAAAATCGCTTAGAGCCGGACATTTTTTACTTTAACGTTCGTTCGTTAGATTTAATTTAGGCTGCGTTAAATTATTTAATAATTGTTATAATTATATGTTATCAAATATATATTTTAAATTTGTGAAAATAAAATAAAGTGATATATTTTATAAATAATTATCCAAATGAATAAACTTATGACAGTTCAATTGATATTGTCTTTGGGCTTGTATAGGGCCATGTGTTGCTCGAGTAATGGGACGATAACTTTTAGTGAGCGACTATGGGTCACTCAACGCGCTTATTTTTAAAATTAATAATAATTAATTATCATTATTCTTAAAATTCAAATTTTATCATAATATTTAAAACTACTAATAAATAACTACAAAAAAATGATTTTTCATTTAATTTCCCAATTTATCGTCTTTAATCTCACTCCCTGTGACCGGGTAATGATTAAATTTTTTTCATGTCTCTTATTAATAAAAATAAATTTAAATTTATTTAAATACCTGAACCGCAACTTCCAAATTCCAATTGTGCCTTTGTAAAACATCTCGACAAATTGAAAGATCTTCAATATTTGTCAAGTCCTAAAAATAAAAAATATTTTAAAAATTATTACAATAAAAATTAATTAGAAGTTAATTACACATAAAAAATTAATTACTACTTTTTTATTACACAGGTTTAAAAATTATTATAATTAAATTTAAACTTCACATAATTTATTATTGATTTTTAAATAAATTTGAATAAAGAAAATAAATAATTAATTAATATTTAAAATAAATGGTAATTTATTAAAATAAGAAGCAAGTCACGATTAATAACATTACCTGAAATTGTAAGACTTTTTCTAATTGATCACTACTACACTCTTCCAATACGTTATCCGCCATGATAACGTTTCAGATAATTTTTTTTAAACAAAAAAAAAATAAATAAATAAATGAAAAGAAAAAAAAAGTTACAATTAAATTTATTATTATTTTTTTTTTTAAATAATAAATATGTCGAGTTTATCAGCTGAGACACAAGTCGGGAATGGTGCCAACGTTCATATTGAAATGAACAATCATTTGGGGGACGGATTGATAAAAATCAACCATCACACGAAATTCAAACTTTCAAATCCTCTCGCTTTTAAAAACTTTTATTTATTATATTTTTTTATGCAATTAACAGTATTTCAATTATCATACTTTTTATATAAGTATATGTATGCATACAATATATGTTACGATATGTGAACGTATGTATGACACTATTATTTATCAGTCATTGGCCCATTTTTTTCTAGACTGCCTTTGATAAGTGAAAAGTGTAAATATCAGGGAAATTTATTTTCCCGCCATCTTAATTATTTTTAGGAAATTAAGTTTTTTTTTTTATTTAAAAGTTATCAGCAGTCGCTAACTTTTTCTATCAATATATATGAACAATTATTATAAATATATTTATATATATATTTATTTATACACCAGTAATTAAATAAAATAATAAATTAGAAAATTTTAAAAGATACTGAAGCTAGATGTCTTGAATTTTTTGAATTTCGTTAAAAATAGCAAATTATAAAAAAAAAAATATTTTAAAAAATTGCACTTGTAGTTTTTTAAATTTTCTACATATGCATATTTTTAGTTTTTTTTTTGGAATTGATTTATTGAAAAAAAAAATCCGAAAATTTGTAATTGTTCGTAGAGTTGGCGAGTGTGAATGTAGCAGACAGACTAATTTAAAATTATTAATAAATAGGGTAAATAATTTAAAAAACAATATTTTGAAAAAATGCACTTATGCACTGATAGAAGGATTTATTACAGAGTACTAAATGGATTTAGTAACCAAATTTTTAGTCACTTATTTGGGAGAAAAAAATATTTTGTACCCATTACCATAATTTATTATAATTTAATAAATTATTTTTTTATCTCAATTAAATCTTATTATGGTAAAATAAATATTTGTTTCCATCAAAAAAATATTTGGTAATCGGTACTAAATATTTTTTTGGTAAGTTTTGTCGGTAGATGGCTTGTTTAGGAATAAAAACTACGTATGTATTAGTGGGGAAATATCAGTGTGGCGTGTGTGTGTGAATATATTGCCGCTTTCACAGTATAGTGCGTTTCGTCTCAATCGGAGTTACTATTGTGATTTCCAAATCAATTTATTGATTTTAAAAACAATTATTTTCAATTGATTAAAATGAATTATTTCAAATTATGGAGGAGCTCTTAAAATCTTATTTAACTAAAAATTTGTTATTTATCTTAAATAAAAAATTATAATAAAATGAGGTTATTTTCTTTATAATGCTCTATATTTTTATTTAAAATTATTTATTGTTATCATTTCAATTTATTTTAATTTCAAAAATTTATTTGACGAAAAATTTGTTATTTATCTAAAATAAAAAATTATAATAAAATGAGGCTATTTTCTTTATAATACTATATATTTTTACTTAAAATTATTTATTATTCTCATTTTAATCTATTTTAATTTCAAAAATTCATTTGACGAAAGATTTGTTATTTATCTTAAATAAAAAATTATAATAAAATGAGGTTATTTTCTTTACAATGCTCTATATTTTTACTTAAAATTATTTATTGTGATCATTTCAATTTATTTTAATTTCAAAAATTCATTTGACGAAAAATTTGTTATTTATCTAAAATAAAAAATTATAATAAAATGAGGCTATTTTCTTTATAATACTATATATTTTTACTTAAAATTATTTGTTATTATCATTTTAATTTATTTTAATTTCAAAAATTTATTTGACGAAACATTTGTTATTTATCTAAAATAAAAAATTATAATAAAATGAGGTTATTTTCTTTATAATACTATATATTTTTACTTAAAATTATTTGTTATTATCATTTTAATTTATTTTAATTTCAAAAAATCATTTGACGAAAGATTTGTTATTTATCTTAAATAAAAAATTATAATAAAATGAGGTTATTTTCTTTACAATGCTCTATATTTTTACTTAAAATTATTTATTATTATTATTTTAATTTATTTTAAGTAGAACAATTAGGTTATGCGCTAAAATAAGTTAAAAAAATTAGTTCTTTAATCCTAATAAATGATTTATTGTGTCCCAATAAATCATTTCTTAAATACTACAAAATATTTATTTGGTGGAAATAAATGAGCTTTACTAAATGATTTGGTTCCTGTAACCAAATATTTAGTATTACAAATTCGTTACTAAATCATTTGGTACATACAACCAAATCTTGTTAAATACAACTAAATCCTTCTATCAGTGTGAATTTTTTAATTTTTTAAATGTGCATTTTTTTTAAATTTCATTTTATGAATTATTTACTCTATTTATTAATAATTTTAAATTTGTCTGTCTGCTACATTCACACTTATGTAAATGTAGCAGATATGACAAACTTCAAATTACAAATAAACAAATTAAACAATTAAAAATATAGTAATTAAAAAAATGCGCATATAGATTTTTAAATTTAAAAAATGCCCATTTTTTCAAAATTTGATTTTATTAATTATTTACTCTATTTATTAATAATTTAAAATTTGTCTGATGACTGCTACATTCACACTCATATAAATGTAGCAGATGACAAACTTTAAATTACAAATAAACGAATAAAACAATTAAAAACATAGTAATTGAAAAAATGCACATATTAATTAGTAAATTTTATAAATGCCCATTTTTTTAAAATTTCATTTTATTAATTACTAACTCTATTATTTAATAAATTTAAATTTATCTGTCTGCTATGTTCACACTCATTGAATGTAGCAGATATGACAATCTTTTAATTACAAATAACCAAATAAAACAATTAAAAATCAAAAAATTAAAAAAATGCACATATAGATTCTTAAATTTTATAAATGCCCATTTTTTCAAAATTTTATTTTATTAATTATTTACTCTATTTATTAATAATTTTAAATTTGTCTGTTTGCTACCTTCACGCTCATGTAAATGTAACAGATATCACAAACTTTAAATTACTAATAAACTAATTAAGCAATAAAAAATCAAAAAATTAAAAAAATGCACATATAGATTCTTAAATTTTATAAATGCCCATTTTTTTATAATTTAACCCAATTTACATTTAATTCCCTTATTTTAAAATTTTCAAAAGTGACAGCTGTCAGTTACATTCACGCTCCTGTCAAAATAATTAATTATAAAATTTTTAGTAAAAATAATTAACTGCATTCAATTGTCTTATCATTTATAAATTTTTTAGTAATAATTTCAATTCCTAGATGTCGTTTCTACAAAATTCCTTAACCTCATAAAAGATCTCATTTTATTTTTCTTTTCGGTTCACGTTTTGCAGCGACCACGTCGTAAGCCGTAAGAATTTTTACAATTTTTTATAAATTATCATTAAAATTAAATGTCTAAACTATTAATTTTGTCAAAATATTTTATTTTATTCATTCATTTGTTTTCTACGCTCATATTTTTCATATATTTGTTCACAGACCAAAAACAATCGCAAGCGCGTTTTTACACGCACATGTTTCCTAAATTACAAGTTTTTTAAACCTGTCAATATCTTAATTTTTTAAAAATTTATATTTCAAAAATTAAAAGATAATTTTTAAATTATTCCTCATTTCAAATTTTAAATTTCAAATTTCTTTGGCGGCTGCTACTTTTGCGTAAACAATTGAACTGTTTGAAGGTTAGGTTTTATTTTATGAAAAATTAATAAACTTTTTTTTTGTCATAGAAAACTGAAAATGCAGATTTTCGTGAAAACGTTGACGGGTAAAACCATTACCCTTGAAGTCGAGGCTTCTGACACAATCGAAAATGTCAAAGCTAAAATCCAAGATAAGGAGGGAATTCCTCCAGATCAGCAACGTCTGATTTTTGCTGGAAAACAGTTGGAAGATGGACGTACTCTTTCTGACTACAACATCCAGAAAGGTTATTTTTTATTTTTAAATTCAAAATTTTCACATATTTTACCGCTAAAAAAATTATTTGAGTCACGATCCTGATTGGCAGACAATTATAAATTTTTGGAATTTTTTTTTTCAATTAAATTTGAAGAAAAAAATAAAAATAAAAAAATGCACATGTAGGGAATTTAAAAGACTACAAGTGCATTTTTTTTAAATATTTTTTTTTTTATAATTTATAATTTTTAAAAGAGAACAAAAATTATTAGCTAAACTAGTATCATGAAGTCAGTAGACAATTAAAAATTTTTGGATTTTTTTTTTCAAGTATAAAATTTGAAAAAAGAAAAACTAAAAATATGCACATGTAGAAAATTAAAAAATCTATAGGTGCAATTTTTCAAAAATTTTTTTTTTGTGATTCATCATTTTGAAAATAAAATCAAAAAATTATTAGACGTTGGCATGAGTGAATGTAGCAGACAAATTTAAAATTATAAATAATTAGAGTAAATAATTAATAAATTGAAATTTCAAAAAAATGCACATTTAAAAAATTTTGAAATTAATAAGTGCATTTTTTCAAAATATTTTTTTTGAAATTATTTACTCTGTTTATTTATAATTTTAAATTCTAACTTCCGTATCATAAATTAGCTGGCTTACAATTTTTGTATTTTTTTTTAGAAACGATAAATTCAAAAAAAAAAAAAATGCATTTGTACCTTTTTTAATTTTCTACACATGCATTTTTTAAAAAAATTGATTTGTTGAAAAAAAAAAAATCTACAAATTGTTAATTGTCTTCTAACTTCGGAATCATAATTAAATTTAAAATAAATCTCATAATTTAAAATGAAATTAAAACTTTGACTGAGCGCATGTTCCTGGACAGTCTGTACAAAAAAACAACTGGACTTAGTTGCGATCTTGATCAAGATCTACTCTAGTTACCAAACTTCGCTTTACTTGTTCCAGACTTTTAAATTTTATTTAAATTAAATTTGTTTTATTTTAGAATCAACTTTACATTTGGTACTTCGTCTCCGTGGTGGTGTAATCGAACCAACACTCAAGATCCTCGCACAAAAGTACAACTGTGACAAGATGATTTGCCGTAAATGCTACGCTCGTCTCCACCCAAGAGCCACTAACTGCCGTAAGAAGAAGTGCGGACACACCAACAACATTCGCCCAAAAAAGAAGTTGAAGTAGACGTTCCATCTTTTACCAACTTCACTACCAGGCTATTCAAAATATTACCATATTAATTGTTACAACAAACAAAACTTTCATCTTGTAGCCTGTAAACCCTTCAGCTCGCTATCAAAATTTATCTCATGACCACAATTTTTTTTAAATACCAGAGGGTCGAAGGGTTAAATTATGATTTCAAATAAAAAAGAATCAACAAGTATTTTATTTCTTAATTGTTTATTTAATTATACTCCCACTTTTATCATTTAAAAATTCCCGGTCTTATTTAAAAATTAAACCGTCTAGTTTTTAAAATAAAGTTTCATTAATTTTTTATTAAATTTGATAATTAGTTACGTAATTTCCCGCCTATCAACAAATTGATAATTTATCTCGTTAATAATTTCTATTAATTGACTCTGGTAATTCTGAAGTTAGCCGACGTCTATTAATTTTAAAAAAAATGATAAATTATAAAAACAAAAATATTTAAAAAAATTGCACATATAGATTTTTAAATTTTCTACATGTGCATTTTTTTCTTTTTTTTTTTTTTTTGGTAATTAACTTTGAAAATAAATTCCAAAAATTTATTTGCTAACTTCAGAATCACTCGGGCAATAAAAAATTTTGGAAACTTTTGGCGGCAAAAGAGAATAAATTTAAATTGATGTTTAGTCGTGATGACCAGACATGATCATATTTTTTTTCGACCAACACGTGGTCTTTAATTAGGTGAAATTTTGTGATCATGCCCTATAAGAATTTAAATTTTTTTAAAAATTATTACAAGTCTAGGATTCAAAAATTTTTACAATATTTTTAAAAACTAATTAATATAAAAAAAAAATATATATTGCAATGAAAGTTTATTATATAAACACTTAATATTTATTACTTAAAAATAATTATATAAAATATTTTCTTATATTTAATATCTATCAGTAATTAATAATAATTATAAAAAAACTATTTAACTTTGCAATAAATTAAAAAATGAATGCCACAATTAATATATATACTAAATATAATTACTGCGCCTCAAACATTCCCACGCTTAGCAGTAAATTGCGCCGCGTATAATGCAGCGCAAGTACTGGTGTGTTTTTAGTGGGGAATGTTCGAAGCAAGTACGACTCGGACGCTGATTTTACGGCCGGATTATGGGTGACATTTACGTCCTCCAGAATCATTTCCTCAGCCAATTTTGTAAAGTCCCACAGTTTAATCGTACAGTCCAATGAAGCTGCAATGAATTAAAAATTAAATAATAAATTAAATTGTTTACAATAATAAATATAGAATGTAAAAAAAAAAAATATAATTACCGGAAGTTAATATATTTCCATCACGACTAAATGATAGACAGTGAATAGTACTCGTATGTCCAGATAAAGCAGCAACAAGATGACCATGGGCTAAATCCCAAACTAGTACCCGATTATCAGCACCAGCGGATGCTAGGAATCTTCCTTCAGTGGAAAATGATAGTGCGTAAATAGGAGCCTTGTGTCCAGTCATCAGTCTCACTTGGGCACCATTGACACAGTCCCATAATCTCACGGTCATGTCACTTGATCCACTTGCTATGTAATTTGAATTTGGATGAAACTGTACGACCTATTTATTTATAATAATAAATATCAATAATTTATTAAGCAGAAGAATAAGTAATGAACTTACATCAACGTCAGAATAATGACCAGCGAAAATACGCAACGGTTGATGTGAGTCGGTGACCCATAGTCTGGCAGTTTTGTCATGGGACCCAGTTGCAAAATAATAACCGTGTGGTGAAAAACGTACAGACCACACGGGAAATAAATGGCCTTTGTAACAAACTACACATGTCCAGGTGTGTAGTGACCATAAACGTACTGTAATTATTAATTTAATTAATTAATTGATTAATTGATAAATGATTTTGAAATTAGCAGACAGTTAACAATTTTAGGATTTTTTTTTTGATGAATCGATTATCAAAAAAAAAAAAAAGAAAAAAATGCACATGTAGGAAATTAAAAAAACTACAGGTGCAATTTTTCAAAATTTTTTTTTTTTGATAATTTATCGTTTTTTAAGAATTCAAAAATTATTAGATGGCCAAATTCAGTATCATAAATAATTTTAAAGTTCACAGACAATTTTAGGATTTTTTTTTCAAAATTCAAAAAAAAAAAAATGCACATGTAGAAAATTCAAAAAACTATAGGTGCAATTTTTCAAATATTTTTTTTTTTAATAATTTATCATTTTTTTTAAATTCAAAAATTATTAGATGGAGTCAAACTCAGTATCATAAATGATTTTAAAGTCAGCAGACAATTTTAGGATTTTTTTTTCAAAATTCAAATTAAAAAAAAATGCACATGTAGAAAATTCAAAAAACTATAGGTGCAATTTTTCAAATATTTTTTTTTTTAATAATTTATCATTTTTTTTAAATTCAAAAATTATTAGATGGAGTCAAACTCAGTATCATAAATGATTTTGAAGTTAGCAGACAATTTTAGGATTTTTTTTTCAAAATTCAAATTAAAAAAAAAATGCACATGTAGAAAATTTAAAAAACTATAGGTGCAATTTTAAAATAAAATTTTTTTTTAATAATTTACCATTTTTTTTTAAATTCAAAAATTATTAGACGTTGGATAACTTCAGTATCGTAATTAATAAAAGAGTAATTCAATTAAATAAAAAAAAAAGAACATACTTGTGGCATCTTCAGAGCACGAAAGTAATAAATTACGATCTGGACTAAACGTGAGACTGTAAATCGGACCACTGTGACCGTGAAGAAGCTTTACAGTCTCGGCGGTACGTTCGTCCATCATTCTAACCAGGACATCTTCAGCCTCGCGCTCGATGTCTGCCAGTGCATCGGCTGATTTCATGGCCCGCAGTTTCTGAGGCACGAGACTCCATACTTTCAAAGTCGAATCGCTGAACCCAACTGCTAACAAACTCGAGTCCTCGGATATTTCAGCGGACGTCACTGTGTGTACGGCATTCAGCAGAGTGTAGAAACATATTGACGGCAGTGATTCAGGTCCCAGAGTTATGCGTTTCGACGCTTCGCGAAGCGCTTTTACTTTTTCCAATTTATCGGCATCTTTTCTGTTGAAGCAATTGAAAAATACTCAGTTATCACCAAATTAATTGATAATTAATTTATATAAATAAAAACTTACAAGTTTGGCAGAAACATGCGACCAACTGGTGGAGCGTTGGGGTCAGATTTAGTTTTTTTCGAAAATAGAGGATCTTTTTTTGCCTTTTTCTTTTTTGGTTTATCGCCTTCAGCTCCGGGGTTCGCTTCGTCTTCTTCTTCGTCTGCTGGCGCGACGTATTGGATATCTGGTTCTTTTAATAGACCGTAATATACTTTTGCTTTGTTATCTACAATTTTTAAAAAAAGTTTTTTAAATTAAATTTAGTTGATCTTGAAGTTAGTAGACAATTAATAATTTTTGAATTTTTTTTTGTCAACAAAAAAATTAAAAAAAAAGAAAAACTAAAAATATGCACATGTAGAGAATTTAAAAAACTATAAGTGCAATTTTTTGAATTTTTTTTTTTTTATAATTTGTCATTTTTAAAAGAATTCAAAAATTATTAGACATTGATTAACTTCCGTGTCATTTAATTACAGCAACATTTTAAAAGTTAGCTGATCAATTAAAAAAAAAAAAAGATTTAAAAACCTTGTCTAGTTGCTTCTCCAAGTGTTGCACCGGAAGTAGCGTCAATTTGTTGTTTATTCCGAGCGACACCTTCGTACATATCAAAATAAAGATGCTCTTGTATAATATTCAACAACACGCTGTGTTTCTTTTCTTGCAAATGACGTTTCAATATCGACAAAGTATCACGCGATATTCGTATGATAAATTGATTGGATCTAAATCAAAGTAAAGGATAATTAAAAATATGTTTTTTTAAATAAAATAGTAAAGTTTATTAAATATAAATGATAATTACTTGAATGTATCTGTGAATTCATTTCCCGCCATTTGTTCACGTTTGGTGACAGTAGAGAGCCGTTTTAGATCACTCTGGTGATGATCGTCAAGATTTGAACCAAATTTATCCATCAGTTGCTTAGCCTGCTCTGAGTGATTGTTGTAAACTAATTCCAGGTACATATGAACGAGAACTGGATATAAAATTGTTCCAAGTTCATGCTAAACAAATATATATTATTTATTTATTGATATATATATAAATTTTATTTTAATGATAATGTATGAAAATATATAAATGATTTATTATCAAAAAGTATTTTATATTAAATCATTCTATAAAATTTATTGAGTTTCAATTACGCGCGTAAATTTAAAAATTTGAAATTATAAAAAAACATTTTTATAATTTTTTAGGCAATATATATATATATATATATATATATATATATTATATATATATATATATACATATATTATTAATAATTGATTATCAAAAAATTCATTATATTAATTTATTGTTTTAAATTTTAGAGTTTGAATTACGCGCGTAAATTTAAAATTTTGAAATTATAAAAAAATAATATTTTCATAATGTTTTAGGCAACATATATGTATATATTTATAAATATATAAATGATAGTTAATTATTGATTATCAACAAATTCAAAATATTGATATATTTTATACAATTTATCAAGTTTTAAAGTCGCGCGTAAATTTAAAAATTTGAATTTATAAAAAAATGATATTTTCATAATTTTTTAGGCAACATATATATTTATAAATATATATGACAATCAATGATTAAATATCAACAAATTCATTATATTAATTTGTTTTAAATTTATTAAGTTTGAATTACGCGCGTAAATTTAAAAATTTTAATTTATTAAAAAATAATATCTTCATAATTTTTAGACGACACATAAATAAATATATATATATCAATTAGTATATGTATATATTTTTTAAAAGTTGAATTTAAAAAAATGTTTTTCCGCTCTTTTAAAATTTAAAATAACATATGAATTCTTTTTACTCACGACTAATTCATGTGTAATTATTTAAAAATTTAAATTTTAAAAATATCAGATAATTAAAATGGACTATGTTGGCTCTGGGTAAAAAAACCGCGGTATTTTTAAATTTATAAATTAAAATATTTAAATAAACTGTTACCTTATAAATATCCAGCGAACTCTCGACAAATTTTTTCAATTCAGCATACGCTTTCTCATACAATGCTGGATCTCCTTCACTTTTATAAGCCGCCAGTACACTATTTACTTCTGAATCTGTTTGTTGATTTTCGTCAGTTGGAATGTTGGTTAAATTGGCTTCTTTTTTGAATAATTCTTCAGTTTCCTATTATTAATTAATTTTACAAATTTATAAATCAATTAAATAAATAAATAGATAAATAAATATATAAAATAAATGTTATACTTACTTTTAATTTATATTTCCTCAATAATTGAAGGACAGCTAACATAGTACTTTTATCCTCTTCCATTTTAAATTATTTTAATATAATAATTAATTACTTTACAATTAAAATTTATAATTTAATAAACTATTATTATTGATTTAATTAATAAAAAGTTATTAGTGTGTATAAATAAAATTTAAAAATTGTTCACGGTCTTTACACTGCAAGAGAATAATTATCACTAAAATTTTAGGTTAACGTTTCACTTTGTGTTGTGTTCCACAGAGGCTAGATTTATATATAGATATATAATAGTCCCGGCGAAAAAGTCGTCCTCCCACTACCATTAGTTAGCACGTATTTCCTATGCCCCTACTATCCTTCTTTGAACGACTTTTTCGCCGGGTCTACTATAATAATATTTAATTTTTAAATTTTAAATTTTTATTTTTTATTAATTTAAATATAGATATATTAGGGTGCTTTGTTTGAAACGACTATTTTTTTTTTTTCGCTACCATCCCGAAATTTTGTTGGAAGTACTCCAAAAAAAATTCCCTGAGAGTTTGAGCCCTTAAAATTAATATTAAGTACTCGACCACAGCGTGTGAATATTTCCCATTTAAAATACACGTAAACTTTGGCTTTGATTTTTTAAACTTCTATTAAACTATATTTTATTTGTTTGAGGGAAATTAAAAAATTAAAATTAATGATTATCTTTTGTATAATAGGTACTTACGTTCCTTACGTTAAAGCCAGTGAACTTAGCGGACAGCTAACAATTTTTAAAACTTTTAAATAATAAAATAAAATTTTCCGTAATAAAAATAAATAAATCCACTTCTGGAAAGTTCAAAAATCGGTACATGCATTTTTATAAATTTTACTTTTTCATTTAGTTAATTGTTTTTTCATGTAATTTAAAAACATACTTATATCTAAACCATTTACTCTTATCTTACGTTAATAGAATGACAGGTAAAGTAAATGAGGAATTTACATTGTTTATAATAAAATACTGCTGTTTTATTTATTAAATTGACATATAGAAAGTTGGGTGTGGTGCATCCCTACAGAGAATTTCTCTACATTATAAAATCTCACAAAATTTTTCTCTACACGAGTCAACTCTACAGATAAATTTTTACATCGCAACAACTCTACAAACGATTCTTTTCGCATCGATCCATCTCTACACGAGAACATCTCTCATTTTAAAAATCTCTCCAGCGATAATTTTTACATAGCGCTAAGTTCAAACAATTGAATTTTTGTTTTGATATTTTATTAATAAAGTAAAATTATTAATAAAGTGAAATTAAATTATTCAAATATTATAAAAGTGATGACTCATCCCCATAAAAAATTTAGATACGGTTCCTATCATTTTATGAAATTTTTTCATGTACCGTTATAGGAACTACGTCCATAATTTATGGGAGCAGTTCTTATTATTATGAGAATACTACCCTTAACATTGATACTATGGGAATCATTCCTCTAATATATAGGAATGAACTCTGTGTATCATAGGAATTATTCCCATAATTTATAGCAACCATTACCATTTAAATAATTTAATTTCATTTTCATTCATTCGTTCTTTTATATAATTAACCTACTTTATTAATAAAATGTCAAAACAAAAATTCAATTGTTTGAACTTAGCGCTATGTAAAAATGATCGCTTGAGAGATTTTTAAAATGAGAGATGTTCTCGTGTAGAGATGGATCGATGCGAAAAGAATCGTTTGTAGAGTTGTTGCGATGTAAAAATTTATCTGTAGAGTTGACTCGTGTAGAGAAAAATTTTGTAAGATTTTATAATGTAGAGAAATTCTCTGTAGGGATGCACCACACCCTAGAAAGTTCATTATAAAAATTTTGTGTTTTAATTTCTTGACTCTATACAATCATTTCGTATTTATATGAGAATGTATATATATATATTGATTTTAATGTGCTTTTCAAAAAAATATAAAATGTATAGGAAAAATATGTAAATTTTAAATAATAAATATAAAAAATGTATTACAGAACTTATGCACTATGCAATCGCAGTATTACTTTAATGTTTAAACGGAATTTCATTATCTGAATTTTTAAATTGATAAACTAAATCGATAATTACAATCGTTTATTTTTTTTACTTAAATAACATTTTTTAATTGGTATCAGTCTATTATTATTTCTATAAAAAATATAAATAACTTATACTATATATTTTATCTAGTCTACCATCACAGTGTAATTTTTTTTTTAATTTACATCACGTTTTTTTTTATGATCTTAAAGTTAGCTAACGTCTAATAATTTTTGATTTATTTTTTAAACAATAAATTATGAAAAAAAAAATATTTAAAAAAATTGCACCTATAGATTTTTTAATTTTCTACATGTGCATTTTTTAGTTTTTGGTTTTTTTTTATAATTGATTCGTTAAAAAAAATCCGAAAATTTTGAACTGCCTGCTAACTTTAGAATGATTTTTTTTTTGCACCATTGTAAAAATTTATTGTACATATTTTTTTGGCCGCTGTTATAGACACTTGTATTTTTGTAATTATATATTTTACGCTGATTATTCGAGATTTTCTTTTTATCAATAAAAGATGTAAATAATTTCGAATATTTTATTTTTATATCGCTCTTATAATTTTTTATTTTTTTGTTTTTGCTGTTATTATAAAAATTTGATCTTTGAGTATCATAATATATCAATATTGATATTGTAATTATCTTAATTATTTTAAATTTAATTATCACATTTCGATTAATTAAGTCTTTTTTTTTTGTTAGAAAAATATTAATAGTTTATGGTATTTCTTTACGGTTTTTTTTAACAAAACAAAAATATAGATAAATTCTTATATCTTCTTTTTTTATCGCCGTTATTTTAACAACTTGAACTTATTCTCATAAACCATAATATATTAATACCTTAAACCTTTTTTTTTACATTTTTTATCGCAATAATAATTATTTTATTTTTTGTTCATTCTTATTGTCACTAATACTTCCAGTCCATTTTCTTTAACTAGAGATTTGAATAATTTATAGACATTTTTTTTGCAATCGCTAATATAAATGATAAAACATTTTTTTTCTTTTTTTCGTCGCTATTATTACACTTTAAACTTTTTGCTGAGATATTATATAATATAACACAATGTAATAGAGTTTGTTTATAAAAACCTTAAAGCTGGTATTTGGTAAATAACAATTATATAAAAAATATATGGTATTTTTTTGTTTCTATCGCTACTATAATTATTTAAATTTATTCTTATTATATCATCATATTACCATTAATGGCTAGTGTATTTTTTTTTTTTTTTTTGGTAGAAAAATATTAAAAATTTATCGAATGTTTGTTTATTATCGCTATTATAATCATCAGAATTTGAATCTATTGAATTATCTTGTCACCAATAATTTCAGTCTTTTTTTTCTTTAATAGAAAAGTATAAATAATTAAATTTTTTTTCATTAATTATATAATTCAAATAAAAAACCTCAGTCAATTATTTTATTTCAACAAAACTTTTGCAGGCTTTCGATTATATTTTTTTCTTTATCGATAATCATCATTTGATCATTCCTTCAAAATTATATAATTTAAATTTGTGATTTTAGTTAAAAATTTTTTTGTTTCATATCAAGATATTATATATATTTATATTTTTATATAAAATCACATATACATATATGCATAGTTTAGTATATATACATAGTTTTTTTTTTCAAAGAGGAAATATTGATAATTTTCAATTTTTTTAACAGGAGGTATAAATGATTGTGATCACTTCCTTTTTTTTTTTTACGAAAGATACAGATCATATTTATCAATTCCTTTTTTTTTAAATAAGAGATATAAATGATCGTTGTCACTTCCTTTTTTTTTTTTTACGGAAGATACAGATCATATTTATCAATTCCTTTTTTTTTAAATAAGAGATATAAATGATCGTTGTCACTTCCTTTTTTTTTTTTTACGGAAGATTTTCAACATCTCCTTTTTTTATAACAGGAAATATAGATAAATTTTATAATTTCCATTTTGTATTAATTGGAAATATTTAATGTTTTGTTCATCTCCTTTTATTAACAACTTAAATAAATAAGAGTTGTTATTCACTTTCCTTTTTTTTTTTTTTACAGGAAAAGTTAATAAATTATAATATTTCCTATTTATTTTCTTACATTGATAAATTTATGAAACCATTTATTGAAAATTTATGAACCATTCATTTGAATTATATCGCGTTGCTGATGCCATAAGGGCGTATCTGCCTATTATACGCCCTTATGGCACCCGGGTGCCATAAGGGCGTACCAAAAAATTTTTTTTGGGAATCGATGTAGTTATGCCTAAAACGGGCAGAAATGCAAGAAAAAATTTTGGTACGCCCTTATGGCACCCAGGGTACCTACCGGGAGCCATAAGGGCGTATCAAAAAATTTTTTTTTCGGGAAACGACATATTTTTACTTGAAACGCGGGGAAATGATGAAAAAAAAAATTTTTCAAATTTGAGATTTTTTGATACGCCTTTATGGCACCCGAGATACCTACTGGGAGCCATAAGGGCGTATCAAAAAATTTTTTTTTCGGGAAACGACATATTTTTACTTGAAACGCGGAGAAATGACGAAAAAAATTTTTCTTCGAATTTTAAATTTTTTGGTACGCCCTTATGGCACCCGAGGTACCCACTGGGAGCCATAAGGGCGTACCAAAAATTTTTTTTTTCGAAAAAAACTTATTTTTACTTGAAACGCGGAGAAATGACGAAAAAAAAAATTTCTTCAAATTTTAAATTTTTTGGTACGCCCTTATGGCTCCCGGTAGGTATCCTGGGTGCCATAAGGGCGTACCAAAATTTTTTTTTGCATTTCTGCCCGTTTCAGACATAACTACGTCGTTTCCCGGAAAAAAATTTTTTATACGCCCTTATGCCTTTTCAAGGGTATTTTTTTGCGGATACGCCCTTATGGCATCAGTAACGCGATATAATTTAAATCAGCAATGATCTCTTTTTTTTTAATCATATCTATTAACAAATGTTAATTTTTTTGTTGTTTTCTGAAATAATGTAATTGACTAATTATTTTTTTTAGATTATATAATTTAAATAAAAACTAATAAATATTTTTTTTTTATCATACAAGTAATTCATATTCATAATGGCTTAAATTTTTTTTTTTTTTCATGTAAAAATATCAGTCATCACAGTCAATTGCGTTCTTTCCAGTTTAATTCAAGTTAATTCAAGAATTTTCGATTTGAATTAATTTAATTATAAATTATAAAATATAGCAATAGTGCTGTCAGTCTTTTATTATTTTAAGTAGTAAAATAATTAATAAATAAGTAAATGACAATGACTATAATAAAAGACTACAAACAGAATGAAAATACTTATCACAAAGAACGCAATTTTTCTTTTAAATTAACTTAGATAGATTATTAATATTTTTCTTATCGTGATGATAAAATTTATCGATTTTCTACATAATTTTGATTAAAAATAATGATCAGTCTTCTTTTATAGGAAATATAAATATAAATGATATATGATAATTTTTTTTTAAACATAAAAAAATATCAGTTATCACAATTATCGAAAGCAGTTTAAATTTAACAGTTCAATTCAAGTATTTCCAATTTGATTTAATTAAATTATAAGTTATAGCAGTCACTCATTATTTTAATAACGAATAAATAAATCAATAATAATATTAATAACAATAATGAAGGACTAGTAAAGTATCGGAAATACTTGTCGCAAAAACGCAGCTTTCTTGAATAAACTTAGATAAATTATTAATATATTTACGTCATATTACGGCTTGTCAATGTCAGTCTTTGTTTTTTAAAATAAAAAATAAATGATATTTTTTTTTTCCACCAAAAAAAAATATCATTTTTTTTTAAGTTATCAATTATGTTTTTAAAGATTTATTTCAAGTATTTTCAATTTGAAATGATTAAATTTGATTGAGCATTATTGATCATAAGCTATATCTTTATTAATTACATACACACACACACACACACAATTTTTATTTTTTGCGGACAACATACGGTGGATTTTAAAAATAAAAATTTTTTTGGCTACTGAGACATAAGGTAACTAAAAAGTTGGTTCTAGTCGTGGATATGCCTGGAACGGAATCCATAACAGCGCTCAATGTTCCAGGCAAGAGTTCGCAGGTCCATCAAAATAACATTTACAACAGAAAGGCATTCATGCTTGAATTGACAAATCTTAAGAGATGTCTTTCTGGTCAATGTAAAGGGCTCGTGGGATGCAAATTACTGAATACTATTTGCAGTTTTTTGTACTCCAGCGACAGAAAGCTCGTTGAGGACCTGCCGAAGGTGTTTTTGGTACTGTGCACCAAAGCTCCGTTGACAGACGGTAACGTCCGGGAGGTTGTCGACTTCCTTTCACTAATGGCAACCTCCAAGACCGGACGTTATGAGTGGAGGGCACGGTCCAAAACACCTACAGGGAGGAAGCGACGTAGACTCTCCAGCCCACATCCTGGCACGTCACGGGAGGTCGAGCCGTTGCCTGATCTTCACGCCGAATGTAAGGAGATCAGAGAGCAGCTCGAGCAGAGGGTGATTGAACTGAACCGGATTCTAGAGTTGGAAGACCACCGCGTGATCAGCCCCATTCACTACCGCCGCAACAGCTTCTAACGCAACCACAGTAACAAAGACCGCCACAACTCATTCAACTGCCTGCCCCGGCGCAACCACCACAACAACTTACACCACCACAACCACAACCACCATACCCACAACAAGTAACACCACCACAACCACAACAACTTACACCACCACAACTTCCATAACCACAACCACTAGTGTTCGCGGTACGCTGTGGCGTGAAACCACCCATGACGAGCGTGGTCCATGCCTGGCTCCGCGATCTACAAGTGGTTCAAGCCAGAAGATCTCTCATGTGCAGAGGGTGATTGAACTGAACAACCGGATTCTAGAGTTGGAAGCCGAAAATGCACGGCTTCGACAAACTCAGCCGGTTGTGCCCAATCTGCGGGTGGCAACACCCCCTCCCGTTATACAAGTCGTTCCTCCCCCTCGCCCAGCAACACCACCGCGTGGTCAGCCCCTTTCACCACCGCCGCAACAGCTAACGCCACCTCAGCAACAAAGACCGCTACAGCTCATTCAACTGCCTGCCCCGGCGCAACCACCACAACAACAACAACAATTTACACCACCACAACCATAACCACCATACCCACAACAAGTAACACCACCACAACAACACCAACTTACACCACCACAACTCCCATAACCACAACCACTAGTGTTCGCGGTACGCTGTGGCGTGAAACCACCCATGACGAGCGTGGTCCATGCCTGGCTCCGCGATCTACAAGTGGTTCAAGCCAGAAGATCTCTCATGTGGCTTTCACACACAAGATGTGTGCAGGTAAGCCTTCCCGAAAGATTTGAAGAAATCAACTGGCCAAACGTGATTCAAGGAGTCTTTGGAACCAATAACTTCACATGCCTGCAATGTGGCGAGGAGTTTGTTTCCAAGGACATACTTGTTCACGTTTGGAAAACTCATTACAACGGAAGGTTTGCCTGCGAGTTTTGTGATAAAGACTGGCCATGGCCTCAAGGGTGTGAAAGGCACATGAGAGATAAACATAAGAAACTATGGAGGCGCCGGGGCGTAAAACAATATCGGGCAGGCTTGCAAAAAAAAATAAAACTAATAATAATTTTTTCATGATACCAGCATCGAAACTTGAAGTTTCAGTGTTTCTACAGCCCGTCGAAACAAGCTAATTTCAAGCCGATGCTGCAAACAACTGCTAGCGAATTCGTAATTCACAAATCCCTTCACAGCGGGCAGAAACATGCGTGTTTCTTCCCTTGGGAAGAAACACAATTGTTTCTACCCTGTGCTAGATATATTTAATGTTCATTTGCAGCCCTATTACTCTCATTTGTTTACTTGTCACTTCAGCTTACTCATTTCATTTTTTAAGTGACAGTTTTAATTAACCAAATAAAATTACTAAAAAATGAGTGAAAATAATATTTTTGTACTATTTACTATTTAATAAGTGACTGTAAATCACATAGTGCTCATTCTCTAACAGTTCTCCTCATCATTGGCTTGAAATTAACTTGTTTCTTACTGGCTGCTGACACTGAATCTTCAAGTTCCGATACAGGTAATCATGAAAAATATAGTGTGTGACTCAGGATAAAACACGATTTCAGACTGCGGGTGATGTCAGCCCTCGCCTGCGGCTCGGGCAGCCAACCTCACCCTAGTCTGAAATCGTCTTGTTTCATCCCTTGTCACACAATATACTATTAGATGATTTTAATTTTTTGACCACCGTTTTTTTATTTGTTAAGGGAGTACTGGCTATTCTGGTCCGTTCCACTAAGGAACATTTATTTTGAACTTATTCTAAGTATGTTGTTGTTGTTACATGTGGATTAGTCCTCAAACCTAATACGCACTGTAATGCTCAAAAAAAGCTGACTCAAAAAAATAAATCCGGAATAGGTAGACTCGGAGAAAATAGATCAGCAAAATAGACCTACCAAAAACGGATACAAACAACATCTAAATGTATTTCAGGTGGAAACTAAATTTATTATATTATCTTTCATACTTAGATTTAAAGGAAAAAAAGTTTCGAGAAAACCGTGATTTTTTTTTTTTTTTTCAGAACGTTAAGATCATCTTTAAAAACATTATTGAGAACAAAAACAAGCAAAGAATCGAATCCAGATTTTAAAGATAACAACAAGAAAAATTTCTTCAACAGCATCTTCAACAGCAGTCATATGTTCAACATAAAACAAACCGTTTTTATTTTCACGACAGAGACGTGAAACAAGCCCGGAATCGTATGTGGTCACCTAAGTGTAATAAAAATTATAAATAAAAAATAATAATTATAATTAAAAATAATAATAAGGAATAAATATTACTAAAATATATCCAGGAAACAAACAAATAAATATTGGCTATCACTGGGTTCCTTTTACGAAATTATTTAATTCAAAATATATTTAAATAAACTCAACAGATTATTACAATACCCAAATATTTATAATAAATTTTTATTAAATAATAATTTAGCCAAATGATAATGATAAAATTATATTATTAAATTATCTACTGCGGAATTCAAATAATAAATTACAAATTTTTAAACTCAATATAAATAGCCCAGATTGTAAACAAATAACATAATACTAATCTTTTTCTTTATTTTATATTATTTACTCTGGGGAGAAAAAGACGCGGGTACTCAATATATACTTGGCAACACTGGGTTGCATACCATTAATTTTTAAAATAAATTTTACCAAGAGAAATAATATCTTAAATACTCAAATATACTTTTAAAATGATCTGTAAAATACTAGTGTAAGACAAGGTGCCACACTTGCTATCCTTGTCTAATCCTCTAAGGAATCCGCTCGACGCGTCTACGTACATGAAACGTACGCCAAACAAATTCAACTTACTATAACAATATAACTTAGGTTCAATTATTTATCAAACAAATATCGCGATTAACTCTACTAAAGGACCAGCGACAGCCAAGGCAGACAATGATGACACAATTAACTTACCGGCGTTGACAACAATTTACTTCTTGAGTTTTTAAATAATAAATATCACATAAACTAAATTTTTACTTTATATGAAAACAATATTAATTATCCAAATTAAATAAATTTAACTATTTAATTATTATATTACGGCAACTGGGCCAGAACAATTTTTACTAGAAAAATAATTAACAACACGTCCTAACTTTACAAGATCCCGGTCCTCTCTGACCATATTATTCGTTGATCTTTCCGAGAGAGGGGTGTCACTCACGTGTTATCCCCTCTCATGACCTCGGACCCGAAATTTTCAATTAAAATAAAATATTTAAATTCGTCACACGACCTGAGGTATACCATAATAATAAATTACATAATATTTTTTATATTTATAAACATAAACATACTAATTATTAACCCTTTAAACAATAAAACAATAATTATTTCAGTGCACCACGTGGCTGGAGAAAAATATCGATTTTTATCCCCACTATCGACTTACTCTCCCTTCGGTCGATATTTTTATTTAGGCTCTACACACGCGTGTGCTACTGACTGAAATGAAAATATCGATTAAGTACATAAATTCAAAATAATTATCAAAACATAAATATAAATATACTAAACAATAATATCAATACTTCATAATTAAACCATAATTAGATAGTCCATCAAAATAATATAAATATTTAAATAATAATAAATTATTACAAATAAATGCGCTGTATATCAGCTAGGAGGTGTTGTTAAATTCACGGCGGGATGGAAAAGCGCGCGCAGCGATTCACTCAATACGCAAGACACCCTTCTGCATATTATTTCTCCACCAAGGTTTGTTCAAACACACAAATGTTTTTTTTTAATATTTTAAATATTTTTATCATATTCTGTCGCCATTTCGTTTTAACTTACGATTTTTAATTGTTCTCAAATTTCTAATTATTGATTTTTCAAATATTTAAATTTACCGCGCAAGTAATAAGAATAATTAATAAGTAATTAATAAAAAAATTAAATTTCAAGTATATTATTTAGTCAAATTAATATAATTATTGACACAAATATATTTTAATAAAATTATTGAATTTCAATTTTGAAATTTCGCGCCGTTGGCGCTAGTGCGCGCCACTGTATTCAACGTTTAAGTTTTTGCTACAGAGGGGGCGGTCGATGAATTGCAAAATCGAATTCTTTGTATTAACTGACGGTTCGATAGCGACAGTTAGTATCATCGAAAATGGCAGTAGTGGTCCAGATCCTTCTTTACATTTGAATTATGACGCCATTGCAGTCAAGTCGCGTAAAATTGTGCAGTGATTGTTAAATTTATCTTTTATTAATTTAAATTGTGCAAAGTATATGTGTTGTAGTTAAGTGTTCAGTGCTAGTGTAAAGTGTCAAGTGTTCAGTTCGAGTGTAAAGTGTCGCGAGTTGCTGATGCTGATGACTTCCAAGTTCCTGAGCAAAATCATCTGGCATCGTCTGGTGGGAAATAGCAGTCAAGTGACGTTTGTTTAGCTGCAATACACTTGGAGCAATTTAATTCAAATCTCCAAGTGTATTAGGACACCCTTCTGCGCATTATTTCTCCACCAAGGTTTGTTCAAACACTCAAGTGTTTTTTTTTTAATATTTTAAATATTTCTATTATATATTACCGCCATTTTATTTTGACACGATTTTAAATTTTTCTTCAATCAGTTAAAGTGAGCGATTTCAATTGTTTTATTAAAAAACAGACATGTTTACTCAATCTCTATTTTTTCGGATATTTAAACTATCTATTGGGCAATACATTTATTTTTGTATTAAATTATTAAATGTAAAATTTCTTTAAACTTTTTTACTGATTTTTAAAAAAATTGATCTTAATACAAAATGACTGAAGGTAAATATTTTTTATTTTATTTATATATACATATATATATCTATATATGCATTACAAAATTTTGAATTACACATAAATTTAACGTTGAATAAAAAATTTATAGAAATTCAAATTTTTAAAAATACATTTTAGTTTATTATTATCTCGGGTAAAAACATTTGACCAAAATTTGACTACAGCCGTAGAATTTTGTTGGAAAATGTCAAAAATTGTAAAAGTTGGCCAAAATTTGATCATTTTTAATAAATAGATCAAAAATTGACCGGAAAACAGAGTCAGCGTATTTTTTACTTTTTTTTTAGACCCAATTATCGACCATTTCTCAGCCTAATTACTTTCCAGCCTTTTTTTCACCACCAGGTTCTTTTTACGGCAAAGAAAAAAATTCATTATTATTTTTCATTGTAATTTTTGCTCGGGTATTTATTTTGAAAATTAAATTAGGCCTATTAGCTATTTTTTTTTTTTTATTGTATTAATTTTTATAAGAGCAAACACTTTTATTTAAGATACAATAGAGTTCGATCAACTCAAAGAAAAATTAGAAGAAATCCATAAACAGAACGATAAAGTTAAAAGAGAGTTGGAAGAATTGCGAAAAAAAAGTGAAAATGTTGAAAAAAAAATAAAAATTGAAATGGATAAGAACGATAAGTTGATGAACAAAACCCGGGAAATGGGACAAGAAGGAAACGAACTCGATAAAATAATTAGCGAACAATTGAAAAAAGTATCGGAAAAATTTCAAATTTTGCGTCAAGTTGAGGAAGAACTTTCGGAAAAAGAAAAAAGTATCGAAACTTTGCTAAATGAAATCAAACTGTAATTAAAATTTATAAAAAATCTCTTATCATTAAATTTTCCTCAACTTAAAAAAAAATTAGTTGAAAAATTGAATAGAAAAAATTTAATTTGAAATCATCTAGATTTTTTCTACCGGTAATCAAACGACGCGGTATTAATTTTTTTATTAATTCCCAAAAATAATTAAATGAAAAAAGAAATTGATCATAAATATATAATTACTTAATTACTTACTTTAAATTTCTATAGATAATGAAGACAATAATTAATTTATTTTATTATTGCCAATTATTTTTTATTATTCAGATTAAATTAATAAATTTAATTTTACCAGCCAATTAAAAAGTAATTAAAAATTATAATTATGAATATTTTATTGCTACAAAAAAAGTCAAAATTAAATTTTGATAAAAATTTTTTTATTATAAATATTTACAAATTTTTATTCATCGCCTGTACAGATTTTCTCAAGCAATTTTATTTGCTCGATATTACATTTTTTTGAAAATTTGATTGTTAATTTAATTATTTACATTAAATTACCATTTGAAAAATTGGAAAAATGTTTACAGTCAAAATCTGGGTCTTGTTTAATTACTAGATCAATTATCCTACAAAAAAAAATTTTCTTAGGACTAGAAAAAATTTTCGCGCCAAAAAATATTTTTTGTTTATGACCCTGAAGTTAGTAAAAATTTTAAAATTTTCGGATTTGTTTTTCAGCAAATCAATTATCAAAAAAAAAAATTCTGAAAAATTGCACATATAGAAAATTTAAAAAACTGTAAGTGCAATTTTTTAAAATATTTTTTTTTTGATTTATTCTTTTGAAAAAGAAATCCAAAAATTAGTAGACGTCAGCTAACTTATGATCTTCAATTTAGCAGACATTTAAAAATTTTCGGATTTTTCTTTCAAAAAATCTATTTAAAAAAAAAAAAAAAAATATGCACATGTAGGAAATTTAAAAAACTACAAGTGCATTTTTTCAAAATATTTTTTTTTATAATTTATCGTCTAAAAAAAAAATCCAAAAATTATTAGACGTCGGCTAACTTTTGATTTTGAAGATAGTAGACAATTAACAATTTTCGGATTTTTTTTTTCAACAAATCAATTAAAAAGAAAGAAAAACTAAAAATATGCACATGTAGAAAATTTCAAAAACTACAAGTGCAATTTTTCCAAATATTTTTTTTTTGTAATTTACCGTTTTGAAAAATAATCCGAAAATTATTAGACGTTGGATAACTTCAGTATCATGGCTAACTTCACTATCATTTTTTTTTCTACATACTAATTAATTTTAAAAAAATACAATTTTTGCTTTTTACCTCAGACTAACAATTAAATAAAAAAATTATTTAAACTTCCATAAAAATAAAAAATGAACATTATTTTAATATAAAATAATTTACAAATTCCTCGATCGTCGAAATTCTTCCGCTTTCTTCTGAATAATTTTAATAAACTGTTGTGCAAAGAAACCAGTATCCCCGCTGTCTTTAAAGTAATTTACCATAAAAGCGTGTCTTTGAGACGCGCCATCAAAACCAACGATTCCCGTGTCCTCTGGTTTAACTCTTCGTCGGTTATCCTTAGAATACGTCACAAGTTCGATCCCATGATTTTCGCCAAATCGCATCCAGTATTTAACAGCCTCGGAGACATTTACAAAAAACCATCCGGTTTTACAAGGCGGCATCATCACTGAGTTAACGTACACCCACTCGTCGTATTTTTCCTTCGGAGCAATTCGATACACAGTGACATTGTACGGCCTTTGAAAAAATTTTGATAAGCCCGCGCAATCGCGGTAGAGTCTCAGCTCTCCAGAAATTAGAACCTCGTTCATTTTTTCCACATTGAACCACATGTGACTCAATCTTTTAGGTTTTTTGTCCTTTTTCTCTGATTCTGAAGCCAAGTAAACCGAAACCGTGTCGTCTTTCGATGACCGCCAAAGATCTTTCGCTGAAATATTTGCGAGCGATCGATCATAAGCATCGGCAGATAATTTTCCACCATCTTGTTCGAGAGAATAGAGCATGAAAATCATCGCTGAGTCGTTTTTATTGAACTTCATTTTTGATGGAGGACTTGAATGATCCCGGGTTGGCTCTTTTTGAATCACTGGTTCATCAGCTGGTTTTTCGACGATATATACCGACGTCACTTCACTTAATAAAAGTGCAAAAAACACTACTTTGATTGTTGGTTCCATCACTGATTTTTTGGCAACTTATTTGAACTTTTTCTTTCACTATTTTGAATACTATTTTATGAATAACTAGGTGTTTTTTTGGATACTTCTGTACTCGGAGAACACTTGAGTTCAAATGATTGATATATTAGAGAGTACATATTCTTTATATACTATGATAGTAGACATTGTTAAGTGTTGTCTAGACACTAGACGTATGGGTCATTATACATGTCCAAATTTAGTTATAATGAAGGTAATTATATTTTGTGGCGCCTGTAATTATGACCGGCGCCCGAGACTCAGATAAAACTATGGAAAGTTTTTTTTTTTAATTTATTTATTTAAAAAAAAATTTCAAATTTATATATGGGGAGTTTGAACTGTGAAAAGTTTGCAAACATTTTTTTTGAGCCGCTGGAAATTTTGATTTTTTTGCAATAAAAAAAAATGATTTTTTTGGTTCTGCAAAGGTACCAAAAATTTATTTTTAGAAATAATTTTATAAGTAGAGGGCGGGAGCAAAAGATAATATTTGAAGAAATATTAAGTGTTTGGAGGCTCAAATATGTTACATTAGTTTTTTTAATGGCATTCAATAGAAAAATTCTCAACTGTTGTTAAAAAAAAATTTCATATTTTACGGGCAAAATGGGCACCGCTGAACAAGGTGATAAAAAAAAAAGTTTTTGGAAATGAAATAAATTTGAGTAAACTAACTTATAGGTAAATTATACAAAAAATAATTACATTTCACATAATTAGTGCATAGTTTTTATCATAAAACAAAAGTCATTAACATTTTTCGACTGAGACTCGATTTTTGAAAAATGAAACTACTTACTTTAAGTTATTAATCTTCTATTTGCTGTCACTAATTATCATTAATTTCAAAGTAAAAGATTTAAATTACCTCTTTTTATAAAAGTCAAATTTTTTGAAAACAGTAAAAAAAATTCAAAATAATTCTCGATTGTATTTGCAAAAATTATTTTTTTTTTTAATTTTTGGGGTTGCGTCACTCCCTATTTTTTCCCTCCTTTTTTGACTTGACTATGAACCAAAATAATTTTGATTTGCGAAACTTGCTCATTTAAAAAAAAACGATTTTTTTTTTATTTTTTAATTTACTGCAAGGCCTTGACTGAAATCTTGAGAAGCGTAAAAAATTATTCAGTAAACTGAACTATGTTAAAAAATGTGTGTGGCACTAAATATTTGTCGGTTTAACTTGCGTACAAAATGTCCAAATGTCGAAGCTTTAAAACTAAAGACACTGATGCTAAAAATGATAAGAAAAATAACCGAAGGTTTTTCCATTTCCCATATCATTAAAAACTCATGCATCTCAGGTACTTAATCCCGTGTTTTTTCGGCTCCTTTTAACGACACGTCATCGTTACCTACCTGAATTTCGACGATGCATGCTTTAAAAAATGTATCTCTAAATAAACAATTTATTTTACTAGTCAATCCACTTACTACCGAAATATCTACTTAACAAGTTTGTTAACTAATTTCTTATATTTATTACTAAACACTTTTACTCTCTTAAAAAAAAAGCCTCAATTCTTTAGACTAAAAAATAAAAAAAAATATGACTGTCTAAATAAAAATGAAATTTATTTTCTTGCCCTTTATTTACACAGTTAATAAATTCAAAAATTGATACAATTAATATTAAAGTATATCTGTACATATTTTTCTTTATTTTCTATATTTATATAAATAAATTAAAAATATTTTTATACAATAAATATATAATACATTAAAAATAATTTTATTCCATGTAATTACATAAAATTAAATATGTCATTTTAAATTAATTAAGTACAGATTTTAACTACAAATTTGAATTAAAAAAATATCAAGTTAAAAATTACATGCTAATTACTTTTTTTATTACACAAAATTTTAAAATAATTTAAATTTAAAATTACGAAATTTGAATTTTTGAATTTCCCGCCAAATTTGAAATTTAAAAAATGCAATTTTTCCCCATTTCAAAAATTTCCATTAAAATTTTTTCTCCAATAAAAAAATTCATTTAGAATTTATGAAATTTCAATTTTTGAATTTCCCGCCAAATTTAAAATTTTTAAAATGCAATTTTTTGCTTTTTCAAAAATTTTCATTTAGAATTTTTTTCTCAATTTAAAAATTTTCAATAAAAATCTACGAAATTTGAATTCTTGAATTTCCCGCCAAATTTAAAATTTTTAAAATGCAATTTTTTCCCTTTTTAAAAATTTTCATTCAAAATGTTTCCCAAATTTAAAATTAAAATTTTTGAATTTCCCGCCAAATTTAAAATTTTTAAAATGCAATTTTTCCCGCCATTGCTTTCAAACCCCTCTTTCTTTATTCAAAAAACAGTTAAAAAAAAAAACTAAAAATTAAATTTCACATTTCTTCATTCAAATTTTCAACGGCACCCGCACGCAGTAGCAGACATATCTTTGTAACTTCTATAAACCACAGTATTTTCATTTGAATAAAACAAAAGTTTCAAAGGCTCATACTGAATAGCAGTGCAGTGTGACTTTGACAACGAATTATTCTCAACTCCCTGATACAATTCTTTGATAATAGCGAGATTTGTTCCATTCATATTGTCAGACATCGGAAACCTGCAGGTGCCAACGCAGTCCCCCGCGTCATAACCCGGTGGCGCGACGATCCATTCATCCCACCCAATGTCTCTAAAATCCACATAGACTTTATGTAATTTACATATATTATTCCTACTTCTCCTTGCCGCTCTTTTGCTGATCCTATGAAAATTATCATGGTAAAATTCCCCAATGACTTTATCCAGCAGCTGATTTTTTCCAAAATCCCTGAAGTATCCAACCAAGAAGCTGAATCTTTCCGGTTCCCCATCAAAGCCCACTATCCCAATGTGTTCCGGTCTGACCTTACGTTTCCTCCTTCCATCACCGACCGGCATTGCAACAACTTTGACCCCATGGTTATCAGCCGGGTTGTCAGTCCAAAATTTGAAACACTCAGTGACATTTACCGAAAACCAGCCGTGATAATTTTCCGGTACAATAACTGAATTTACATAGACATGATTGCGTACATTGTTGACAAAAATTCTACGGTAAATGGTCACATTATACGCACGTCGGTTACTCGGTTTACTGACACGAGAACAGTCACGAAAAAATTTCAATTCAGCGGAAATTAACTGCTGGCCATTATTGTTTTCCGTAACGTCAAACCACATGCGTCTTATAAATTTTGGTTTACCTCCACGTCCTTTATGTGGCTGCTGGGCGATGAAGCTCATAATGACGTCACTCTTGTTAATTTTGTCGAAGTCATGGTCAGTCAAATCCATGGCGGTTTCGTTGTATTCAAATCCTGGGGTATGATCGACGGTATTTTTGTAAATGTCCATCAAATAAATCGGTGCTGACCTTTTTTCCAGCCGGGATTTTTTGAAATCCGTTTTTTTTGGCAACTCGGCTAGACGGAACAATTGTTTCAGCAAAATTTCTGGCTTGTTTACTTGATAAACAGACCTGCTAGCGACATTACTACACTTTGTGATGATACACACTAAAATTAAAAATGCAAATTTGCTCATTTTGACGTTTACTTTTTGACCCGAGCAAAGTCGCGATTAATTAATGAGTTAATTTATTCACGAGCTTAAGGGAATGGTTGCGACACAAAAGGTGGCTGGCGACTAAATGTCTAGAGCTGAATATTTCAAAGTGGGTTTAGTTTTTTTTCTTTTAAATTTTCCCCTTCTGAAATTTTTTCGACTGAAGGCGACTTACTGTCTAGAGAGTAAAACTAATTTTCTAAAATGATAACTGAGTTTTTCCCCAATTTAGCTGCTCCTTCTTGGAAAATCTATCGGTAGACTCTGTAGTTCTCATCAGGTAAAATACTCAAGTACGACCCACTAATATTCCGACATTCTTTGTTCTTAAAATTTTAAAACTGCATAGCATAAGGCTTACGTGGCTCACCGTACCTGCTGCTATTTTACAAAAAAAAAAAAAAAAAACTTGTAATTTATTTATTTATTTTAATTTACATCAGGAAAATTTCAACTGCGCGCGCTTACGAATTACGGTGGCTTGTAATTATTTATATCAGACCCTAAGTACTTAGCATTACACCCAAATTATCAGCGACAACTTATGACGTCATTGTTTGTCGGAATAGAGTTTTAAAATGTTTGTATAGATAATTCATATTTATTTTTTTCGTGTACTTTCTGCACTCGACACCTGACCTGAGTTTTCAAAAATAATAATTTGCTGATAAAGGATTCGAGTAATGGAGATTTTTTTTTTTTTATTTTTGAAAGGAAATTTTAAAAAAAATGGGCATTAAAGTCCAGGTTTAATTGACTGCAAATTTTTTATTTTAATAGAGGAGTTAAAAATATTTTTTTCAAGCCAGCAATTAATTTTTTTGTGTTAATTTTTTTTTTTATTGTGGAGATTAAATTTATTAATTTAATTACTAGGTACTAATTAATAATTATTATAAATTTTTAAATAAATATATAAAAATGGTAACTATACTATAAATAAAAATTCATTTTTATTTTATGGGTGTAAAAAGTTTTTTTTATTATAAAATTTACAAATTTTTATTTATCACTTTTACAAAATTTTTCCAAAAAAATTATGACGAAAATATTGAAAAATTTTTATTTTTAAAATTAATCACTAATTTAACTATTTAGATAAAATTTCAAATTTTGAAATTTAAAAAATTTTGAAAAATTATCAAGTCAGATCATGACTAATTACTAGGTCATTAACATTATTAATTAATTAAATACAATTTTTATTTGCTATCGCACTGACCGAAAATTACAAAAAAATTTCATTTAAATAAAATTAATAATTATTTTGAAATAAAAGACCGCAATTTATTTCAAATATACGTTCATAATTTTAAGTAAAACCAAAATATTTTATATTATAAAAAAAATCCAGTATGTGAAATCTACACAAAAAAAAATTTCTCGTCTTAAAATTTTTTTTGGGACAAGTAAAAATTTTCTTGGGGCGAGTAAAAGTTTTTTACCCCAAAAAAATTTTTTTCTCTATCCAAAATCTGGCCCATGGCCATAATGATACTATACACAAAAAAAAAGTATATCAAACTTTACAATCAATTCGTTAAATCGCGACATTTTTTGCTCAAAATATTCAATGAATCAGCCAATAAGAGAAGAGATTAAAAGTCCATTGATATTTACGAAGTATTTTGAGAGCAGGATACGGTCATATAAATATATAAATAATTTCCTTCCTTATGTTCATAGTAAGCAAACACAAGGATATTTATCAGCTTCGCCATAAAAGCCCAGGATTACCATGAGTTCTGTATCAACTTCAGTGCTGTTGATCTTCAATAGGTTACAAGATGCCATAATTCCCATAATTATGCCTCCAAAATTCAGCACCTCGTCTTATTAATTGAATACAATCCAGTTTCACAAGCCATCATGATGACAGAATTTACCGGCGTTCAATCCAGGGTCTCTCCTTAGATTACCGCGACAAATAGTGACATTGTACGATCTCCGATAATCTTCAGACACTCTAGAACAATTCCTTATCTACTTCTATTCTAATTCATCACTTCATCCAAATCATTCCACATCTGACACTTCTGTGGTTGCTGCAATTGCATGCTAACATTTTTGAAATATTCAGCGGCAAATCACTAAATAAAATAAATAGATTTATTTTATACTTTGTACTCTGTGAGTACCTAAGCACAGACAATAGGTAGGTAGACAGTGCACCCAGCTTATATATGTATTATATATAGTATTAGAGTTATTGTAAGGTCGTCTAAACACTATACGCTGTAGATAATTATCAAAATTCAGGTACAATGGTCATTATATTATATGACCCTTTAGTATAAATTGAGCCTGTGTCCATTAAAATTTTGGTACTTAAGGAAAAGTAATTACCGACACCCGCATGCAGTAACTGAAGCATCTTTCCATCTCAGATGAAGCAAAACATTATCGCTCCCATAATACAAAAATTTTCGTTCTGCATAAGAAATTGGAATACAATTGGGTGTATTTAATCTCGATATTCCATATTTGCTCAACAAACTTTTGTAAATTGCGTGGTTGGTCGCGTTTGCTTGATCTGCGAAAGGAAATCGGCATGTACCAACACAATCATTTAAATCAATCGAAGAAGGGAATACTATAAAATCAAATCCGATGTCAGCAAAATTAAGAGTCATTTTTCTTAAATTACACTTCAATTTACGATACTCATTCATTTGTTTTTCCAAAGGGTTCATTAGACTTTCGTCAACATATTGATCGTCGTAAATGTAGTCATGAATGTTCACACTCCTGGGGTGTCTGCTGATGACGTTACTGACTTCGGGTACGTTAATACTCTGTTGGAAACTCTGGTAATACCCAACAGCAAATGCGTGTTTGCTAGGGTCACCGTCAAAACCAATGATTCCCAATTGCTCGGGCTTTACTTGATTGAGTCTTCTTCTAAAACTCACTCTGCTGATAGGTGTCGTGGTGATTTTCAGTCCATTATTCATATTAATATTGTCGGTCCACCATTTGATGCAGTCGGTGATGTCCAAAACAACCCATCCGTTAAAATCGCCGTCAACAATAATCGAGTTGACATAAATGAAATTTTTATTATTTCCAGTTAGATCTGATCTGTATACAGTCATATTAAAAGATAGGTCTCGATACTTGTCGATTGTCTTTGATGAATCGCGATAAAGCCTCAAATCAGTTGTCAGGATTTTTTGACCCTTGTTAATGAGCAATACATCAAACCACATGCGTTGAATTTTATTTGGCTTGCCGCCACGTCCTTTATGCGGTTGCTGGGGCATAAAAGTAGCAATTAGGTCACTGTCATGTATTTTTTTCAAATGATACTGGGTAAAATGATGATTTGTGTTATTGACAATAACGGATGACAATTGGTCGACTGTACTCGAATAAATTGTCATCATAAAAGTCGTAACAGAACGTTTTTCTTCATCACTTCTGTTGAGATTCACTGGCTGCTTCGATAATCCAAGAAGTTGTAGCCATTTTTCTTGGTCTGTTCTTTTGTTCTGGTCTTCATGATGAGAAACCGCGGAAATTTGAAAACTGTCACACAAAATGTTGAATATTAACACGGATATTAAAAGTTTAAACATCGCGCTTTTTTTTTTTACTTTTGTCACAAAATTTTTTGATACTTGAGAAACACGTGTAGTGTCGGCGTAACCTCAGCTACTGAAAGATTCTGGTCAATCTGAAGTCAATGGGTCTGTATAAGCTGTTGGCGCCATCTAGCGATGAGCATCAAGCTACTTCCGCTGCTATTGACTAGCACCATGGAGACTTTAGACTAGCACCATAACTTCCTCTCCTCCATATTCATCTCCCCCCCCCCCCATTCTCCTCTTGGTCTGTTTTGATCTTAGCCAACAGCAGTAGGAGTAATTCGGTACTCACTACTAGATCGCGTCCACAGTTTGTGGTGTCCCTGGTAAGAAACTTATTTCAGAATTATTATCTTCTTTGCTAACAATGGTTGTGGTCGGCCGAACTAAGTCCTTAGTAAACTTTTTATCTTCAGACATGTTACGTGTGTTGACAATATTTTTTATTATTGTAATAAGTGAAATAAAAATTTTCTAAAATGAATAATTTTACAAGGAATATTTTGATGGAAGAAATTTTTCATTACCCTAGTGTTTAATTTTTGTAAAACTAGATTTATTCATTTTTTTTTTACGTAGTTTTCAATATAAAAATAAATTAACTTTTTATTTAGAATTTTTTTAGTTGTTTACTTTTTGGAGTTTTGTGCTGCAGTGTTTTGTAGTGTCCCGGCCAAAAACTTGACTCAGTACTTGAATAAACTGTCATCATAAAAGATGTCACCGAACGTTTTTCTTCACCTCTTATGTTGAGATTCACTGGCTGCTTCGATAATCCAAGAAATTGTAGCAACTTTTCTTGATCCGTTCTTTTGTTCTGGACTTCATCAAGAGAAACTGAGTAGACTTTAAAATTGTGCCACAAAATGTTAAATATTAACAAGCATAGTACAAATTTATTCATCGTGCTTTTTTTTTCTTTTCTCACAAAATTTTTTGATACTTTATATGAACAATACGTTTGTCGTCGACGTAACATCAACTACTGAAAATTTCCCTAATTACTATATTTTCGTGTGCCTTATTAAGAAATCTAATTTTAAATGATTTGAAAAATCTAAATTATTTCATATTGTATCATATCATAAATTATAATTTGAAGTAATTTAAAATAAATGCAATATTATTTTCTAATTTGATTTAATTTGAAATGATTCGAGAGTTTAAATCATTTCAAATCATAAAATAATATTTTGTTATTTTTTAATTCAGTATGATTTAAAATGATTCGTTTTAAAATTTATACTCGAAAGCAAAATAATTCAGACAATTTGGAATTATTCAAAATGATTAACAGTTACGTAATCTCAAATCATTCCAAGATTAGATTTCTTAATCAGGGTGGGTTCAAAGTTCGGTTTTATTTTACTATAGGAACTAGATATATCTAGAATTTTCAAATTCTGCTGTATTGTTATTATTTTAAATGTAAATTTATAGCCAAGCCTTAGGTCTTACCAGAAAGTAGAAGAAATTAATTAATAGAACTACCGGTAAATCTAAGGGCGGGAATTTTGAATAATCAATAAGTTTAAAATTATTCAAATTTGGTTCATGTTAAAATCAAGAGAATGTGCATATTATATATTTCATACATAAAATTTGACGTTACATAAATTTCGATATCATTTTCTCTGTTCTTGATAATAATACACCTTAAAAAATCAAGAGTGAATCCGGAAAAATTAACCCTGTCCCCTAAACCAGAGTTATAACGGGTAGTCGACTGTACATATTTGTCCACATATCCCGCATGGAAAAATATATATGTGAAAAATATACTCACAAATATATGTCAAATATATAAATATATATTTTGACATATATTTTTTTTGCATTAAATATGTGCGCATATATAGTTACATATATGTGTATATATATGTTTATGTATAAAACTCCATATATGGTTGCATATATACTCATTTATAAGTCACATATATTTTACATATATGCCAACATATATTTTTACATATATCTTTGAATATATGTAAAAATATATTTTTACATATATACTAAATATATTTTGACTTGGGTACATATTTGTGTATATACGAGCATTTATATAAAAATATATACAGACATATATTTTTTCATATATGTTTGTATGTATACCCACACATATTCTCTAGACTTTTTTAGAGGAAAGTCCGAAAAATTTCCACCAGGGATTTCAGGTATTGAAAATAAAAAAAAATTCATGTAAGTTTGTGATCTTGTAACAAATATGTTGAAATATACGTCGATATATATTTGCATACATATAAACATATATGTAAATATATATATTTCTATATAGATTAATGTGTATGTGAATGTATATAGCTGTATATATGTTGAGATATATAATTGCATATATGTTGATACATATATTGAGATATATACTTTCGTACATTTTTATATATATGCAGACATGTACATTGACGTACATGAGAAAATATATTTCTTATATATTTCACGTATATCCTGACATCTATGAAATCATACATGCATACATTTATATCAACATGTAACTGAAAATATATTTGACGTATATTTGTTTTGCGTACATATATTTTGTATATATCACATATATGTCACGTATATTTTCTTCATATATATTTTTTCATGCGGGATATGTAAATTTTTTTTTAATTAAATGGCAATAGACTTAATAAAATACACTCACAAAGTTATAAATACATTATTTAATATTGTCATTTATCTAAACACTTAAAAAATGTCATTGTTTATATATATATATATTTTATAAAAAAAATTAATTCACGTTATGCATAAAAAAGATATGTAATTATTTATTCTTTAAATCTGCACTTACGTATGTCAATCATCTAAAAATTCTACTAACCGACGGTACTTCAAACACTTATTTATTAAAATAAAAAACAATAATAATTTACACATTTTAAAAAAACTACTCACACGCGCTTAAAAAGTAGAGCAGTCTTTTATTCCCTAAAAATATTTCGGCTCCTTCGCGTGCCTAGAACTGTAATGAATGTTGTGATAAGACTGGCTGCGTCTCTCCGGGTCGCTGCTGATGTGCAAACTGGCACTGGACCTCTGGGGGATGTAATACAGGTACGGTACTGTCCTGATGTCCTTCCGGTTATCAAGAGAAAGTCTTACGTCGCATCCTGGGTAGTCGGGTCTCGGAGCGTTGACTTGGAATTGGGACGGACTATATAGCATCCCCAGAGACCTCTTCCATCTTTTTTCGTTGGCTTCTATTTTTTCCTGCTTGGCTCGTTGGGACGAGTCGCTTTCCGTCGAGTTGCTGTCCTCGCTGGTCCCTAGACCTGGATCCCGATCTTCCGGGAGCTTGAGCTCCGAGTTCTTGGTCTGATGGTACAGAAGACTGGGGTGCGGAATCACGAATGGCAGAGGAAGTTTTCCTTCATTGCTTTCTTTCTTTTTCTTGTTAGCTTCTTCGGCTTTGTCGTGATTGGTGCAAGAACCAGGTCCGAACATGGACAGAAGTACGGGTAGCAAAAACAAACCATGCATCGCTCCAATGAAAATCACCAGGAATACCATTTTGAAGAAGACCAGGAAGATGTAAGTGCCAGCGAGAAGCAGAGCCACAAGACCCAGAATAGTTGAGGCCGCACCCTGGACAATAGGCAGACCCAGACTGTAAAGACAATCTTTGACCCGGTCTTCGGAGCGAGTCTTCTTGGAGCTCATGTAGGCGTAGCAGATGTGAGCAGTGAAGTCGACGCTGAATCCAATGCACATTATCAAGTTGATCATCGAAATACTGTCGAGATTTACATCCCAGAGCGCCATGTAACCGGCGACCCCCAGTTCTATGGAGACGATGCAGAAGGCGACCCACAGGGAACAGAGAACATTGGGAATGAAGACGAATGATATCAGCATCATCGTCAGGGCGCCGTAGATCATGCACTGGATACTCGTTGGCTTCACTAATTCAAACTGGTCGAAGAATACGAAGTACGGGTGAAAAACGCTGGCGTTAAGTGGAGAATCTTCGCATATTTTACGCAGTGCTTTGACCATATCTTTCTCTTGGTTCGTCCCGCTGACGTTGACCGCCTGGATAAGAAAACGACTTGCGAGAATTCGCTCGCCGGAGTCGTCGAATCTTATGTCCAGCGCGAAACTGCTGGTAGGGTAGAGCCAGTTTTCTTTCAGGGCTTTTATGAAACCTTCCTCGGTGTCTACGCTGACGTTTAGGTAGTCTTTGTTTTCTTCGAGGTAGGATAGGTAGTTTCGCAGCCAGTTTTCGGAGTACAGAGGGCTGCTGATGTAATGATTCGCCTCCAAGGTGCTGGTTAAGTTTTCCACCTGGGACTGGATTTCTGGGTCGCTGTAGTTGTAATTGCCGGATACTATCACCTGGTGACAAAAATGTTTAGTTTTAATTGTAATTATTGTAGAGAAAAGGGAGAAAATGGGCCGTTTTGAAAAATGATAAAATTGAAAAAAAAAATTTTTTTTTGTTTGAAGTAATAAAAAAAAATGTTATCTCACGTCCCAGATAATCGAGTCGGACATTTTAAAAATTCCCAAGTAGAGAAAGTTGTTTATTCAAACGCAATGTAAATGCGTGACATAATGACACGTCAAATATTAATTTTAAAAAAAATGTTAGTAGCAATTCCATTGACAAAGTAAGTGAAACTACAATGGCTACGCTAATGAGTCTTAAAATGAATGAAAATAAATATGAATTGTATGAATTATGCAAACTTGAAATACTCACTTGAATTCGATAAGGAAATTCACGGAAGTAAAAATCCTCGCGGTCATAGAACACAATTGAGTAAGAGTCTTCTTTGGAGAGTTTACGGCGCTCTAAGCCTTCTTTGAGATTAGTCAGTCCATATAGAGCACCGGCTAGATAAAGACCGAATAATATTATAACTAGAGCCTTAATGGCCCGGCAATTCAAAGCGACTGCTAAATAATCACGGAACCATGTCATGCATCCGTGTTCGGGATTATCTATTGGATTATCTGGATCCGTTAGATCTACGCCTCCTGTGCAGAAGACTCGGTAGAACCATGATCGATGTGCTGGAAAAAATAATTTTAATACAAATTATATTATAGTCAGGCATAAAATTATTTTCTCGCTGTCGATAATAAACGACTGGACGCCATGTAATTATTAATAAATTCATTATTTAATTACACCCTGACCAAAAAAATCCATATGGGAATCCAGCATAGATCCCGAGATAGATTCTCACATGGGTTCCTATGGGAATCCGCACCATGCCAAAACCATATGGGGATCGTATGGAATCCCATGTGGATTTTCAGGATGATTTCTCATGGGAATCTGCGCCATGTCAAAATGAGAATCCAGGTATCCACAGTTTCTTATGTGGATTTCCCATAGGAATCCACATACCCATGGTTTCCTACATGAAGCCTTATATAAATCCATCCACTCCTATATTAATTCCTATGGGTTCTTACATAAATCCATGCTTTTCTATATGGATTCCTATGGGTCATGCAATCCCACATGGATTTTTTTGATAGGCCTGAGTCTATATAAGTAATTTCTATAGAATCCAGGGTATCTGGATGTCTATAGGAAACCTTATGGGAATTCATCCGAAAACGCCATGTGGGAACCCACATAGAAATCTAGGCTGGATTCCCATATGAATTTTTTTGATAGGAAGATTCCTATATGAATTTTCCATAAAGAAATCCATGTATCCAAGTTCCTATAGGAATCCAGATACCCACAGTTTCCCATGGTGATTTCCCATACAGAAATCCAGACACCCCTAGACTCTTATATAAATCCACACTCCTATTTTAATTCCCATAAATTCTTACATGAATCCATAATTTTCTATATAGAATCCTATGGGTTCCCATGCAATCCCACATGGATTTTTTATCTTCAATGTCACTCCATTTACCTCCGGAAGTTTTATAAGCGATGATTAATAGATCGAAAGCATACCCGCATAATTAGTAAATTTTCTCTGGCGCGAATTTTTAAAATTAAAATTTAAATTAATCTTCCCGCGTTTAAAATAATTTCTGCCCGCATTCAACCGCACATTACTTAATTATTCCAAAGCATTAAACATAAAAGAAAGTACGCGGAGCTTGGAGTCCGGTGTAAAAGCCGGTCCCCTTTAATTTAAAAAAAAAAAAAAACATTATTATAAAATATAATATTACGGAACTGTTATAAAACGTCGTTACATATTTGTTCCAATGGTTTGATATTAATGGAACCTGGACTTGGCAAATAGAGTATTTAGTTCCAGTTAGAATCGACAATCGCCAGTCAGCGGCATTTTAAAATATTTAATTTTAAATTTCGAAACTAAAAACCAGCCCATATGTGTTGTCATTTGTCATATATTTATATATTTGTACTTGTATAACTTTCAAAGACGTAAGTTGGAAGACCAATAAGGTCAGCGCAATAACCTGGAGAAAGTAATCCATCCAGCGGGTCTTTTTTTTTCATTTTTCTTACGTAATTTCGAATGTGATCTAACGAATTAGTGACACTCGTTCGATATAAAATTGTTGCAACTCTTTTAATTTATTATTTGTTGAGCACTCGTAATTTTCCTCAATTTAATTACGAGATTACATTTTTATTAATATATATTTGAATGTTTTATTCATTCGTTTGATTTCTATTTCCGCGAATCTGATGTCTCGGTTGATAGACTCAGAGAAAGTATTATTTATTACAGATGACATTACTTTTGTATGCATATATGTGAATATTCATTACATTGTGTAATAAAAATATTTATGAGTTTTTAGTCTGTTATTAATTTTGATTAAAAGGGAATTAATGATTTTTAAAAATGGATTCTGGTGGCGACTTACTTGACTTGGAAAGAGGCATGACTTTACAGCAAATTACACTGTGTCGATTTTTTTGCTCGCAGTATCCACTTATGGCGACACATCCACTGAAGAAAGTTAAGTGAAAGAGAAATGTAAAAACTACTGCGAATCCTGTAATAAAAAAAATTTTTTTTAGTGATTCATTTTAATTATAAATTTAAAATTTTTAATGCTGTATTTTTATGACAAATTCAAAAATTTTTAATTTTTTACTGCAGTTGAAAATTCAAAAATTTTGAACAGTGTATTTTAATCACTAAGTAAAAATTTTTAATTCTTTACTTTAATTACAAATTCAAAAATTTTTAGTGGTGTATTTTAATTATAAACTCGAAATTTTTCAATGCTTTAATTTTTCACTAAATCAAAAATTTTGAATGCGTTAATTTAGTTACAAATTCAAAAATTTTGAATTTTTTATTTTAATTAAAAATTTGAAATTTTTAATACTTTATTTTAAATACAAATTCAAAAATTTTAAATGCGTTAATTTAATTAAAAATTCAAAAATTTTGAATTTTTTATTTTAATTAAAAATTTGAAATTTTTAATACTTTATTTTAAATACAAATTCAAAAATTTTAAATTTTTTACTACAATTACAAATTCAAAAATTTTAAATGCGTTAATTTAATTACAAATTCAAAAATTTTGAATTTTTTATTTTAATTAAAAATTTGAAATTTTTAATACTTTATTTTAAATACAAATTCAAAAATTTTGAATTTTTTACTACAATTACAAATTCGAAAATTTTAAATGCGTTAATTTAATTACAAATTCAAAAATTTTGAATTTTTTATTTTAATTAAAAATTTGAAATTTTTAATACTTTATTTTAAATACAAATTCAAAAATTTTGAATTTTTTACTACAATTACAAATTCAAAAATTTTCAATACTTTAATTTAATTACAAATTCAAAAATTTTCAATGCGTTACTTTAACTAAACATTCTAAAATTTTGAATTCTTCATTTTAATTAAAAATTCAAAAATTTATAATCCTGTATTTTAATGAAAAATTCAAAAATTTTTAATTCTTTATTTTGATTAAAAATTCGAAAATTTTGAATGCGTTATTTTAATTATAAATTTAAAAATTATTAATGACTTATTTTAATTACAAATTAAAAAATTTATAATCCTGTATTTTAATTAAAAATTCAAAAATTTTAAATGCGTTATAATTCCAAATTCAAAAATTTATAAAACTTTATTTTAATTACAAATTCAACAATTTTTATCAAGGAATTTTTTTCCCGCCAATAACTAAATAATTTAAAAATTTGAATTTACTTGTGATTTTTTTTTATTTGATTAATTAATAAAATTTTTAGTAAATTACCTGAGTAAGTGCAAAAAATTTGAACAGAAGGAAACGGTGAAAAAATACCAATAAAAAATGATATCATATCCGTAACTGACGTTATCGTTATCGATACCGCGGCCTCGCTTAAGGTCGTCGCCATTCTCTGCGGCACTGGATCTAGAATATTCGTTCTTCTCCAGGCAGCCAGCATCACAAATGTATCATCTATTCCTATGCCTTAATTTAAAAAAACAAAAACAAAAAAAAAACATTTAATTAATTAATATTAAGACTTCCTCATTAGAAAAGCGGAAATCTCAATTTTTTTATTTTCATACTTTGTATATATGTGTATACACATATATATATATATGTATATATGTTATCAAGTCGAGCGTTACGGGTCATTGACATTGATTGCCAACAAACAAGTTACGGTAAGTCAAGTGTGATGAAAATTGCAGCATTTCATACTTTAATATTCCACTTATTCATTTAGAAATAAAAAAAAAAAAATTTACCAATCAATCGACTCAATTATCTGTTACAAAAATCAATCATTAATAATTTAGCAAATCTAATCACATTAAAATAAAAAATATTTTTTTTAAATTTCAAATTTTCCCGCGAAAAAAAAAATTTAGACAATTAATGAAAAATTCAAATTTTAAGTCAAAAAATTCAAATTTTTTTTTTAAAAATAAATTAATAAATGCATTTACGTCTCTTTATTGGGACTTCCTCGTTCTTAGTCCCCTTTCTAAATAACCAGTAGATTTGGATAAAAAAATTAGGATCGATATCAATAACAAATTTTTTTTATCAGCAAAATTTCGCTCTTATAAAATCGATTAATTTTTTTTAAAAAATTATATTAAATTTTATAGAATATGAGTCAGAAATTACTGGATTAGTCAATAAGGAAAAATTATGATCCTGAAGTTAGCCGACGTGCCGTATAAGTTTCGGATTTTTTTTTAATACACTAAAATATAAAAAAAAAATATTTGAAAAAATTGCACCTATAGTTTTTTGAATTTTCTATATGTGCATTTTTTTAGTTTCTTCTTTTTTTCAAATTAAATTGTTGAAAAAACAATCCGAAAATTTGTTAATTGTCTGTTAACTATGATACTGGTTAGCTGACGTCTAATAATTTTTGAATTTGTTTTTTTACCTATAAACTATAAAAAAAAAATATTTGAAAAAATTGCACCTATAGTTTTTTTAATTTTCTACACGTGCATTTTTTTTTCTTTTTTTTTTTTGCAATTAATTTGGTGAAAAAGAAAATTCAAAAATTGTTCCTAAAAAATCATGATCCTGGTTAATGGACAATTAAAACTTTTTGATTTTCTTTTTAAAAAAATCAATAAAAAAAAAAACTAAAAAAATGCACATGTAGAAAATTTAAAAAACTACAAGTGCATTTTTTTAAAAATATTTTTTTCCTTCATAATTTATTAAAAAAAAAATTCTTAGAAGACGGCAAACTTCAGTGTCATGAAAAATTAAATAATTAAAATTCTTACGTCATATTTAAATATCACGCATATAAATTCTTATAATTTATTGATTTCACTAAAATTTATTAAAATTTGAAGTAAGCAAATTTACTAAAATTTTATCCTCATAAATTTAAATAGATAATTAAAAAAAAAATTAAATATGAATCCGGAATAATAAAAAATTTATAGGAAATATATCACCTTGGAATAAAGATTAATTTATGTACTATTAGATAGTACGTTAATAAAATCAAATAATTATCACGTATAATACACAATAGCAGTAATTAATATTCTAAGACCGTTTCGTTAAACGTCAGCTGTAATTTAAATAGCAACACATGAAATTGAATAAGTTGTAGCTCGACTACTTAGTAATTGTGCAACGCAATTAAATATATTGATTGAGAAAGAAGCTCACCGATCATGAGAAAGGGTGCAGCGAGATTTATGCCAATGAAATCAATTCCCAGGTACATGCAGAGTCCAAACGCTGACACGGTCGCCATCCCGGCGGAAATGTTCCCCAGAAGACCGAGCCAGGGTTTGCTTCTCACCCAGTCGGTCATCATGCAGGTCACTATGGAAAACGCTCCCATGATTGCAAATGTACTTGCGAAATATGGAACCACGGTTTTGGTGTTCGCTTCGAGTTCCAATTCGAGGGTTCGCGAGGCGAAACGCGCGACACTTATGCTTTTGA
Organism: Microplitis manilae; assembly: GCA_030273425.1. Taxonomy (NCBI): domain Eukaryota; kingdom Metazoa; phylum Arthropoda; class Insecta; order Hymenoptera; family Braconidae; genus Microplitis; species Microplitis manilae. The sequence goes on from CP092727.1 coordinate 24,518,948, forward strand.
ATACTCCGGTGTCTTCGGCTTCGCCGACTTTGTTGAGAAATTCTTCTTCCCATGCTGCGCCACTGGTGAAAATTATTAATTAGATACTTGTTTGTTTATAAATTAGTGTAAAAAACACTGGGCAATTTTTTACAGTGTCTACAAAAAAATCCATGTGGAATTGCATGGGAACCCATAGGAATCTATATAGGAAATTATGGATTTATGTAAGCATTTATGGGAATTAAAATAGGAGTGTGGATTTATATGAGTCTAGGGGTGTCTGGATTTCTGTATGGGAAATCACCATGGGAAACTGTGGGTATCTGGATTCCTATAGGAACTTGGATACATGGATTTCTTTATGGAAAATTCATATAGGAATCTTCCTATCAAAAAGATTCATATGGGAATCCAGCCTAGATTTCTATGTGGGTTCCCACATGGCGTTTTCGGATGAATTCCCATAAGGTTTCCTATAGACATCCAGATGCCTTGGATTCTATAGAAATTACTTATATAGACTCAGGCCTATCAAAAAAATCCATGTGGGATTGCATGACCCATAGGAATCCATATAGAAAAGTATGGATTTATGTAAGAACCCATAGGAATTAATATAGGAGTGGATGGATTTATATAAGGCTCCATGTAGGAAACTATGGGTATGTGGATTCCTATGGGAAATCCACATAAGAAACTGTGGATACCTGGATTCTCATTTTGACAAGGCGCAGATTCCCATGAGAAATCATCCTGAAAATCCACATGGGATTCCATACGATTCCCATATGGTTTTGGCATGGTGTGGATTCCCATAGGAACCCATGTGAGAATCTATATCGGGATCTATGCTGGATTCCCATATGGATTTTTTGGTAGGGGTGTAATTAAACAATGAATTTATTAATAATTACATGGCGTCCAGTCGTTTATTATCGACAGCGAGAAAATATCCTAATTGCACTGCGGGCACACTTTCGATCACTAGATCATCGCTTACAATACTTCCGCCAAAATATACTGGAAATATATGTGTGTCCCATGTTACTGGATTAAACATTACTGGAAATGTTAAATTTAATTCATGTGACTCAACTTTTCTATAAAAATAAAAAATACATTTTTTAATTAAAAAAAAAAAAAGAAATAGTTTTTTATAAATTCACACTTCGAATACTAATTACATTTATTTAAATTTTATTTGCTAATTATTTATTGGAGATAAATTATTAAAAATATTCAAATGACCGAGTATATCGAAACCGCGGCTAAAAACTCTGAGGTTTTATTTAATTATTAATTGTTAATTAAGCGGTAATTAAAATAATTATTAACGGGTCTATTTATAAAAGTGTTTTAAAGATAATGGAAAAAAATTAAGTCCATAGAGTGAGTAGTTTTGTTTTAACTTTGTTTTCGTACATACGAACATACTCAAGTGCGCGTTTTTAGTGTCCGTAATGGCGCGCTTATAAGATCGCTTGTCTTTAATTTTAAATAAAAGTCAAATGTCTTTTTAAATAATCGGTTGTTATGAAAGACATGTAAATAAAATTTATTTTTACAAACCCGGAATCCCAATTTTTGTTAAAAAATTTTTATAATTTATACACGGAGAGAAGAGAATGGTAAATTCTCCAATGTAACATAGTAATTATTACTATGTAGCATGGTAACGCAAGTTTTTAGCCGTATTATTTATTTGACATAGTAATTTGTCCGATGTTGCATGGTAACGCTAGCCATGCTAGCATGGGAATCATTACCATGTTACATTGGAATCATTCCTATGCTACATTGTAATTATTACAATTTCGATGAAGCTGCTTCCAATTGAAGGTAGTAAAAGGTTAATATTAAAATAAGGTTTTATAATTAAAAGATTAGGTTATTTAATTAATAATAAATAAATATTTAACTAAAATTTTGAAATAAAATAATAAATATTAACATTAACAAATTTTAACATGGGTTATTTTTAATAGAAAAATATTATACTAATTTAATTATTTATTCAAAGACGTTTAATTAATATTTTATTGTAAGTAAAATTATTAATTATGAATTATTAATGCAGAGGAAATTAACAATTATCTAAATTAAGAATATATTAAATCCATTAACAACATTTTAAATCAGAATACAATAGACAATGATACTTTGTCAAATAATACTTGAGTTTAGTATGATTGATAATTTTCATTAAAATAATATTCATTGATATAAGTAGTAATTAAGATTAATATATGTACAGGTTATATTAGACATATATACTATATAGCAGCGCTTAATATTGAAACTGCTTTCACGCTATTCAGCATGGGACTCAGTACCATGCTAGCATGGCTTTGATTACTATGCTACAAAGTAATATTTACCAGTAGCATGGTTACTATGTAGAATGGTAAATATTACTTTGTAGCATAGTAATCATTCCCATGTTACATAGTAATGACTCCTATGCTTTGAAAAATAGGACTGGTTACCATGCTACATAGTAATAATTACTATGTTACATTGGAGAATATACCATACACTTCTCTCCGTGTACCGGGATTTATTTTAAAAAATGGCGGGCTAATTAAAGCTCATCACTAAACAATAAAAATATTTTAAATGAAAGTTTGGTAAAAATTTTTTACACTGCAATAATTAAATAAAATTTAAAAAAATAAATTCAAGTCCTCCATTAATAAATTTTATGCCTGACCATAAAATAATTTGTATTTAAATTATTTTTTTCCAGCACATCGATCACGGCTTCATGTTTTCGGGTTGGAAAAAAATTTTCTTAATTAAAAAAAAATTGGTTTTAGTATTAGAGGTGATATAAATTAAATAAAAAAATTGCATACTCAATAACGTGAACCAAATTGAGAATATCATTATTGAAACATTTCTCAAGCCACCGAGCACAGACTCGTTCGTACGTATAGCTTTCGCCTTCATAATGAGCAGTTACATTTTTAACAATACCATCAAGTAAAATCAAATCATCCCATACTTCTTTTCTCAGCATATTCTTGCTACCGTCCTTCGGAATCACTATCACGTGACCGAACCTGCCTACAAATAAACAATATTGTACTACTGTATCAACAAATTTTCGCTGCTTAAATAATTTACAACCTGAAAAATAAAAAAAGTCTTTACCTGGTCTTGTAATTCTGCCGACACTAAACAGGTGGCTGTAATTAACTTTAAAATGTTCTTCGGCGATACTTCTTTCGTGTTTACCAGGTCCGTTAACTGGTGAAAACAGATACTCCGGATCGATTTCATAATTAATACGCTGATAACCAGTTATACATATGCAACCTAGTAATATTGGTATTATTACAAAGTATCCAGGTCTCTGTCCAACCCAGAGACCTATTTTGTAAAATGCGCGGTTGAGAAAATCGTCAACGAACGTTAGGCTACAACGCATCTGTAAAAATAATCACAATGATATGGGCGGGAGATTTGAATCGAGGGAGGCAACCCCCTTAAAATTTTTGAAAAATTTGCTATTGAATAAAAAATTACAATCTATAAAAAAAATAACGATGATTTTTTGAAAATTAGTATTTTTTTGAAATTATTACTTTGTAGTTTGTAATCTATATTACTAAGAGAATAAGGAAAATTTTGATCCCGGCATATCATTAATTTACTGCGTGACATTTGAAAATTCAAAAAAAGAGCGCGATCTCTCCCTTTGAAAAATAGAAAATTTTTTGAATTTTTGTATTTTCGCGGCTAAATATATTACGTTAAGGTAAATTGGACACCGAAAATAAAAATGAGAATTGCTCATTTTTAAATTTTCGATTTTCGCGCCTATTTTTAAAAATTTCATAATCTATATTATTAAGAGAAAAAGGAAAATTTAGTTCCCGGCATATCTGTATGATAGAATTGGTTAATGTTATTAAATTTGGTATCGTTAGAAAGGTTTTGACTTGAATTTGTGCCTTTTCAGTTTCAACTCTTTTTTATTATCAATCATTGAGAAAAATCGATTTATCTGTATCATTCGAATTACATTTAAATTACGCGGGAAAAAATACGATCGTAATTATTTTCTTTAAATAAATTAATATAATAATTATTCTGTCACTAAATATCACTGAATGTCACTGAATATATACTATATTATTTATATCGCGTTACTTATTCCAAAATGACAAAGTTTTATATTTCCATTTGATTTTAGGAAGCTTCTCAAAGCCAACAAAAGTCTGCATAGAAAAAAAAAGGATTTATTGACACAAAAAATCTTCACTCGCCTAAAGAAAATTTTGACTTACCCCAATAAATTTTTCGCATTGTGAATTAAAACCAAAAAGTTATTTAGAACTAGAAAAAATTGTTGGTGCAAGGAATAATTTCTTGAGCAAAATAATCTTTTCTCACCCCAAGAAAATTTTTGTATTGAATTTATGATGCGTAAAATTTGTTGGTGCAAATAAAATTTTTTGAGGCAAGAAATCGTTTTCTTCTGAGTATTTTATAAAATCAGTAGTGATATTTGGGCAGTCACTGCAGGTTGTTCATTATAACAATAATAAGAGTAAAAGTGTTATTTTTTAATTTCAAAACCCGAAAGAATTCGTTAGATTTTTTAATTTTATTTATTTGTCTTAAATTTATAATTCAAATTCAAATTTAAATAAATGTTAGAGGAAATAAAACCGGTTTTTTAAGTGAAAGTTATATAACAGATTTATTTTATTTACGGACAATAAATTTATATTTAGTTTTACTACTCATATGTGAAGATTTTAAATCTTGATTAAGCAGGTATGTGAAATTAAAAATTTAAATAAAAAAGAAAGGTCAGGTTTCAAATAAGACAGACCTTTGACGTATTCATTCACAACCGAAACGTTTTTTTTAGGTTTTGCGGACAATGACAGGTACAAAAGCGGTTTCAAGTTGTTTTGTGCAGGTGGGCCATGACGGAAATTTTTTGTGAGAAATTACAAATGGTTAGATCCCAATCGATTTTTCTTTCATCAAAAGATCGTTAGTATTTTCGAGTATTTAATTTTGGGCAAATAAAAAATGGCTGAGAATTTATTTTCAACATTTGAAATGAAAAATTATGAGAATTTTAAAAAATATATGCATGTACATGTACGAATTCTTAATATCTACGGAATAAATTAACTAATTTCAATGATTGCGGTGACATTTATAAGATTTACAGCCTATTTAAATTTTATATCGATTAATCAATTAATTTATTTATTATTTAAAAAATAATCTTCGTATCAAAAAAGTTTCGTTCGAACTTTTCAAGTCCATTTTTTGACAAAATATTCAAAAATTTCTTTTGAACCCAAACACATTCTAAATTTTTTTCAAATAAAAAATAATAAATTCAAATGAACAAAATGTATTTTTAATCAGATTAAAAATTTTTGATAAAATTTCCAAGTCTAAGAATTTCAAAAATTTCTTTTAAACTCAAACCAGATTTGAATTACTTTCAAATTTAAAATAAGAAATTCAAATTAATAGTAATGATTTTGAATCAGACTATAACTTTTTTTTTAATTTCCAAGTCTGTAATTTTCAAAAAAATATTCAAAAAATTTCTTTTGAACCCAAACGTGATTTAAATTATTTTTAAATAACATATGATAAATTCAAATTAATAGTAATTATTTTGATTCAGACTATAAATTTTTTTTGAATTTCCAAGTCTGTGATTTTCAAAAAAATATTCAAAAAAATTTTTTTGAACCCAAACATGATCTAAATTATTTTGAAATTACAAATTAGAAATTCAAATTAATAGTAATTATTTTTAATCAGACTATAAATTTTTTTTTTGAATTTCCAAATCTGGAAATTTCAAAAAAATATTCAAAAAATTTTTTTGAACCCAAACGTGATCTGAATTATTTTGAAATAACAAATAAAAAATTCAAATTAATAGTAATTATTTTGAATCAGACTATAAATTTTTTTTGAATTTCCAAGTCTGGAAATTTCAAAAAAATATTCAAAAAAATTTTTTTGAACCCAAACATGATCTAAATTATTTTGAAATTACAAATTAGAAATTCAAATTAACAGAAATTATTTCAATTTAGACAATAAATTTTTTTTGAATTTCCAAGTCCAACAATATAAATTTCAAAAAATTTCTTTTGAACCTAAACACACTTTAAATTTTTTTTCAAATAACAATTATAAGAAATACAAATTAAAAAAATATATTTTTAACCAGATCAAAATTTTCTTTTAACTTTCAAGTCTAAGAATTTCAAAAATTTATTTTAAACCCAGACTAGATCTTATTACTGTCAAATAAAAAATAATAAATTCAAATGAATAAATTTTTTTTGAACTTTCCAAGTCTATATAAAATAATACATATATGAATATTAAAAATAACTATATATAAATTTTAAAAATATTCAAAAAGTTTCTTATGAACCCAAACTAGATCAAAATCACTTTCAAACAAAAGATAAAAAATCCAAATAAACAAATCTTATTTTTAATCAGATTTAAATTTTAACCATAAGAAGTAAAAAAATAAAATGATTTTATATAAATAATTAATAGTGAAAGTTTGTCTATTTATATTTAAACAAATATAAATAATGACGTGTTAAACATCTGGACAATGATTAATGAGTGTTTATACATCAGTTAAAACGGTGACAAAATTAAAACATCGACTTTTGTCACCGTCTAAGTGATAATGTTTTTACAACAACAGATAATATTACTCAGTAAATATAATAAAAGATATATATACTTATACATATATGTGAACATGAATTAAGTGTGTGTCCAGCCATTGTAAATGCTCATTACTTATTGACACGCACTTATACTTATGGTGAATGTTAAAATTACTCAGTATGTAATATTACGATTTAAACGTCTATGTAATATCATATATAATATATATATACATATATCTATATATATAATTTTTTTTTTATATTTACGTTTAAATAACTAGAGAAATCTGGGCAGCCTTGTCATGATTTAGCAAGCAACCCAAAGCAAACATTTAATTCTTCGATCGCGTACAACTTATACTTTTATTACAAAAAACCTCATATTTAATTTTATCCTTTTTTATTTTGCAATCTTATGCAAATATAAAATATAACTCAATAAAAAAAAATTACTATGAAGAAAAATTGATAAAAAAATTATGAATTAATTCAATCGTTGACATCAAATAGTTTTTTTTTTTATTAGGGATGTAGGCCAATGGTAAAAAATCGATTAATTAGGTCATAGGTAATTTAATTATTTTATATAAATTTATTTGAAGGAAGAAATAATTAAGGTTTTTTGTTTGAACTTTAACGGAAGTATTTTTGAAAGTAAAAGTTGTTGGCTTATTGTGTAAGAATTTTATTTTATGTTCTAAAGATTCGAGAATATGTAAAAAATTATCTTTCATTTTTTTTATGTCTGAAGAAAGTTAAGTGACCGGTGGGCACGTGATTGCTTATTTTGTGTGTAAAATGTTTTTTTTTTAATGTAATTTTGGTTTTAACTTCTACGTAATTCGAGTGAGAAAAAAATTAGATTTTAACAGAAGGGATTTTGGAAATTTTAGAAAATGAAAATATAAATTTTGAGTAAAAAAAAAAAATTTATGATTGAGAGTAAAAAGAATCGATGGGAAAATTAAACTGAAACATTGAATTTTGTTTCACAAAAAATTTGAATTTTTTCGCGGGAAATTTGAAATTTTGAATTTTGATCTGTAGAAAATTAAATTGTTAAAAATTGAACTGAAATTTCAAATTTTGCTTCATAAAAAATTTGAATTTTTTCGCGGGAAATTTGAAATTTTGAATTTTGATCTGTAGAAAATTGAATTTTGTAAAATTGAACTGAAACTTCAAATTTTGCTGTATAAAAAATTTGAATTTTTTCGCGGGAAATTTAAAATTTTGAATTTTGATCTGTCGTAAATCAAATTTTTTAAAATTGAACTAAAACTTCAAATTTTGCTTTGTAAAAAATTTGAATTTTTTCGCGGGAAATTTAAAATTTCGAATTTCGATCTGCAGAAAAATAAATTTTTAAAAATTGAACAAACTTAAAATTTTGCTTTATAAAAAATTTGAATTTTTCGCGGGAAATTAAAAATTTTGAATTTTGATTTGTCGTAAGTCAAATTTTTTAAAATTGAACTAAAACTTCAAATTTTGCTTCATAAAAAATTTGAATTTTTTTTCGCGGGAAATTTAAAAATTGTAATTTTTTTTATTTCTTGAATTTTTCGGTCAAAATGTATGTTTTCTTTGAAGTTTTTTTTTTAATATATATATATATATATATATATATATATATATATATATATATATATATATATATATATATATATACTAAATATATCATATCTCAGACTCCTAATGGAATTTTATAGTAAATCCAAGAAAAAAATTATCAAACCACTTAAAGTTTAAATTTGAATAAATTTAAACTTTTTTTTAATTTATTCATTCTCAAAAGATAATTTTTTTTACGAACCCCTTTTTCTATCATCGGTTAAAAATTAAAAGTGTTAAGACAAAGATCAAATAAAATTTTCCTTCTCAATAAAAACAAATTTAAAAAATACCGCGAATTTTAAAAATCTGAATCTAAATCATTAAGATTTAAGATAAAAATTAAGAACAAAAGTTTTATTTATCAATCGATTTGGATCTCAGTCGTATCTCTTCCTGTTCTCTAAGACCGGATGAATACAATAATAAAAATAAAAATATTATTATGTCAACAAATACGTTATCAATTAAAAATATCTCAGGTAAAATATAACAAAAAGATTATAAAAAATAGTCACGTTAATAAATTTTTTATGTTTTCTTATATGACCCTCAGGATTAACACGAAATCGTTCATGATCATGATTTGATTCACATATATATGTATATAAAATATATATAAAGGATTGTTGTGAAGTACTGAGTATGCGTAAGGAATTAAAATTGATGTCGCAACGATAAGAAGAATAATATCGATTGTTAGGCAACTCAATTTAAATCCAACAGTAAATTCGTTATTTTTTAATTAAAATTTTTTTTTTCCTTCTATTCATTTATTTTTTTTTTTTTAAGTAAAAATTAATTGAATTTATAAACCAAAATTTTGTGATCTGAAACCAGCCCAAAAATTTTGAATTTTTTGTATAAAAAATTTTTTAAAAAAGTTGGAAATTTTCTAAATTTGAGACGGAGATCTTTTTTGAGTTCCTTTATTTTTAATTTTTGAATTTTGAAAGTAATAAAAATTATTGGAAATTTTGAACCATGTCACCAAATTTTGAGTCGAATTTTTTTTTTAACGAGGAAAAAATTTTGTAAAAAAAATTTTGAAAATTATTGTTCAAAAAAATTATCATCTGTTTAAAAATTTCTTTAAAGAAAATTCAAAATTAACAAAAATTTTGAGTATCAAAATTCTAAAAGTTCAAAAGTTGACTTGAAATTCTGGATGTCGACCTTTTTTTTAAATTTTTGAATTTTGATACTAAAAAAAAACTGTAGTTAATTTTGAACCATGTCACCAAATTTTGAGTCAAATTTTTTTTTTAACGAGGGAAAAATTTTGTAAAAATAAATTTTTAAAATTATTTTCAAACAAATTTTAATTATTATCTGTCTCAAAATTTCTTTAAATAAAATTCAAAATCAGCAAAATTTCTTAATACAAAAATTACAAAAGCTCAAAAGTCGACTTGAAGTTCTGGATATTGAACTTCTTTTTAAATTTTTGAATGAATTGTTTTTACGCGGGTATAATTTAAATAAAAAAAAAATTATTCCCCTGATATATTTATAATTAATAATAAAATTAATTAACAATACCTTTAATTGTATCTGAAAAATAATTAAACTCACAATAAATCAAATTTGAAAAATTTCACTTTGCACTAAAATTTAAACACATGTTACAATAAATAAATAAATTCATTTATTTATTTGTGATACAAAGAAATTTCAATTAAAAACAAACAATTAAGACTGTACTTTTAAATTATTTGATAATTAAACTACCGGTAAATTATTAAATGAATGAATACAAGAACCGATATGATCGAATTGAAGAGCGAAACGATACTGAGTTGAGTTTAAACGCGCGACTAAGACTGACCCTCTATATCTACAGTAATTTTATACTTTCGAATCCTGAGTTGGTCTAATGTAATATTAATTTAATTTATAGCACGTAATAATTATAAGTTTTTTTGGCAAAAATTCAAAAATAAAAATAAAAATATTTAATTCATTTGATAGCCGATTTATTTATTGGCGGCTAATTAAAAGTGAAATATCGATTATCTGGTCGATAAATAAAAATAAATTGATGAAAATAATAAAAAGAAAAAAAAAGAGTAAAGGTCGATTAGAAGGACATGGATCCTTGAAAAAAGTAGTTCGTTGTATTTAAATCTTTACGCAATTTGTTGTCATTTTTATTTATATTTTCTATGTGATTTGAAATATAAATTTATGTTGACTTTTGTTTTTTTTTTTTTTTAATAATTCTGTAGATAACATGATTAATTACTTAGTGTTTTATTACTATTATTATTAGTATTTATTATTATTACTACTATTATTTGCAGTATTAGTCGAATTGTTATTATTAGTAGTAGTATTGGTATTTATTATTACTACTATTATAAACAGTATTAGCAGAATTGTTATTATTATTATTATTATTATTATTATTATTATTAGTATTAGTATCTTATTATTATACTAGTACTACTAGCAGTAGTATTTCTGTCATAATAATAATAATAATAATAATAATAATAATAATAATAATAATAATAATAATAATAATAATAATAATAATCATCATCATTATTATTATTATTAGTATTAGTATCTTATTATTATACTAGTACTACTAGCAATAGTATTTCTGTCTTAATAATAATAATAATAATAATAATAATAATAATAATAATAATAATAATAATAATAATAATAATAATAATAGTAATAATAATAATCATCATCATTATCATTATTATCATTATTAGTATTAGTATCTTATTATTATACTAGTACTACTAGCAATAGTATTTCTGTCTTAATAATAATAATAATAATAATAATAATAATAATAATAATAATGATAATAATAATAATAATAATAATGATAATAATAATAATTATTATTATTATTATTATTATTATTATTATTATTATTATTATTATTATTATTATTATTATTATTATTATTATTATTATTATTATTATTATTATTATTATCATTATTAGTATTAGTATCTTATTATTATACTAGTACTACTAGCAGTAGTATTTCTGTCATAATAATAATAATAATAATAATAATAATAATAATAATAATAATAATAATTTTTTATTTGTTGTGATGATTGTACAAAGAAAAAAAAATTAGTGTTATAAATTATAAAGAGTAAGGAGCGGATGCTGAGATTATTTGTAGCGTTTAATATATATCATGAAATAAAAGCGTCGTCTCTCTGCTCATCATCCCGTAAATATATTCCATTTAAAGTTGATAGCTTAGATTATTGTTATAGTGTCTCGTATTATTACAATATATATTATATATATCTATCTAATATATAATAGTTTTTTTTTTTATATAATCATTCAAATTTTATTTATTCTATTCAAAACAAACTATTTATGTCTTTAGGTATTATAAAAGTATTAAATTAACTATTTAAAAAATTTTTACTGATTCATAAAATTTTTTTAATTGATTATAATTTAGTTTATAGACACGTATGTTATTTTTATATACAATATAAAATATAATCGGATGCGTATCATGTTTCCGTAGTGTAGTGGTCATCACGTGTGCTTCACACGCACAAGGTCCCCGGTTCGATCCCGGGCGGAAACATTTTTTTTTTTTAATTTTCAAATTATTTTCAAGATAAGAAAAATAATTTTATAATTTTGATAATAATATATTTAAATTTTTTCAAATTTTTAATTAGAAGAGTTTTGATAAATTAAAAAAAAAAAATTTATATCAATAAAATATATGTAATATATAAAAATATGTATGAATCTAAAAAAAAACCACTTTCATATTTTTTTGGTACAAGATTTTAAATCTACTATATAAATTTATATAATTGCTAATTATTAATAACATATTATATATTACAAGCTTTGTATATATTTATTGCTAATTATCTAACATATCAACGTAATTAAAACTGCAATTAGATAAACAATTCTCACGATCATAAACACTCACATTTATCGATCGATCGAACAGCAAATAATATATCAGAGCTTAAATATTTAATCATTTATACTTTCTCCAAATAAATATTTAGTGAAAGTCGATTACAAAAATATATGTAATTATTATTTAAATTCATATGATCGATAGCTATTACATACTAATAATTACGAGTCATTAAATTATTAATATTATTTTAAATTCATTAATTAATGCTTAAAAAAATATTATTTAAATCAAGTAAATTAAAACACACCCAGTTCGGAGTAACGGCGGGTTTTATTTAAATTCAAATTCATTCTGTCACTCGGAGTTCCAGTTTTAAAAAAATCTGTTGAAATACGGAGTCAATAAGGAATTTTTTAAAAAATTTATTTGGAGTAAATTTGACTCCGAAGGGATTTAATAAAATGACAATTCGCTCCGCATTTACTCCGAGATTATTCCGTCACTCAGAGTTCTGAAGTTTGAAAAAAAAATACTCCGAAGACGGAGTAAATAAGGAGTTTTTTCAGCGGAGTAAATTTAGAGTGATCTCGATTTTATTTAACTCCGTATTCATTCTTATTCGGAGTTTGAATATTAAAATAAACTTCCATTCGGAGCAAATTTTACTCCGAAAATTAACTCCTTCACTCTGAGTTCTGAAGTTTTAAAAAATTACTCCGAATACGGAGTAAATATGGAGCTTTTTTCAACAGTGATCTCGATTTTATTCAATTTCGTATTCATTCTTATTTGGAGTTTGAATTTTAAAAAATAAGTTTCCGCCTGGAGTAAATTTTACTCCGAACCGGAGTTTGAATATTAAAATAAACTTTCCTTCGGAGTAAATTTTACTCCAAGCGAATTCTATAAAGTTACAGGCATCCGTTTCCTTTTTACTCCGAATTTGATCCGCAGATTTTAAACTGTGCATTTGAATTTCAATTTTTCCGAAATTTATCACCAGGAAATTAAGAAATATATAAAAAAAAAAAAAGTATATATATAGGAATTTATATTTTATATCAATGACTGATTTTAATAATTTCAAAAAAAATTTATTTTGTCTTCAGATATTTCTATTTTTAATTTTTTACCCCGTGGATTTTACAACTCAAGAATATTTTTCTTGTTACCCGTTGAATAATAAATATATATACCAATTAATATGTAGAAAATTATTTTATTATCAATACAGATAATAGTTACATAAAATATTACAGTGCAGTTTAATGAAAATCTTATATATTAATATTTAATCGTAACATCAAATAATAATAATAAAAAGTACATTAATAATAACTAAAGTACATTAATTACTCTTCACGAATTTATTTATTTTTAATTGTAAATAGTTTTCATTTATACAGATGTGGTATTTACAACTTACATTAATTACTAGTCTAATTACTAATTGATTAATTTTTTGAACTTCTATTTAAAATGAAAGAAATTACTGACCAAACGCAAGAGAGCTCAAAAAATCATGGCAGCCGAACGCCATTAATACGGACATTTTGTTACGGACCGGAAGTTTCTCAGAATTTCTTAGTTCTTACACTCCCTCCCAAAATTTTACTTTTGCGCATGCGCGCGGAGCTCGTAGTGGTTAAGATTTAGGGCAAGCCGCATTAATGGACTGAGTTAATGAAATTCGACTGTAATTAATAAGTAATTAATCAATCGATTATTTAAACTGTTTAAATTTATTTTTAATAATATCATTATTAATGTCAAGCAATTCGTCAATTGAAAATTTATCACAAATAAATCGGTAGATGTCAACAAGCTGCTGCTTTGAAACTTCCGTCTGTTTATTATTCAAATAAGTAATTAATTTATCAGGAGTTAGATATTTATTGATGATCGTGTCTTTGATATTATTGCTGGTGTTGCTGTCGGTGTCCAAAGCAGCTGCGATAACTTCCGGTGAGTTATTCTGCAGCGCGATGTCAAGAACGACAGGCGGCGGGATCAGTTCGTCATTGGCGACGGTGTGACTGATCACCGAATCCGCGGGCATTCGTTTCAACAATGAGTTCAGACATGTCTCGTCATTTATTTGTGTTTTTATGTCATCTTTCTCCTCGTCGGCTAACACGCGTGACAGCATCTCGCAGAGTTCTACGGAAGTTAGTTTTTTACAGAGCTCCTGCTTGAGGCTGCTGGTGTCGAAGACGTTCAGCAGGTCAGTGGTGGTCAGTTTCATGCGATAGGTATTGAGGACTTTGGTAAAAAATTCTTTGTCGTTGCTAAATATCCCGGGAAGGCGGCCGATTATTTTAGAGGCGCCATAATCACGGCATGCTATTTTTAAACATGTGTCTGCGTAAGTTTCCATTCCTAGTAAACGCATTGTTTCACGTCCTATGTCTGCATCGTTGCTCATCATTTTTGCCTAAAAAAAATAAAATTTTTAGTGGGAAATTCAAAAGTTCAAACTCAGAAGCTCATAATAATTTTTAATATTTTTTTCTTGCAATTAAAATTTTTTTAAATTTCCCGCCTTTTGTGTGCTGCGACTAGTGCTGCCAAGGTAGAAAAAAAAAGTAATAAAAAATGGCGGCTAAATTTTTATAAATTACCGGTTTTAAGTTTTTTTTATTAATTGCAATTAAACAAAAAATAATTAGATGGTAATTTTTAATAGAGTTTTTGTGACAAATGGTACGAAGCTAATAAAAAAAAAATTAGGCAAATTTATAATATTTTTCTCAAGTTATCGAGGTTCCAAAAACTTACGGAACAATTGACAGCATGGGTTTCTTGGATTTAAATAATTAATTTTAAATCAATGGAATAATTAATCAACTTAATTTGGGTCGGAATTATTCTTCGATTATCTTTGTACTAGTATACAATTTAACATTTTAGAATTCAATTTTTATTGGCGAGTTTAATCTCACTCTCAGAACAGTGACCGCGTATTCTATCAATTTTTGAAATTTTTTTTCTTATGTATAATTAAAATTCATTTAAAAGTAAATTTATTTACAAAACCTAAAAAATTTCAAAAGTTGACCCGCCAAATTTCAAATTTCATGATTTATTGATGCGACATATTGACGTCTATTTAAATTCAGTTTATTCAAGTACCAAAATTACTTATTTTAAACTTTGTAATCTCTATAATTTAATTCAAAGATATTAATTTAAGGTAAAAGAGCCTAAACCCGATCAGTGCCACCAGTCGCTCACTTTAACTGATTAATGCGTTTTTATAATTTTTATAAAAAAAAATTCAAAGTAAAAAAATTAACATTGATAAATAATTATTTGTGATTATAAATATATTATAATATGACGTATCAAAGTATTTTATAATTTATTATAAATAAAAATTAACTGACTGTTTTAAAAATCGCTTAGAGCCGGACATTTTTTACTTTAACGTTCGTTCGTTAGATTTAATTTAGGCTGCGTTAAATTATTTAATAATTGTTATAATTATATGTTATCAAATATATATTTTAAATTTGTGAAAATAAAATAAAGTGATATATTTTATAAATAATTCTCCAAATGAATAAACTTATGACAGTTCAATTGATATTGTCTTTGGGCTTGTATAGGGCCATGTGTTGCTCGAGTAATGGGACGATAACTTTTAGTGAGCGACTATGGGTCACTCAACGCGCTTATTTTTAAAATTAATAATAATTAATTATCATTATTCTCAAAATTCAAATTTTATCATAATATTTAAAACTACTAATAAATAACTACAAAAAAATGATTTTTCATTTAATTTCCCAACTTATATCGTCTTTAATCTCACTCCCCATGACCGGGTAATCTTTTACCTTATAATTAATTATATAAATAACCAAATTACCTTATAAGCTTTGATAATACTCTCAGCACAGCTCCGTTTAATACCACTAGCCAACACAACATTAGCATCAATTTCATCTAATAAATCTTCTAACTTCATTTGTACATCAACAGATTTGCTATTAGTATCAACTGGATCAGTCGAAACCCCAACATCTCTCCTATCAACGGACATCATCAGCCCACTGTTAATTCCCGTCGACGATTTCTTAGGCGGCGACAGCGTACCATCCAAAATAATCGACCCGAACCCATTAGAACACGTCTCCTTAGTCTCATCATCGACAAACTCTCCCTGCGTAATTCGAATTTTATCAGTAAGTACTTCAGTGATATTCAAATCCTCCTCATGGTAAGCAGCCGGGGTCACCACGTCTTCAATCAGCTCAACTCTATCAACTTTCCTCGACTCATCAGCATCAACATCCATCAGTTCTTCACTCCCGCACTTCCCAGTCAATTTTTCCATCGGCATCGACAGCGACATGGAAAAATCTGTCAGCACTCTCCTCACATGTTCAACTTTCGGACTCCCAGTGCCTTTCAACGGCAGCTTGTCATACTCATCGCCACTCAACGCAGCCAAATCTCCAACTGTATTAATATTCCTAGAGCTCAGCAACTTTGACAAATTCTTCGACCAAAGAGGATGGACCAGGCTGTCAACAATCGAATCGATCGGTTCCATGCATCCCAGCAAACTCGGACAAATCGGGTCAGTCATTTCCATTTGATCCTGATCCTGGTTCTCGATCTCCAAACTTTGACTTTGCGACCGACTCTCGAACAGCGAATCAGTGATCAGCAAAGTGTCACTCGCATTAATTTTTTCCTTCGTGCTCGTGCGCACTGGCTTGTAAATACTCTCATCAGCGGTAAAATTGCTGATATTTTCCACATCGACCGTGTCTTCCAATGCCTCGTTGCCATTGCCATCTTCTGTGACCCCATCGCTGATCGTGCCGTTGATAATTCTCTCAATGGTCGAGTCCTGGGTCGCGAACATCACTGACTCGATAGACCCATCATTCTTTTTACCCTCGTCAATTATACTAATCTCCTGGAAAATATCCTGCGAGGCCATCGAGACTTCTACTGTCTCCTGATCCTTGTCGATACTTACGTCATACAGACCGTCAACATGGACCTCGAGTCCCTTGTCCTGAACCTGGGGTTCTTTGGGCTTCAAGTCACCCATCAGAATTGTCCTCAGCCGCGACTGCTTCATCTTATAGGGAGTGTCCTTCCTACCGGGAAAACTCCTGGATATCAAGAGCTTGTTCATCTTAGCAGGAGATCCTGTCAGAACTTCGTAGCCCATTTCTTTGGAAACCGGGGGGTCGGCGAAACTCACGCGCTTCCGCTTTTCCGCTGCTTCTTCAGCAGAATTTCCCGCGCTATTGGCGGGAACATTCGCGGTACTGATACTGGCTGCGCGTCTCTTGAGGATCCCAGCACTCGGAGAAGCTGTCAGTGAAGGCGGATTGGCATTAGACCATTCAAGAATCGGCAGATCAACTTCCTTCAGTTCCGCGTAGTCATGATCTGTTTTACCAACGTCTTTTGTCTTCTCCATCTTGGGTGAAATTTTTTCCCCATCATTCTTTAAGTTGCTAAACAATTTAGTAGGCGGAGACAGCAAGTAGTCACCAGACTTCATATTACTGAATATTTTCTCCTGTCTGCTGCCACTGGGACTCCCGACATCCTTGACCCGCTCCTTCTTGATCACCTCCAGCTCAGTGTCTTTGGGTTTCGTTACTCTAGACCTGTCTTCGTCAGATTCGTTGCTGTCAGCGATCCCCAGCTTCGTTACCAGACCCAGCATGTGAGCGCCGCGTCCTGGTGTGAATAATTTAACTTTCCCTAGCCGCTTTACACTTTTTGGAGACGAATAACTTGTCTTTGATTCCTCTGGCTCTTTGATGACTTCCGGCTCTTCTAGGCTAGACTTCACTGGAGACGGGAGTTTTACAGGAAGGACTGTGACAACTGGAGATGTTGGTTTTACTGGAGATTCATTGGGTTTAACTGGAGATGGATTCCCTGTAACTGGAGATGCTGGTTCAGGAGCTTCAGATTTGACAGGACTAGACAGTTGGCTGCTGATTTCTAATTTTTTATCACGTCTAGGAGACCTGACGGAGCACAAATCCTGCGAGCTTTCAATGACATCATCGTCATCCTGTCGGTCTGCGGTCGAGTTAGAAGTAGTCGAGGTCGAGGGACTGGACAACGGACTCAGAAATTTGAATTCTTCATTCCCCTGATTTTTATCAGAATCTTTAGCAAGATCTCGCTTGCGCTTACGGCGAACTTGTCCAAGATACTGCTGCTCGACCAGCATGGCGTCTCCGCTGCTCCTGGTGGTCTTCCGCATCAGCTTGTAGGGATCCAGCGAGTGTCTTTTGTTCATCTTCTCATAAACAAAGTCGTCGCTGCTTTTACGCTGCTCGTCGCAAGACTTATTGCGCAGCTTGCTCTTGTTCAGACTGTCAAAGACCATGTCGATCTTCAACCTGGACATTTCTTTCTTAGTTCTCTGAGAAACTCCAGTCCTGTTGGCACTTCCGCTGCCGCTGCTTCCGTCAGTAGGCGAAGACTTTTCGCTGTCATTCGAACAAAAACTCTCAGTGTCACTTTGGAGATCTGAATGCGGAGCCGAGTGCCTGCGTCTCTTGGCATCTGCGAACTCTTCCGAGTCCGTGGCTTTGCGTTTCAAATTTTCCCGCTCGCCACTCAGCCTGGATCTCCCGCCTCGTCTGCGTCCGCGCCTGCTCCTGCCGTTCCTTCTACCCCCCGCAGACTCTCTGTTATCTTCTCTACGCTTGGCGTAGATCCTCGTCACGTGACTCTGCTTCCTCCTATTAAATTTAATCTCCGTCAGGTCTTTCTCCTGCGTGTTTTCATTCTCGTCAGGAAACTCATCGCGGGATTCAAAGTTAAGTTTCTTGACAGCGCAAACTGTCACCGGCTCATCGACCTTGTCACCCTCCGGACTCAGTTCTTCCGTCTTATCAACAGTTTCCTCGCCCTCTTTGACAGCTTCCTCACGCAGTTTATTTTCTTTATTGTCATCAGTAGCTTCCGTAGATCCACTGGCTTTATTTTTGAACCACTCCTCCAATTCCTGAGTATTCCTCGACCCAGATTGCGACAGGTCGTTGTACATCGCGGGAATGTCCTCCCGTCGGCGTTTAAAACACTCCTTCTGATGCTCCGTCAGCAAGTTGACGTTAACTTTGACATCATTTTGTATCAGAACGTAATCCTGTGAGTCTGGTTCAGGCGGAACTGGCGCCACGCGTTTTTCTTTCCCTTTCTTGCCAGCTTTTACCCCAGATCTCCTGGCGAGAAAACTTCCCGCGACTTTGACAGGTCTCTTTTCTGTCTCATCACTCTTCCCACCTGAACAATTGACATTCTTCTGGGCCTCAGCCTCCACTTCGTCAAGAATCCTTTTGATTTCATCACCGCAGCTCGCCCGGATGTCCAGGACACTCATCGTCTGGGCGGCGATCTCATGGTTCGGGTGACAGAGAGCGACAACCAGAGCTTCACGATACGAGCTCACGAATTCGCTGGTCAGAGAACTGGAGAGACCTCTCAAAATTATAACAACCGTTTCCCAGGTGGTGACGATCTCTTTGATGGACTCAGTATTTATTTTTAGCATCAATTCGACGCAAGGTCTCAGGACACTCAGATGAACACGAGCCTGACTTTGATTCAACCCGTAGACAGTTATTAGCAAGGAGGCCATCGTCTTCAGGCTGCACTCGATTTCACTGACGTACGTCACGTGTTCCAGGGCTGCCTGAGTGACATCTCGGAGCAGCACCAGCAGACTGGGCACTTGCTCAAGAGCCAGAAAGTCCGCGTAATGAATCGTGTTCATCAGCGCCTCGAATATGAAGCAGATTAACCTGTAGGAAAATTTTTCTGCGTCCTTGGAGCTGATTATCGCCAGCAGGGCATCAGCCACGTGGTCCAGGACTTCGTTGTTCTTGACAGTCGCCACCAAATCAGCGGCGATGTTAAAGTGCGCGTACAGTTCCTTCCATATGCGGCTGATCTTCACCAGATAATTGACATCTTGGACATTGATCCACTTGTTTTTGAATGGCAGCAGCAGCAGGGAGTACGTGCTGTCAAAATTGTGCGCCAGAGTAGTTCCTTCATTGATTGTCTGGTTGCTGGAGATGAATTTCACCAGCAGGTCTGCTAGTTCTGACCAGAGTTCGATGATGAAGCTGCTGAGATTTTCATTGCTGATCAAAGACTCCATTTGCCGGGTGATGGATCTGATGAACGACAAAGACGCTGGGTGATAAGATGTGACAGCTTCTGGTTTGATGGCGTGAACTATCAGGGACTTGAGTCCACTGTTCCCGTGGGTGAGGAACTCGGGGTCCAGGAGTTTTACCAACAGGTCCATTAGTGTCTGGTCCCGGTACAGCAAATGCTCGATTACTTTTACTAGCTCAGGTACGATTATGTCCAGCAGCAGACTGCTGGTCAACTGATCGCGGACTTTTATATGAGTTATCACCTCGCCGATGATCAGAATCAACTCCCTGTACATTTTAGCTTTCAGTTCATCAGTAGACTGGTTTATAAACCCGACCAATGACTGCCAGAGGATGCGGTTCAGTGTCTCCCGGTTCTCGAAGACGAACTCGGAGTCGTTGATCAGCAGACAAGCTTCTCCCGCGCTGTGGATGTAGCTCTTGAAACTTTCCTGGAAAAGTTCCTGAGTAATCGCCGGGATATTGTCTGTGTAGTCGACAGTGATCGTGAGCCGGTCCTGGGGACTCGAGACCAGCAGCTGGAGCAGAGAGTCCACGGCCCATTTGCGGGCTTTGATGAATCGTTTACCAGGAGACGACTGGATCCCAGATTTTGTTGACAGCAGCGGAGTGTCGCCCAGTGGCCCGAAGCAGAAGTTCAGGAACTGCGTTACCACTTGAGTCAGAGACTTGTCAGGCTTCGAGGAGAGTTTTACTATCAAGTATCGCCAGACTTCGAACTTAGCTAGAGCTATTAACTCCGTTTTGTTGTTGTTCGCGTTCAGGGGAATGCAGAGCAACTTTATCCGCCGGGGAATCGCGAGTTGAGTTGGGTCGATTGCGAAGTTTTCTATCAGCAGCTTCCAGGCTCTGAAGGCCTGGATCCTGATGGACATGTCAGGGGACTTGAACGCCCGTTCTTCGACGCTCAGGAGATTGTTTATCAAGTCCGCGCCGCGATGGAGGTCCGTTCCCAGAGCCTGGATGCTCAGGCACCACTGGAACCACCAGTCTGGCTCACTGGCTTTTACTAACGACAGCATACGGGTGTAGAAGACGTTCTGCAGGTTGCTGCGGTATGTAGTCCAGGTTTCTTCATGATGCTGGCGAATGTAGCTGCGGATGTCCGTCTTCAGGGCTGTGGTGAAGAGATTTATTGACAGAGTTCGCTGTTTTTTGTGACCCATGTACAGCAGTGTCATTACTTTGTCCATCAGCAGCTGGTGGAACTGAAAGTTGATAGAAAGTTTTAATTAGCAGCAGAAAAAATAAATACTGGTCTTTTTGGCGGAAAATTTGAAATTTACCTGGTGTATAGCCAAGACGTTGGTCAGTGAGTATTCATACAGTCGATGAATGAACTCCAGAGTACTGTAAATCAGGAGATCTTCAGAGTCACTTGGTTTTTTCTCTGCCTGTATCAGTGGCAGAATGTTGTCAGTACATGCTGCGGGTGACAGCCACTCCATTTTGTCAGCGTCGACTCTCAAGCAGTCATCTAAAAAGGTACAGGTGTCTTGGTCTTCGATAAGCCTCGTCAAGTGTTTGTCTTCAATAGTTTTTATTAATTCAAAGAGTTTCAGTCTAAAAATAAAATTTAGTTGTATTGAAGTAATGCAGTGGAGTAGCATCAATTTCCGACATTGGAAATTGGATGCCTTGAATAAAGTAAATGAATAAATTACCTTTTGTTACGATCGAGTGTCAGTGACAAATTAAAAAAATTAATTTTTCTATGGGAGTTATTTAATAAATTATTTAATAATTTACCACATGATTGTTTGAGTGAGTCATTTTCATGCTCACTTGTCGTAAAATTAATTATTAATTTACATAATTCTAAATACTGGTTATCAGTCATCGTTTTGAATAAACTTATCCTCTTGTTATCACTGAAAATATTTGTTATAAAATTAGTAAGCGAGTAAGTAAATAATTTTAATGAAAGTAACAGACATCAGACAATTTTTTAAGTTTTTCTACATTTATATATATATATATATATATATATATATATATATATATATATATAAAAGAAATTAATTTTTTCAATGGCTGCTACTTGGATAAAAAAATTGTGATACTAAAATTAGTTTTATAATTTTTGAATTTTCTTAAAACCCATAAACTAAAAAAAAAAAATATTTCAAAAAATTGCACATGTAGTTTTTTAAATTTTCTACACGTGCAATTTTTTTTTTTTTAAGTTACTGTCAAAAAAAAAGTTAATTGTCTGCTAACTTCAGAGTCAAAAAATTGTGATACTAAAATTAGTCAATAATTTTTGAATTTCATTTAACCCCATGAATTATTTTTAAAAAAATATTTCAAAAAATTGCACATGTAGCTTTTTAAATTTCCTACACGTGCATATTTTTTTTTTTTTTTTTAATTACTGTCAAAAACTGTTAATTGTCTGCTAACTCCAATCATAAAATTTTGATACTAAAATTAGTTTAATAATTTTTGAATTTCATTAAAACTCATAAATTATTTTTAAAAAAATATTTCAAAAAATTGCACATGTAGCTTTTTAAATTTCCTCCACGTGCATATTTTTATTTTATTTTATTTTTTTAGTTTACTGTCAAAAAAAAATAGTTAATTGTCTGCTAACCACATGGTCATAAAATTTTCATACCAAAATTAATCTAATAATTTTTGAATTTCATTAAAACCCATAAATTATACAAAAAAAAATATTTAAAAAAATTGCACTTGTAGTTTTTCAAATTTTCTACACGTGCATATTTTTTTTTTTTTTTAATTTACTGTCAAAACCTGTTAATTGTCTGCCAACTGCAGTCATAAAATTTTGATACAAAAATTCATCTAATAATTTTTGAATTTAATTATAATTCATAAATTATTCAAAAAATTGCACTTGTAGATTTTTTAATTTTCTACACGTGCATATTTTTTTTTTTTTTTTTCTTATTAAATTACTGTCAAAAAAAAATTGTTAATAATCTGCTACTTCCAAGGTCAAAATAACCAAGTAATTTGATATTCATATTTATTTTAAAAATATATACGAAGAAATACCTGTTGATATAGGTTAGAATACTAATTTCATCATTAGCTGATACATTTTTCTCCAGTTTATTTAAAATCTCCTCGTCACTTAGCGAAGTCATTTTTAAATATTTGAATTTTAAAATTCCGCCCACTAATTTTCCGCAGATCTTCAAATAATTAATTAATAAAAAAAAAATCACTTGTTTGTGGAGCACTCGAGTTTTTTTTCAGCACACATATATATCTATATATATATATATCTCAATATATATATATTTATTTAACTACTTGTTATTTATTATTTATAATTAGTATCACTATTGAAAGTATATTTATTAGCACTTGAGAGTTTAATTAACTGATGAAAGAAACAATACATATTTTTTTTAAATCAATGCATACTCAGCAGTGTAATAAAATATGTACTGCAACGATCGCTGATGTATGAGTATGTACTCAGTATAACTACTTACTGTTGTATGTACATATATATATATATATATATATATATATATATATATATATATATATATATATATAGTTAAATGTATGAGTTGTGTGAGTATGTAATAGAACAAATATGTACTGTCTGGTTGGTCGTTGCAGATAAAATGTAGGGTAATTAGTACATGAGACGCATTGCTGGGTGAATACAGCTCAAATTGGCGCGCGTTTTTCTTTCCTACTCTGGTGGATGAGGTTATGATTGAAAAGAATGAGAAAGATGATAAGCAACGTGAGAATAAAAACCCGCCAAATTGTGTACGAGTCTCGAGTCGGCGTCCTAGGGCTTTTTTACTAGGGACATTTGAAAGAAAAAGCGCGCGAAATTTGAATTTAAATTTAATGGGAAAATGGATTTAGTTTTGCGGGTCAGTTTTTCAAATGGGATTTGAATTTTAATTATTATTGATGGTATATATATATATATTATTAATGTATATGTATATATATATATATATATGTATATATGTATATATATGTAGATATTATTAGTAATATTAATTTTGGACTGGGTAAAAATAAATGCGGTTTGAAAAACTGGTACTGAATTATATAAAGTTTTGTCTTTTGAATTTAGTTATGGAAATTTTTAATTTTGTGATAAGAAATTTCGGTAATTAATTAAGTAAATATAAATTGAATAGATGTAAATTATTTGTAGAAATCAATCAAGAGATTTGAGGGGGAAATTTTTGAGGGTTTGTAAATAAATTTACTTTTGAATGAATTTTTATTCAGAAAAAAAGTTGAGGGGGAGTAAAATAAATTTGATTGGTCAGATTTAAAAAATTGATAAGGTAAGAGACCGTTACCCGGTCACAGAGAGTGAGATTAAAGACGATAAATTGGGAAATTAAATGAAAAATCAATTTTTGTAGTTATTTTTAGTAGTTTTAAATATTATGATAAAATTTGAATTTTGAGAATAATGATAATTAATTATTATTAATTTTAAAAATAAGCGCGTTGAGTGACCCATAGTCGCTCACTAAAAGTTATCGTCCCATTACTCGAGCAACACATGGCCCTATACAAGCCCAAAGACAATATCAATTGAACTGTCATAAGTTTATTCATTTGGATAATTATTTATAAAATGTATCACTTTATTTTATTTTCACAAATTTAAAATATATATTTAATAACATATAATTATAACAATTATTAAATAATTTAACGCAGCCTAAATTAAATCTAACGAACGAACGTTAAAGTAAAAAATGTCCGGCTCTAAGCGATTTTTAAAACAGTCAGTTCATTTTTATTTATAATGAATTATAAAATACTTTGATACGTCATATTATAATATATTTATAATCACAAATAATTATTTATCAATGTGAATTTTTTTACTTTGAATTTTTTTTTATAAAAATTATAAAAACGCATTAGTCAGTTCAAGTGAGCGACTGATGGCACTGATCGGGTTTATACTTATCTAAATTATTTTTTCTACGCTATGAATTTTTTTTTATGGTCAAAGTGCTTACGGACCTTGAAAAAATACATAATTATATCCGACTATGTACCGACATTCAAATTTCGTTGATGGTTTTTTTAAATCTACAAGGTTATAGTTTTATTTTCATTTAAATCTATTAGAGAAATCTATTCAAAAAATTAATCTTTGAACTCTTTTTATTTGAATCCCTTCCAGTTGTTGACGTTAGTATTCGAAATTACCCAATCGAGAATCAACGAACTCAGTATATATGAACTGTCGAAACACCGCGTCTTCAGTTCGAGGTTGAGGCTGCTCGCCCGCGGTAAAATTCAAACAATTTCTACTATGAGTTCTATAAAAAATTTTATTTTCGTCTTGACATTCATATTTTCGGTGCCTGACATCAAATGGTAACAATTAAATTATCCAGAGCTCAAGTAATAGAGAAGTACTTAATAATTTTTGAAATTTCAGTGAAGAAAATGAGGATCTTTTTGTGATATTCACCCAACAATTATCTGTGACTGAATGTCACCGAAACGTCAATCAGGAGACCCCAATTTGTCAACAGAAGAGCCCGTGGTTGATTTCTGAATTTTTGCATCGGTTACCTAACGAATCGTCATTTGCGTGCCTAAATTCTGCTGAAGCATTGGACCCGACAACCATATCAGCATCAACTCTAAATGAGTTGGAAAAAAAATGGGTGCGTATTGATTGGTCACCAGATCCTTCAATCGCAGTTGAAAAACTATGGTATCGTTTTGGAGGCTGCACTTCGAAAATAAATGAAATCAGTAATGCAGCAAATTATTTCAAAAAGTCATTGGAGTTGCATGAAAAATATAATTTGAATAGTATTTTAAGTGAAGCAAATATTACTTCTGGCAATCATTACACAGCCCAACAAATATCAGATGCTGTGTCTTCGGCTACGGGGGGCAAAAAAGTTTTACTCATATGCCCACCGAAATTCGTAAGTTAATTTAATGATTTTAATTTAAATTTTGTAGACAATTTTTTTTTCCTAAAAATTACCTCTGATAAAATTTCCCAAAATTTCGTATAACTTTCCAATTATTTCCATTTTGATGTCAAGCTTTTGAAAAAATTGTTCTGATCAATTTCAAAAATTTGAACCGTCTTTTGAGATTAAGGAGTCCAAAAAATAACTTTTTCAAACTCTTTGAGCTCCGAACCTCTATGAAAAAAATATATATGCGGTCAAATTGCATATATGAGGCATATGTCTCATATATAAAATTTGCCAACATACACATTTTTTTCGTAAGGGAAGCAGCAGAAAGTTTTGGATTTGGTAGCAGGGTCAACAGTTTTTTGAGCATTTTATTGAGATTTATTTTTATTTCCTTCAGGGAACTGACCAAATTACTTTGGAAATGATAACAATCTATTTAGATAAATCTTTCAAGCCAATTGATGCCGTTAACTATGAAGTTGATACTAGAGATGTATGTCCGTCTGATAAACCGATTCTGTACGAAGAAAAAAAGGTGATTTTAGATAATAGTGGAGAGAAGGTAATAGACTATGTTCGAAGAGTACCAACATTCAAATCTCCTCAATCTCCAGAAAAACTTTACGGAGATCCTGCTGTTAAATATCCAACACTCATGTAAGTATTAGACATAATTTTAAATTAATTTACACGGAAAAAATGATGCTCAAAATTTGAATAGTTTGTAGTGTATTTTTGACTCAAATACGTCAAATATTTTTTTTTAATAATATTCAAAATGAATAGAATAAATTTTCAGCTGCCGTCAAAGTTTTCATTTTTGGCGGGAAAAATGGGTACCTCTTAAAAAAGGTTAAAAAAAATTTCTGGATATTAAAAAAACTGACGAATTTTGAAAAAATGTACAATAATGCTCAGCTATATTTATAAAAGTAATTTTGGAATCTTTGAAAAGGAACTTTTTTACAAAATACTGGGGTACCCATTCTCCCTCACCCCTACTTCGGCAATAAATTAAAAAATTTAAACTTTTAGGAAAGACGACAATGGCTATTATATATTTGAACAGAGGTTGGATGATTTTGACTGTTTTAAAGATGATGTTAGTCAATGTGCTTTACCGAAATACCCATGGTATATAAATTCATTCACATATGAATTCAATCAGGATATAAGATTTGATTGTGAATCGCATCATGATAATTTTGATCCAAAAAATATATCTTCGATCCAGGATGAACTCTCCGAAAAATGGAATAATAAAATGGATGACGTTGTGGAAGCGTTCGGCTACCGGTGGGCATATAGAGCCCGATGTTCCGCTTACTTCAAGGGCCTTGATAGCCCGTTTAAATTTTATAAAAAGTCTATTGAGTTATTTGATAAATATAACATGAATGATATTTTACGTGAGTCAAATATTACTCCCGGAAATAATTATACTTTTCAAGCGATAGCTGATGCTGTTTCCAAGGGTTTACAGGGCGCGAAAGCTGATATTGCATGTTCATCAGGATTTGTAAGTCAATTTCTTTTTGTTTATAATAAAATGAAAAATTTTTACTTCTATATTTTTATACTTATATTCAATTTGAAATAACAGTAATTTTTTTTTGTTTCAGAGTCAGAAAATTTACGACTTGACTTCTATCATAATTTACTTTGATCAGTCTTTTAATCCGATTAACGAAACTGGAGACAGCTATTATAAGAACTTGGAATGCCCACTTGATAGAATGATTCGTTACAAAGATTTCAAACCCGTGATTGGAAAAAATTCTTTTCCTGTATTTGATTATGCACCGATAGCTTAGCCTTGTAAAAATTAAAGTCTATCGTTTTTGAATTTATGTAACAAAAAATCAACATTTTTTTTTGTTCCTTTTAAAATTTAAGTTTGTATTCGACTATGGATTTATTTTATAAAATACTGCGCAAATAAAAGTTTGTGAAATTTTAATTTTTGTCTTCTTTATTTATGTATGGAAAAATATATGATGTTTGATTGATGTCGATTTCTATAATTTAATCATTAAAAGAAAATCTTGGCGGTCAACAAACTCTTTTGATTGCTGCAAGAACCATCTCAATCGGTTAATTCATTAAAAAGACACACACACACACACATACACACACATATGCATACGTACATACTAGACTGGACCAAAAAAATCGACTATTTTTTTTTTCTTTCGATACTATGAAAATATTATTCCTGATGACCAAAAAAAATTATTGTGCAAGTTGGAGCCCTTACATTGTGAAAAATTCCCATTAAATTTTACTATGGGTGCATTGTAACATCGGACCATAAGAAAACTGCTACAAAATTTACAAGTGTCCCATAGTAAACGTATGCGCATAGGTCCCAATCGTGTCGTCTGCGCAACTGTTTACTATGGGACACTTGTAAATTTTGTAGCAGTTTTCTTATGGTCCGGTGTTACAATGCACCCATAGTAAAATTTATTGGAAATTTTTCACAGTGTAGTATCGATATTAAGAGGTGTATCATTACGACTATTAGTTTTTTGACAGAAGTTTCATTTTTTACCGGAAACTCGTAAATCATCTATCTGAAAAATTTGAGCAAAGTCTTTTCTTGAAGGAAATTGAATTCCCTACAAAAAATCTCTCTTAGTAAATTGACGTAAAACGAGCCGTTTCCTTGTAACCGAGCCTTAAATATTAGTGTTTTTTAAATTCTTTGTTTCTATTTTAGATTTTTGTAACTACTAGAAATATTAAAATTTTTTGTCATCATGATACATATTTTTGAAGGAAATTTAATGCTCTACAAAAAAGGTCTCTTAACATTTTTTGCTAAATTCACTCCTTCAAAAGTTAGTCAGGTTATTTAAGCCGTTTTGACTCAACTTCAACCTTTTGAATAACTATAGCTACCTAGGACTTCAAAACGACGACATCTGATGGAAAACTCAATTTTTGAAATTCAGTGTGGGAACAATAACTTCCAGAATTTTTGAAAATTTACAATTTTCAAAGCGGGAAGTTAAAGAACAGCTTTAAAATACAAATAAACAGACACCATAATTTAGAAAGACCAAAAAAAAAACAATACTCTTGTCAATGATTAAAAAACACATCAATCTTAATCAACTCATTAGTACTTATACGATGACTATATTTATCTCAATTATTTTCTTCAACGCTATGAATTTTTTTACCGTAATGTTTATATTTTTTATGATCAAAGTGTTTACGAACCTTGAAAAAATACATAAATATATCCGACTATGTACCGACATTCAAATTTCGTTGATGGTTTTTTTAAATCTACAAGGTTATAGTTTTATTTTCATATAAATCTATTAGAGAAATCTATTCAAAAAATTAATCTTTGAACTCTTTTTATTTGAATCCCTTCCAGTTGTTGACGTTAGTATTCGAAATTACCCAATCGAGAATCAACGAACTCAGTATATATGAACTGTCGAAACACCGCGTCTTCAGTTCGAGGTTGAGGCTGCTCGCCCGCGGTAAAATTTAAACAATTTCTACTATGAGTTCTATAAAAAATTTTATTTTCGTCTTGACATTAATATTTTCGGTGGCTGACATCAAATGGTAACAATTAAATTATCCAGAGCTCAAGTAATAGAGAAGTGTTTAATAATTTTTGAAATTTCAGTGAAGAAAATGAGGATCTTTTTGTGATATTCACCCAACAATTTACTGCGACTCAATGTTACAAAGAAGTCAATCAAAAGACCCCAATTTGTGACAAACCGAAGAACCCGTGGTTGATTTCTGAATTTTTGCACCAGTTACCTAACGATCCGTCATTTGTGTGCATAAATTCTGTCGAAAAATTGGACCCGACAATCGTATCGACAGCGACTATAAATGAGTTGGGAAAAAAATGGAGGCGTCCTCATTGGTTAACAGATCCTTCAGTTGCAGCGAAAAGAATATGGCGCGATTTTGGAGGCTGCACTTCGAAAATAAGTGAAATTAATAATGCAACTAAATATTTCAATAAATCATTTGAACTGCATGAAAAATATAACTTGAATAATATTCTAAGTGAAGCAAATATTACTCCTGGAAATAATTACACAGCAAAACAAATATCAGATGCTGTGTCTTCGGCCACGGGCAGAAAAGTTTTACTCCGATGCACATGGAATTTCGTAAGTTAATTTAGAGTTAAATTTTTATTTGAGCCTGCATGAAAATATATATGGTAAACATATATTGTAAAATATATGTTATAGATATAAATATATAGGTGACAATACATGAAATCATATAGAACTATATATAGATTTTGGCCGATTTTATTATATTTCTATATATGTTTGCTCTTATATGATTTCATATATTTTCGTATAACTTCAATATATTATTTATATATTTGAAAACTTATAATTTTAATATATGAAAAAATAAATGTGTTTATATATGGAAACAAATAAGAATTCTTATATATTTCATCATTATATGCCTCGATATATGTACCATGTTAACTTTATAAATTTTTGTATATTTTTCGATATATAGAAGCATATAAGTCTCCACATATATGTAAGAATAAATAAAATCTATTCTTTTCTGTCTTTCTCTCTCTGTTATAAGATTCAAACATTGTGTTCAGAATATATATGTGTGCTAGCTTACAAATTTACATATATAATTATCAATATATGTGATACATATATGTGCTAACTTATAAGCTTACATATATGATTATAAATATATATAATACATGTATTAACTTATAAACTTACGTATATAATTAATTATATTAAAACTTAGTATATTATATATAAGAAAATATATATCGTTTTTGGCCACTTATATGCTCCCATATGATTATATATTTTTCTATATATATTGATCATATATGGTATTTTCATGCGGAGATGATTAGCAATTGTTTAAAAATTTCAATTTTTAAAAAATTTAAAAAGTTTTGTAAGATTAAAATTTTTAGTTTTCGCGCCCAAAAATTAACATTTTCAAACTCTTCGAGCTTAAAAACAGCAGGAAATTTTAGAGTTTACCCACAGATTCAATATAGTGTTTTAAATTTTTTATTTTCTGCAGGTAACTGACGAAAATATTTTGGAAATGATAACAATCTATTTAGATAAGTCCTTCAAGCCAATTGATGCCGTTAAGCATGACCACTTTGCTACAAGCGAATGTCCGTCTGATAAACCGATCCTGTACGAAGATGAAAAGGTGGATACCAATGCAGGAAAGATGAACTACGATGTACAAGACTTTACCATGGAAGAAACATTGAAACTTTCTAAATCTGAAGAAAAGCTTTATGGAGATCCTGCTGTCAAATATCCAACACTCTCGTAAGTATTAGACATAATTTCAAATTAATTTAGGGGAAAAGGGGGGGGGGAAGCTTAAACACGTCAAATATTTTTTTTTTAATGATATTAAAAATGAATAGAAAAAATTTTCAGCTGCCGTTTAAAAAATTTAAATTTTTGGCGGGAAAAATGGGTACCTCTTAAAAAAGGTTAAAAAAAATTTCTGGATAATAAAAAACTGATGAATTTTGAAAAAATGTAAAGAATGCTCAGCTATATTTATAAAAGTGATTTTGGAATCTTTGAAATCAAATTTTTTACAAAATACCGGGGTATCCATTCTCCCCCGGCCCTACTTCGGCGATAAATTAAAAAATTTAAACTTTTAGGAAAGACGACAATGGCTATTATATATTTGAACAGAGGTTGGATGATTTTGACTGTTTCAAAGATGATGTTAGTCAATGTGCTTTACCGAAATACCCATGGTATATAAATTCATTGACATATGAATTCAATCAGGATATAAAATTTGATTGCGAAACGAATAGTGATAATTTTGATCCGAAAAATATATCTTCGATCCAGGATGAACTCTTCGAAAAATGGAATAATAAAATGGATGACGTTGCGGAAGCGTTCGGGTTCCGGTGGGCATATGGAGCCCGATGTTCCGCTTACTTCAAGGGCCTTGATAGCCCGTTTAAATTTTATAAAAAGTCTATTGAGTTATTTGATAAATATAACATGGATGTTATTTTACGCGAATCAAATATTATTCCCGGAAATAATTATACTTTTCAAGCGATAGCTGATGCTGTTTCCAAGGGTTTGCAGGGCACGAAAGCTGACATTAAATGCTCAAGAGGATTCGTAAGTCAATTTTTTATTTATTCATTTATATATTTTTATATATATGTGAATATAAAATATCAGTAATTATTTTTTTGTTTTAGGGTGAGAAAATTTACGACCTGATGAATATCAAAATTTACTTCGATCAGTCTTTTAATCCAATAAACAAGACGAGGGACCATGATAATACGGCTGTCGATTGCCCACTTGATGAAAATATTCGTTACAAAAATTTCATACCCTCGGTTAAACCAACTCCGTTATTTACTTCATTTGATTATCCTACGATATTTTGAGGGCCCTGTAAAGATGAAGGACTCCAGCTTTTAAATATTTATAATAAAAACTAATATTTCTTTTGCTCCTTTTCAAGTTTGAGTTTGTATTTGACTATAGATGTATTATATGATATATTACACAAATAAAAGTTTGTATATTTTTTATTTTTGTCTACTTTATTTATGCATGAAAATTTATGATCCCGCATTTGACGCGTAGGCTTATGAGAGTAGGTAAAAATTAGAATTTTTCCAAGGGCTTTTTTGGGTTTTTTCTACTAGAGGACATCATGATGAACAGAAAAAGGTTGATGGTGTGATGGGTTATTCCCAACAGGAGCAAAGTTAGAGGCTACTCTTCATAAAAAGTCATCTCCACCGATGTCAACCCATGTCCATGTATTTGCATATAGAAATGAAGAAAAATCATTTTTTTTCCAACATCGAGCCCCGAGTCTGTATTGAGTCTGTGTGGACTCTGTATTCACTCGAAAAGCTATAGACGAGGGCTTCCGAAATAGCTCTAGAATACCGAAATGAAGAAAAATCATTTTTTTTCCAACATCGAGCCCCGAGTCTGTATTGAGTCTGTGTGGACTCTGTATTCACTCGAAAAGCTATAGACGAGGGCTTCCGAAATAGCTCTAGAATACCGAAATGAAGAAAAATCATTTTTTTTCCAACATCGAGCCCCGAGTCTGTATTGAGTCTGTGTGGACTCTGTATTCACTCGAAAAGCTATAGACGAGGGCTTCCGAAATAGCTCTAGAATACCGAAATGAAGAAAAATCATTTTTTTTCCAACATCGAGCCCCGAGTCTGTATTGAGTCTGTGTGGACTCTGTATTCACTCGAAAAGCTATAGACGAGGGCTTCCGAAATAGCTCTAGAATACCGAAATGAAGAAAAATCATTTTTTTCCAACATCGAGCCCCGAGTCTGTATTGAGTCTGTGTGGACTCTGTATTCACTCGAAAAGCTATAGACGAGGGCTTCCGAAATAGCTCTAGAATACCGAAATGAAGAAAAATCATTTTTTTTCCAACATCGAGCCCCGAGTCTGTATTGAGTCTGTGTGGACTCTGTATTCACTCGAAAAGCTATAGACGAGGGCTTCCGAAATAGCTCTAGAATACCGAAATGAAGAAAAATCATTTTTTTTCCAACATCGAGCCCCGAGTCTGTATTGAGTCTGTGTGGACTCTGTATTCACTCGAAAAGCTATAGACGAGGGCTTCCGAAATAGCTCTAGAATACCGAAATGAAGAAAAATCATTTTTTTCCAACATCGAGCCCCGAGTCTGTATTGAGTCTGTGTGGACTCTGTATTCACTCGAAAAGCTATAGACGAGGGCTTCCGAAATAGCTCTAGAATACCGAAATGAAGAAAAATCATTTTTTTTCCAACATCGAGCCCCGAGTCTGTATTGAGTCTGTGTGGACTCTGTATTCACTCGAAAAGCTATAGACGAGGGCTTCCGAAATAGCTCTAGAATACCGAAATGAAGAAAAATCATTTTTTTTCCAACATCGAGCCCCGAGTCTGTATTGAGTCTGTGTGGACTCTGTATTCACTCGAAAAGCTATAGACGAGGGCTTCCGAAATAGCTCTAGAATACCGAAATGAAGAAAAATCATTTTTTTCCAACATCGAGCCCCGAGTCTGTATTGAGTCTGTGTGGACTCTGTATTCACTCGAAAAGCTATAGACGAGGGCTTCCGAAATAGCTCTAGAATACCGAAATGAAGAAAAATCATTTTTTTTCCAACATCGAGCCCCGAGTCTGTATTGAGTCTGTGTGGACTCTGTATTCACTCGAAAAGCTATAGACGAGGGCTTCCGAAATAGCTCTAGAATACCGAAATGAAGAAAAATCATTTTTTTTCCAACATCGAGCCCCGAGTCTGTATTGAGTCTGTGTGGACTCTGTATTCACTCGAAAAGCTATAGACGAGGGCTTCCGAAATAGCTCTAGAATACCGAAATGAAGAAAAATCATTTTTTTTCCAACATCGAGCCCTGAGTCTGTATTGAGTCTGTGTGGACTCTGTATTCACTCGAAAAGCTATAGACGAGGGCTTCCGAAATAGCTCTAGAATACCGAAATGAAGAAAAATCATTTTTTTCCAACATCGAGCCCCGAGTCTGTATTGAGTCTGTGTGGACTCTGTATTCACTCGAAAAGCTATAGACGAGGGCTTCCGAAATAGCTCTAGAATACCGAAATGAAGAAAAATCATTTTTTTTCCAACATCGAGCCCTGAGTCTGTATTGAGTCTGTGTGGACTCTGTATTCACTCGAAAAGCTATAGACGAGGGCTTCCGAAATAGCTCTAGAATACCGAAATGAAGAAAAATCATTTTTTTTCCAACATCGAGCCCCGAGTCTGTATTGAGTCTGTGTGGACTCTGTATTCACTCGAAAAGCTATAGACGAGGGCTTCCGAAATAGCTCTAGAATACCGAAATGAAGAAAAATCATTTTTTTTCCAACATCGAGCCCCGAGTCTGTATTGAGTCTGTGTGGACTCTGTATTCACTCGAAAAGCTATAGACGAGGGCTTCCGAAATAGCTCTAGAATACCGAAATGAAGAAAAATCATTTTTTTTCCAACATCGAGCCCCGAGTCTGTATTGAGTCTGTGTGGACTCTGTATTCACTCGAAAAGCTATAGACGAGGGCTTCCGAAATAGCTCTAGAATACCGAAATGAAGAAAAATCATTTTTTTCCAACATCGAGCCCCGAGTCTGTATTGAGTCTGTGTGGACTCTGTATTCACTCGAAAAGCTATAGACGAGGGCTTCCGAAATAGCTCTAGAATACCGAAATGAAGAAAAATCATTTTTTTCCAACATCGAGCCCCGAGTCTGTATTGAGTCTGTGTGGACTCTGTATTCACTCGAAAAGCTATAGACGAGGGCTTCCGAAATAGCTCTAGAATACCGAAATGAAGAAAAATCATTTTTTTCCAACATCGAGCCCCGAGTCTGTATTGAGTCTGTGTGGACTCTGTATTCACTCGAAAAGCTATAGACGAGGGCTTCCGAAATAGCTCTAGAATACCGAAATGAAGAAAAATCATTTTTTTCCAACATCGAGCCCCGAGTCTGTATTGAGTCTGTGTGGACTCTGTATTCACTCGAAAAGCTATAGACGAGGGCTTCCGAAATAGCTCTAGAATACTGAAATGACGAAAAATCATTTTTTTCTGAACACAAAGCCCCGAGTCTGTATTGAGTCTGTGTGGACTCTGTATTCACTCGAAAAGCTATAGACGAGGGCTTCCGAAATAGCTCTAGAATACCGAAATGAAGAAAAATCATTTTTTTCCAACATCGAGCCCCGAGTCTGTATTGAGTCTGTGTGGACTCTGTATTCACTCGAAAAGCTATAGACGAGGGCTTCCGAAATAGCTCTAGAATACCGAAATGAAGAAAAATCATTTTTTTTCCAACATCGAGCCCTGAGTCTGTATTGAGTCTGTGTGGACTCTGTATTCACTCGAAAAGCTATAGACGAGGGCTTCCGAAATAGCTCTAGAATACCGAAATGAAGAAAAATCATTTTTTTTCCAACATCGAGCCCCGAGTCTGTATTGAGTCTGTGTGGACTCTGTATTCACTCGAAAAGCTATAGACGAGGGCTTCCGAAATAGCTCTAGAATACCGAAATGAAGAAAAATCATTTTGTTTTCCAACATCGAGCCCTGAGTCTGTATTGAGTCTGTGTGGACTCTGTATTCACTCGAAAAGCTATAGACGAGGGCTTCCGAAATAGCTCTAGAATACCGAAATGAAGAAAAATCATTTTTTTCCAACATCGAGCCCCGAGTCTGTATTGAGTCTGTGTGGACTCTGTATTCACTCGAAAAGCTATAGACGAGGGCTTCCGAAATAGCTCTAGAATACCGAAATGAAGAAAAATCATTTTTTTTCCAACATCGAGCCCCGAGTCTGTATTGAGTCTGTGTGGACTCTGTATTCACTCGAAAAGCTATAGACGAGGGCTTCCGAAATAGCTCTAGAATACCGAAATGAAGAAAAATCATTTTTTTCCAACATCGAGCCCCGAGTCTGTATTGAGTCTGTGTGGACTCTGTATTCACTCGAAAAGCTATAGACGAGGGCTTCCGAAATAGCTCTAGAATACCGAAATGAAGAAAAATCATTTTTTTCCAACATCGAGCCCCGAGTCTGTATTGAGTCTGTGTGGACTCTGTATTCACTCGAAAAGCTATAGACGAGGGCTTCCGAAATAGCTCTAGAATACCGAAATGAAGAAAAATCATTTTTTTTCCAACATCGAGCCCCGAGTCTGTATTGAGTCTGTGTGGACTCTGTATTCACTCGAAAAGCTATAGACGAGGGCTTCCGAAATAGCTCTAGAATACCGAAATGAAGAAAAATCATTTTTTTCCAACATCGAGCCCTGAGTCTGTATTGAGTCTGTGTGGACTCTGTATTCACTCGAAAAGCTATAGACGAGGGCTTCCGAAATAGCTCTAGAATACCGAAATGAAGAAAAATCATTTTTTTCCAACATCGAGCCCCGAGTCTGTATTGAGTCTGTGTGGACTCTGTATTCACTCGAAAAGCTATAGACGAGGGCTTCCGAAATAGCTCTAGAATACCGAAATGAAGAAAAATCATTTTTTTTCCAACATCGAGCCCCGAGTCTGTATTGAGTCTGTGTGGACTCTGTATTCACTCGAAAAGCTATAGACGAGGGCTTCCGAAATAGCTCTAGAATACCGAAATGAAGAAAAATCATTTTTTTTCCAACATCGAGCCCCGAGTCTGTATTGAGTCTGTGTGGACTCTGTATTCACTCGAAAAGCTATAGACGAGGGCTTCCGAAATAGCTCTAGAATACCGAAATGAAGAAAAATCATTTTTTTTCCAACATCGAGCCCCGAGTCTGTATTGAGTCTGTGTGGACTCTGTATTCACTCGAAAAGCTATAGACGAGGGCTTCCGAAATAGCTCTAGAATACCGAAATGAAGAAAAATCATTTTTTTTCCAACATCGAGCCCCGAGTCTGTATTGAGTCTGTGTGGACTCTGTATTCACTCGAAAAGCTATAGACGAGGGCTTCCGAAATAGCTCTAGAATACCGAAATGAAGAAAAATCATTTTTTTCCAACATCGAGCCCCGAGTCTGTATTGAGTCTGTGTGGACTCTGTATTCACTCGAAAAGCTATAGACGAGGGCTTCCGAAATAGCTCTAGAATACCGAAATGAAGAAAAATCATTTTTTTCCAACATCGAGCCCCGAGTCTGTATTGAGTCTGTGTGGACTCTGTATTCACTCGAAAAGCTATAGACGAGGGCTTCCGAAATAGCTCTAGAATACCGAAATGAAGAAAAATCATTTTTTTCCAACATCGAGCCCTGAGTCTGTATTGAGTCTGTGTGGACTCTGTATTCACTCGAAAAGCTATAGACGAGGGCTTCCGAAATAGCTCTAGAATACCGAAATGAAGAAAAATCATTTTTTTCCAACATCGAGCCCCGAGTCTGTATTGAGTCTGTGTGGACTCTGTATTCACTCGAAAAGCTATAGACGAGGGCTTCCGAAATAGCTCTAGAATACCGAAATGAAGAAAAATCATTTTTTTTCCAACATCGAGCCCCGAGTCTGTATTGAGTCTGTGTGGACTCTGTATTCACTCGAAAAGCTATAGACGAGGGCTTCCGAAATAGCTCTAGAATACCGAAATGAAGAAAAATCATTTTTTTTCCAACATCGAGCCCCGAGTCTGTATTGAGTCTGTGTGGACTCTGTATTCACTCGAAAAGCTATAGACGAGGGCTTCCGAAATAGCTCTAGAATACCGAAATGAAGAAAAATCATTTTTTTCCAACATCGAGCCCCGAGTCTGTATTGAGTCTGTGTGGACTCTGTATTCACTCGAAAAGCTATAGACGAGGGCTTCCGAAATAGCTCTAGAATACCGAAATGAAGAAAAATCATTTTTTTTCCAACATCGAGCCCCGAGTCTGTATTGAGTCTGTGTGGACTCTGTATTCACTCGAAAAGCTATAGACGAGGGCTTCCGAAATAGCTCTAGAATACCGAAATGAAGAAAAATCATTTTTTTTCCAACATCGAGCCCCGAGTCTGTATTGAGTCTGTGTGGACTCTGTATCCACTCGAAAAGCTATAGACAAGAGCTTCCGAAATAGCTCTAGAATACCGAAATGAAGAAAAATCATTTTTTTTCCAACATTAAGTCCCGAGTATGTATTGTTTATGTATTGAGTATGTATTTTCTATGAGAGCTTCAGACGAGGGTTTCCGAAATAGCTCTCCCATCTCCACCCATCCTAATTTATCCTAATATGGGTCTCAACTCTAAAAATAAATTATTCCCGGGACTTTTTATGGCTTTTCCTAGTATAGAACATTATACCGAACGAAAAACGTTAATGGTGCGATGGGTTATTCCCAACAGGAGCAAAGCTAGATGCTACTCTTCACGGAAAAAAAAATATTGCGCTTATCGCTCACCAACGGAGAGCGACAGTTGTATCGTGATTAGTACTAAATTGTTACTTGATTTTCACGATATATATATCAATATGAATGAAACACTAGATACTTATTATAATGATCCTACGGATTGTGAATATACTTAAATATATAGTGGTCGTTAGTTAACGTATCCATATCCTACCAAAACGGATCGTGATTATCGCGATCTACTTCTCAAGCGCCACCACTCATAACCAAATTATTTAATAAAAAATTTACATCAATTACTTACGTATATTCTATTACTTGATTACATTTCTTCATATTAAATAATCATTTTTTATTGCGTTTATTAGAATTATTAACATGTAATTATTAATTCCAACTAAAAAAATATTGTAATGAAGTTAATGTTAAAAATTCATCTATTTTAACCTCAAATTTTTATGGGCATCTGACATTATTATAACAGAACGGATCGTTACTATAGGAAAACGATCTTATGATTTCGGGATCCGCCTGGATAGCGATAATTACGATCCGATAGACCAAGACTTTCCGTATACAACGTATAACCAACCGAAGAGAGTGAATATCACGATACCGTTGAGTGATGAGCACAATATTTTTTTTTCCGTGTTCTCAAAAAGTCATCTCCACCCATCCTAATTCATCCTTATATGAGTCTCAACTCAAAAAATAAATTATTCCCAGGCTTTTTACGGCTTTTCCTACTATAGGACATCATAATGAACGAAAAACATTCATGGTGTAATGGGTTATTCCCAACAGGAGCAAAGTTAGAGGCTACTCTTTATAAAAAGTCATCTCCACTCATGTCCACCCATCTCCACCCATCCTAATTCATCCTAATATGGGTCTCAACTCAAAAAATAAATTATTCCCAGGACTTTTTATGACTTTCCCTACTTGAGGGCATCATAATGAACAAAAAACGTTAATATTATGCTAAATTACACCCAACAGAAAAAAAGTTACGGTCCACATTCCTTAAAAACACATGGCCAATCCTTCCTGTTTTGGCACAGCGTCAAAACTCAAAAAAAATTTTTCTTTTCCCTTCTAAGAGTTTCTCCTTTTCAAAGGCATCATAAGGAACAACAAACGTTCGTATTCTGCTGAGTTATTCCCAACAGAAAAAAATTTACGGCCACTTTCTGTGGCATCTGGATCTGGATAAAAGACTGGTAACGTACCCGCGTTATTATTACTGCGCATGTCTAATAAAAAATCTATAAACTCAAAAGTGCGCATGAGCGTCTATTATTTGAAAGGAATTTGAAAGAGTTCCGAATACGTTTCTTCGTTTTGCTCATTAAAAACCTTACGATTCTTTCAGCAGTAGAGGGGATAAATGTAGATATTAATATTATTCCTACATATATTACATATGTATAAAAACTTACAGTTGGTCACAACTTATATAGTTACCGGTATTTCAGTAGTATACACGCGTTCTGATTTTTTTTTAATTCCTAACATTTTTTAAAATTGGTAAGAATTTTTTTTGTATCAAATATTTATATTTCAATCAATGAGTATATTTTTATAAATATGTTTTAATTGTAATTCAAACATGTTACTCAACTTTAACACGTCAGTTACACGAGCACTTGTTTTAGTAATCAGACACTTAATCAGATACATAAATTAAATTGAAATTAAAAAAAACAAATTTTTTTTTATCGCGGCAAATTTTTATGATTTGAAAATTCATTTGATTTTTTTTTCTAAACCGGTTTTTTTTTTTATTCATAAATAAAATTTTGATTTTTATTTTTCAAGTCATAAATCAAATTCTCTGCTAAATAAATTTTTATTAAAAAAAAATTCCAATGAAATTTTCCGAGTTACAAAAATCTAGTAAATTTTTTTTTTTCTCCAAAATTTTTATCTGATTTTTTTGCATTACATTAAAAAATTTGGGGAGTAAACGCGAATTAAATTTTGAAATATTTTTTTTTATTCGATTTCCTGAATTCAAATTTACTATGAAGAGAAATTTATTTTGAATTTAAAACTCCAGATCAGAAGATGTGAATTAAAATTTTCCAGAACTCCAAAATCACGATTTTAAATTAATAAAATATTCTGTAATTTTTTTTTTAAAATGAATTTACTGTTGGACCTCGTTTTAAGACTATCAGTCTATCTTTTTTTATAAACCAGACACGCGATAGTTTGAGAGAGAAACTGTCTTATAACGAGGTCCTATTGTATATAAAATTAATTTCAGATACGTTAATAATTAAGAATGGAAGCCGTTAAAACTTTAGGACTGACAGATTATTTTGTGATTGCTTTGACACTTGTCATAAGTATCGCAATTGGCCTCTATTATAGATTAACTGGCGGCAGACAGAAAACAGTTGAGGTAATTTGTACAAATAATTAACTGTTTAGTCAACATATCAATTAACGAAATAATTTTTATCTTCTCGATTTAACGAGACCTGATTAGATCATTAACTCATTTTTTTTTTTTCTAATCATTATTTGATTTGTCTTCATAGTTTTCTTTTTATATTTTCTCACATTCATGGAGATTTTCATTCAACTAATTTTTTTTTTAGATTCCAAAATTTATTAAAATAAAAATTTTGAATTTTTTGAAGTCTGATTATTTTTTTTGGCTCAAGAAAATTTTGACTTTTCCCAAAAACGTTTTTGTTTTTTTTTTTCGATAAAACTGATTTTTTTTTTTTTTTATTAGATTCCAAAATTAATTGTGAAATCAAAATTTTGAATTTTTTGACGTCTGATTATTTTACCTTATGTTCTATGAAAATTTAAGTCAAATGTACACAGAAAAAAAAATTCTCACTGAAGGCAAATATTCTTGATTCAAAAAAATTTTTTTGAAAACATAAATTTTCTTAAACAAATTTTGACTCGTTTTCCGAAAACGTTTTTCCAAAATATTTTTTTTCTTATACAAGACATATTTTTCCTGAAATCAGATTTTTTTCAATACAATTCAAATTCAAATATTATGTTTCATGTCAATGCCAAAAGTTGGCCGCGAAATGAAAATTTTCAAAAAAAAAAAAATCATTTTCAAGAAATTACTCAATATGCAGCCCAAAAAAAAATGTTTCACGCGACCATGACATCTAAAAAAAAAAAAAATTTTTGATATCAAATTTATTACAGTAAATCAAAATTTCATATTTATTAATGGTGTTCGTTACTTATTTTATCAGGAATACTTTTCAGCAAATAAAACTATGGGTCCATTGTCAATAAGTATTTGTTTAATGGTATCTTTTATGTCAGCAATAACATTATTAGGCGTATCAGCCGAAAATTATGTATACGGAACTCACTTTGTTATAATTAATTTATCTTATCTCATTGGAACACCTCTCGTTTGTTATGAATATTTACCAGTATTTTACAAACTACAAGCTACAAGTACCTATGAGGTATTTCTGTTATCAATTAGTATTAAGACTGATTAAGAGCTAATTGTAAACCAGTTAATTATTTCAGTATCTAGAAAGACGGTTTGGTGTGTCAGCAAGATTACTAGCAAGTTTTATAGTATGGCTTCAGATGTTATTGTATTCTGGAATAGTCCTTTATGCCCCGGCTTTGGCGTTTGAAACAACAACGGGATTGCCGAAACTGACAAGCATTTTGTCCGTTGGTTTGGCATGCGCCTTTTATTCGAGTGTCGGTGGAATAAAGGCTGTGTTGATAACGGATATTTTTCAGGCGATTCTAATGTTCGCTTCGTTGATTATTATCATAATTTGTGCATCTTCATCAGCCGGGGGTATTGACAAAATTTGGGACATTGCGGAAAAAGGTGGACGTATAGAATTTGATAAGTAAGTGAGAGCTATTACTTATAAAAGAATCTTAGGGAAACCTTGCGCAAGTCTGGTCAACGATCTTGGCGCAAACATGGATGAAAAGTTGTAAATTGCAAGATTTATAAAAGATTTTTGTAGTATAGTAAAATTTCTTACACATTTCTTACGCAAAACTTGCGACAGAAATTTTTTGAAAATACTCAGGCATGATTTGTTGCAGATTTTTTCCAAAAACGCTAGATAAATACCATGGGTCAAAGGAAGGAAAAAGTTGCAGATAATTATATAGTGATTTTGGAAAAAATCTGAGACAAACCATGCGTGAGTAATTTTAAAAAATTTCGGGCGCATGTTTTGGTCGAGAAATGCAAAATTGATAAAAAAGAATCTTTACTTTAAATTCTGCACTAATATTTTGCGACAGATTCAGAGTTTAGTAAAGACATAGATACTTGAGGTTGTCCTGCAAGACACTTGAAAAATTAATCCAAGACCGACGAGCCTATCGTTTTAGTTGACTACGTCTTTATATGATAAGTCTTGTTGCAGATACTGATGAAAAGTTTTGCATTGCAAGATTTACAAAAGATTTTTGTAATATAGTAAAATTTCTTACACATTTCTTACGCAAAACTTGCCGCAGAAATTTACTCAAAATACTCAGACATGGTTTGCGTCAGTTTTTTTTTCAAAAACGCTGTATAAATGGGTCAAAGGAAAAAGAAAAGTGGCAGATAATTATATAGAGATTTTGAAGCAAATCTGGCGCAAGTTATGCGTGAAGATTTTTTTAAAATTTCTGGTGCATGTTTTGCTCAAGAAATGTGTAAGGTTTTATGAACTAGATATGTGTAAGATATCTGCAAGATTCTTTTATAAAATGTCATGTGTGTCATAAAAAATCTTGACTAAATCTTGCAACAGATTTATGGTAAAGACAGACGCGTAGTAGTGTCCTGCAAGACATTTTGACAGAATTAATACAGACTGTCTACAAAATTGTCTTGTGTATTTAAAAATGATTAAATATAAATTATAGTTTTTCATTGGATCCG
This sequence comes from Microplitis manilae, assembly GCA_030273425.1. Classification (NCBI taxonomy): domain Eukaryota; kingdom Metazoa; phylum Arthropoda; class Insecta; order Hymenoptera; family Braconidae; genus Microplitis; species Microplitis manilae. The sequence continues at coordinate 24,563,023 of CP092727.1, forward strand.
ACAGAACGTCATACATGGTGGGGACTTTTAATTGGCGGAATGTGTACATTTTTGTCACTTTATGGAGTAAACCAAATTCAAATTCAACGAATGTTAACCGTTAAGTAAGCTAACACTGAAAATAACTCAATTAATAATTATCTCAAATAAATTATCATTTTTCTTTCGTAGAAATTTAAAATCTGCTCGAAATGCATTATGGTTAAGTTGGCCAATTCTAACATTACTGTCTATGATGACATGTTTCTCTGGACTGGCAATCTACAGTAAATATTTCGATTGCGATCCAAGAACAGTTCATAGAATAAAAAAAAATGATATGTTGATGCCTTTGTTTGTTATGGAAATGACATCTTCTCTTCCTGGATTACCGGGATTATTTATTGCTGGTTTGCTAGTTATTATATCGAGTCTTTTCCTAATTATTTCTGTTATGTCTAATACATATTTTTCACAGGAATATTCAGCGCAGGTTTGAGTACAATATCTGCGGCACTGAATGCTCTCGCGGCAATAAGTTTAGAAGATTACATAAAACCATTGTATTTTAAATTGACCAAAAAACAGTTTTCCAACAAAAAATCAGTAATATGCAGTAAATTTCTAGCATTTTTATTGGGAATGGTTTGCATTGTTTTGGCAATTCTTGCTCAATATTTAGAGAGTATACTTCAGGTAAATTAATAAATATTTAATTAAATCGCGACGATAGAAAATCGGTATAAAATGTTTTTTTGTTGCTGATGCATTTTTTTCCTGAAAGATAAAAATACAAATTTTGAATTTTTTTCACGCCTTTATGGCTCTCGGAGTTGAAACCGGGAGCCATAGGGGCCGTAAAAAAACCCGCATGAAAATATCATATATGGTAAACATATATTAAAAAATATATGTTACAGATATAAATATATATGTGACAATACATGAAATCATATAGAATTATATATAGATTTTCGCCGATTTTATTATATTTCTATATATGTTTTCTCTTATATGATTTCATATATTTTCGTATAACTTCAATATATTATTTATATATTTGAAAACTTATAATTTTAATATATGAAAAAATAAATGTTATTTATATATGGAAACAAATAAGAATACATATATAATTCATCATTATATGCCACGATATATGTACCATGTATTTAACTTTATAAATTTTTGTATATTTTTCGATATATAGAAGCATATAAGTCTCCACATATATGTAAGAATAAATAAAATCTATTCTTTTCTGTCTTCCTCTCTCTGTTATAAGATTCAAACATTGTGTTCAGAATATATATGTGTGCTAGCTTACAAATTTACATATATAATTATCAATATATGTGATACATATATGTGCTAACTTATAAGTTTACATATATGATTATAAATATATATAATACATGTATTAACTTATAAACTTACATATATAATTAGTTATATTAAAACAGTATATTATATATAAGAAAATATATATCGTTTTGGCCACTTATATGCTCCCATATTGATCATATATTTTTCCATATATTTATCATAAATGGTATTTTCATGCGGGAATTCAAAATGTCCATCATTTCCCGGGTAAAAAAATTAAATTTCTTGCAAATATTCGTTTACTACAATTTCAGATGAGTTTAACGATATTCGGAATCGTCGGAGGACCACTTGTCGGTTTATTCACACTAGGAATGTTATTTGAATCATCAACACAACGCGGTGCTATAATTGGTACAAGTGCCTCCTTGATATTTTTATTATGGATTTCATTTGGTGGCCCAAGACCAGGCCCTCAGACTTTGCCTGTGTCAATAGAAGGCTGTGATAGCGATTTACTGGCTCATTTAAATCTGACGTCAAATACCAACGGAACGATAGGAAATTTTTCAAACCCGGAATTTTTCTACTTATACCGAATTTCATATTTATGGATTGCGCCTATAGGCCTTTTTATTACTATTGTAATTGGCTGGATTACAAGTAATTTATTGCAATGCTTTGGAGTTGACAGAGTCAAAGAAAACTTAGATCCTGATTTATTTTTTCCATTCATTGCTAAGCGCATTAGAAACAGGAGTCAGCATAAAAGAGAGGTTAACTTTGATGAAACGGATTTACAGAAATATCAATTTAATCAAAATGTTAATGATGGAAGAACTCAGGAATCATTATGTTCTTAATTAATACTTAATTATATTTTATATAAAATATTTATTACAGTCGAATTCTATAAAACTCGGAGAGTTTGTTTACGAAGGAGAGGAAATTTCCTGAAAATTCTGATTTAGCGAATGCCCCTTCTCTTTAGAAGAGTAAGCTACTGCGCATGCGCAACATGGGGTGGGGAACAGAGTAACTCGTAGTGGGGGTCAAGGGGATCAAGATTGAGGGAAAGTTCCGAGTTAATGGACTTCGACTGTAATAATTAAAATTGCTCAAATGTAAGATTTATTTTCTTAAAAGTTAAATATCTAAAAAAATTTATATTATTGATTTGGATACAAAATTTTGAGGAAAGTAATGAAAATTATTTGAAATGTATAGAGAAGAGTTAAAATTTATCTACAGAAGATATGAAAAGATTTATGAAAATTGATATATTACATGGTGATAAAAAAGTATAGTACAAAGAGAATAATAGTCGATTGCACACCCAGGAAATAAGAAATTTTGAGCTGAATGGTGTGGATACTATTTCTTGCAAATCGAAGCTTAGCGCATGCGCGTACTTAATTCATAGGTTTTGGAATAAAAAAATAGTGTATTACACGTCGAGAGAGGAAAGTTATTACTTGCTCTGATAAGTTTAATGCATTATGGATTGAAAACAGAAAAATTTCGTGTACTAAGAAATTTTTTCAGGTTCTGAGAAAATTTTGTTTTCATTTCATGATGAAAAATTTTTTTTTATCATTCCATTTTAAGTTAAGAAATTATGATTGTCTAGAATAAAAAAAATTCAATAAAATGTTTTTTAATAAACTGATACGAATTTCTTAGTTTTTTGATAACTATTTTGTACCTATATTTCATACTAAATAAAACAAATGTATAAAAGGTAAAAGATTGATTACCCGGTCACAGGGAGTGAGATTAAACACGATAAATTGGGAAATTAAATGAAAAATTAATTTTTGTAGTTATTTTTAGTAGTTTTAAATATTATGATAAAATTTGAATTTTGAGAATAATGATAATTAATTATTATTAATTTTAAAAATAAGCGCGTTGAGTGACCCATAGTCGCTCACTAAAAGTTATCGTCCCATTACTCGAGCAACACATGGCCCTATACAAGCCCAAAGACAATATCAATTGAACTGTCATAAGTTTATTCATTTGGAGAATTATTTATAAAATATATCACTTTATTTTATTTTCACAAATTTAAAATATATATTTAATAACATATAATTATAACAATTATTAAATAATTTAACGCAGCCTAAATTAAATCTAACGAACGAACGTTAAAGTAAAAAATGTCCGGCTCTAAGCGATTTTTAAAACAGTCAGTTAATTTTTATTTATAATAAATTATAAAATACTTTGATATGTCATATTATAATATATTTATAATCACAAATAATTATTTATCAATGTGAATTTTTTTACTTTGAATTTTTTTTTATAAAAATTATAAAAACGCATTAGTCAGTTAAAGTGAGCGACTGGTGGCACTGATCGGGTTCAGGCTCTTTTACCTTAAATTAATTTCTTTGAGTTTAATTATAGAGATTACAAAGTTTAAAATAAGTAATATTGGTACTTAAATAAACTGAATTTAAATAGACGTCAATATGTCGCATCAATAAATCGCGAAATTTGAGATCTGAGCCAACTTTTTAAATTTTTTAGGTTTTGTAAATAAATTTACTTTTAAATGAATTTTAATTCCCAGAAAAAGTTGACGGAAGTAGAATAATAATTAATAGTACTGATCGGGTTTACGGTCTTTTATCTCATTCGTAATAAGAATTAATAATTTTAAAAAACATATTTCTAATCTCCGAGTTTCCCAATCTCTAAAATAAAGTATCCCATCACCCAAACCGCACCACCAACTGGTATCTACTTCCCACAACCAGTCTCGTATAACATAACACAATATTATTATATTATATTATATTAGTTATAGTTGTAGGCAACTTCTAAGAGTGCATATATACAATAAATCCATTATTCTCTGTTAAGTTGAGCTCTGTTGAGCTGCAGCCATTCATCAATGAAGTGCTAATAGAGTTTAGCTGAAAAAATTCCCAGACACGAATAGTGTAAGACAAAATAAAATGAAAAATAAATTCAGAGAGGGAAATAAAGTGAGTACTCGTGCAGATAAAATATGAGGTACCTCTAGTCTATTATCAAACACTACTGAGTCACTACATACATCGTAGACATTACGCACTTAGTGTCATGTTAATACGATTAATTTTAATTAATAAAAATTAAATTACAATTTAACTGATTAGTCTTTTGCAACAATATTCATATCAAGTTGACGTTAACTATAAGTCATAAAATATGTAATTAAGTGCACGTGTACTCAATATTTGATATATTTGTTTTTATAAAGATATCTTGAGTGCAAGTGTACTGATAAAATATATCAGTATATTTATTTGATTTTGAACTATGGATTCTTATCGATCAGAATATTATTATTATTAATGTTATTTATATATTCATATATATGTATGAATATATATTGATAAAAAAATAATTAAAAAGTTATATAAAATTTATATTAATTAGTAATTTATTTATGAGAAATTTGAATTGAAAAAATTTAGTTAAATATTTTTGAAAAATATATATGTGTATATATATTTGTATATATTTATACGGATGTATATTTACGGTGGATTTAAAGATTAGAGTAGATTAAGATAAAGATCTAGAGGGCAAGGTGCAGGGTGAGGTCAGTGAAAATTGTGTCCTCATTTTGCGATAATGACGGATTGATGTTGGCATTATGATTGATGGAGCTGACCAAGACTGTGTTATTTAATTCTGTCTACTACTGACTCGTGGTGAATAAAGTGCATGATCTATTTATTATAGACTTGATTTAGTTAATACGATATATATTCATATTTATTTATATAAAAAAAAAAAAGTATTAAAATGAAAGAAGTGAAAAATGATCGAGATTCAAAAATGAAGACTGATAAAAAAATTTTTGTCAATGGCGGTAAGATTTAAATTTTTGAATTTTTAAATTTATAATTTATTATTTTAATTATTTGTTAAAAATTTTTATTAATGGCGGTAAAATTTGAATTTATAAATTTATAATTTATTATTTTGATTATTTGTTAAAAATTTTTATTAATGGCGGTAAAATTTGAATTTTTAAATTTATAATTTATGATTTTGATTATTTGTTAAAAATTTTTATTAATGGCGGTAAAATTTAAATTTTTAAATTTATAATTTATTATTTTGAATATTTGTTAAAAATTTTTATTAATGGCGGTAAAATTTGAATTTTTAAATTTATAATTTATGATTTTGATTATTTGTTAAAAATTTTTATTAATGGCGGTAAAATTTGAATTTTTAAATTTATAATTTATGATTTTGATTATTTGTTAAAAATTTTTATTAATGGCGGTAAAATTTGAATTTTTAAATTTATAATTTATGATTTTGATTATTTGTTAAAAATTTTTATTAATGGCGGTAAAATTTAAATTTTTAAATTTATAATTTATTATTTTGAATATTTGTTAAAAATTTTTATTAATGGCGGTAAAATTTGAATTTTTAAATTTATAATTTATGATTTTGATTATTTGTTAAAAATTTTTATTAATGGCGGTAAAATTTGAATTTATAAATTTATTATTTTGATTATTTGTTAAAAATTTTTATTAATGGCGGTAAAATTTAAATTTTTAAATTTATAATTTATTATTTTGAATATTTGTTAAAAATTTTTATTAATGGCGGTAAAATTTGAATTTTTAAATTTATAATTTATGATTTTGATTATTTGTTAAAAATTTTTATTAATGGCGGTAAAATTTGAATTTTTAAATTTATAATTTATGATTTTGATTATTTGTTAAAAATTTTTATTAATGGCGGTAAAATTTAAATTTTTGAATTTAAAAATTTATAATTTACTAATTTATTTATCTGTAAAAAATTTGGGGAGTGAATGCGAGTTAAATCTGGAGTTAAATTTACTCCGGAGAATTTATTTTAGTATTTACTTCGAATCAGAATTAAATGCAAATGCGGATTTAAATAAATTTCAAGCCAATGAAAAAAAAAACTAGAGTTTTTACGATGCGGAGTAATTTTTTGTAAAAAAACTCCGAACAATGAAATCAATAAAGTCAATACTGATTGAAATAAAACTAGTAGTCATTACGAATTCACTCCTGATTTTTTACAGTAGAATTTTTATTTATATTTCAAGTTTTGTATATGTACAAATACTGTATACTAAAGATTACGTGGATTAAGATAAAGAATTTGTTTCCTTTGAGAATAAAAATGAATAATTTCAAGAGTATGTTTATTAATAGCATTGATGATAATCCGTGCATTTGAGTACACGCGCTCTTGTGATATTCACTTGACTTTTTTTTTTTAATTGAAATTTGAGTTTAAACTCTAAAGTCGACTAATTGTTTTGGCAATCGATATTTCTAAAATTCTTATTCATTCTCGGCTCGATTACTCAGTAATAACCTTTCATAAGTAAAAATATATGAAAAAATTAATTTGTGATTATTTATATTTTTGAAAATTAATTGTTGAATTAGTGATTTTTTTTTTTTTAGATAAAAAACATAAATATTGTGAAATGGCCATGGAAGAAATTTTTAGTTCTAAAGAGGTAAAATTTAAAAAATATTAAATTATTTATATCCCATATATGTATCTACATATAAATTTTAAATAATAAATTTTTAATGCGAAAATATTTTTTGAAATTATATAAAAAAAAAAATATTAATAAAATTTTTTTGAAACTCAATATGGAATGAGAGACGAAATGGGAAGAAGGAAATTCTCAATAAGACAATCATTGAACACATAATTGTATATAAATATATATGGTATTTCCGAAAAACAATAAAATCATTATTGACTGTGCAATTACTTATCAATATAAATAATAAATAAAACCGATACTGAACTTATTATAATAATGATAAATCTATTGTTGAAGTCAGCAAAAATTATAATCGTGTATAATTGCTGATTGTGTTATCTTACGGTCAGGTCAGAGACATTTCATTGAAGAATACACAAACATTATAAATTTATCACTAAAAATGTGTAATACACAATAAATACTCTAACGAAATAGTAAATAATAATTTTAATTTTTCAGAGACAAAGATATGAAAAAGTCAGTAATTTAACGGAACTCAATAATAAAATGTCTGAACTTAATGAGAAGATTGAACATTTTTCAAAACATCATTTGCAAAATGATACAAATAATTTATATACCGATGATAAGTATGTTAATTTTTCAAAATAAACAATTTAATGGTTTTCTCTGATTAAAAACTCCGATTAAAACCGATTGGAAAATTTTCATCATATTCAATCGAAAAATTTCGAATGAGTCCATATGAAAATTAATCGAAAATCGGAAAGTTGATCGAAAACAAAAATATTTATTTCCAATTTCAATTGAATCTGTATACTGAAAAAAATAATCGGTAGCAGCTACCTATTGGCAATCGGTAGCCACTACCAATTATTTTTCGGTAGCTACTACTAATTATTTTTCGGTAGCCGCTACCGAAAAATAATCGGTAGTAGCTACCTAATTTTTGGTAACAGCTACTGATTTTTTTTCGGTAGTTGGTACCGATTCTAATCAGTACAGCTACCAAACAATCATCTGTAGCAGCTACCAAAAAATAATCGGTATTTGGTACCGATTCTAATCAGTAACAGCTACCGAAATAATCGGTAACAGCTACACAAAATTAATTGGTAGCAGCTACCAAACAATCATCTGTAGCAGCTACTCAAAATTAATCGGTAGCAGCTACCAACAAAATAATCGGTAGTTGGTACCGATTCTAATCAGTAACAGCTACCGAAATAATCGGTAACAGCTACTCAAAATTAATTGGTAGCAGCTACCAAACAATCATCTGTAGCAGCTACTCAAAATTAATCGGTAGCAGCTACCAACAAAATAATCGGTAGTTGATACCGATTCTAATCAGTAACAGCTACCGAAATAATCGGTAGGTGTTACCGAAAATTAATCGGTAGCAGCTACTCAAAATTAATTGGTAGCAGCTACCAAAAAATAATCAGTAGTGGCTACTGATTATTTTTTTCAGTGTGGTTACAAAATTTCAATCGGAAAATAATTGAAAATAAATATACTATTTTCCAATTAAATCTAATTGAAATTAAATCGAAAATTTGGAACACTTCAAAAAAATTCTGATTGAATCTGATAGGAATCCGACTGGGTTCAATCAAATTCAATCCTATTTGATCGGAGTTTCTAATCAGGCCGTTTTTTCTAATTTATAACACTAACTTTTTTTTTTACTAATATTATAGGAAGTCTGTAAAACGTGGCTTACTACGTAAAAAAATTTTTGAAACACGCAATTCATTATTCACTGACCTGTTTAATGAAGTAAAACATGTGAAAACAGTTTACAATGTTTTTGCAGCACTATTCATAATTACATTTTTAAATACTGCTGCGCATGACATTCTCTACAATGGATCGTATGTATAAAATAGTATATTACACACCGTGTGGAAAAAAGGACATTCCAAGTAGTGTATAATTGGCATGTCCTACTTTCCTCTGTGTATCTACGATTTTTCACCAAATCTGTAGTCATGCATGACAAGTATGCGCTATGAGTAAGTGAGCGCAAACCCATTCATTTCGAACTGAAATACATGGATTTACGCACACTTACCCACATGGCTCTACCTGAAAGTATACATTCTTGTTCCTGTTTCTGGAAAAATGGCGCATGCGCTAGTTTTGAACATTCGTTTTCTCATAAAGAAGAGAACAATTTTCTTCACTACAAACCGGACAAGAATTTAAACTTTCAGCGCAGATATGGTGAAAAAAATTTTAATTTTATGAAACAGCGAATAATTATTTAGTATATTTTAATAGACTCAGTCTTGGTTTCACGACAATTAAATTAGGATTTGGTAAGCTAACATTCGTTATACAAATGTGGATATCTATGATAGCATCATCATACAGCGTTTATTATATATACAGTTTCTATGCTTATCAACGGAGGAAATTATCACCAAAATGTAATAATTTTTAATTACTCTAATCAAATTATTAAATATGTCATTTATAACATATATCATTTTTTACTAATATTACAATTTATATTTGCAGCATTCAAAGTAAAAATTTGGGATTACACATGGCTTCTCCTATTCGTTACTTATCAATTAACATTTTTAGCTGTACCGGCATACGTAACCTTAAAAGCAGAACTACCACCACCCTCTGGCTTTATTGTTTTAATGGAACAGGTGATTTAGATAATTCTGTTAGTTTTTATATTGCCTGAATTGAGAATTGCGAGCACTGTTGCCAACTCTACGGATTTTTCCGTAGATCTATTTTCTGAAAAATTGATCTATTCTATTACAAAACCAAAAATTTCACCCTTAAGAAGCGTCTGAAGATCTACGGATATTTTAAATTATCTACGGAATTCTACGGAAATTTTGACGCCAACCTACGGATTTGAAAAAATTCAAGTTGGTAACACTGATTGCGAGTTTCAATGTCCGTTTTTTCAGTCAGAACAAAAATTCAAACCATGCAATTTAGCAAGCAGAAACTTATGAGTTTCTTTTTTATTAGGGAAGAAATTCAATAACCTGTCGGCTAATTTAGTTTCTGATTAAATTTCATGCCCGACGGAATCGCATTTGTTTGTTGTAAGCTTCTAAATATTTATAGACGGTAGTGTCTCGCGCCAAGTATAGTTGAGTCTGCTAAAAAATGGACATTTTTCTACAATTAAGTCACTAGTGCGCATGCGCAAGGCCATATACTTCATCATATTCTAGTGGGAAAAAATCCATTTTGTTGCAGACTTTACACGTTCAAATTTTTGAATTTCTAATAACCAACAAAACTGTCGCGTTTGGGAAATGAAAGAAAACTACTGCGAGTACTAATAAAAAATTTTAAAAATTATAAAAATCTATTACCGCCCTTAGAAAATGACATAAATTTTAAAATTTCAAATACAGGATTATTTTTTTGCCGTACTATCAGTCAGAAATTTACTAATTTCGACTTTGAAACTCTCAGTATCAATGCGGGAAATATGAAAAATATAGTGCGTGGCATGGAATGAAAAATTTCAAGTCGGGTGGTCAGCCAACCACTCTCGTTTAAAATCGTCTTTTGATCCCTTGTCACGTAATATACTATTACTTATGGCGGCAAATGCAATAATACTTTTCATATGTTATTTTAGGTGCGTTTAATAATGAAAATTCATGCATTTATTCGCAGTACTGTACCTTCTGTAATTAATAATGAATTACATGGTAACAGTAGAGGAAATGTAATTCCGAAATTCTCAAAATTTTCGTACTTTATGTTTGCACCCACATTAATTTATCAAGACAATTATCCAAGGTAATTTTCAAGTGTCATATATATAAATATATAAAAAATCTAATTAGTATTAATTTACAGGACTGAAAAAATTAGATGGCGGGTTGTTGCTAAATATCTATTGGAACTAGCATTCGTAATTATATTCGTTGCTATGATATTTGAACGTGTCGTCCTTCCGGCGTATAAAGAATTTGGTCATGAAGAGTTTAATCTACCCGGATTCATATCACGGACATTCAGCACAACATTGCCAGGAATTGTAATATTCCTTTGTGGATTTTATTGTTTACTCCACGTCTGGATGAATGCGTTCGCTGAATTGATGCGCTTTGGCGACAGATTATTTTACAAAGTACTATTTTCAAAATTATTATTACAGACTCGTCATAAGCCTGGTCTAGGGGACAGGGAAATTTTTTTTGAAACTTCAGTCTTCCGTGCGTTTAGTTTGATCTCGACTACTCGTTATAAGCCTGTGTTTATTTTATATCATTTTAAACGTCATATTTACGTTTTGTCACATGCACCAGTGTCCCGATTTTTCTAGTGCTTATAGCGCTAAAATAAATACTTATCTTTTTACACAAATAATAATTGTAATGTAAAAAATAATAATGACAACGGTATTAATTAAAGTAATAAAAAAAGGCCATTCGGCAGCCGAAATGGAAGTAGATTTTTCATTATTTATTTATATATTTAAATCTGTAAGGTAGACGGTGACGTTAAATGGTTCATCTAAAGCTTATAAGATCAATTATATTTAGGCTTGTCAATTTTTAAAAAATACTTTATGAATACTTTAATGTTGAGATTTTAAAAGTGTTACACGGCAGTAATCAGAATTGGAACAGTTACATGAATTTATTGAAAAGTGGAAGAACGAATGCAACAGCTAAATTTCAATAAATAAATAGGTAATTTTCGTTGAATATGAAAAAATAGTACTGAAATATAAAGCTCATTAGATAAGCTACATAAAAATATTAACAAAATTCAACTATTATGAATTACTTGAAAGTTATTAAATGAGAAAGTAGAAAAAAATAGTTTTTTTATATTTTTCTGAAAATTTTGAAATTCATCAAAGTACTAGTAAAAATTATCAAAAGAGTAATCAACATAGCCTAAATTAAAGCAAATCGAATGAACATAAAGATTAAATCACCAAAAATAGATTGTCTCTTTAGGATCAAAAGTTATTTAAAGGTAAATCAAGAAAAGATGAATTTTTTGAAAAATTAAAAAATCTTTAAACGACTATAACTTTTAAACTTTTTGTCCGATTGAGCTCATCTTCGAACTGAACCGAGCTTTTTAGCTAAAGAATATGTAAAAAAAATTTCATTAAGATCGGTACAGAATTGTGGACGCTATCGTGGGAGAACCGCGCGTTATATCGTATATATATATATATAAATACATATATAAACTTTTTCACTAATAGTATTTTTGGAACCTACTTGACTCAAATAGATAGAAAATTTTAAAATTTTTGAAAAGTTGCGTCATGAGGACAAATACAACAGTTAGATTTTTATAAAATCTACTAATAATAATAATTGTTATTGATCAACATAATGCTCAATAAAACTTTTAAATTGTAACAGAAGCTTTAATTGTAATTAATCATTACAATTATCTCCAATAAATAATATTTAACTTAATATTTATAAAATTATTATCCGCGAAAGATCGATAGTAAATTTTCATAATTAATTTAGATATTTTGTTCCTTCTGTTAGTTTATAATTTATGTAATTTTAACGGAGGCTTATAACAGTCTGCTACAAAACTCAAAAAAGTGGTCGTTGCCCTTTGGACCAGTACCCGATTAAGGGGAGAGACATGCAGGCTTATGACCTAGACTGTAATAATAATAATCAAAACGTCATTTGAAAAATTACAATCTATTAATTAATTAATCAATTTTCAGGATTGGTGGAATTCCGTATCATTTGACAGTTATTACCGTACTTGGAATGTCGTAGTACACGATTGGCTCTACACATACATCTACAAAGATTTTTACGAAATAGTCGTACCGGGTAATAAATTTATCGCAACATTTTTTGTATTCTTCACATCAGCGATCGTCCATGAGTATCTATTGGGATGCGCGTTTCGTTTCTTTTACCCAATGCTGTTTATATTTTTCGGTATTTTTGGATTTCTCCTTGTATTTATAACTAAAAAAGAGTCTAATTCGCTGGGTAATATATTTATTTGGTTTTCGTTAATCATTGGCTCTGGTATGCTAGTCAGTTTTTACACAATGGAGTATTTTGCAAGAATTAATTGTCCGACTTTGGAAGATAAATTATTAGATGTCATTTTGCCCAGAAGTTGGTATTGCTACGAAGGAATTTCGGGTAGTAATTTGGAAAGTCAATTGCTTCTTTTTATACTCAGTTTTTCGATAATAACAATTTCGTCATTGTTGTATAAAATGTTCGTGTAGTATTTAATTGTTTTTTAATTTAAATATATAATATATATGTAAATGTTAAGGTGTAGATAATAATTTAGCTCAGCTCTAGTTAAATATAACGATGGCGCGAAAGTATTCAAAATTTGAAAAAGAAAAATTTAATTGACTTCTCCCGGGAAAAATTGAAAATTTAAAAAAAAACATTAATTTTGAAAATTAAATTTGAATTTTAATATTTCGCGCCATTATTTTTAAACAGAGCCAGAGCACTTTCAAATGTGTGGAAAAAATTGGAAAATTTTTTGTAATTAATTTAAGAAAAAAATTTATATAAGTGTTATATATTAAGTATATATATTTGCTATAGTGATGTTTTGATAAATATGATATATATTTAAATATCAAGGTGTGCATTTGAAATAATTTAGCTCTTGCTCTAGTTTAATATAATGGCGCGAAAATATTAAAATTTGAAAAAGAAATTTGAATTTTCAAATTTTAATATTTTCGCGCCATTATTTTTAAACAGAGCCAGAGCACTTTCAAACGCGCGGAAAAATTTGAAAATTTTTTGTAAGTAATTAATAAAAAAATTTATATATTTGTTATATATATATGAAGTAAAAAATAAAGACATAGTTATTTTTAAAACAAGTTTATATATATTTATTATAGCGATTTTTTGATAAATATAATATTTATATATATATAAATCATACGTCATAATCTTAATAATATAACAGATTATGCATATATACAATGTATACATAAACCATTTTTTATGCTAATTTTCTATACAATATAATTTATTATTATAATAATTAAAATTATAATTAATATTAATGTTAATTAATAATTAATATTATATTAAATTTATTTCAATAATATATTTTAATTTACATTTATAACATTTAGCATTCATTCTTTTTTATTTTTAATTTAATTATCATTATTGTTTTTTTTTTAATATCTATCAATTAATTTGTTAATTAGTTTTTAATTATCTAGGCAGTATTTATAATTTTTTAAATTTAAATTTTATTTTTTTTGTACAAGCTCTATTGGCAAGAACCCACGAAACTTTTTTTTTATTTTATAATATAAACAACTAATTTTCAAAAATTAATTAAAATATAATTATTAAGTTTTAATGAAAATCATTAAAAAATATTTTTCATAGAAATTTCATAAATTTAAATAGTCGCTATTTCTTAATATAAATTCCATGTTCCCATGAAATTTTTATTCAGTTGAAAAAAAAAATATAAAAAAATAATTGACTACACCCGAATTACAGTACATATATTAAATATAAGGCAGTTTATTTATATCTAATTATTAAATGAGAAAAGAACGTTTTCAAAAATATTTAAAAAATTATTTTTTATATATGATAATTTAATTATATAAATATATGTGATGTTAAAAATATACGGATATAGTCAACAAAAAAAATTATGATTTTTTTTTGTTTTTGTTCTGAAGTCTCCCGCCAAACTCTCGGGTATTTTCGGGTTTTACTCCCACTCTGTTCTGTGTACTACCCCCTCCCCTTCCCTTTACGCATGCGCAGTTCAGAAATAATCAGTAGTGGGGGTAACTCGAGGTTCATTATCTCTCTGGAAGAAGTTCATACTTATACTCAATAGTGCAGCGACAAGAAATGAAACAAGACGATTTCAGATGGAGACGAGGTTATTTTTTATCAGACTAATTTTTAAATAGTATTTTTTTTATGTCACACTATTTATTGTAACCTGTATTTAAATTCAGAGGTTAAATTATTAGGATCTGTTTTACCCACTGAAAATTTAAATTTCTGCCCTGATAGAAGAAAGTCGGTTTTTTTCATGAGGATCAAATTTTCAAAATTAGCGCATGCGCGATTACTACAGAGACAAGAATTTAAACTTTCAGGTTCAGATCTAATAAAAAATCATACACATAAGTGTGTAATTTACTTTTTACCCCGGATGTAAAAAAATGAATGAAATAAATAAATAAATTCAATGTATAATACAATTAGATAATTTACATTGCAATAAATCCACGAACGTTAAATCTACACCAGTCATGGTTTAGCCTTAAAACAGACACTTTTTATAACGCATACAAACATCAATTTTTTTTTTGAATTTATGTAGTCGAACTCCATTAACTCGGACATTCAATCTATGGAGGAGCGAACGTTTCTGAGGTAACGAATGTCCCCTCTCTTAAAAAGTCAATTTTGACGCATGCGCTCTTACATCACATGATATATCGGGTGGAAGCGGAGCTTGTAGTAGGGGTTAAGATTCAGGGGAAGTTCCGAGTTAATGGAGTTTGACTGTACACAGAAAAAAAGGATTTCTTGGTGCAAAAAAATTCTTACTCTTTTCAAGAAAATTTTCACTTAAGAAATTCTTAGCATTCAAAAGAAATGTCTTAAGAAATTTTTTGCATTCAAAATTGAAGACGAAAATGGTTTGAACCGAAAAACAATTTTTTGAGCCAAGAAAATATTTCTTAGGCCAATAAATTTTTTACTTGTCCTAAGAAACGTGTATACTGCGAATTGAAAATTTTCTTGAGCTAAGAAAAATTTTCTTGAGTCAAGAAAAATTTTTTTGAGCCAAGAAATTTTATACTTGCCCTATGAAATTTTTATATTACGAATTGAAAATTTTCTTGAGCTAAGAAAAAATTTCTTGAGTCGAGAAAAATTTTGAGCCAAGAAATTTTATACTTGCCCTATGAAATTTTTATATTACGAATTGAAAATTTTCTTGAGCTAAGAAAAATTTTCTTGAGTCAAGAAAAATTTTTTTGAGCCAAGAAATTTTATACTTGCCCTATGAAATTTTTATATTACGAATTGAAAATTTTCTTGAGCTAAGAAAAAATTTCTTGAGTCGAGAAAAAATTTTCTTGAGCCAATAAAATTTTTTTTTACACCAAGAAAAATTTTTTCTGTGTACGTACGTCAAATATTAATGAATTAAAAAATAATTATCTATAGTAATAATAATAATTTTTATATAAATAATCTGCCTACTGCCTGCGTGTTACTGATTTTATAAATAAACCAATAACGCAGTCCATTTAGTAATCATTTACCCAACCCCATAAGAGCCTCATCCATGAGTTCATCATCAGTAATGCAAGGAGAGGCAACAGAGTGAGGAGACGGAGGAATAACTCTCGGAGAAGGTGCCGGGCTCTTAACAATATGAACACTAACTGAAGGACTGGGCGGGAAGGCAGGTGGTGGTGGTGGCGGAGGTGGAGGTGGGGGTGGCGGCGTATTCCTGCAAACCGAAACTGATTGTAAATTGATCGATCTATCAGCAATACCTGCAACGCTCGCTATCTTATTGATGTCTTTAGGTGTCGAGAAATCCAGCAGCATCTCCCCGACTTCTAGCTGACCTGCACCAGCTTTCACGTTCGTAACATCACCCGCTGTGCTTGAAGTCAAAGGTGGCGTTGATGTTCTCCCACTTGTCTTGCTGTCAATGACCTTGCGCTCGTCCAATTTGTTGTATTTATTCAGAGCAACATCCGCTGGTTTCGTGCACAAATTCAAACTTTCCGAGCTCGTGGCAGCAGTACTCGAATTTATCGACGAGAAGGTCGACTTGGAGTCCGTGGTATCGACACTTACAGAGTCTTCAGTAACAGAACCAGCGCCAGGAATTGACGGCAGCGTTTTGATAAATTGAGAGCTGGACCGACTAATTGATAAATCTTTGCAATCGCGCTCATTGTCTGATGACTGCATTGACAAATTTGTCGGCGTGTCTTCATGCGCGCTGCTGATCGCTGCTGATGAAGAAGGCGATGGTAAAATCAGCGACGGATCCATAGCGGCTGTCAAATTCAACATCGGCAGAGCTGTTGTTGATAAGTTGTCTGGCTTTGCTTGGACGATGTCACGTCTTATGGAATTGGAATCCAAAATATCTGATGACTTCTGATTACTGGATGCTGTCAAATTTTTCTGATCTTTTGATGAGTCCTTATTGCCTCCAGTTTGATCAGCGACAATTCCACCGGATGTCAATTTGTCTGATGACTTTTTATCCGAGTCACTGGAAGCATTGGCGCGCGCAGATAGTTTTGGAATTTGAAAATTGGTGTCAAGTTGTTTCATAAGACCTTCAACAAGTGGCGGGTAATTTGAAACACTTGTCATCGAAGTATGCGCGGCGAGAATTTTAAATGCGCGTTCACTTTCGCTCTCTTCTCTCAATGGCGACGGGCTGGCTTTTCTGACATCCGATTTGACGCTAAATAAATTACCACTGGATCCAGTTGTTCCTGTTCCGGAACCAGAGCTGCTTTTGTCACCAGACTTAGGAACGCGCGCTGGCTTATCACGTCTGCTTAGATCCGTAGCACCTGAACTTGACATCTTCGGCGAACCAGTTGATGCTTTCGTGTTGCCTTTGGTCAAAACACTCCCGGAACTGGACCCAGATCCAGATTTAATTGACGTTCTTTGACCCGAGGCGCTGAGTTTATTCCCGACATTCAAACCCTGCTGCCCGGAAGCTTTCGACGACGACTGCGACTGGGGTTTCTTGGACGCTGGACCTGAATTGACACCAGGTTTCAGTCCCGTGTGTGTTTTAGGAGACCCGTTGCCTGATGATGATGATGCTGATGGTGCTGATGAAGAAGAGACTGCCGTAGATCCAACCGATCCAACAACACCAGAGGACACTTTCATGTTTCCCGCCTTGGAATCTTTAGCGCGCGTTTTATTTATCGTTATCTTCATGCCGTCGGAGCTGTGCTTCACCATGTACTCAGTAGAATTTTTAGCATCAACTGGACTACTTTTCCCGGCGCTTTTACCTTCGCCTTTTGCTGATGACGTACCAGGTCGTTCTTTCTGTCCCGATTCACTAGACCCTGGAGTTTTGCTCCCACTTCCGCTGCTGCTACTGCCACTGCCATTGTTACCAGGATCATCAGTGACATGCTGCGCATTGTTCTTCAGCTTATCAATGACAGCACTGAGCGATCCCTTGCGATTCCTCGCTTGCTGAGCAGATTTACTGACATCAGTACCAGCCCCACTGCTGCCAGCTCCGCCCCCACCACCAGATGGCGGAGTGCTGCCACCAGATGCAGGTGGTGGTTCTCCAGCATTAGGTAGCAGTTCAACAGACTTTAATTTACTGGACTTTGTCTTAGGACTCTGACCAGAGTTCCCAGTAAAGAGTCCAGCTGCTGCTGTTGATGATGCTGAAGAACCTGATCCAGATGCTGACGATGATGAGTTCTTGCGTTCCTTATCTTTGTCACGCGTTTCTTTACTAGAAGACTTGGATTTAGAAGAACTGGAATCGCTGTTTTTGTTCCCGCAGGTCGGCGAATTGTTGGCTGCTGATTTCAAAGCAGACATGCTGGGTTTGCCCGAGCTGGTCGTGCTTCCATGCTTCGGTGACGACGTCCCATGTTTAGGACTTACGTTGACTGGTATACCAGTGGAAGAATGTTTCGGACTGTTGTAAACAGGAGAATGTTTAGGACTCGGCATTGATTTGCTGGTGGTGGCGCTGACAGCAGCTGTACCGGTTCCGGAAATAGACGAGGACTGTCTCAATGTCGGCGATGACTTGCCAACCAGTGCCAGAGGACTGGTATGCGTCGGTGACGGATTTAATTTACGCAGAGTCGTTGCTGGTGACGATGGACGGGATCCACTTCCGCTGCCATTGCCTCCGCTGCTCCCACCCGCGGACTGCGACTCCGTTGGCTTGATACTGACGGACACAGGCTTCGACAGCGGATCCTGCGACTTATGTGGTAATTTATCCGGAGGACCCATCGGACTGTCATCTCTTTTACGCTTCCGTTTTTTATCCATCCGCGTTTTGTCATCAGACTTGTTGCTCTTCCGATCGCGTCTCTCGTCAGTAGGAATCGGTTTTATCGTCGCCCCAGTGATCGGCGTGATTGTTATCGAACTCGGCAAGTTCGCCTGAGTTGACGATGATATAGGAATTATTTCAATACCAGGCCGACGGTCCAAACCCATTCCCGTCAGTACGGAATTGTAATTCGGCGTTTGCTGGATGCTGCTATTCCCAGTGCTGTTACCTGAATTACTGCTGCTGCTAGCAGCAGAACTAGTCCCACTGGCACTTGATATCGGGGTAATACTGACTGAGGGAGGTACCAAAGTACTTTTATTATTTTCATCAACAAAAATATTCGGACTCTTCTTGTCATCGCGACTTTTCCTTGACTTGCGTTCGCGTTTCATAACTTCGTTGTAGTCATCCGGCAAATCATGGACCACTTCCATGACATCCGTCTCGTTTTCGATGTCGTAATCCGTCGAGCTTCTGGTATCTCCCCCGCTGCCAGCAGCAGCAGCAGCTATATCAGTATCAAGACTCGAGAGATCTAGACCAGTGACGAGATTGACAGCCGACGTTGGTGTCGGTGTTCGCGTGCCGTTGGCATTGTCCCGTGACGTCGGTGTCCCGAGTGGAGTCGAGTCAGAACTGGAACTCTCAACCAGTATCTCACTATCATTATTGTTATCATTTTTATTTTTAGGACTGCGCCAGATGCCATCAGCCGTCTTGCGCTTCCGCGTTTTTTTACGTTCAACTGGCGAGGTTATTGACGCTGTCACAGACACCGATGGAGTTGACGTCAAAGGTGTTGATGTCGTGGTACCAGGTGACGTTATCGTCGTCTTGGTCTGTTGGTTCAAGAGCGCGCTCAGTTTCAATGGATTCAAAGTAACCGATGTATCGGATTGGCCGGAAAACGACGGGAACCCGATACTATTCTCCGTTCCGGCATCTAAAAAAGACTGCTGCTGTGAAGTTGATGATGATTGCGATGACGTTGATGAAGCCGACGACGACGACGACAACGACAGTGTCACATTCTGTCTACTCAATCCATTGCTGCCATTCCCATTGCAATTGGGCTCGGTTTTTATTATTTTGTCTCCATTGGCAAAGTCCGAAATAATCGAACCATCATGTCCGTTTTCCCGTGACAAGTTGACGTTATAATTACCGCCATTTGTCATCCCATTGCCTGGATTACTGTTCCCACTGCTGCCATTGCCTCCGTTGTTACTCGACGCGATACCTTTGGGTAAAGTATTCCGACCCTCCCATATTTTAATCAACGCGCGCATCGTCACTGGGATACTAAGGCACCTCTGTAGCACTTTGCTAACTATTTCGGAAGTTTGCTCGGTGTTGGTCATGCTGACACCGTACAATTTACATTTCAGCGCTGATATGTCCGTAAGATCCAACTCGGCCGTAGCCAGAGTCTCTTCGAACGGGTGCTCGAGACTTATAGACACGTGCTGCCATGACAGCGCACTTACTTCGATGATTGTCGTCTGTTCTAACTCATGGCGAGCCATGGCACGAACGCAGCTCGTTATCAAGGTGTTGAACAACGCCTGCTGACGTAGACTCGACAGGATTTGCGGCACGTGCGCTGGGTGAGTGAACGGAATGCTGCCGACCAGAACACCCTTCATGCTTTTCGTTTCCGTCATAAAGTAGCAGTGCTGCTGATCTGGTAGTGTCACGTAGAGGCCTCGGTTGTTGCGACAGTCCAGTTGTCCTTCGCTGGCATGCTGGACAATCAGACTCAGCAGTGGCTGCGGTGATGACACGTCAGTGCACTCCATCTCGGTTATTTTCTGGATCCGGTTTATCAGTTCCAGGCAGACTGGCATTTTTTTTGGTAGTTTTAAGACGAAACATGCGGTCAGTAATGAGGAATTTGAACTGGTCAGCGGTGCGTATGATGGAGAATTTTTTCCTGACGACGTGCGATTGACGGTTAGGATACTTGTCGTTGGTAGCTTGTGGGACGTTGAACTTTCGAGGCATACGGTGACGTAGTGGCCTAGTTTGCGAGCTATGACTGTCTCGGGGCTCAGTGGTTCGATGGTACGATTTTCTGGGTCTATTAGATCGTATGGGGACACGAAGTAAGTCAATTTCATAGGATGTCCGCCTTTGCGGCGCTCGAGTATACCAACCGGACTTTTGTGGACGATGTTGAATGACTCTTTTATGAAGGTTTGCAACTGGGCTAGGCCTCCGAGGTCTGCTTCTAGAGACTGCAGGGCACTGAAGGCTTTGCACTTGACTTTTTTGTCGGCGTTTAATTGGTAGATTGAAGCCAGTCCTTCTAGCTGGGTGGTGAAGTCGACGAAGTCGCCGCGGGAGAGACAGGACACTAGTTCTTCGCAGCTTTGCTGCTCGGTTTTACCTTCGTGGTGGATTTTGACGTCTTTGACGATGCCTGAAGGCTCGATGAGGACTTCTAGGTAGAACATGTCCGATGAGATGAAGAGTTCTGTTCCCGAGGGCCCGGACATCATGAATTTCAAACTAGATATTGGAAAAAAGTGATAATGAAGGAAATTAATAAATTTTGTTATGGTTTATGATACTGGAGTTAGCGGACGTTTGATAATTTTTTGGATTTTTTTGAAAAAGATAAATTGTAAAAAATATTTTATATATATCTGCATTTTTTTTTAAATTTATTCTACTTCCCCTCAATTTTTTCTATGAAATAAAATTCATTTATAAGTGAATTTATTTACAAAACCTAAAAAATTTCAAAAGTTGACTGCTCAGATCTCAAATTTCATGATTTATTGATGCGACATATTGACGTCTATTTAAATTTAGTTTATTTAAGTACCAATATTACTTATTTTAAACTTTATAATCTCTGTAATTTAATTCAAAGAAATGAATTTAAGGAAAAAGAGCCTGAACCCGATCAGTGCCACCAGTCGCTCACTTTAACTGACTAATGCGTTTTTATAATTTTTATAAAAAAAAATTCAAAGTAAAAAAATTCACATTGATAAATAATTATTTGTGATTATAAATATATTATAATATGACGTATCAAAGTATTTTATAATTTATTATAAATAAAAATTAACTGACTGTTTTAAAAATCGCTTAGAGCCGGACATTTTTTACTTTAACGTTCGTTCGTTAGATTTAATTTAGGCTGCGTTAAATTATTTAATAATTGTTATAATTATATGTTATCAAATATATATTTTAAATTTGTGAAAATAAAATAAAGTGATATATT
Source organism: Microplitis manilae (assembly GCA_030273425.1). Classification (NCBI taxonomy): domain Eukaryota; kingdom Metazoa; phylum Arthropoda; class Insecta; order Hymenoptera; family Braconidae; genus Microplitis; species Microplitis manilae. The sequence goes on from CP092727.1 coordinate 24,585,177, forward strand.
TTATAAATAATTCTCCAAATGAATAAACTTATGACAGTTCAATTGATATTGTCTTTGGGCTTGTATAGGGCCATGTGTTGCTCGAGTAATGGGACGATAACTTTTAGTGAGCGACTATGGGTCACTCAACGCGCTTATTTTTAAAATTAATAATAATTAATTATCATTATTCTCAAAATTCAAATTTTATCATAATATTTAAAACTACTAAAAATAACTACAAAAAAATGATTTTTCATTTAATTTCCCAACTTATATCGTCTTTAATCTCACTCCCTAAAGTAACCATGAGTGTGAATGTAGCAGACATCAGACAAATTTAAAACTATAAATAAATAGAGTAATTAATTAAAAAAATTAAATTTGAAAAAAATGCACATTTAGAAAATTAAAAAATTAATAAGTGCATTTTTTCAAAATTTTCTTTTTTAAATTATTTACTCTATTTATTTATAGTTTTAAATTTGTCTGATGTCTGCTACATTCACACTCATAAAGTAACCTTGTCATATTTTACCTTAATCATCTCATTTAAAAAAAAAAAATCTATGTTACTAATTGTCTGCTAACCCACTATATATTTCATCAAAAAAAAAACTTACCCAAGTTGTCTTGAAAGACTTTCGAGTCTTTCTACCATCGACTGAAGTGATGTAACTTTGATAGAATGTTGTAAAGTGTCCAAACATTTCTGCAATTGACTTTTCTCAACACTATCAATTACAAATCTCTTATCCTGCAATTAAATTACAAGTTTTAATTTTAATTTATTATCATTAAATCAAATCATAGATTTGAATAAAAAAAACAAAAGGAGTAAATTTTACCAGCATCGCCATACGCAGATTCTTAGCCGTTTCAACCAGACTTTTAAATGCTGATGATTTAGATCTCAGTTTCTCCATAAGTAATTCCATTTGCCATTCTTTGTTTTTATCCATGCCAGTGCCTCCTCCAGTGGACAATTGTCCACCTGATTTTTGAATTAATTAATTACAATATTAACGTAATATATCAACTGATAGCTTATATAAAACAAGAGCCAGTACTTAACCTTCATTACAGTAATTATCGACAATTTTTTTTTATCTAGAAATTTAATTAGAGGAAAAAAAAAAACGTTTACTTACTGGGAGGCTTCTGGCCATTGGCCGTATCCATGGGTCCACGATACACGATTTCCTTTTATTTATAATAAATGTACTTTAAAAATATATAAATTATTAATAAATATATGGCCTGACACCCATAACCACTATGAACTTCTGTGTGTCTTTTGCGGGGGGAGAAACTGACGTGCTTTTTTGGATTTACAAAAGCGCAACTCAAGTGGACTCTGAGAGGCAGCACTAGAACTAAATTGGCGCCATTTTTTCCGAGTATAAAAGCGGGAAAATTCAAATGTTAAAAAACGAACAATGGTGTATTTGTTTAAGTAATTAATTTGTTAATTATTATTATTTGCGCGGCAAATTTAAATATTTGAAAAATAAATTATTAGAAATTGGAGAAAAATTTAAAATAGTCAAAATAAAATGGCGGCATATGATAGAAATATTTAAAATATTAAAAAAAAACACTTGAGTGTTTGAACAAACCTTGGTGGAGAAATAATGCGCAGAAGGGTGTCCTAATACACTTGGAGATTTGAATTAAATTGCTCCAAGTGTATTGCAGCTAAAAAACGTCACTTGACTGCTATTTCCCACCAGACGATGCCAGATGATTTTGCTCAGGAACTTGGAAGTCATCAGCATCAGCAACTCGCAAGACTTTACACTCGAACTGAACACTTGACACTTTACACTAGCACTGAACACTTAACTACACCACAGATACTTTCCACAATTTAAATTAATAAAAGATAAATTTAACAATCACTGCACAATTTTACGCGACTTAACTGCAATGGCGTCATAATTCAAATGTAAAGAAGGATCTGGACCACTACTGCCAGTTTCGATGATACTGCCGCTATCGAACCGTCAGTTAATACACAACAATCGATTTTGCAATTCATCGACCGCCCCCTCTTTAGCAAAAATTTGAACGTTGAGTACAGTGGCGCGCCCTAGCGCCAACGGCGCGAAATTTCAAAATTGAAATTTAATAATTTTTAAAATACGGCAGTAGCTCATAGTTAGCTTATGCGCGTACGGCGCTGCTACGCATTGCTGTGTTCAACGTTCAAATTTTTACGAAAGTGGGGGAGGGAGTAAATCGCAAAATCGATTGCCGTGTGCCAACTGACGATTCGATAACGGCAGTTAGAATTTCATGCATAGCAATGAAAAATTCCCATAGAAAAATTAAATTTTTTTCCATAAACTTGACGAGCTTACCCATCATACTCCAGTCATTTCTCCTTCTTTCTTACTGATTAAACTAAAGAAAATACTGTTCTTACTGAAGTTATTTTTTTTTATCAGTCTGTATGTTTGTATAACATCCCTATAAGATTTTTATAGTCGAACGTCATTGAATATTTTGAAAAAGTGGAGGGCACTATTGGAGAATGGCCTTAATCATTATCATTTTTTTAGAAAATTTTTTATAGTTTACACTAAATCACAATGCCGAACTCACCAAAAGAGAAGCGGCCGTCAATAGGGACACCCGAACAGATAGCGGAGCAAATTAACGTCGCGATGGCTAATGCAGTGAGATATATAGAAGCTGCGTGCCCGAGTAGGGTCAATCACCAATGTTACTCAACATTGAGGCCTTTCTTAGACGGAGATCACCATTAACCTCCGGGTCAGCGCCGGACGAACCACGTGTTTCACAAACACTCATCTCCACGAAATGGACATGCTTCTTAAAAGAATAGACGAAGGTGGACATAATGTGGACGTGGAAACCGTAGAAACCACTACTGGAAATAAAGAACAAAAATCAGAAGAAAAGAAGGAGTGAAAAGTTCAAAATAAAACAATTCGTAATGTTTCTTTCATTAGATTTTTTTTTTTTTTGCTAAGACTTCACTGAGAGAAAAAATAGGTTTTCGGAATTAGGAAAATGTTATCTGGTCATATAGCATCTTCTATATGACCACCAAACTAAGCACTTGTGCCTCTGGCATCAAAGAGAGTAGTAACTGCGAAAGAAACGCTTCTGAGTATGGAATATAAAAACTCTAAAATATCTGTCTAACCAGGAACAGCACAAAAAGTTAAGTGTCATCTAGTGGCGAGCACTGAACTACTTCCGCTGCTGCCTAGCACCGATGACTTTCTTCTCTTCCACATATATATTCTCCCAACAAATATTCCTCTTAAGTCTTTTACATTAAAAATCAAAGAAAATAAAAAAAAAAAAAAAATGACAAAATGTCGATACCACCAATCGTCAGCATTTTTTCCGAAACGAATGTCTATCGTATCGTCTAAAGACCATTTTTTTTGTCAACTATAAAAAAAATATCTGAAAAAATATGAGTGTGAATGTAGCAGACATCGGACGAATTCAAAATTGTAAATAGAGTAAATAATTTAAAAAATAAAATTTAAAAAAAAATGCACTTATTAATTTCAAAATTTCTTAAATGTGCTTTTTGTTAAATTCAAATTTTTTAATTATTTACTCTATTAATTAATAATTTTAAATTTGTCTGATGTCTGCTACATTCACACTCATGAAAAAATTGCACCTGTAGTTTTTTAAATTTTCTACATGTGCATATTTTTATTATATTTTTTTACAATTGATTTGTTGAAAAACAAAAATTCAAAAATTTTCAAATGTCTGCTAACTTCAGGATTATAAGCTAACCGACGTTCAATAACTTAAATTTTTTTTTAAAACAGTAAATCAAAAAAAAAAAATATTTGAAAAAATTGCACCTTTAGTTTATTAAATTTTCTACACGTGCATTTTTTTTATTTTTATTTTCTTGTAATTCATTTGATGAAAAAAAAAATCCAATTTTTAATTGTCTGTTAACTTTATGATACTGAAGCTAGCTGACGTCTAATAATTTTTGGATTTATTTTTACCCGATAAATTATAAAAAAAAAATATTTGAAATAATTGCACCTATAGTTTTTTTAATTTTCTACATGTGCATTTTTTTATTTTTATTTTTTTTTCATAATTCACTGCAAAAAAGAATCATGTTAACTTTAGGATCATAAATTTTCCTACTGAAAAATTTCCGTCCTTGCAGTTATGTCACTGCCACACTCCGTAATTTTACCAAAAATAAATAAATTTCTACATAACCTACAGTCTATCCAAAAACTTCTGTCTTAACTACCCATCTTATTTTATCGACATGACTTTAGACAACTACAATTATTCGATCTGTCGCTTCATGTAAACATTCATTGTCAAAATAATTTTTATCAACATTTGTTATGTATACAATTTATAAAATATATAGTAAAATATTAATTATAAAGATGGAATATAAGTGAAGTAAACTCAGTATTTAAATTTTTAATTTCTCTAGATAATTTTAAAATATTTATTGACAATGACTCCCAAGCGCAAGGTAAAAAATTATTCAAAAATAAGGTTATAAATTTTAAAAAATTACTTTAGTTAATTTATCAATTAATAATATCAATAATTATTATCTGTAATAAAAATTTGAATTATTTATCAGACTACAAGTTCAGAATCAACGTCATCGAGTAGCTCTGGTTCATCATCCAGCAGCTCATCAAGTTCTGGAAGTGAATCGAGTTCATCGGATTCAGAGAACTCAAGTAGTTCAGCCCGCAGTCAAAAAGTATCTGATTCTGATAACAAGAATAACAAAAAGAAACCAGTGACGACATCAACGTCTGGTAATAATAATAATAATAATAATAATAGTAACAGTAATCGTCATGTTAAGTCAAAGACAACGGAGACATCATCAACGACAGCAGCAGATAAAAGTAAAGATAAGACACCTCAGAAATCAACAGCCCGCGCTATTTATTCATCAGAGTCAGAAGAATCTCCGGCGAAAACAAAAGCGCCGGCTAAAAGAAAACCGCCGACGAAACCCAAAGCAACGGCGACTGTTGCGCCTGTGATAAAAGCACAGAAGCAAGTTAACAAAACCCAGACAGTACAAAGTAAAAATTCAATTTTAGCATCAAAATTAATAAGTAGTAAACAGAAAGCTGCAAGTGGTAACGGCAATAGTAATAATTCTGGTGGCAGTACAAGTAAAGTTAATGATAAGGGGAATAAGTCCACTGGGGAAAGTGGCCAGAAGAAATTAAAGAAGAAGAGTATTTTTAGTCCGGAGAATAGCAGCGAGAGCGACAGTCCACCAGCTAAGTCTGGTATCAAATCTGCTAATAATGTCGCGAGATCGAAGCCACCACCGAAACCTAAAGCTGCTGAGAATAAATCACGGCCACCAGCTAATAGACCTAGTGAGTAATTTATTTATAAGTTTTAATTAATTTTATACAGTCATAAGTCTGTGGTGTCTCTCCCCTTAATCGGGTACTGGTCCAAAGGGCGACTTGACCACTTTTTTGAGTTTCGTAGCAGACCCGTTATAAGCCTCCGTTAAAATTACATAAATTATAAACTAACAGAAGGAACAAAATATCTAAATTAATTATGAAAATTAACTATCGATCTTTCGCGGATAATTATTTTATAAATATCAAGTTAAATATTATTTATTGGCGATAATTGTAATGATTAATTACAATTAAAGCTTCTGTTACAATTTAAAAGTTTTATTGAGCATTATGTTGATCAATAACAATTATTATTATTATTACTGTAATTAATACCGTTGTCATTATTATTTTTTACATTACAATTATTATTTGTGTAAAAAGATAAGTATTTATTTTAGCGCTATAAGCACTAGAAAAATCGGGACACTGGCGCATGTGACAAAACGTAAATTTGACGTTTAAAATGATATAAAATAAACGCAGGCTTATAACGAGTAGTCGAGATCAAAACTAAACGCACGGAAGACTGAAATTTCAAAAAAAATTCCCTGTCCCCTAGACCAGGCTTATGACGAGTCTACTGTATTTCAAGTTCTACAAGTTCAAATCACATTTCCAAGTGATAAATGTAAAATTAAAATCAAATCAGTTGCAAAAAAAATAAAAATAAAAAAATGCACATGTAGAAAATTAAAAAAACTATAGGTGCAATTTTTTTTCTTGAAATTTACCGCTTTTAAAAAAATTCAAAAATTATCAGTCAGCTAATTTCAGTATCATAGTTAGCCGCCATCTAATAATTTTTAAAATTTTTTTAAAACGACAAATTATTAAAAAAAAAAATATTAAAATAAATTGCACTTATAGTTTTTTAAATTTTCCACATGTGCATTTTTTTATTTTTATTTTTTTTCATAAATTAACTTGTTAAAAAAAATCCGAAAATAGCAAATTATTTGTTAACCAGGATCATTAATGATACTGAAGTTAGCTGATGTCTAATAATTTTTGGATTTTTTTTTTACCCATAAATTATAAAAAAAAAGCTATTTAAAAAAATTACACTTGTAGTTTTTGAAATTTTCTAAACGTCCATTTTTTTACTTTTTTTTTTTTTTTTTTGTAATTTATTTGTTAAAAAAAAAATCCAAAAATTACTAATTGTCTGCTAACTTCAGGATCATGGATCATTATCTTATTTCATTCAAATAATTTATTTTTACCTTCCATAAGTCAATTAATTTTTCACGACTCTAATTTTGAAGCTGACAATTAATCTAAAAATCTGAATTTTAATTAAAAAATTTTTTTTTTCGCGTAATTAATTTTTAAATACTCAAAATTTAATATCAAGTCTTTAATAAACTCGCAATTATCAAAAACTAATTAAGATTTTTTTCAATAAAGTCAATACCACATTTAAAAAAATTTTTGAATTCAAATCCAACTCAATATCATGATAAATCAAACAGAAAATATATTTTTACCCACATTAAAAATAAAAAATCTATAAAAGTTGATGCTATTTTCAGATCTGGTAACAAGACATCAAAAATCAGAAAGCTCTGCCAGTTCAAAAAGTTGCTCAGGTGGTTCCGGTAACTCCGAATCATCTGGTTCATCAGCAAGTACTTCAGATTCCGACTCATCTGATAGCGCTCCCAGTCCCTTACCACCGAAAAAAAAAGATACTCATTCATCCTCCACTTCAACAACAGCCAACACAGCAAGTATCGCATCTAAGCGACCATCAGCAGTCGTTGCTGCCGTGAAACCTCAAAAGACATCAAAGCGACCTAGTAAGATATCGATCACTAAAAAAATACTATTTTCCATTCGTCTTCTTATTTATTTTAATTAACAGTAATAAAAAGCGACGAAGACGTTTCTGACAGCGACAAGGATGATGACGAACCAATTGGCCGCATCAGCTCGTCAACGACTTCACCGAAAGGAAAGAAAAAAGTGCAGCAGCGCAAAGGCAGTAAATTACTCCAGTCGCAAATTAAAATTCCCAGTGATTCTGACTCAGATGCAGGTAAATTTTTAAAATTCATCATCAAAATTCAAATTATTTGCTGGTATTTTTTTAGCGGTTGATATTAAGAGAAGCGCAAGTAAATCTCCAGTAAAACGCGCGCCAGGAAGACAATCTTCAACGGTATCAAGAACGAATCAAGGGTCTGGCAGCGGAGGTACAAGTGGACGTGGAGGTTCAAATTCAGTGTCACGATCTCGCAGCGTCAAGGAACGCGAGTGTCCTTTAGCAGCATCGTGTGACTCCAAAGGACATCTCTCTGGGAAATTCGATACTCATTTTACATTAGAGTCTTGTCCTTTGTATCATAATACTACGCCGCAAGCTTGTGTGTATGTTGGGTTCAATTAACTTTGATATTTATATTTTTTTTTATTGTTAAGACTTGAATATTGGATAATTTTATAGGGAGTTTTACAAAGAACGTAAGAAACGGGAGGAAGATCGTAAGAAAGCGCTGATAAATGTCGGGAAAAAGTCACCTAAGGGTGTTCCCCATCAGACTAATGAGCAAAGGAATTATCAGTTGAAGATAAAGGAGTTGAGAAGCAAGTGGAAACGTCCGAATGATGATGGGAATGATAGTGACAGTGGGGGTGAAAGATCGGCTATTGAAAAAGATCGGCAGCCGCGGTTGACTGGACTTACTTCTGATTATGATTTGAAACTTTTCATGGAGGCCCAAGCTATTGCTAGTGAGAAAATTGTACGTAATTTTTTTAGTTTTTGAAATTGAAAATTTTCTGGGTCAATGAGACCTAGTTCCCTGACCGGGTACTTAATGCAATGGCGCGAAAATTTGAAAATTTAAAAAACAAAATATTTATTTGTTTTATTATTTTCAAATTTTTGTAGAGAAATTAATTTGATTTTTAAATTCAAATATTTTCGCGCCATTGGTATTATTTATGGCTCTAGTTAAAATTACAAAATTTTCATATTTATTTATATTTTTACTTTCAAATTTTTGTAGAGAAATTTGATTTTTAAATTCAAATATTTTCGCGCCATTGATATTTAGAGCTGTATTTTTTAAAGTGTTTATATCAAATTTTGTGTGAATGTAGAGTAATATTTTGGTGTGAAATTTAATTTAGGAAAAGGAATTAAAAGATTTAGATTATGATGTTGAGGGAAAGAATAATGGCGGCACTAAATGTGTAGAAATGGGCAAATGGGAAATGGAAGTTTGGTATCAAAGCCCGTATCCTGAGGAATTTACTCGTGCACCGAAGCTTTATTTGTGTGAATATTGTCTGCGTTATGCTAAAAGTAAACAAGTGCTGAGGAGGCATAGAGAAAAATGTGTGTGGAGACATCCACCAGGTCATGAAGTGTACAGGTAATTTTATCTTTATTTAATTTACATTTTCAAATTGTCAAAAATTTTTGAAAATAAATTACAAACTTTAAATAAATTAATTAACATTTTAAATAATTACAATTTTAATAAATTATAATTATGATACTGAAATTAGCCAACTAATTTTTGAATTTTTCTAAAAATGATAATTTAAAGAAAAAACAAATTTTCAAAAAATTGCACTTATAGATTTTTAAATTTTCTACACGCGCATTTTTTTTTTTTAATTAAATTCTCAAAATAAAAATTTTTAATTGTTTTTTTTCAGAATCATAATTTTATAACACTGAAATCAGCTGACTAATTTTTGAATTTTTCTAAAAACGAAAATTTCAAAAAAAATAAATTTTCAAAAAATTACACTTATAGATTTTCAAATTTTCTACATGTGCATTTTTTTTTTTTTAATTAAATTCTCAAAATAAAAATTTTTAATTGTTTTTTTTCAGAATCATAATTTTATAATACTGAAATCAGCCGACTAATTTTTGAATTGTTCTACAAACGAAAATTACAAAAAAAAAATTTTTTCAAAAAATTGCACTTATAGATTTTTAAATTTCCTACAAGTGCATTTTTTCCTTTAACTAAATTATTCAAAAAATAATTCAAAAATCCCAATCATCTGCTAACTAAATATAAACTAATAATTATTTTCAGAAAAGACAAAATAGGAGTATGGGAAGTTGACGGCAAGCGTTACAAACAGTACTGTCAAAACCTCTGTCTCCTCGCAAAATTTTTTCTCGACCACAAAACACTTTATTACGACGTCGAGCCATTTTTATTCTACGTAATGACAATCAATGATTCCGAGGGCTGTCATACCGTTGGATATTTCAGCAAAGTAAGTAAAGTTATAAATAATATTACATGTTCATAAATTTTAATGCCTTAAATAAGCCATCAATAACCAGCACATGCTGCTGTACCGTAACATATATACACATATATATGCGGTAACGTTACACTATCGATTTAGTATTTTGTAAGCTCAGTTATCGGTGGTTATTCGTTACATTGTATATAAGTTTACCCTCATTTTCATTGTTGTCGTCATTGTCGTCATAGTGGTAAATATAAAAAATATATCTGTATATATACATACATATATATATATATATATATATATATATACTTGATGTCGTATTGGCGAATCGAGATTTCCAGGGAGTGGCTATGCGGTTTTCTAGTGTCTCTGCAAGTGGATGCTGCCGGTGCTGATATTTCCCGGGTGCATGCGCCTTTTGATCACTAGATCAAAATCATACATGACAATTTATCCATTATCAACATCTCTATTATTCATTTCTATTCAATACTTCAATCATTTTTTCCTCTTCAATTTATTATCAGAAAAAAAGAATTCTATCAACGATAACCTTTTCAAGGTGACGTTTAATTTAACCAAATGTACACTTGGGTGACAAAAAATGATCTTTGGTGAATTTAATACCGAGTCTTTGGTGGACCCAGAAGCCCGTGAGACTAGTCCTGAACAAACAAACTGAAGAAAAGTGAATAAATTATCGGGGAGAGACAAGCAGTCAATCATTAGCTTTGACGTCTCTCCCTTGATCCCTGTACTGCAGTGGCTATTTCCTGCAGTACCAGTACCAGTACCAGTACCAGTGATAAAATACCAGTTACAATAGCACCAGCAGCAGCAGCATCAAAATCTTTATCGACGTTCAACGACCCCGACCCTGGCTAGACAGTCGAGCCAAGCGTTGAGGGTGGCCGGGTTCAGGATATACGCATCCAGTACTGTATAGTAATAGTACTGAGCTACAGTAGTATACTACAGAGGCTACAGAGTTTAGTGTAGTGGGTACAATTGGTAGTAGTAGAGTTGAAGAGTAAACGAGAGACAAGGACAACGATGACTGGATTGCGTTGGCCCGTATGGTCTCACGCGACGGCGCGGCCTCTACTCTGAGGGTTGAGGATAAAGGATGTATATATATATGTATATATGTATGTATATATATGGCATGGGGTTTGAAGGATAGAATAGGGTGGTGCTGATGGTTATGCTGGTAGTGGTAGTGGTACTAGTGTAGAAGTGCTCGGGTGTCCCTAGCAGCCAAAGGACGAAGAGAGGGCGTCGCCGCGCGTCAGGTCGTCAACCTCTCTGCAGCACTGCGACGTCGGGGTCGTTATTATTTCCTCCTCACCTTGTCTCTCTCTTTTTTTTATATATGTATGTACAGAGTAAATGTGTATGTATATATGTATATATGTATGTATGTATGTATGTATGTATGTATTTGTATAGAGCTTAGTTACTATAGGTATTAAGGGTAGCTTAAATCGCATAGTGAACGCCGCCTTTTTCCCTGGATAACTTCAATTCCGACCAACCAGCCTCCTCTTTACCACCCCTATATATTTTTCTCACCTTTTTCTTTCATCAAACGTAATAGAAATTTTAAATTATTTACTTTTTTTTTGACACAAAGGTTTAGTTTTTTTGGGTATCGCGGAAATATAGTGGAAAATTTTTATTTTTTTGGAGGAAATTTGATTAAGAGTTTTTTTTCTAATTAGGGTATGGTCCAATGTATATAGATATATATAATAATTTATTTAATTGTCCGTCTTGGGTTTTTAAATTTTTTTTTGTCGTGGTTTTGAATTTAGTAGACAATTAAAAATTTTCAGATTTTTTTTTTACGAATAAATTACAAAAATAAAAAAAAAATAAAAAAATGGGCATGTAGGAAATTTAAAAAACTACATGTGCAATTTTTTTAAATATTTTTTTTTTTATAATTTATCGTCTGAAAACAAATTCAAAAAAAAAATTATACGGCGGCTAACTCCGGTATCTTCCTCCCACTATTTTTTTAAATTTCTTGTCTATTTTTTCTCATTAAAATTTTTAAAAATTAGTCTGTTTTTAAAAAAAATGAAAATTTTCTGTTCCTCTAGTGGCCTCATTACTCCAAAAATTAATTAAACTAATTTAAAAATAATTATCCTGAGTTAAGACAATTAAAAATTTTCGAATTTTTTTTTCAACGAACCAATTACAAAAAAAAGAAAACTAAAAAAATGCACATGTAGGAAATTTAAAGAACTACAAGTGCAATTTTTCCTAATATTTTTTTTTTTGTAATTTATTGTCTAAATTAAAAATCAAAAAATTCTAAACATCGGTTAACTTATGATCCTGAAGTTAACAGTCAATTAAAAATTTTCGAATTTTTTTTCAACGAACCAATTACAAAAAAAAGAAAACTAAAAAAATGCACATGTAGGAAATTTAAAAAACTACATGTGCAATTTTTCAAAATATTTTTTTTTTTGTAATTTATTGTCTAAAATAAAAATCAAAAAATTCTAAACATCGGATAACTTCACTATCATTTAAAAATTCATATTTTTATCTCGTAAACAACTAAATAATTTTGATAATTATTTCCCAGTAAATATATACACTAATTAAAGTTTTGTGTACGATGATAAAATTTTCACCAACTTCGTTATTGATATTAATTGCAACGTTTTAGATTGCGTAATTAATGCGACAGTAATTCATGACCTTGAATGCTTCATATTCAAAAAAAATTAGCATAAAAAAATAATTAGCAGTCAAGGCGTTAATTTTTAACGTCAAAAAATTACCCACAGAATTTATCACCGTACTTATTGAATAAAAAAAAAAGTTTGTTCTGTCTGGAATAAATTTACCCAAAAGTTATTAATCCAACTTGCAATGCGGTCCTTTGTGTCATAAAAAGACCGAATACAAACGATGGGTAAATACAGCATTACGTTATATCCCGTTGGAGACTCCTTATACTCAAGGACAAGAAGGACACGTTTTCTTTCTATTCCTCTCGTAGCAGACATCTATACTCCAGGTTCGGATCGTCTATGTCTGAATCCTTATAACTATGGGTAAAAAGAGTAACGAAAAATAAAGAATAAAAAAAAAGGACTGAGACACATCAGGGTCGGGCAATTTCCTTTAAAAATACCCGCAGAATAGGATGAGTAGAGAGAGAAGACAGTGAGACGGTGAAAGGAATCGAGGCTACCACGAGAAAGCACAAGAGCTACCAGGGTTTTACCCAGCATCCATCCTTTTATTATATATATCTATATAAATATAGTTGTACCAGTTGGGTGTATGGTTGGATTGGTGGATGGGAGCTGGGTTGGTTAGTATGACTTGGTACAGAGTCCCAGGATAACTGGATAGAGAAGAGAAAAGAGAGTAAAAAAAGAGAGAAAGAAATAGTCGTCTAGGTCGTCGATACGATACGGCTGTGCACTCTTGGCGAGAGGTTGGGGTAGGCTCGCCATGCCAGCCAGTTCTCAACCCCCTAACTACCGGCTGCGTACAACCAACCCGACCGACGACTGGGTGCGATCGATGCCAGACAGACCTGTTCACACTGCCAAATCCTGCAGAATACAACGCCCTATTCTATTCCATTACTCTTGTATATATATTTATGTATAAATATATGTGTAAGTTAAGTTTAAGCAACTTTATTTGTTGTCTCATGAAATATATACGATGACAAGGAGGACGACAAATGACATTGTACGAATGACAAGAAATTAAATAACCTAGGATGTCAAATTAGTCCCGTGAGGGTGCTCTTCAGGGTTTCAGATTCAAAAATCTACGTGTCAAGGTCACATTTAATGGATGAGCTTTTTTATATGGGGTGCGTGTGTGTTTCAAGTGGAAAAGGAGTAAAATATGAAAAAAAAGAAAAATAAGTTAGCAGATAATTAAAAGTTTTTGAATTTTTTTTTTTAGCAATTTTATTTGAAAAAGAAAAAAGTAAAAAAATGCACGTGTAGGAAATTTAAAAAAATATATGTGCAATTTTTTCAAATATTTTTTTTTTGAAAATTTATCGTTTAAAATACAAATCAAAAGTTATTAGACTAATTTCAGTATCATTGAATTTAAATGTCAATTGATTTTTGAATTTTTTTTTCGATAATTTTATTTGAAAAAGAAAAAAGTAAAAAAATGCACGTGTAGGAAATTTAAAAAAATATATGTGCAATTTTTTCAAATATTTTTTTTTTGAAAATTTATCGTTTAAAATACAAATCAAAAGTTATTAGACTAATTTCAGTATCATTGAATTTAAATGTCAATTGATTTTTGAATTTTTTTTTTGCAACGATTTTATTTGAAAAAGGAAAAAGTAAAAAAATGCACATGTAGGAAATTTTGAAAACTATATGTGCAATTTTTTCAAATATTTTTTTTTTGAAAATTTATCGTTTAAAATACAAATCAAAAGTTATTAGACTAATTTCAGTATCATTGAATTTAAATGTCAATTGATTTTTGAATTTTTTTTTCGATAATTTTATTTGAAAAAGAAAAAAGTAAAAAAATGCACGTGTAGCAAATTTTGAAAACTATATGTGCAATTTTTTCAAATATTTTTTTTTTTAAAATTGATCGTTTAAAATACAAATCAAAAGTTATTAGACTAATTTCAGTATCATTGAATTTAAATGTCAATTGATTTTTGAATTTTTTTTTTGCAACGATTTTATTTGAAAAAGGAAAAAGTAAAAAAATGCACATGTAGGAAATTTTGAAAACTATATGTGCAATTTTTTCAAATATTTTTTTTTTTGAAAATTTATTGTTTAAAATAAAAATCAAAAGTTATTAGACTAATTTCAGTATCATTGAATTTAGTTAATAATTTTTGAACCTTTTAAAAAATGATAAATTATAAAAAAAAAAATATTTAAAATAATTACACCTGTAGTTTTTTAAATTTTCTACATGTGCAATTTTTTTTTTTTTTAAATTATAATCGATTCATTGAAAAAAAAATTCCAAAACTATTAATTGACTGCTAACTTAAAAATCATAACTTTTATGGTAATTTTTACTAAAAAAATTATTTTTATGACACTCGCATGTGAATTGTCGAAGCTCATAAAAAAATGTGACGTAAAAAACAATTATTGACCTATTTTTTGAAAATCAATACGGTGAAGTATCCAAAATTAGCTTTATTGAAATAATTAAATTTATCTCATTAGATAAATCGTTCTCCCTCGAATTACTCAATATAAAATAACTAAAAATAATTAACCGCAAATTGAATCAATCTCAATAATACATCCGCTATTATTAATAAATTTATCAATAACAATTTTATTTCTACTCGATATTTTAATTTGACCCGATTAAATTTATAGTCAATACTCCATTAAATTAGTTATTAGCACCGGTGATTTCTTTCATAATTATACTTTTAAATTTAAGCCCCTCAACAATTTCATTTTTTTCTCGGAGTCATTTAATCTTACAAGCGTATACGTCAGGTCACAGTTTTAAATTTCTTGCTAAATTCTCAATTTTTTTTGCGCATAAATTTAAACTGCAACAAAAATTTTAAAAAATGTTTTTCTTTGGGAGTAAAAATTTTTTTTTGAGAAGATTTTTGACTTTTCAAAGTTATTTAGTGTTTCCTGTAGACGTACAAACTTTGAATATACTTGTACATTGTAGATATGTATAAATATATGTATACATTAAATAGTTCTCTATTCATTCACTCCAATTATAACTTTATGAAAAGGTTTGGTAGCTATTGAAACTACTCAAGACTCATCAACATCTTAATATTGCTTGAGTCATGACTTTGATCATCTTTTATTTACTATTTTTCATAGTAAATGTCCACCAAAGTTCAAAGATTCTTTTTTCTTTACAAAAAAAATATATAAAAGAAAGGGATTGGACATGGCCTCTTCTTTTATGATAGCCCAGCTTCGAAAAATGTTTTAAAAAATGGCATTTTTACATTACTGGGAACTTTAGTCGGTGTAGATTTACCGGGCCACGTTGGACCTATGACAGTAATTATTAACGAGCAACTTGCAGTCACTGACTGCCCAAATATCACTGATTTTATAAAATACTCAGAAGAAAACGATTTCTTACCTCAAAAAATTTATTTGCACCAACAAATTTTATGCATCATAAATTCAATACAAAAATTTTCTTGGGGCGAGAAAAGATTATTTTGCTCAAGAAATTATTCCTTGCACCAACAATTTTTTCTAGTTCTAAATAACTTTTTGGCTTTAATTCACAATGCGAAAAATTTATTGGGGTAAGTCAAAATTTTCTTTAGGCGAGTAAAGATTTTTTGTGTCAATGAATCCTTTTTTTTTCTATGCAGACTTTTGTTGGCTTTGAGAAGCTTCCTAAAATCAAATGGAAATATAAAACTTTGTCATTTTGGAATAAGTAACGCGATATAAATAATATAGTATATATTCAGTGACATTCAGTGATATTTAGTGACAGAATAATTATAATATTAATTTATTTAAAGAAAATAATTACGATCGTATTTTTTCCCGCGTAATTTAAATGTAATTCGAATGATACAGATAAATCGATTTTTCTCAATGATTGATAATAAAAAAGAGTTGAAACTGAAAAGGCACAAATTCAAGTCAAAACCTTTCTAACGATACCAAATTTAATAACATTAACCAATTCTATCATACAGATATGCCGGGAACAAAATTTTCCTTTTTCTCTTAATAATATAGAATACACGGAATGAAAATTATAGGGAGTATTCCTATGCATTATAAGAATGGTTCCTATAATGGTATAGGAATTGTACCCATACTATTATAGAAATGGTTTCTATATATTATAGGAACCACCCCTATACCAGTATGGGAACCATCCCTATACTATTATAGGAACTATTCCTATAATAGTATAGGAACCATTTCTATAATAGTATAGGAACCATTCCTATAATATTATAGGAACTATTCCTATAATGATAGGAACCATTTCTATAACATTATGAAAATGGGAATAGCTCCTATAATTATAGGAACCATTCCTATAATATTATAGGAACCATTCCTATAATTTATAGGAACCATTCCCATAAATTGTAGGAACCATTCCTATAATTATAGGAACTATTCCCATAATGGTATAGGTATCATTCCCATAATTATAGGATCTATTCCTATAATTATGGGTAATATTCCTATATCTATAGGACGTGTTCCCATAATTTATGGTCGTCATTCCTATACTGGTATAGGATGAAATTTCACAAAATTATAGGAACCATTTCCATAATTTTCTTTCCGTGTAGATAATCATTATTCTTAAAATTCAAATTTTATCATAACATTTAAAACTACAAAAAAATGATTTTTCATTTAATTTCCCAATTTATCGTCTTTAATCTCACTCCCTATGACCGGGTAATGGCTCTTTTACCAATTAATAAAAACACACTAATTCCATATTTAAGGACATTTTTCAAACCACCTCAGATTTCTCCGACTAAAAAAACAATTTTTACTAAAATCCCAGAACTTTTCCTCAAAAAAATATCAAAATGAAATTTTCCTACAGTATAATTTCTTGTAAGTAAAAACTACATTTCTAAAAGTCATTCTTTCTCCGTATTTTACATCACGAAGTCCTATAACTCATCCCTACCTACCCTAAATTTCACGAGTTATTATTTTAAATCTTCCCATTACATTCCCAACAAAAAAAATCCATATTTTAACTAAAGGTAAAATTGCTGCAATGAAAAATTTTATCTCTTAAAATATGTATACATATATATATATATATTTTTTTTTTTGAAAGTCATTAGTCATTGTCATTCTGTCATTCTTTGTTCACCTGCACCGACAATTCTTAATACCCTTAAGAGAATTGTTTACCTGAGCCCTGCGTCTGGATACAGTCAAGAGTAACAAGGAATTTCAGTCTTCAAGTATAAAGAATCAAGAGTTTAGTTTGTAAGTCTGTACAAGAATGAAAAAAAAATTTAAGAAAAGAAAATATTTTTTTTCTTGCCACTAATTATCGCCTCTGCAGTATTTTAAGTTACAAGTTTTCTCTTATTTATGTTATGTTACAAGATAAATGCGGTTTGAATATCTTTCTTCATTGTTATTGCAATACTAATAAATCGTTTTATTTTAAGGTAAAAAAAAATTGTTTCACTGGAGTGCCGGTGAACGAAACCGCGAAGCTTAAGAAAATCTTTGTCTTTATCTTTTGTATAAATTTATATTTAATTTTATGTTATGCTCATTCATCTGTATAATCTTGTCATTCTTTTCACCGGGGCTTTATTTTATCTTATATATTTATATACTTTTTTTGTAAATTTTCTTTGTCATTTTTCTATCTCTAGTTTTTTTTTTCTTATGGAAAACAAAAATGACCTCTAGTGGAAAACATTCGACGTAAGAAGCTCAGAGTTTTTCATCAAAGAAATCTCTGGTATTGAGTTTTAATGTAAAGTGGACTTGAGTAGAGAATAAAATACTAGGAAGATTTTTTTTTTAATTTATGAAGGGGTAAGATGGTCTTCTGAAAGATTTCATTAATTTACTGTGTCGTTGTCATTTTTGTTATTAATATTTTAAAATTTAAAAAAAGAGCGTATCTTACCTTAAATTAATTTCTTTGAATTAAATTAGAGGTTACAAAGTTTAAAATAAGTTATATTGGTACTTAAATAAACTGAATTTAAATAGACGTCAATATGTCGCATCAATAAATCAAAAAATTTTAGATCTGAGCAGTCAACTTTTGAAATTTTTTAGCTTTTGTAAAAGTCAATTTTTTGCCAGTCCATAATAGATTTTTAAAAAAATATATAAATATTAGGGTGCTCCATTTAAAACGAACATTTTTTTTTTTAGCGGACACAAGAAAATTTTGTTATTTATGTTAAAAGAAAAATTCCCTGAAAATTTCAGCTCTTAATTTTAATTTTAAGTACTTCCTATTAAGCATCAAAGTTTTCCCATTTAAAAAGCATGTAAATCGAATAACTTTTCTTTAAAATTACTATAACTTAGCCCGATTTTGAGCTATCGTTTTGAAACCAGTTTTTATTTGTAGAGTATTTGTTGCTTTTTAAAAGTGTATACGACGATTTTGGTCTAACTCGATCCACGTCGATTTTATCAGCTCCGAAAGACAAATTTTCACTTTTTTCATTTATTTTTGATAATTGTGAAGAAATGGTTCATCTCACAACAAATATGCATAGGACCAATCTTTTAGGAAATTTTATGCTCTACAAAATTGCTCATGACACTTATATTGCTAAAGTCCACTGTTCATGAGATACATGCATTTTAACATTTTACAATAAAAAGATTAGTACCATAGTAAGCTTACAATTTATTTATTGTAAAATGTTAAAATGCATGTATCTCATGAACAGTGGACTTTAGCAATATAAGTGTCATGAGCAATTTTGTAGAGCATAAAATTTCCTAAAAGATTGGTCCTATGCATATTTGTTGTAAGATGAACCATTTCTTCACAATTATCAAAAATAAATGAAAAAAGTGAAAATTTGTCTTTCGGAGCTGATAAAACCGACATGGATCGAGTTAGACAAAAACCATCGCATACACTTTTAAAAAGCAACAAATGCTCTACAAATAAAAACTGGTTTCAAAACGATAGCTTAAAATCGGGCTAAGTTATAGTAATTTTAAAGAAAAGTTATTCGATTTACATGCTTTTTAAATGGGAAAACTTTGATGCTCGATAGGAAGTACTTAAAATTAAAATTAAGAGCTGAAATTTTCAGGGAATTTTCCTTTTAACATAAATAACAAAATTTTCTTGTGTCCGCTAAAAAAAAAATGTTCGTTTTAAATGGAGCACCCTAATATTTATATATTTTTTTAAAAATCAAAGTAATGTTTGATGAAAGAAATTTAAAAAGTGATGCATATCTAAATATAGAAATGACTTGTTGGATTAAGCGTACATTGCTATTAAGTCTTTTATGCACTCACATATGACTAAGTAATTGTAATGTGTATGGAAAAAAAATATAAACTAGTGGCATAAAGTATGAATGCAAAACAAAAGCCTTTATGTTGTCTATTTTAATCAAAACAATTTTTTCTCATGTTTTCATTGCGGTAATAATCCATAAAATTAAAATACATATATCACACTATTATATGTTAATCGATACATTGCACAATCTCCAACATATTCTCTATAAAAAAAAGTTGTCATTTTTTTAAAATTCGAGTCCATTCTCCGTTAATCTGTCACTAACTTTGGAATTTTTCCCACGTAAATTTATTATCACTACATACTTTTATTTTTTTTTTAGTTTTAACTTTAGCTCTATTTA
The DNA here is from genome assembly GCA_030273425.1 of Microplitis manilae. NCBI lineage: Eukaryota > Metazoa > Arthropoda > Insecta > Hymenoptera > Braconidae > Microplitis > Microplitis manilae. Next base: position 24,605,175 of record CP092727.1, read on the forward strand.
TAAACACATATATTTTTAAAAAGTCCATTGTGTAAAAAGTAAATAACTTTTGGTACAGTGAGCTTGAATCAAAGACTTTTCCCAGCTTTTTTAGAGCTTACTCCATAAAGTTTTGCGAGCTAATCGCGTCTGGAATGCGGTCATTGAACCTAAGAAGCATTTACTTCATTGAAGGTTCACTGTAATGTCTGTCTTTTAATGTCTATACTTATATAGTCTATAAAATTACATAAAATTTTTTTTATTATTTTTATTTAACATCTATAACTACTATATAGTGATGAGTGGGAGTGGAGGGCAATACGGGATATCTCTAAAATTTTTATTGCTGTTTTTGCAAAAGTTTAATTTTTCGGCGCGAAAACTAAAAAATTTAAATTTTACAAAACTTAAAATTTTTTAAATATTTGTATTTTTAAACAACTGCTAATCACCTCTGTATGAAAATACCAAATATGATAAATATATGGAAAAATATATGATCAATATGGGAGCATATAAGTGGCGAAAACGATATATATTTTCTTATATATAATATACTAAGTTTTAATACAATTAATTATATACGTAAGTTTATAAGTTAATACATGTATTATATATATTTATAATCATATATGTAAACTTATAAGTTAGCACATATATGTATTACATATATTGATAATTATATATGTAAATTTGTAAGCTAGCACACATATATATTCTGAACACAATGTTTGAATCTTATAACAGAGAGAGGAAGACAGAAAAGAATAGATTTTATTTATTCTTACATATATGTGGAGACTTATATGGGTCTATATATCGAAAAATATACAAAAATTTATAAAGTTAAATACATGGTACATATATCGCGGCATATAATGATTAATTATATATGTATTCTTATTTGTTTCCATATATAAACACATTTTTTTTTTCATATATTAAAATTATAAGTTTTCAAATATATAAATAATATATTGAAGTTATACGAAAATATATGAAATCATATAAGAGGAAACATATATAGAAATATAATAAAATCGGCCAAAATCTATATACAGTTCTATATGATTTCATGTATTGTCACATATATATTTATATCTGTAACATATTTTTTAATATATGTTTACCATATATGATATTTTCATACGGGTATGAAATTTTTACAAAAAACTAAAATTTTTGCATCTTTACAAATTTAAAAAATTTTGGCGCGAAATTTTCAAAATTCAAATTACGATCTCATAAATTTCAAAATTTGTTCTATTCACTTTGAATCTCATTAAAAAAAAAAAACCAACTTAAAAAATTTTGGCGCGAAATTTAAAAAATTCAAATTAAGATCTGAAATTTAAAAATTGTTTTTATTAATTTCAAATCTCATTAAAAAAAAAAATTACCGTATTTAAGTTTCCAAAAATTAAATACTTTCTCAAGTACCCCCATATATATAAATATATGACAAAGTCATAAATAAAATAATAATAATAATAAAATATAGTAAGTGAGTAAAGTCGATAGTCTTGCAGACTAGGTCTAGCTATTGCACCTCCATACTCCCACAAGATTGCAGTCACGTTTAATTTATCGTAGGCCGAAGCAGGGGAGGCAGTTGATCAATTTTCAATGGAAGGTTCTAAAAAATATATATATATATATATAATGAAATAAAATAAAATAAAAATAAAAGCTGGTTGTATGGATCCGCATGCCTTATTACGCCTCAACACTCCTTGGTTTAAACTTCTTACCAATCGTCGCGGTATCTTTTTGTCTCACTTCTTCCTCGGTCTTTTTTTCTTCTTATATATTTTTTATTGCAGACTTCTTTCTCTTTTGATCTTGTGTGCAGAGACAATCAGGGTCTTTTTCTTTGGTGTATACATATACAATCAGTCAAGTTGTATGTTGCGTTTTTTAGTCGCGCATGTGCGAGACTCAGGAGCTGCAATGACTTCTGCTGCATTCCAATATCTGCAACACACCACGCATGCACTCACTGCGGTCGACGTCGCAGTCTTTTACATCCTCCTATCTATTTTATTTAATATCTTTTCTGACCTGTAACTTTTACGTCAGCTCAAATATTCACATTATGGGTATATATATTTTTTATGTGTATATATAAATGTATACACATATATATGATATGGATAAAAAAAAATAAAGTACAGGTTGGCTCAATGCTTTGCCAATTTTTTTATTACGGAAGTCAACATCAAACCTATAGACGCTTTTGGCTCTAAAGTTTAAGATAATGTATATAGGTATATATTTATATATATCTCAAGATAGGAAGTATTGAGTAGGGCGTAAATTTTTTAGTTTTTAACAAAGACCAATTTTCATACTGAAAAAATAATTACTTTTATTTTAATTAACAAAAAAGTCTACAAAAAAAAATATTTTTGAGTCCAAAAAATTTGAACACATTTTTGGATTTTTTTTTACAACAAATCTATGACGAAAAAAAAAAAACTAAAAAAATGCACATGTAGAAAATTTAAAAAACTACAAGTGCATTTTTTTCAAATATTTTTTTTTTTTTGTAACATTGTTTAAAAAAACAAATCAAAAAATTCTATGCGTCAGTTAACTATGATACTCAAGTCAGCCGACGTCTAATAATTTTTGAATTTATTTAGAAGCGGTAAATTAAAAAAAAAAAATATTTGAAAAAATTGCACATAAAGTTTTTTGAATTTTCTACATGTGCATTTTTTTACTTTTTTTTTTTTTTGCAATTCATTTGGTAAAAAAAAAATCCTAAAGTTTTTGATTGCCTGTTATTAGCAAACTAAAAATTTTTGAATTTATTTTTCAGCGAATAAATTACAAAAAAAAAAAATCTAAAAAAATGCACATGTAGAAAATTCAAAAAACTTTATGTGCAATTTTTTCAAATATTTTTTTTTTTTAAATTTACCGCTTCTAAATAAATTCAAAAATTATTAGACGTCAGCTAACTTCTGGAATGACAGATAACTTCACTATTGTTTTTTTTTTCTACAATTATTAAAAAAAAATACGATTCATAAACCCCAGTAAACATAAATAATTAACTAAAGTCGTAAAGTTAAAATAAATATATTAGTAAAAAAAAAAAAATAAATAAAATGAAATTTAATTAGTCAGAATTGGCAGACTGTTGCTAACTGCCTCCTGTCCAGTTAGTCAGTCTGTCTCCCATCGAAACACAGAAACACAAAGCAATAGTAATAGCAACAACAAAACGGTTAAAATAAATCAGTGATTTGAAGGACAAAGCTAAAATTTCGACAACTACACTAGAGTAATTTAGAGTAATTTAGTACAATGTTGTTGTAGGCCAACTGCTAAAAGCTATAACGACTAAATAAGGGGATAAGGACGTACGAAAATGGGCGAATCATTGTGAACAAGTAATACTTGATGTGTCTGCTCTTCTTTTATGCTATATATATGTATATATATGAGCAAGATAAAGATGTGGGTATAACATGAACAAGAGTAAGAGAAAGTATAAATATATGTGGGAGTAGAGGGAATGGTACGAGGACGAGTAAAGTTTAAGTTAAACGAGTGTAGAATCTGGGGCCCGCGACGTCCTTGGGCCTTCCAGACCCGCTGAATTTCAGGGTCGTCTCCTAGTTTGTACGCCTATCCGTTTCGCTATGTGGAGATCCATTCCCCACGTTTTTGTCTGCTATATCAACCTCTTAAAGGGGAAATTCCCCATCTTTGTTCCCAATGCTCTCGACCCCCATGTCCGTTTTTTGACTACTGTAAAGAGATTCGCGATGTGATCACCAATATTTTTATTAATTAATTAATTTTATTGGAATTTTGTTGTTAATTATGAAAAATTATGATTATCTTATTTTTGTTATTTAGTTAATACTTAAAAATTTAAAAATTTAAAAAAAGCGCGCGATCTCTCCCTTTGAAAATTAGAAAATTTTTTAAATTTTTGTATTTTCGCGGCTAAATATATTACGTTAAGGTAAATTGGACACTGAAAATAAAAATGAGAATTGCTCATTTTTAAATTTTCGATTTTCGCGCCTATTTTTTAAAATTTCATAATCTATATTATTAAGAGAAAAAGGAAAATTTTGTTCCCGGCATATCTGTATGATAGAATTGGTTAATGTTATTAAATTTGGTATCGTTTGAAAGGTTTTGACTTGAATTTGTGCCTTTTCAGTTTCAACTCTTTTTTATTATCAATCATTGAGAAAAATCGATTTATCTGTATCATTCGAATTACATTTAAATTACGCGGGAAAAAATACCATCGTAATTATTTTCTTTAAATAAATTAATATTATAATTATTCTGTCACTAAATATCACTGAATGTCACTGAATATATACTATATTATTTATATCGCGTTACTTATTCCAAAATGACAAAGTTTTATATTTCCATTTGGTTTTAGGAAGCTTCTCAAAGCCAACAAAAGTCTGCATAGAAAAAAAAGGATTCATTGACACAAAAAATCTTTACTCGCCTAAAGAAAATTTTGACTTACCCCAATAAATTTTTCGCATTGTGAATTAAAACCAAAAAGTTATTTAGAACTAGAAAAAATTGTTGGTGCAAGGAATAATTTCTTGAGCAAAATAATCTTTTCTCGCCCCAAGAAAATTTTTGGATTGAATTTATGATGCATAAAATTTGTTGGTGCAAATAAATTTTTTGAGGCAAGAAATCGTTTTCTTCTGAGTATTTTATAAAATCCGTGATATCTGGGCAGTCACGTAGTGACTGCAGGTTGCTCAATTAATTTTTACTTATTAATTTGAATGCGTAATTTTTCAAGGAACTTATGGGAAGTTGACAGTAAATGGAAAAAATTATTGCGATCTGGTAATTACTTTTCATGTGGCTTTTTTTAAAAATATGATGGAGAAGATTAAGAAATCAATTGATGAGGAAAAGAAATCTAAAAATTTTTAATTGGTTTCTAACTAGCATCATGAAAAAAAAAATAGTCATTAAGATTTTTTTTTTTTAATTATTTGAGTGTTTTATTACTTGGTTTAAATTAATATTTAATGGGATAAAGTTTAACATAAACAATTTTGTACTTGATTAAATTTCGTAGTAGACACAAAAAAGGTTCTTTGTACCGTACACCTAAAGTCAATAGTTCAGAGAAGAGAAGTCAAACGTTTGAACTATGAACTTTGTTATTTTATACAAACCATCTTTGTGGTATTAGATTTTGATTAAGAAAATTATTTAGTTATTATTATAGTATCAAGTATTGCATTGAAATTACAAAAAAAAATCAGTATTTACTCCATACCTGAAATGTTTTTTTTTTTTTTAAACTAAAAAATTTTGAATAATGAAGTAAATTTTTAATGAGTGTAAATGTCATTAATTTTAAAATCGTAATGTGATGATACTGAAGTTAGCCATCTAATAATTTTATAATTTCTTTTTTAATAGAAAATTATAAAAAAAAAAATATTTGAAAAAATTGCACTTGTAGTTTATTAAATTTCCTACATGTGCATTTTTTTAATTTTTTTTTTTAAATTCCATTTTTTTTTACTTACAAATTATCGCATTACACAAAGTCAGACCTCAAGTATGAGTCATTGTTTTGACAAGCACTTTTTACTCGCAATTAAAACTTGAAAAAAAAAATTATGATAAAATATTAATAAAAAAAAAAAATAATAATAATAATAATATAATAATAATAATTAATGAAAATTTAAAAAAAAAGTAATGGAAAAATTTTCTACTTACAGGAAAAAAATTCATTTTTAAACTACAACGTCTCGTGTATCTTGACCTTACCACCATATCAACGTCAGGGCTATGGTCGACTTTTAATTGATTTTAGTAAGTAAATAATTAAATTTTTAAACTAAAAAAAATACATAATTTAAATTGCGTTCTAAATTTATTGATAAAAAATATAAGAAAAATATATTTAATCGTCAGCGGTCATACTTCCGGTCTGAATTAAATTAATAAATATTTTTAAATAACATTTGTTTGAGATATTTTTTGAATATTTTTTAAAATTCTAGTATTTGTTTTTATTCGAAATTTGAATTCAAAAATAACTATGGTGAAAAAATGATTTTTTGCGGGAAGTCACTAAAACTTTGGGAATTTTAAATATTTTTTGCTAAATTTTGTGGTAAATTGTTGAGAAATAAATCGACTTTAGTATCTAGGAGATATAGAAATTTAATATTCGAAAAATTATATTTAATTTTTTGAAAGAAGTGAAAAATTTCTGATTTTAAATTTGAAAGTTATCAAAAAAAAAGTGCGATTGGTTTTTTATGAATATCTCTGTAAATATTGATTTTTTTGAAAAATTATAAGAGACCTTTTTTGTAGGGCTTTAAATTCTCTACAAAAAAGGTCTCTTATACTTTTTTCAAAAATTCAATAGCTAGTGAGATATTTTGAGTTTAAAATTCCAAAAATTAAGTATAGAAATTCGGAGTTTAAAATCATCTACTGGTTTTTTGGAAATATTTCTATAAATATTGAATTTTTGAAAAATTGCAACAGATCTTTTTTGTAGGGCTTTAAATTCTCTACAAAAAAGGTCTCTTATACTTTTTTCAAAAATTTAATAACTACTGAGATATTTTGAATTTAAAATTTTAGAAATTCAATATAGAAATTTGGAGCTCAAATCTATTGGTTTTTTGTAAATATCTCTGTAAATATTGAATTTTTTCAAAAATCACAAGAGATTTTTTATGTAGGGCTTCAAATTCTCTACAAAAAAGGTCTCTTATACTTTTTTCAAAAATTCAATAACTACTGAGATATTTTGAATTTAAAATTTTAGAAATTCAATATAGAAATTTGGAGCTCAAATCTATTGGTTTTTTGTAAATATCTCTGTAAATATTGAATTTTTTCAAAAATCACAAGAAACCTTTTTCGTAAAGCTCCAAATTCTCTACAAAAAAGATCCCTTATACTTTTTTCAAAAATCCAATAGTTATCAAAATATTTCAAGTTTAAAATAACTTTTACTCCCGGGCTCTATATAACCATTTCAAAATCATCCAAAAATTTGCCTCCTCAAAACTATTATCTATTTTGAACTTTCCCCTTATCATCTTCCACAATCACAACATATTCAAAATCATATCATGATAACAAATTACCAAACTCCATTACAATCCATAATTAATTAAATAACTCGCTCAATTAATAGGTATATCGTATTATTACACACAATAACCTAAGTGACATAGTAAACTACTATATTTATAGAATACATATCTACATATATATTCTATAAATATAAATATAAATATAAAAATAACTAAAAATAAAAGTGAACAAAAATAATATATATTTTTGATGACGATTAAAACTCTCGAGTTTTACTAGTGACGTCATTTTCATTGATGCTGACGTCGTGCTCGAGTTTGTTACACCGTCAAACGTACTCTACTACGTGGGTGGTTAATGTTGTCCCCTACGGGGATGAAACAGAGAAAGAAAGATAGATTACTGGGGAAGGAGATAGATATAATGAATCGGTAGTTGTGATATATGTACATATGTATATATATTTGTTAAAACCAGACGAATTGATGGTAGTAGGATTTGATGGTGATGGTGGTGGTGATGGTGGTAGGGTAGACGTCTGGTGTGGTCGTGGTGTGATGCTGATGATGAGGGTGTGGGTGGGGGTGGGGGTGGGATGGGATGTGCTACGGGGTTTCGTATCAATGTTGTGAAGTGGTTGGGCTCGCTTTATATATTAGTATAAGGGAGAAAGAGTAAGTGAAAGATAAAGATAGTAAATTAAAGAGAGAAGAGACGGTGCAGAAAAGTGAGACAGCCGATGTCTCGCCGCATCGATCGTCACCCACCCTGTTCCTGGGTTTACCTACACACGCGCATCTACCGTGTCCCTGGTTACTACTGTCGATCCTGGAAACCAGTGACTGCTATATGTATATATAAATTTTATATATATGTATGTATGTGGGTGTGTGTGTATGGATAGAAAAGGAGTAGATAAATTTAAAGGAAAAAGAAGTTAATGGCAAATGCGCATGTACGAAAAATGCCTGGATGGTACGTCAAAAGTTCATTGACTTTGATATAAAATATATATATGTATATATATATATATATATAAATATATAATTATTTCAAATGGTTGATGGTGTAACTATTGACTTTACGCGAATATTGTACTAAGATTATTTTTTTTTTGTTTCAGAATATATATATACATATATATGCATATATATCATAAATATATACATATATATATATATATATATGTATACTTGTTATGATCGGTATTTATATATAACTGGAATATAATTGAAGGTATATGTTATGATTTTGAAGTTAGCAGACAGTATACAATTTTTGTATTTTTTTTTTGATGATTTAATTAAAAAAAAAAATAAAAATAAAAAAATGCACATGTAGAGAATTTAAAAAACTATATGTGCAATTTTTTCAAATATTTTTTTTTTACAATCTAGTTTAAAAAAAAATCTAATGATTATTAGATGTCGGCTAAACTTATGATCTAGAAGTTGAGAGATAATTAAAAATTTTTGGATTTTTTTTACAGCAAATGTATGACGAAAAAAAAAAAAACTAAAAAAATGCACATGTAGGAAATTTAAAAAACTATATGTGCAATTTTTTCAAATATTTTTTTTTTTATAATTTATCATTTAAAAAAAAATCCAAAAATTATTGGACGTCGGCTAACCAGTATCATTACATTCACACTCATTATTATTATTATTATTAAATTTTTTATGTGCAACAAAATTTTTTATAGTAGCACTGCACACGTCAATACTTCATATATTTATGTATATTACTGTTTTATATCAAAATTTAAATATAAGTGCGATAAAATCCCAACAAAAGTTTATCATAAAAACTTTAAATTACCTTTTATTCGCACTCACTTTCCCACAAAAAAAAACCCTCTCAATGCAGCTAAATTTAAAAAATCCTACCGTGAAACCCAAGCTCCGCTCTGCAATATAACACTCCATATAATCAATACCATGTTACAACAAAATTAAAACAAATCCATCCTCCAAAGGTCAGAACCCACCACCCACGGAAAAAAATGATGCTCAAAATTTGAATAGTTTGTAGTTTATTTTCGACTTAAAATTAGGATATTCGATACTAATATCAACAGGATCATTATATATATTACAAAATGGCTATTATTTATATTCAAATTTGATAGACAGAAGAGCTAAATTTGTAAATTCGTATATTAAAATTAATATGAAAAAGAATCGATAAATTGCTATCTACAGTTATTACTATTCAAATAAACAGAAAAATTTTAAAAATGAGGAACCGAAAAATTAGTAAACATATTAATATATAAAGATCTAGTATACCGCATGAAAATACCATATATGATAAATATATATGAAAAAATATATAATCAATATGGGAGCATATAAGTGGCAAAAACGATATATATTTTCTTATATATAATATACTAAGTTTTAATATAATTAATTATATATGTAAGTTTATAAGTTGATACATGTATTATATATATTTATAATCATATATGTAAACTTATAAGTTAGCACATATATGTATTACATATATTGATAATTATATATGTAAATTTGTAAGCTAGCACACATATATATTCTGAACACAATGTTTGAATCTTATAACAGAGAGAGGAAGACAGAAAAGAATAGATTTTATTTATTCTTACATATATGGGGAGACTTATATGCTTCTATATATCGAAAAATATACAAAAATTTATAAAGTTGAATACATGGTACATATATCGTGGCATATAATGATGCATTATATATGTATTCTTATTTGTTTCCATATATAAACACATTTATTTTTTCATATATTAAAATTATAAGTTTTCAAATATATAAATAATATATTGAAGTTATACGAAAATATATGAAATCATATAAGAGAAAACATATATAGAAATATAATAAAATCGGCTAAAATCTATATATAGTTCTATATGATTTCATGTATTGTCACATATATTTATATCTGTAACATATATCTTTTAATATATGTTTACCATATATGACATTTCCACGCGGGATACGAATTTTTAATTTTATTATTTACCACTTATTCGATATATGTATATAATAAATTAATTTATAACAACGAATAAATAACATTTTATATTAATTATTAGTCAATGGGATAGAATTTATAAAATAAGAGTTTAAAATTTTTGGTATTTTTATGAGCAACAAAATCAGTATCTAGTATACTAATTTTTCATTTTATTATTTGCCACTTATTCGATTTATGTATACTGTAAATTAATTTATAATGATGAATAAATGATATTTTAAGCTAATAATTGATCAGTGACATCGAATTTATAAAATAAAAGTTTGTAACTTTTTGAATTTTCGGCTGGAAAAATCAGTATCTAAGATAGCAATTCTTAATTTGACCAATCATTACTTTTTAATAGATTATACCATAAATTAATTAACTTTCACTAATAAGTCACGTATTATACCTAAAAGTAATAATATTTTACTTTTTGAAATAATTGATAGTTTTTAGGAATCTACAAAAATTAGTAAACTACTTTGCATCAATCACATAATACTACTAATTATTGATAACAGATTCCATTTTTTACTATTATTTATTAATTTTCAATATTCTGTTTTTTCCGTGTAATATATATATAAATATCCATAAATACAATAACCATAACGAAATACCGCAATATGAATTACAATTGCGTGACCTCACATGACCTCACCCATAGCAGATATTAGACAAAAGGGTTAAAAGTGGAAAGGGTTCGCGCCGACCTGCGCCCTTGATGTTAACCCGAGAATCATCACCGACCCGTCCATGTTGACTTGTATCTGTTATTTAATTTCATTGTACATGCAGTAAATAGCAAACAGAGAACAGAGAACTGGTCAGTCTCTGGTCAGAAAGTCCACAAACTGACCAGGAACGCCTAATAAATACGGCAGCTATCAAGGGAGAGAGTTTAATCCAGAGCCTATGCTACTGTCTCCTATATTACCCATGTCCTCATCCCTTAGATGGGTTACATATCTATATATATATATATATATATATCTATATATGATATTCTCCATGGTACAATATATAGGGTATGCTAGAGTTGATGTTGATGCTTTTGTACTAGATGTCCTGTATGTTCTGAGGCACATATCTATGCATCTATCCATCTATCCGTCCTTTCTCGCGGGAGTTTGGATCGCAACGCAGCGACAGGGGTTGCGTCAACTGGAGGAGGTAAGCGGAATTTTGTTGGGAGACGGTCGTTGAACTTGTAGAGGGTAGAGCTAGATAGCTAGTTGCTGGTGCTAGTGCTGGTGCTGGTGGTTGCTGGCTGGCTGGCAGTCTGTCTGGCTGGTTGGTAGCCCAGCCCTAGAATAGCAACGGTGGTGGGAGTTGTGGATTTTCAGGGTTTATCAGAGCTCTGTTAACTCGGGGATTTCGTTGAGGCTAAATAAGGGTATGGGTATGGGTATGGGTTTGGGTTTGGGTTTGGGTTTATATATTCCTCATCCGAGGAACAAAGTGTTACATCTCTAGATTGAACGCTCTGAATTACAATCCCTTGAGGTTCCAACAAATTACTGATTGATTTTGCTAAGGATGAGGAAAATTGTACTCCTGTTTAATTGTTACTATTGTTCATGATATGGATATTAGTTTTTTTTTGTGTGAAGTATATATTGTATTACTTGGTCACTTTGTTTGAAATTTTTCGAAAAATTTTTTTTTAATAATTTACCGTTTTTCAAAAATCCAAAAGTTATTAAACGTCGGCTAAATTCAGTATCATGAAAATTTACAATTCAGACATTTGTTCAATTACATTTGAATTTATTTTTAACGTGGAAATAAATATTTAAAAAATATTTTGAAAAATTGCACATGTAGTTTATCAAATTCTCTACATGTGCATTTTTTCAAAAATATTTTTTTTTTAATATTTATTTGAAAAAATAATATTCAAATTTCAAATGTCCGCTAACTTTATGATACTGAAGTTAGCTGACGTTTAAAAATTTTTGGATTTTTTTTTTAATATGAAAATAAATTTTTAAAAAATATTTTGAAGAATTGCACATATAGTTTATCAAATTCTCTACATGTGCATTTTTTCAAAAATATTTTTTTTTTTAATATTTATTTGAAAAAATATTATTCAAATTTCAAATGTCTGCTAACTTTATGATACTGAAGTTAGCTGACGTTTATAAATTTTTGGATTTTTTTTTAACGTGGAAATAAATTTTTAAAAAATATTTTGAAAAATTGCACATGTAGTTTATCAAATTCTCTACATGTGTATTTTTTCAAAAATATTTTTTTTTTAATATTTATTTGAAAAAATATTATTCAAATTTCAAATGTCTGCTAACTTTATGATACTGAAGTTAGCTGACGTTTAAAAATTTTTGGATTTTTTTTTAACGTGGAAATAAATTTTTAAAAAATATTTTGAAAAATTGCACATGTAGTTTATCAAATTCTCTACATGTGTATTTTTTTAGAAATTTTATATAATATCTAATATATTATATATATGTAATTTTTTGAGAATTTTTTAGTTATCAAGTTTAATTTAATGAAATTTTGAAGCTAATAAATAATTAAAATATTTTAATGATGTCATTAATCATCACTTTTATGTAGATCTGAAGTATTTTCTTGTCTATGTAAATGATATATGTAAGAAGTTTAACTTATAGTAATGCTGAATTTAAAACAAAACGGTTTAATTTACATTTAATATTTAAGATAATTACAAACTTTTATAATTTATTCAAGAATTATTTTCAACAAAAAAATTTACGAGTAGTTTTAATATATGAGCTATTATATAAATATAATTAACTGTTTTATTAATTACGAGTTGTTAACTTTTCTACAAATTCTCATCAGACTTTTGATAGAATTTCAAAATTTTTACCAAATATATAATTATATTAAAATTAATCATCTAAAAATTTCTACACTCTTTTTAAAAATGAAAAATTTAAAAAAACAATATTTCAAAAAATTGCACCTATAGTTTTTCAAATTTTCTACATGTGCATTTTTTTACTTTTTTTTTTTTATAAAATTAAATTGCTAAAAAAAAATTTCTAAAAATGGCACCTGCAGTTTTTAAAATTTTCTATGTATATATTTTTAATTTGTCTTTTTAAATTAAATCATTGAAAAAAACAATATTTCAAAAAAATGCACCTATAGTTTTTCAAATTTTCTACATGTGCATTTTTTTAGTTTTTTTTTTTTTATTAAATTAAACTGCTAAAAAAAAATTTCTAAAAATTGCACCTGCAGTTTTTCAAATTTTCTATGTATATATTTTTAATTTGTCTTTTTAAATTAAATCATTGAAAAAAAAAATATTTCAAAAAAATGCACCTATAGTTTTTCCAATTTTCTACATGTGCATTTTTTTAGTTTTTTTTTTATTAATCAAATTTGAAAAAAAAAAAAAATTCTAAAAATAGCATGAGTGTGAATGTAGCAGACATCAGACAAATTTAAAACTATAAATAAATAGAGTAAATAATTAAAAAAATTAAATTTGAAAAAAATGCACATTTAGAAAATTAAAAAATTAATAAGTGCATTTTTTCAAAATTTTATTTTTTAAATTATTTACTCTATTTATTTATAGTTTTAAATTTGTCTGATGTCTGCTACATTCACACTCATAAAATAGCACCTGCAGTTTTTTAAATATTCTTGATGTGTATATATTTTAATTTGTCTTTTTAAAATTTAATCATTGAAAAAAACAATATTTCAAAAAAATGCACCTATAGTTTTTCAAATTTTCTACATGTGCATTTTTTTAGTTTTTTTTTTTTTTTAAATTAAACTGTCCAAAATAAAATTCAAAAATTGTCTGCTAACTTAAGAATCAAAATTTATAGATTAGCTCATTTCTACCCCCCCCCCCCTCCCGTCCCATTCTGCCCACCCATACATATACATACACATACATATATATATATATATATATATAATTTATCAAATTTGTTACTAAAATTACCCATCTGTAATTCAAAACTTAAGATCGCAAAAATTCAAATTCAAAAAAATTTGAAACCCTTAACAAAAAAAAGTAAAAACATTAAAATAATATGATTACTGGTCATAATAATCAGCATCATAAATGATTATAATGATTGTATCGGTAGTATTTTATTCGCATCACGGCTCAAAAAGTGAGTAGCCAATCAGGGAGCTTCGCGGATTCGCGTCATTACAATTCCTCGGTGTAACGAGGTGGAACGATCGTTCAACTAAGCATCAGGGCCAGACGTCTCATCCTCTACCGGTCACTGATCTCTTCTTCACACTCATCATCGCCGTCCCTATACACAGCTCTCACATTCTCTCTCTCTCTTTATTTTTTAAATTTATGCCCAAAGTCAAATAAATATATTTTTACCTTTCCCACTCAACAATTTACTACATATCGCGCGCTATCTTTGTTTATCGCGGCCTCTCTTTCTCGAATTAAACTCTTAAGCCATTTCTATCCGCAAATCGTATGTTCATTCGATTGAATTTAATTTAAACCGATCCCTAAATTCACCGACAATTCAAACAAATTCATCAATCGAATTTAATCGTCAATACCAACCCGACTGTATCTTTTGTATCGGATTTTAAACTGTTATACCTTTTGTTGCTTTCATTGTTTTCATCTTTTTATACATTTATATACAATCAGATTATATTTATATATATGTGTGCGATTGTATAGTACGTCAATTTCAATAGTTAACTTCCGTCAGCCATATTTTTGAATCATAATTATCGATGATCTTAATCAAGTTTTAAAATTGCGGGAATTTTTGAATATTTGAAAAATGGCGGGAATTTAAAATTTTTAAAACGAGAAAAAACGTGAGGTATATCGTGTTTATTAAACAAATTTTGAACTGTATTATTATTTTACAGGTTATCTGTTAACAAGAGTAGAAAAAAAAATCGGTTCACCGGAAAAGCCATTATCTGATCTAGGTCTCATTTCCTATCGAAGTTACTGGAAAGATGTATTATTGCAATATCTTTGTCATTTTGGTGGCAAAGAATTATCTGTAAAAGGTATATTTATATATATATATTTATATATCGAATGATAATCTTGTGATATTTAAATAATGAGAATAAAACAAATATAGTAAGTAAGTTAATTGAATGTTGAACATTTATAAATATAGACATTAGCAAAGAGATGGCTATCGACTCGTATGATATCGTCAGCACATTACAAGCTCTGGGAATGATGAAGTACTGGAAGGGTAAACACATCATACTTAAAAAACAGGTGAGATTATCATATATATATATCTTTTTTTTATTTATATAAATATATAATTTAATTTCTTTTGAAACATACCACTTAACACTTAATATTGAAAGTTTACTAATTACACGGTAAATATTAATTTCATGTACATAATACTAATGGAGATAAATTTTACCATTATAGAAACGGTAATAATTACCATTATAGAATGGTAATAATTACCATTATAGGTATGGTAATAATTACCATTATAGGTATGGTATTAATTATCATTATAGGTACGGTAATAATTACCATTATAGACACAGTAATGATTACAATTTTAGGTATGGTAGTAATTACCATTATAGATGTGGTACTAATTACTATCATAGGTATGGTAATAATTACCATTATAGACATGGTATTAATTACCATTAGAAGTATGGTAATAATTACCATTATAGACATGGTATTAATTACCATTATAAGTATGGTAATAATTAACATTATAGACATGGTAATAATTACCATCATAGACATAGTAATAATTACGATTATAGGTATGGTAATAACTACCATAATATGGTAATAATTACTATAATATGTATAGTAATAATTACCATGATATGTATAGTAATATTTAACATAATATATATGGTAATAGTTACCACTATAGACACGATAATAATTACCATTATAGGTATGGTAATAACTACCATGTCTATAATGTTAATAAATACCATAATATTTAGAAATTCTTCTTATCATGGAAATTATTATTATAGATATGAAAACCATTGTGATATGTATGGTAATAGTTACCATTATAGGCATGGTAATAATTATCATTATAGACATGGCTATAACTACAATAACATTTAGAAATTTTTCATATCATCGAAATCATTATTATAAATATAAAAACCATTGTCATATGTATGGTAATAATTACTTCAATATGTATGATAATAGTTACCATTATAGACACGGTAATAATTACAATTTTAGGCATGGTAATAACTACCAATATTTAAAAATTCCTCATATCATGAAAATTATTACTATGGATATGAAAATCATAACCGTGTATGTGGTAATAATTACGATTATAAACACGGTAATAATTACAATTACAGGCATGGTAATAATTACAACTATAGACATGGTAAAAATTACAATTTAGGTATGGTGATAATTATAATTACAGGCATGGTAATAATTACAACTATAGACGAGATAAAAATTACAATTTAGGTATGGTAATTATTACAATTACAGGCATGGTAATAATTACAACTATAGACGTGGTAAAAATTACAATTTAGGTATGGCAATTATTACAATTCTAGGCATGGTAATAATTACAATTATAAGCATAGTAATAATTACCATAATGCATAGTAATTATTACCATAATGTATGGTAATCATTACCATAATGTATGGTAATCATTACCATAATGTATGGTAATCATTACCATAATGTATGGTAATCATTACCATATATTATGGTAATTATTACTAAAGTAGCATAAAAAAAATAACTCCATACCTTATGGAAACCATTCCCACAATGCATAGTAATTATTACCAAAAACTTTTCTCCATACATACATCATTACATCTACATCACACATACTATTGTATTGAAAAATTGCGATCAATGTAATGGCAACTTGACGCGCAGACTCATCACTTCTTTTTCGACCACACATATACTCACATATAAATATATACCCATTAAATTTTCTATATGAACAGTATTAAAAACTGATAATTATTACAGGACGTAATCGATGATTACAAAGAACGTGTAAAACGACGAGGTCCCGTTTACAAAGAAATAGATCCCGAATGCCTCAAATGGAATCCTTTCCAACCGCCAAAGACTCCATCAACTTCTAATTAATTAATTAATTAATCAAACGGCTAATTAATTATTCTATAATTTAAATACTCAGTTAATGATTACTGTCATACATTTACATAAAAAAAAAAAAAACAAAGTACATACTTGTCATCACAAGTTTCCCTGACATTTTTTTTAAAATTTCTATCAAAGAATACTCTCTTAATTAATGAATTAATTAATAAGTGACGACAAAAGTTTACAACGGATTAATAAATGTCTTGTGCCTTAACGAGTTTCTTCTTAAATTTAAGGAGAATCTGTTAAGACGTAATTGTAGATAAAAATATATGTTTAGCAAATAATTAATTAAGTAATTAAGTAATTAAGTGTAATGAAAAATTATAAATAATCTATTATTGTTGAATTTTTAAAAAATTATGTAAAAAAATATTTAACATTATTTTTATTAACATTTATAATGTTTTGACATTCCTTTGTATAACAGCCATGTAAAATAATTAATAGTAATTAAAATTTAATTAAAAAAAAAAAAAAATTTTTAATTGTCAATTATTTGACACCTCAGAAAATTAATTGGAAAAACGGTTGGAAATTAAAGTACTTTAAGTAATCAAATCTTGATCATATACATATATATATATATAGGTATATGTATATGTGTATGTAATAGTGAATAAATGAATATCATTAAAGAAAACGATCATTGCACACGTGTACCAGACGGTGTTTTATTTATAATAAGCGTGCAAATTACCCCCATAATTGCATTAGACGGAAGTAACGTAAAAAAAAAAATCGTTAAAAAAACGTTTATTCTTAATTTTTATATGACACAATGACCAACTTTTTTTTTTAAATTTTAAATTGTGAGAAATTAAATTTTTTTTAATTTTTGTATGAAAATAAATTCAAATTTAAATGCCCGGGAAATGGAATTAATTTTTGAAATTTTTTTGAAACGATACATCATGAAAAAAAAATATTTTGAAAAATTGCACTTGTAGATTTTTTAATTTTCTACATGTGCATTTTTTTAGATTTTTTTTTTTTTAATTAATTTTTTGAAAAAAAAAAAATTCAATTGTGAATTATCTGCCAAGTCATAATTTTGTAATTCTTGAGAAATTTGAAAAATAGATAAAAATTTAAAATTACTTGAGCGCGAAAAAAAAGTTGACATGAATTTCAAAAAAATGTTAATTGAGAAGTTTGAATTTTTCGCGCGCGATTAAACAAACGTGTGCCCTTGTCTTACTTGCATACAGAAAAAAAAAATTTCTCAAGTCAGGAAAAATTTAAATGGAAACTCAAAATTTCTTTTTTTAAACCGAATTCAAATTTTGAATGAATTAGAAGCTCCCTTAAGACAAAAGCGCGGGTAAAAATTCCCTTTTAAAATTCTGATCCTGGAATTAACAGACAAAAATTTTCAGATTTTTTTTTTCACCAAATGAATTACAAAAATAAAAAAATTAAAAAAATGCACATGTAGGAAATTTAAAAAACTATAGGTGCAATTTTTTCAAATATTTTTTTTTTCATAATTTATCATCTAAAAAAAAATCCAAAAACTATTGGACGTCGGCTAACTAGTATCATTAAATTACGAACTCCAAATTGATGATTAAAAATTTGCAACAAAATAATAAAAAAAAAAAAAAACCAAAAAAATGCACATGTAGGAAATTTAAAAAACTATAGGTGCAATTTTTTCAAAAATTTTTTTTTTCATAATTTATCATCTAAAAAAAAATCCAAAAAGTCAGTTAATTCCAGTATCATTTATAAATAAAAAAAAACCTACAATTTTTTACGAAATTTATTATTTTTAACCAGACCCTCCCTTTCATATATACATATATACATATATATATATTTTCCCACTACTCTTATAACTTATATATAATTCTATTTAGTCGATGACCACTATGGTACCAAGTATACCATATGTGTAAGAGACCCTCGTAACATTATTATTCCATTAACTGCTATACACTAAGTGTATTAGTAAATATATACACATATATATGTATATATATATATACAAATATATCTTCAACATGACCCTTTATTGGCAATTCTATAAGCAAATGTTTAAAATAAAAAAAAACCTGTTCAATATATCATTGAATTTCGACTAGAGAATTAAATTTATAGATAGATATATATATATATATATATGTATGTATATATATATATGTACATTAACCAAAACTACTTCCAGAAAAAAAGGTCTAACGATTAATTCGTGACGGCCATGAAATCTAGGTCAACGTTGACGATGATGGTAAACTGGAATTCACCAATGAAATCGGAACGACCATATTCGCACGTCCTTCTCTTTCATTCTTGTTGTCCTTAGTATGTATAAAAATATATATATATATACGTATATATATATAGAAAGAGAGAGATGAATATGGGATGTATAAATGTATTTACTTGAAGGGAAAGTTGATAAATATACACGGTACGTCGTGAATCATGATGTATAATAAGCGACAAAATGTAACCGACAATTTTTGCAATAACGTGATCTGGGTAAATAATTAACAATATTTTTTTTTCAATCTTTATAAATTGATATTTTATTTTTTTTATTTATTAAATACATAACATTATTTATAATCTGGTAATATGATTATTAATTATTAAAATTAAATGAGCGGGAATCTGCCCGACAATTTGAATTTTTAAATTTTTGAATACATGATTGAAGGGTAAGAAGAATGAAAATTCAAAAATGGGTACTTAGATACTTAAAAAAAGAGTACGCGCATGTTTTTCAAATCTGTTTGTTTAGTTAATTAATTAATTAGTTTAAGATTTATAAATTGTCTTATGTGATACATTCAAATTTATGAAGTTATTGAGTAAGTTTAGGGAGAATGGAAGATTTAGAAGGACGCTAACCTCAAAAGTACAAATTTTATTTGAATTTTTATATATATATATATATATATATATATATATATATTACAAGTTTATTGATTGGTTCATATATTTATAGCTTTGTATGAAGAAGTTGATATTTTGAACGAAACGCGCGAAATTTGAAAATTTAAAATTTGATTATTTTTTTATCGAATGATAAATTTTGAATTTTGATGAATTTATAAATTGACATCAGTTTGTAAATACTAGTAAGTGTTTTTTGATAGTTATATAATAATTTTTTCATTATTAATTTATTTAATGACATTCAAATTTTGAAAAACTATGATTTTGAAGCTAGCAGACAGTTCACAAGTTTTGGATTTTTTTTTCGATGACTTAATCGAAAAAAATAAAAAAACTAAAAAAATGCACATGTAGAAAATTTAAAAAATTACAAGTGCAATTTTTCCAAATATTTTTTTTTGCAATCTATCGTTTAAAAAAAAAAATCCAAAAATTATTAGATGTCTGCCAAAGAACTACAATTTAAGTCAAATTCCTTTTATTTTAATTTTTAAAAAATCACAATTTTTTGTAAAATTCAAAATTAATTTATATACAAATTTGTCATACTTTTTTGAATGTTTTTTGGATAATAAATGTATTACAGTCGACTCGTCATAAGCCTGGTCTAGGTGACAGGGAAATTTTTTTTGAAATTTCAGTCTTCCGCGCGTTTAGTTTTGATCTCGACTACTCGTTATAAGCCTGTGTATTTTATATAATTTTAAACGTCAAATTTACGTTTTGTCACATGCGCAGTGTCCCGATTTTTCTAGTGCTTATAGCGCTAAAATAAATACTTATCTTTTTACACAAATAATAATTGTAATGTAAAAAATAATAATGACAACGGTATTAATTACAGTAATAATAATAATAATTGTTATTGATCAACATAATGCTCAATAAAACTTTTAAATTGTAACAGAAGCTTTAATTGTAATTAATCATTACAATTATCGCCAATAAATAATATTTAACTTAATATTTATAAAATTATTATCCGCGAAAGATCGATAGTAAATTTTCATAATTAATTTAGATATTTTGTTCCTTCTGTTAGTTTATAATTTATGTAATTTTAACGGAGGCTTATAACAGTCTGCTACGAAACTCAAAAAAGTGGTCAAGTCGCCCTTTGGACCAGTACCCGATTAAGGGGAGAGACACCGGCTTATGACCTAGACTAACTTAAAATTCATAATTAAAAACACTATATCTTAATATTCTACAGAATTAAATTTTTTCCACACACATGAATCATTAAATTTAAAATTTACATACATGTAATTTAAATATACAAGCAATTAAAAGTGTTAAAATTAATGTACAATTATTATAATTAAACCTCACTTTTAATTACGAAAAAAAACCCTCAGTAATAAAGAAAAAAAAAGATAAATGCAGAATGGCACAGTCATATGAATTGCGCTCCAACAGGTGCCGGGTTTCAGACCTACCAGAGCACCTGATGAAGTACAATCAACATGCAGCCTCCTCGGCCCCCAAAAATAAAAAAAAAAGAAAAGTCTTTTATCTTCATGCTAATTTTAAAAACGAAACTTCGTTCTTGACGTAAATTTTATTCAGCAGACGTTTTCCGGTCAACCTAGTCCTTATTTTCAGCTCACACACTCGTCCACTTGATTTCACCACCCAAGGTCTCGTACTTCCGGTTCTTTATGTTATTTTATTATTTTTCTTCTCATATATATTACATATATTACTTATTTAAGTGTTGCTTTCTTTCTTTGTACTTTACTCGTTTATATGTATGACAAGAAGACATTAACTAGCTCGCGGCGCGCGCTACTTCAGGTACCTGACTGGTTACTTAATTAATTCACAGCCGGAAGTACTTGAGTAACGCGCGTTACAAGCAGCCATTTTTGCTTCATAAATCCTCATGATTTTTGTTCCTATAAACAAAAAAAAACAATAATAATAATGATGATTAATTCAATAATTATGTACACAAAAAAAAGACCCATTACCCGGTCACGGGGAGTGAGATTAAAGACGATAAGTTGGGAAATTAAATGAAAAATCATTTTGTTGTAGTTATTTTTAGTAGTTTTAAATATTATGATAAAATTTGAATTTTGAGAATAATGATAATTAATTATTATTAATTTTAAAAATAAGCGCGTTGAGTGACCCATAGTCGCTCACTAAAAGTTATCGTCCCATTACTCGAGCAACACATGGCCCTATACAAGCCCAAAGACAATATCAATTGAACTGTCATAAGTTTATTCATTTGGATAATTATTTATAAAATATATCACTTTATTTTATTTTCACAAATTTAAAATATATATTTGATAACATATAATTATAACAATTATTAAATAATTTAACGCAGCCTAAATTAAATCTAACGAACGAACGTTAAAGTAAAAAATGTCCGGCTCTAAGCGATTTTTAAAACAGTCAGTTTATTTTTATTTATAATAAATTATAAAATACTTTGATACGTCATATTATAATATATTTATAATCACAAATAATTATTTATCAATGTGAATTTTTTTACTTTGAATTTTTTTTTATAAAAATTATAAAAACGCATTAGTCAGTTAAAGTGAGCGACTGGTGGCACTGATCGGGTTCAGGCTCTTTTACCTTAAATTAATATCTTTGAATTAAATTATAGAGATTACAAAGTTTAAAATAAGTTATATTGGTACTTAAATAAACTGAATTTAAATAGACGTCAATATGTCGCATCAATAAATCATGAAATTTGAAATTTGGCGGGTCAACTTTTGAAATTTTTTAGGTTTTGTAAATAAATTTGAAAATTAAATAATTTTGTTCACTTGAATTTTTCGAGTATACTATAGTTAAAAATTCAATCTCTGCATTTAAACAAAAAATCTACCTGTTTATTCCTTGTAAGACCGGAAGTCTTTTTTTCTTAACTCAAAATTTTAAAAACGCATTATTCAGTTAAAGTGATCGACTGGTGGCACTGATCGGGTTCAGGCTCTTTTACCTTTAATTAATTAATGCATTGTAGATTTTGTATTATTACGAAAAATTGAAGATGTTGAACCGACGAAAGTCGATACAAAACTGACATTGAATTACATATACAAGGTACGTCTGAAGTTTGAAGGAAGTTATAAAAGAGTACAAAGAGGAAGGGAAAGTCTCGAAAAAAAACTACCTCATCATGCATTCTTAGGCTTGTTCAATAGGGGGAGAAAGAAACCGACAGTAAAATGAAATTTTCAATATATATATATATAATGTATAGATGGATATATTTAGAATGAGGTGGAGAGTTTATAATAATAATTTAGGGATAATTTTAGAATGGACTGCAGGTAGAAAATTTTAAGGATATTATTTTTAGGATTTATTGTCTGCAGAAATAACTACAGAAAACTCTAGGAATTTTTGAATTTAGTATAGTGAAGGTGAAAAGTAAAATGTAAGTTATTCAAATTAAGATGAATTGGAAATATTTTTGATTTTGGTCCTATATTTAATAAAAATATTCTAGAAATTCTGTTTATTTTTCTAAAGAAAGGGGAAAATTCCCTATTTGAAATTCAAAAGTTATCAAAAAAAAGTATGATTGGTTTTTTGTAAATATCTCTGTAGCTATTGATTTTTTTGAAAAATTGCAAGAGACCTTTTTTGTAGGGCTTCAAATTCTCTACAAGAAGGTCTCTTATACTTTTTTCAAAAATTCAATAGCTACTTAGATATTTTAAGTTTAAAACTCTAATTATTAATTATAGAAATTTGGGGTTCAAAATTATCTTTTGGTTTTTTGAAAATATCTCAGTAAGTAATAAATTTTTTGAAAAATTACAAGAGACCTTTTTTATAGGGCTTCAAATTCTCGACAAAAAAGGTCTCTTATACTTTTTTCAAAAATTCAATAGCTACTGAGATATTTCGAGTTTAAGATTCCAATTATTAATCATAGAAATTTGGAGTTCAAAATTCTTCATTGGTTTTTTGTAAATATTTCAGTAAATAATAAATTTTTTGAAAAATTGCAAGAGACCTTTTTTGTAGGGCTTTGAATTCTCTACAAGAAAGGTCTCTTATACTTTTTTCAAAAACTCAATAGCTACCGAGATATTTTAAGTTTAAAATTCCAAGAACTAAATACCAAAATTCCGGGTTCAAAATTGTCCACGTGGTCCGGTTTAATTTACTTCTATTCAATTACATACTACATAAATATATATGTCCTCGATATACAACTAATTAAAAAAAAAAAAACACAATATCAATATTTCAAATTAACATCAAAAAGTCACAATAGAAGTTTAAATTAAACATCACCCGATTTATTTCCCAAAATGTCAATAAAAAAAAATATATATATGTATATATGTGATTTACATAGAATTCATTGAGAAAAATCCCAAAGGATCCTCGAGTTGACCCGCGCTATTTTAACCGTGTGTACATACGTGTAAATTGTGTTTGTGAATACATATGTACATACACACGATTTCGTGAACAAGTTTAAATAAAAAATATATATAAAAGGTCAAACTTTATATACGAATTCTACATGACTTTTATCGTCCGTGACCCCTAGAGAAAAGTTAGGGTCTATTCTGTTCATTTCCCTCTGCTCGTTTTATTTCTACTTTCCAGGTCACCAATACGACGTCAAGTCTGTTTTTAACTCATATATACATACATAAATGTATATTATACTATTATATATGGTAATTAAATATTTTTGAGATTATTTTTACTTAACCTAAATACTAAGATTGTAATCTCTGATAAATTTTTATTAATAATCCGCTGCTAATAATAAAAATAACCATTTAAAAGTGACAGTATTAATAAATTTTTTAATGTCAATTTTTATTTTTGAATTCTTATATATATATATATATATATATATATGGTTATTTCAAAAATATATATAAGGATTTTTATTGTGCAGAATTCAAGTTTGACGTTTGAGAAATTAGTACATTTATATATATTTTTTTAGTTAAATAAACATAAAATAAAAATAAGACAAGTAAAATATTTAAAGAAATTTTGAATTTCATGTACGTCGTAAATTTAAAACTGGTTCAAATGATATAAATATAACAAAACTGGTTATTTTATTTTTTTTTGCAAATAAATTGTTTCACTAGAGATCATATACACGTACAATATTACATACGTCATAAATATAAGTATATATAATTTAGTATATATAGATATATATGACTCAGACTTTTTTCCATTCGGAGTACAATAATAAAAGATATAGAAATATAATAATAGTACTGTGGGTGTTATATTCTGTCGATATAAATTTAAAAATTCATCAAACTACATATATATGTATATATGTATGTATATAGAGAGAATTTCTTGACGTAAGAGAACTGTTTCCGGAGAAAAAAATTTTTTGATTCAAGAAAAGTTTTTTCATCCGAAGAAAATTTTTTCTTGATGTAAGAAAAATTTTCTTGCCCAAAGAAAATTTTTATTGACTTAAGAAGTTTTTCTCGACTCGAAAAAATTTTTTCTTGATCTAAGAAGTTGTTTTTCACCTAGAGAAAATTTTCATCTACCCAAGAAATTTTCCTTGACTCAAGAAAATTTTTTTCTTGATCTAAGAAAAGAATTTTCGCCCAAAGAAAATTTTATTCTTTATCAAAGATAAATTTTCTTTCATCTGAAGAAATTTTTCTTGATCTAAGAAGTTTTCTTCGTCCAGAGAAAATTTTTATTGACTCAAGAAATTTTTCTCGGCTCGAGAAAATTTCCTCTTGATCTGAGAAAAGTTTTTTCGCCCAAAGAAAATTGTATTCTTGATCCAAGATAAGTTATGTTTTGTCTGAAGAAATTTTTCTTGATCAAGAAATTTTTCTCGACTCAAGAAAATTTCCTCTTGATCTGAGAAAAGTTTTTTCGCCCACAGAAAATTGTATTCTTGATCCAAGATAAGTAATGTTTTGTCTGAAGAAATTTTTCTTGATCCGAGAAATTTTTCTCGACTCAAGAACATTTTTTCTTGATCTAAGAAGAGTTTTTTCGCTCAAAGAAAATTTTTTTTTCGACCCAAGAAAAAAAATTTTTTTTTTCAATTTAAAAAAAAAAAAATTTTTGAAACAAGTAAAAATTTTTTCCACCAAGAAATCCTTTTTCCATACATTTATATATGTATAAAATTAATTCAAATTCTTGATAATATTCATTACATTCAAATAGTTAATTATTATTTTTTTTAAATAAATAATAATAATTATTAAGGAGTTATTAATACATATACCCAAATTTATATATATATATACATATATATATATATTTTTTTTTTGCTGATTGTAAAAAGATATATATGTATATGAGGAATTTTAAGAACGAGTGACGCAAACGGTGAAATTGAGATTGCGATAAACACGTGGATACATGCGACCTTGAGACAGCACAGACGATTGCGATGTTAATATTCTTTATATATATTATTTTATAATTTTATTACTATTATTTTTTTTACACTCGAGTTCATTTTGTGTAGTCGCCGAATACCGTTACGCGAATTTATTTAACGCCAAAAATATCTATCACTCCTTCACCAAAAAAAAAACAATAATGATAATAAGTTTGCAAAAAAAAAAAAATGATGATAATAATAATAATAATAATAATAATGTTTACTGATAATAGACTTTAAGATATATTTAAATGTAATTTAAATTTTATAGACGTCTTTAAGCAGTAATATATTGTGGGCGTCGAAGTTTGCCTTGAGGCCTTTCATGATAAAAAGAGAAATTGAATAAGAATTCAAAAAAAATAAATAAATGATTTAAAAAAATGAGAGTAATTAAAGATAATACATTACGGTAACACTGGATGTTATCACTCTGATATTTAAATCAAGTAATTTTTTTTTGCGTTCAAATATTTCTTACTAGTATATATATATATATATATATAAATATACATTAATTGAATGAAGTGAAAGTATGAAAAAGCAAAATTTCGGTTACTTTTTTCAACAATGGCATTTTATAACGGTCGATTGTTAAGATGGAGTCGGTTATATATATTATATATAAGGGAGATCTGGGGATTATTGTAGAGAAAGAGGAATTCGAGATTTGTTGCTGGGGGAAGTTCAAGGGATAGAAAAAAAAGGTATTAAAGTGGGAGTATATTTAAAAGTTTATCGGACAAATAATTTGAAATTTATCACTTTTTAAGTATAGTATAGTCGATAATTAGTTTGAAAAATTTTCGACCATATAAATCTCAATTATTGTTATACTTTTTTATGGGATTTTTAAATGTTGCAGCTGATGTTAAAAGAGAAAGAAATAAAAATTTCAGTGCTTGTAAATTTAAAAAGTTTCACCAAAATAACCAACTTCGATATATATATATATATATATATATAATAAGGTTTTGCAAAGTTTAACGTCCCCTTATTATGTACTTTATATATGTTTCCTACAATACTTACGTATATACATATATATGTACCATGAAAATACTATATATGATAAATATATATGGAAAAAAATATAATCAATATGGGAGCATATAAGTGGCGAAAACGATATATATTTTCTTATATATAATATACTAAGTTTTAATATAATTAATTATATACGTAAGTTTATAAGTTAATACATGTATTATATATATTTATAATCATATATGTAAACTTATAAGTTAGCACATATATGTATTACATATATTGATAATTATATATGTAAATTTGTAAGTTAGCACACATATATATTCTGAACACAATGTTTGAATCTTATAACAGAGAGAGGAAGACAGAAAAGAATAGATTTTTTTTATTCTTACATATATGTGGAGACTTATATGCTTCTATATATCGAAAAATATACAAAAATTTATAAAGTTAAATACATGGTACATATATCGTGGCATATAATGATGAATTATATATGTATTCTTATTTGTTTCCATATATAAACACATTTATTTTTTCACATATTAAAATTATAAGTTTTCAAATATATAAATAATATATTGAAGTTATACGAAAATATATGAAATCATATAAGAGAAAACATATATAGAAATATAATAAAATCGGCGAAAATCTATATATAGTTCTATATGATTTCATGTATTGTCACATATATATTTATATCTGTAACATATATTTTTTTATATATGTTTATCATATATGATATTTTCATGCGGGGTCTAGATAATTCCTCTTCATATAAAGAAAGCTCGGGTCAGTTCAAGGTTCTAGTGTCCTTGATGTCGATTCGCGACATTTGCATTGAAAGTGACGGAAGCAACAATACAAGACACAACTACCAATACTATCCATTAAATTTAAAAATACAATTTAATTAATAGTTAACTAATTAATTGTCAAATGTCACTAAAAGTTGCAGATCAGATAATTTTATTCTTTTCCCAATCGAAGTTCTTGTAAATAAATTCAAATTTTTAAAAAACGCGTGAAAAAATTTTCAAATTTAAATTTTTGAAAAAACGCGCGAAAAAATTTCAAATTTAAATTCTTGAAAAACGCGCGAAAAAATTTCAAATTTAAATTCTTGAAAAACGCGCGAAAAAATTTTCTAATTGAATTTTTAAAAATTTACCCATCGAATTTTCGATAATTTAAAATATTATAAATTTTGAATTTTTAAAAAACCCGCGCAATTTTTTAAATTAATTTCAAGGACAGCGCATGAGCAAAACCGGCTTATACCAACTTTGGAGTCAACCTTTTTTTTAACATCTTTTGTCTTAACATCTTAACATTTATATTTAAATGCTAATTATTTTCCTTCATTAGTATTTTAAATGTATTAATTATTGTTTTAAATATTTTTTCCCTCCTTAATTTCATTATTAATATTTCAGCACTTTTATATACAATTTCTTTGTAGTCTCTGCATGCATACATTTTTTTATGCACACTGACGACTGACGTCATTAGCATTTCCGTTTGACGTTCGATGCAGGTCTTTCTTTCTTTATATATTTTTTTTTCTTTTTTATATTTTTTATTCGATGCGTCTTTTGGCTTCTCAGAAACCCTTCGGTATATTATCATAATTTAAAGTAATAGTCTACGACGCCAGAAACTCAGACTATTAAGAATAAGAATGCAGCAAAAACAAAAAAAAAAAAAAAAAAATTTTTGAGTCAAGAAATTTTTTTTTATAGAAAAAAAAAATTTGAATTCAATTTTTAAATTCAAATTTTTTTCGCGGTTTTTTTTAAATTTCGCGGGTTTAATGTGACATTTAAATTTTATTTACCGCCACTTAAAATCTTTTATTTGAATAAATTAAAGACAAAAAAATCACCATAAAAAAAAAGTTTATAGTAAAATTACACCATATAAATGTAATTAAAAGTTTAATTATATATAAAGATAATTAAATGCTATAGTTAAAATAAGAAGACAATTGTGAATTTTGCCGCAGTGGGGTCGATCCCGACAAAGAAAGTAATGGATAAAAAGAACAAGACAAAGAATGAGAAGTAAAAAAATGTATGAAGACAAGAAATAAAAGTTTGAAACTTCAGAGATAGCGCGAAATTAAAACCACTTGGGGGAATCCCAGGCTTAGACGTAAAAGACAACTTGATACCACTTGGGTCCGCTTTTCATCACCACGGTATAAAGATAAAATTTTGTCAGTGTTATTGCACTTTGTTCTCATACATTTTTAGCTAGACTACCCTTTCTTTATCTTGATCTACATCACTTCTTGTTCTTTATCAAGCTCTCTCAAGTCTTTTTAGTGTGAACTAGGTCAACGAATTACTCGAGTATGTGTAATACAAGACAAGTACGTCTAGTTCTTATAACGTCTATAAGATAACTAGATACACGGTCCTTAAATATTTTATTTTAATTAAGAGAAAGTTTTTTTTTTTGGCGCGAAAAAATTTTTATTTGAATCTAGAAAATTTAAAAAAAATTCATTTTTTCTATGAACTGATTTTTTATTTTTTATTTTACTTAATTTTTATTTATTACTAAATTTGAAAAAATTGCCAATTGTCAGATACATTGACACTAATAATTAAATAAACAAATTTAAAATATACTTGAATTGTCTAGACAAACTACGGTATGTTATTTATTTAATAAATTGTAAATTTATTTAACAGGTGTTAATTATTACCACATTTTAAGAAATTAAATTTCATTAATATTTTATTATAATAGCTTTTGTTAAATTTATTATCACAAGTGATTTATTGACGTTAATTAATTAGGAATCTTTCAAAAAATCCCGTTTATTTTTTTTTTGTAATAGACTCCAAATTTGACCTGAATATTTTTCAAAAATAAATTTAATTAGTCAATTAGCAATGAAAAAATATTTAATATAAAATTCAAGAAAAATATTTTGCCGCCTAATTTTCAAATGTTTCTAAAAATTACAAATTGCAAAAAAAAAATATTTTGAAAAATTGCACTTACGATTTTTAAAATTTTCTACAAGTGCATTTGTTTCTTTTTAAAGAAAAAAAAATCGGAAATCATTAATCGCTAATTTTAAAATCATAAAAAAAATTTAATATAAAATTTAAAAAAAAAAGTTTGCCGCCTAATTTTCAAATGTTTCTAAAAATGACAAATTGCAAAAAAAAAATATTTTGAAAAATTGCACTTACAGTTTTTTAAATTTTCTACATGTGCATTTTTTTTTTTTAAAGAAAAAAAAATCGGAAATCATTAATCGCTAATTTTAAAATCATAAAAAAAATTTAATATGAAATTCAAAAAAAAAAATTTGCCGCCTAATTTTCAAATGTGTCTAAAAATTACAAATTGCAAAAAAAAAAAAAATATTTTGAAAAATTGCACTTACAGTTTTTTAAATTTTCGACAAGTGCATTTTTTTTTTTTTAAGAAAAAAAATCGGAAACCATTAATCGCTAATTTTAAAATCATAAAAAAAATTTAGTATAAAATTCAAAAAAAAAAAATTTGCCGCCTAATTTTTAAATGTTTCTAAAAATGACAAATTGCAAAAATAAAATATTTTGAAAAATTGCACTTACAGTTTTTTAAATTTTCTATAAGTGCATTTTTTTTTTTAAGAAAAAAAAATCGGAAATCATTAATCGCTAATTTTAAAATCATAAAAAAAATTTAGTATAAAATTCAAAAAAAAAAATTTGCCGCCTAATTTTTAAATGTTTCTAAAAATTACAAATTGCAAAAAAAAAAATATTTTGAAAAATTGCACTTGTAGTTTTTTAAATTTTCTACATGTGCATTTTTTTATTTTACTTTTTTTTTAATTGGTAATTTCAAAATCATAAAAAAATGTAATATAAATATTAAATCAATAATTATGACAAAATATATTTAAATAAATATTTTATCTAATCTACAAAAGATATAAAAAATATTCAAATCCGCTTAAAAAATGATTGCTGTTATAATAGCAAATTAAATAAAATATTAAACTGATATTAATTATCAATGAGGAAAAAAAATTAATTAAATAATTCTGCCAAAAGTCAATAATAACAATAATGATATTAATAATAATAATAATAATAATAAAGCGAAAAAAAAAAATTAGCAAATGACCCCCATCACATTGGTAGCAAATCTTAAAATAATTCCCGGGACACGAGGGACGTCTCAAGGCCTACTATCGGCAGAGAGAGGAAGGGGGACCAGAGTAAAATTCGCAATAGCGCGGTCTGAGCGGATGAACCGGGAAAGATACAGACAAGCGCGACAAGAACGGGGGGTAAAAGAGGGAGTAAAAAAGTGTAGAGAAGAAATAGAGTAGTAGTAAATAGTAATAGTAGTAGTAAGTAGTAGTAGATACTACAGTACAAGAGAGGAGAGAAAGAGAGATTGTAACGTGAGGGTAAAGAGAAGAGAAAGGGGTCAGACAGGGGCGGGGCACGATGGGCCCGCAGGAGGGGGCGCTTAGCAACAGTCCCGCTGGCGGTCGTCCGCCAGGAGGCAAACGTGATTAAATAAAACTGGCGTCGAATACGCCGACGACCTACCAGGCGTTGACATCAGTCACATATACATACATATATATGTATATATATATATATATATATATATATATATACATGAATATCATGTACTTGTACTTGTACTGATGTACTACAAAACACTACATGTAATTTTAAACTTATGAGAAGAAAAAACAAGAATGAATTTTTAAAAAAAATATGAGGAGGTGGATAAATGAAGACTTGATACCGTGTATGGGTTTTCCCGGCCCACATATCCCACATGACTTGCGTATTTTTAAAAGAGGCTGTTTGACCAATGAAAATAATTCCATGATGACGTTTACTGATGGACTAAATATAATACATGTTGTCTTTAAGCATGTGTAAATTTTTTGATCAATTTCCGAATGGAATTAAACGTCAGAATGACAGTTTATGGTTGTCTTTGATAAATTTTTTGGAGGGGGATAAGTACTAGGATGTGAGGATTTGAGTTGTGAATAAATGTAAATGTGGGGTTTTGTGTGTGTATGGATCCGAAACGATGCGCATCCGAGCATGTCTGGTTTTTGATTGTATTGGAGCTGGCTCGAGCAGGCTTTTGATACCACGACCTGTCTCGAGGTCGAATTGTGAATATAGGAGCGGCTTGGTAACAGACATGATAAAAGAAAAAAAAATTTACGCTGTCTGGGTTATAACAATGTTGACAAATAAAGTATTTTCTGTTTCGAGACCGGTGACGTCACTAATATTGAGATCGGTTAAGGGGTGTCATTTTTTTTTTAATTTTTTCAAATGATCTTGAGTTAACAGACAATTAAGTTTTTGGATTTTTTTTTTTCAATGAATAAATTACAAAAAAAAAAATCTAAAAAAATGCACGTGTAGAAAATTTAAAAATCTATAAGTGCATTTTTTAAAAATATTTGTTTTTTTATAATTTACCATTTTTTTTTAAATTTCAAAAATTATTTGACATAACTATGATCCAGAAGTTAGCAGACGATCAACAATTTTTGAATTTTTTTTTTCGAGTTTAATTTAAAAAAAAAAAAAAAAACTAAAAAAATGCACATGTAGAAAATTTAAAAAACTATAGGTGTAATTTTTCAAAAAAATTTTTTTCTTGTAATTTATAATTTTTAAAAAAATTCAAAAGTCATCAGACGTAAATAAATTTATGATACTAAGTTAGCACGTAAAATAATTTTTGAAATTTTTTAAAAACGATAACTTATAAAAAAAAATTATTTTTGAAAAATTGCACTTGTAGTTTTTTCAATTTTCTACAAGTGCATTTTTTTACTTTTTTTTTTTTATAATTAATTTACCGAAAAAAAAAAATCTGAAAATTGTTAATTGTCTTAACTTCAGAATTATCAAAATATTTATATAGAAAATTCAAATTAAAATTTCAAAACACTACAATTTTTTAAAAATACATTGAGATGCAAAATCTAAAGGATATTTGTAAGAAATTTTTTATAAAATAGTTTTAAAATTAGACGTATTACTTAGGATAATTACCGCGTAATTTGAATTTAAAGTTTATGAATAATTAAATAAATTACTATAATTTTTTAAAAAGCTTTAAAATTTAAATTACCATACTATAAAGTTTATGAAGTATATCTAGTATTTTTAGGTTTAAAAAAAAGTTCGAAATAATTTATTCAATAATCTGAGGTATAGAATAGAAGCGTTTAATTAAATTATTTAACTGAGTATTCAATAAACTAGATTAATAATTCAACTAACCGTAGATAGGTGATAATAACAATATATAGGTAAATTTAACTATCAGATATTCGATACAATATATATTGAATATATGTGGTATATAATACTGAGACTGCAAATGGTGATCACCTCGAGATTTCGAGGACAATAGTTTAGTGTAAATTGTCCCTGGAAACTGATCGATCGATCGATCATTTTGCAGTAACAGTAGAAACCGAGAATTTAAATAATACACTCAAGGACTGATGGCTGCGTGCCAACGATAAAAATTATTATTGATTTTCAGGATAAGAGATTTTAAAACTTGCCGTACGTAGCAATTTTTTAAAATGATCGTAAAGTGAACAGACAATTAATAATTTTCATATTTTTATTTCAACATTTTAATTTGAAAAAAAGAAGAAACTAAAAAAATGCACGTGTAGAAAATTTAAAAAACTATAGGTGCAATTTTTTCAAATATTTTTTTTTTATAATTTATCGGTAGAAAAAGAAATTCAAAAATTATTAGACGTCAGCTAACTTCAGTATCATATTTTTAAATTACACTTTTTTTTTTAAATTTATTAATCAATTGTCATTATGAAAATTTTTTATAGCTTTTGAAAAATGTCCAAAGACAAAATTTTTCAGATTTACATAATTTTAGTGACAATTAATAAAGTAATTAAGAATTACACAAAACAAAAAGAATTTTTGGAGCAAGAATTTTTTTGAACTTTGAATTAAAGACATAATTTTTCAGAAGACTGGAAAAAAAATTTCTTGCTAAGAATTTTTTTCTTGACGTAGAAAATTTTTTTTTATCCAAGACAATTTTTTTGAGATGAGTAAAAATTTTTTTTGGAATAAGAAATTTTTTTTTTTTTGTGTAAAATTCAAAAATTTGGTTAATACTGACCATCCTTAATAAAAAAAAATTATATATATATATATATATATATGCACAAAAAAAGAATTTCTTGATGCAAAAAAAAAATTTTCTTTGCGCAAGAAATTTTGTTTTACCTCAAGAAAATTTTTGTTCTCAATTTCAGATTGAAATTTTCTTGAGGTAACTAAAAATTTTCTGT
Source organism: Microplitis manilae (assembly GCA_030273425.1). NCBI lineage: Eukaryota > Metazoa > Arthropoda > Insecta > Hymenoptera > Braconidae > Microplitis > Microplitis manilae. The sequence goes on from CP092727.1 coordinate 24,640,050, forward strand.
AAGAAATTTTTTTTCAGTGTAATTAATAACTTAATAAAAAATTAAATCATCAAATGATTTTATAATTAATTAATAATAATTAAAAAAATTAATAGATTGTAAAAAATAACTTGAATTTTTTTTTATACTGTCATCAAATACTAAAGTGATTTAATACGCATATATACATATACATATATATATATATACATATATATATATGTATATATATATATATATATTTGATACAAAGTTATTGTAAAGTAATACGACATAAAAAAATCTCAAACACGTTAACGAGTGATCCGCGAATACGATCCACGCGTTTAAAAAACATTAATAATATTTATAGATCTAAAAAAAAAATTTTAACACAATAAAAAATTCAAATATTTAAAAAATTTAAACCTTTGATAAAATTAGTATTAGAAAAAAATTGACAGCGGGTGTTAATTAACAATTCGTAATTGCGATAAAATTTATTAGAGGTCAAGGTAACTAGGAAGTTCAAGTTCCGTTTAGAATTGACATCAAGTTAGTAATACTTTTATTAATAATTTCTATTAGAGATTTGAATTAAAAAAAATTCTTTTTTAATAGTAAAATCCGTCGAATTAGTCGGTTCGGAGTAGAGTACACTAATCAATCTTGCGCCCACGCATTAAACATGAATGGGCATCTGGCTTGAAAGTATGCGATAAAAAAAAGTCGATCGGTTTACAAGATACCAGATTAGGTTCTGTTACCATTAATTTAATATTTTTATTTCTAATTAAGATTTAAAAAAAAAAATTGGAGGGAAAAATTTAAAATTCAAATTTTTATAATGAAAATTTTAAAAGATGTAGTTCTATTTTTGTATTCAAATCACAGTTTTTTTTATGGAAAAAAATTGACTCCAATGAAGTTAAAAAGAAAAAAATTCGAATAAAGTGTGTTAAGATTAAAAAATAAAAATAATGATGAATAAAATTCTAACAGATGATAAAGTAACGGATAAGTAATGAATCATTTCCTCATTATACCGAATATCATAAAAATATTCTTGGAATTTATATTTATAGCCAAGTACTAGAGAAAGAAAGAAAATATTCATTGTAAGTATTGAGATTTCATTAGTAATTACTGATAATTACCAATGATGATTAAAGTATTTACTAGTAAGTTTATTTTATCCAATTACTTGTTTAAATTATTTTACTTGTTCATTTATTTTCTCATACAAATAAAATTAATTTTTTTTATGTCTGAAATTACCCAATAACTTTTGAACTTTTCTAAAATCGGTAATTTTGAAAAAAAAAATATTTCAAAAAATTGCACCTATAGCTTTTTTAATTTTCTACACGTGCATTTTTTTAGTTTTTCTTTTTTTTCAAATTTAATCATTGAAAAAAAAATTCTAAAATTATAATTGCTAACTTCAGAATCATAATTTTTGATACTGAAATTACCCAATGACTTTTGAATTTTTTTTTCAACGATTAAATTTAAAAAAAAAAATATTTCAAAAAATTGCACCTATAGCTTTTTAAATTTCCTACACGTGCATTTTTTTAGTTTTTCTTTTTTTTCAAATTTAATCATTGAAAAAAAAATTCTAAAATTATAATTGCTAACTTCAGAATCATAATTTCTGATACTGAAATTACCCAATAACTTTTGAATTTTTTTTTCAACGATTAAATTTAAAAAAAAAAATATTTTCAAAAATTGCACCTATAGCTTTTCAAATTTCCTACACGTGCATTTTTTTAGTTTTTCTATTTTTTTAAATTAAATCTGAAAAAAAAATTCTAAAATTATAATTGTCTGATAACTGTAGAATTATTTTTTTTTTTTTAAAAGTAATTAATCCTGTGTATAATTAATTGAATAACAATAGAATTGATTATTATATCCCTATTATCTCGAAATGAAAATATTGTTCTTAGTATTTCTTAGAATAAAAAAAAAAAATTAGCAAACTTATTCATGGCGTATTATTGCGTACTATTTATAGTAGTTACTATTCAATTGCTAGTTAGATTATATTATATTACCTTTCAAACACGTGTTACATCTAGTCAACTCAAGACCTCAAAAGTAAGAAAGAGAAAGATGAAAAAAAATGTATAGTATTGAAAAAAAAATATTGAGGGAGAGAGATAAGAGGATCCATATGATGAAAAAATGATAAAGAAAGAAAGAGCTGACCGAAGGTTATATTACGAGTCGCGACGAACCGGCGTCGAGGAGACGACTCACACACGTTACTCTCTTTCTTTCTCTTTTGTCATTCTCAACGTCCTTACTGATCAATGTATGTATGTACTATGTACTGTATATATGTTGTATGTTACGTAGATCGTGTACTGAAAAATTGCTTTTGCAAACGAGATATTTTAATTCAATTGCTATACTCTGTTAAATATTAAATATATAAACACATATAGTCTTATGATTAATCATTTAATTATTGAGTTAAGTTTCATTTTAATTAATATTTCTACAGGATATATTTATTTTTATGTAGAAATTTCATTTAATTTAGTTAAGAGTGCAAGTGCATGGAAATTTTAAAAAATAGATTTTTAAGCGGGAAAATTTTGAATTTAAATTCAATACAAAAACAATTTTTTTAAATTGTGATCCTGAAATTAACTGTTTAATTTTTGGATTTTTATTTTAATGGGTCAATTACAAAAAAAATAAAAAATAAAAAAATGCACATGTAGAAAATTTAAAAAACTATAGGTGCAATTTTTCAAAATATTTTTTTTTTAAATTTATTATTTAAAAAAACAAAATCAAAAAATTCTAGACGTTTGGATGAAGAAATGTTGAATAATTTTTTACTCAAAAGAAAAAAGTGGAAAATTTCTAGGTAAAAAAATTGAAATGTGATTTTGAATAATTTTGAGTTTTCTCAAAAATTATAAATTTTAAATAATTTTTGAATTATTTTTACTTGTTAAAGTTTCGAAGCTTTAAAAATTTAAATTTGAATTTTTGAATTTTCCCCCATTTTTCAAGTCCTTTATATTTACAGGACTAAATAAATGAAAATAGTATAGATATATATTTAAATGTAATCTGAAAAATTTAATCATGAATCTTAACAGTATTTACTTTAGTATTAAATTATTTTTCGGATTAAGATAATTAAATTTTATAATTTAATAAACACTAAGTTATCTTTATCGCACACAAAAAAGTCATTACAGCGCAAAAAATTTTACTCGCCGAGAAAATTTTTTGCATTATGAACTAAGAAAAATTTTTCTTGCGAAATCTTTTTTTTTTTGCATAACAGATATTTATTTATAAAATTCAATAAAATTCCTTCTAAATAATTGTTTAAATAAAATCGAATAATTTTCAAAATTTTTTTAAAACGACAAATTATTAAAAAAAAAATATTTAAAAAAATTGCATGTCTAGTTTTTTTAATTCCCTACATGTGCATTTTTTTATTTTTATTTTTTTTCTCATAATTGACTCAAAAAAAAAAATCAAAAACTTGCAAATCGTCTGTGATCTTCAGAATCATAAGTTAGCCCTCTAATAATTTTTGAAATTTATTTTAAACGACAAATACCAAAAAAAAAAATTATTTGCAAAAATTGCACTTATAGTTTTTTAAATTTTCTACATGTGCATTTTTTCATTTTTATTTTTTTTTTCATAATTGACTCAAAAAAAAAAATCAAAAAATTGCAAATCGTCTGTTAACTTCAGAATCATAAGTTAGCCATCTAATAATTTTTGAAATTTATTTTAAACGACAAATACCAAAAAAAAAATTATTTGCAAAAATTGCACTTATAGTTCGTTAAATTTCCTACATGTGCATATTTTTAGTTTTTTTTTTTTTTTGCATTTTATTTATAAAAAAAAACATCCGAAAATTTTAAATTGTCTGCTAACCAGAATCACAAAAAAAGAGTATAATTATATAAATATATCAATTAACAATAAAAAAATGCTATGAAAATTAATTAGGAAATAAAATTTAAAATATCTTATCATTATTAAAATGAAAAAAAAAGTAAATTATGAGTTTATCATAAAAAAAAAAAAATCTCAACTAAATAAATAATAATAAAATAAATATGAGCTTACCAGTTATTAGTTTCGCTGGTTTGAACCTTCCAGAAATATATTTTACTTGTGTAATATAAAAAATAACCGCAACTGCTGATCCTCAGTAATTTAATATTTTTTTTTCGATTAAAAATTGCCATGAGTCGCGAATTTGAATTTGAATTATACACGACGTAAATTAAAAGAGATAAGCCTTTGACTTTAGTTTTACTGCTATTACTTTTTTATATTTAAGAATATAAAAAAAAGACAAATATAAACCCATTAGCAATTGGCCTTGCCGAAAAAAAAGGTACAAAAAAAAGAAACGAAAAATTTGCAAATAAGGCCACGAGCGACGACGTCCTTGCTGTCGTTTTTTTTTTTATTTTTTATGAGGACGAAAGGAAGAGGAACAAAAAATTTTTAAATGGCGTTAACACGTCACCAATCACTGGTAAATTTTTAAAAAATTACTCTGAATACATTTTTTTTCTCTTCCTTTTAAAAATAAAATAAAACTTACGTACTCTCGTATAATTTACCGGAGGACTTATAATTAAAAGACGATTTAACAAAAATGTCATCACTGGCCGATAAAACAGATAAAATTTAAATTAAAGTGAAATTTGAAAAACCCGCCGTTTTTAAAATTATAACTTTGTTTTAAAATAATTTAAAAAATAAAAATGTCGAAATTTACTTGAGTGACTACAAGTCCAGACTACTTGAATAAAAATTTAAGTTTTATATTGTACGAGAATATAACTTTAAGGATAACCTTCCTCACAAAACGCCGGTGAAGAACTGGCCGATAGTCAGTTTCGCGACATAACCAGAACCAACCCCCAATTCTTTCTCGATTACTACTACCATTGCGGTATACATCGGCTACCCGATTACACACGAGTATTAACGAACGTCTATATACATTCCCGAAGGCTTACGGAAGTATACGAGTGGCTACGAATTTATACGAATGACTCTGAAATATTTAAGACCGGAAACTCTGTTTACCCGGTAAATTTAAAAATTTTTTTTTTTCAAATCTATCTTCTGTCTTGAAATCAAAATTTTTATTATATATTCATATATATATACATGAAAATTTGTTGGCTTAATTGTCTTTTTAGTCTTCGAAAATCAGGTAGTCAAAAAATTTTTAAAAAGTCGCGCGTATTTTTAAAATTTTAAACTGATTAAAATTCAAATTTTTTTTTTTAATTTATTCTCTGTCTGGGAATCAAAATTTTTCTTATCATATATATATATGAAAATTTGTTGATTTAATTTTTTTTAGTCTTCAAAAATCAGGTAGTCAAAAAATTTTTAAAAAATCGCGCGTATTTTGAAAATTCAAAAAATGATTAAAATTCAAATTTTTTTTTGAATTTTTTTCTTTTCGCGGCAAAAATATTTTCCCAGTAAAATTAATTCCACTATAAAATTAAAATTCAAATTATAAATTTTTAAATGGCGCTAAAAAATTTTGAATATTTTCAAAATTTATCTTTGACAGAATATATATATTATATATATCTTATTGACTAATTTGAGGGTCTTGTAAAATGAAAAGTATAAGAAATCTAACAATTTCATATATTTCAAATATATATGATAACATCTGTGAGATAAAAAATATTTTTCTTTTTTCTATATATTTATATATATAGTAAGTTACTTTTGAGAGATAAATAAAAATATATTCTGTCAATAGCAAAGAAAAAGTATGAATAGTGTAATGACTCACATTAAGTGGAAAGAATCTTTATGAGTCATATTATAATTCAATGTTTCTGACGTATATTGACTTGACATATTTTATACAAAGGATCTTTATTGCTGGACAATTCAAATTTACTCATTCAAAATTTATCTTAATTTGAACCACAAGAAAAAATTCAAAGACTGACAATATTTTTTAAATTTCGTACCTAATTTAAAAATTCTCCGAATATTTTTCAAAAAACAATTATACGAAATGGATAAATTGGATAAAATGTCAAAATTTTATCCGTTGAACTTGAGAGCCAGGTGTCGGGTAAAAAAAAATAGCAAAGGTCGTGAGAGGGATGGGAGATAGGTGATGTGGGGCGCGACGAGTATAAAAGTATAAGAAGAAGAAGAAGAAGGAGCTGAAGAAGAAGAAGAAGAATAAGGCAAGCAAGATCATCAAGACAACTAATGTAAGACGTCCATGGCCACGACTATCAAAGACTACGTCTGTACAATCACACACAATCATAGGTAGAGCTCTGTTATAGAAGAGTAAAAGCACAGGCAATGGATGTTTGGTGGGGCAAGTAAGCCGGGGTAAAATGTATTATATAGGAGAAGAGGCTGCCAGACATAGTGGGGCAAAGAGGGTCTACGAGTCTGAGTCTGAGACTGGTGAGACACGAGAGAGTAAGAGTCTGAGGCTGAGGCTGAGGCTGAGGCAGTCTGAGACATGGGTCTATGGGGGATTTAAGGTGGTATGGGAGTACAGTAGTAGGAGGAAGACGGCTAAAGAGACGGGTCCTTCACCCAGACAAATGTGTACAAGGGCGGGACATCGAATTTTCTATGCTTCTAGTCCTTCGGTGGCCTCCAGTCTACAGTTTATATCTCCCACCCATCATCATCATCATCATATCAAAATTCCATGTAACGTATCATAGCCTGTCTAAATTGTCCGCATTTGTATTTTACACTCATGGATAATTTCATGTTACTTAACTGAGGATTCAGATTATGATTTGAAGCTTGTATAAAAGTACACGGAAAAAAACAGAATATTGAGAATAAATAATAGTAAAAAGTGGAATCTGTTGTCAATAATTAGTAGTATTATGTGATTGATGCAAAGTAGAGTACTAATTTTTGTAGACTCCGAAAAACTATCAATTATTTCAAAAAGTAAAATATTATTACTTTTAGGTAATACGTGCACGGAAAAAAGAGCAGTTGAAAAATTACAGTTTCGTATAGTATTAATTAGTACTATAGCGCTCCGAGTCTGAAACTGTAGAAATTACATTTTTTATCAGTAAATTTTACAGAAATAACAAATATTACAGTTTCAAACTCGATATTGTCTATTTAAACTGTAAAATTTGCTGCTTAAAATTGTATTAATTTTATTGCTACAACAAATTTCTAAAATTACAGTTTGAACTTTAATGTTTACAGATTTTTACCCGGAAAGCCTGATTTACAGTAGAAACTGTAATTTTTCAACTGCTCTTTTTTGCGTGTGACTTATTAGTGAAAGTTAATTAATTTATGGTATAATCTATTAAAAAGTAATGATTGGTCAAATTAAGAATTGCTATCTTAGATACTGATTTTTCCAGCCGAAAATTCAAAAAGTTACAAACTTTTATTTTATAAATTCGATGTCACTGATCAATTATTAGCTTAAAATATCATTTATTCATCATTATAAATTAATTTACAATATACATAAATCGAATAAGTGGTAAATAGTAAAATGAAAAATTAGTATACTAGATACTGATTTTGTTGCTCATAAAAATACCCAAAATTTTAAACTCTTATTTTATAAATTCTATCCCATTGACTAATAATTAATATAAAATGTTATTTATTCATTATTATAAATTAATTTATTACATACATATATCGAATAAGTGGTAAATAATAAAATTAAAAATTCGTATCCCGTATGAAACTATCATATATGGTAAATGTATATTAAAAAATATGTTACAGATATAAATATATATGTGACAATACATGAAATCATATAGAACTATGTATAGATTTTGGCCGATTTTATTATATTTCTATATATGTTTTCTCTTATATGATTTCATATATTTTCGTATAACTTCAATATATTATTTATATATTTGAAAACTTATAATTTTAATATATGAAAAAAAAAATGTTATTTATATATGGAAACAAATAAGAATACATATATAATTCATCATTATATGCCACGATATATGTACCGAGTATTCAACTTTATAAATTTTTATATATTTTTCGATATATAGAAGCATATAAGTCTCCTCATATATGTAAGAATAAATAAAATCTATTCTTTTCTGTCTTCCTCTCTCTGTTATAAGATTCAAACATTGTGTTCAGAATATATATGTGTGCTAGCTTACAAATTTACATATATAATTATCAATATATGTAATACATATATGTGCTAACTTATAAGTTTACATATCTGATTATAAATATATATAATACATGTATTAACTTATAAACTTACATATATAATTAATTATATTAAAACAGTATATTATATACAAGAAAATATATATCGTTTTCGCCTCTTATATGCTCCCATATTGGTTATATATTTTTTCATATATTTATCACATATGGTATTTTCATGCGGTATACTAGATCTTTATATATTAATATGTTTACTAATTTTTCGGTTCCTCATTTTTAAATTTTTTCTGATTATTTGAATAGTAATAACTGTAGATAGCAATTTTAACTCGAAAATAAACTACAAACTATTTAAATTTTGAGCATCATTTTTTTCCGTGTATGGAGAAAAATGTGGGAGACATTGGAACCCAAAATGATGGTTTAGATACTTTTTAAAAATATAAAGGGTTCATGGTGCATGGCAAAACGTTTCACTTTGGGTGGCTTTGAACCCTTGGTCTTTAATCCTATGGGAGGTAACAAACAAACGGTATTATGCAGTACATAATAGTATATATGTATGTATGTATGTGTGTAATAAATTCAGTGTATGTATGTATGTATGTATGGATGTATATACATTGCAAATTCCGCATCGACTATCAACCGGTGCCAATAACATACAAGATAGGGCAAACCCGAGAAAACGAGTAAGAACCCAAGGACTATTTTACTGTTTGCAGGAACGAGGCTATTCACCCTTGGCACCCGATACGCTTTTGTATGTATATGTATATGTATATGTATATGTATATGTAAGTATAGATGTATTTTTTTCTTTTTGTTCAATTTATATTGAGCTCTTTTATTTTTCAATTACTTGCATAAAAAAAGGATTTCTTAGCGCAAGATATTTTCTCTTGCTTTTAATGTTGAGTGGCACGAAAAAAATAGATTTTTTGGAGTAAAAAAATTCAATTGCTAGAAGATTTCATTTGGATAATTTTGAAGTCAGCATAGTTTACGAGTTTTGGATTTTTTTTTTCGGGGATTTAATTAAAAAAAAAAAAAAAACTAAAAAAATGCACGTGTAGGAAATTTGAAAGACTATAGGTGCAGTTTTTTCAAATATTTTTTTTTTTTTATTGTTTATGGTTTAAAAACAAAATCAAAAAATTATTAGATGGCTAACTTATGATTCCGAAGTTAACAGACGATTTACGATTTTTGGATTTTTTTTTAACAAGTTAGTTATGAAAAAAAAATAAAAATAAAAAAATGCACATGTAGAAAATTTAAAAAACTATATGTGCAATTTTTTCAAATATTTTTTTTTTATTCTTTATGGTTTAAAAACTAAATCCAAAAATTATTAGATGGCTAACTTATGATTCTGAAGTTAACAGACGATTTTCAAATTTCGGATTGTTATTTAACAAGTCAATTATGAAAAAAAAATAAAAATAAAAAAATGCACATGTAGAGAATTAAAAAAACTATATGTGCAATTTTTTCAAATATTTTTTTTTTTATTATTTATGGTTTAAAACAAAATCAAAAAATTATAAGATGGCTAACTTCTGTGCTTGACAAAAGATTTAAAATATTTAAATAATTTAAATAAAATTCGTCCTTGCAGATGATTAATATTTATATATTTAATACATAAATGTCTTATATATTTGGTATTTAAAAAAAAAAAAAATAATTGTCACTAGAATAATAATGTAAATTAAAATCACGTTTACGTTATGTATCCACGATGTATACACAAGTTGGAATAGCAATCATGCGCATTTAAAGATTACCCGTCTCGACATCGTTATGAATGGGACGCTAAATACGGTAAAATGAATCCATACCAAAAACATTCATTTGCAATTTAATTTATTTATTTACTTGGGTTTCAGTTTTATTACTCGTTATCGCTAAACAAAATTCATATATATTTCATTTAAATTCTTACATTCTTATCTCAATTGTCCGTTATAAAGTAATAAATAATAATTATTAATAATCTTACGGTAATATTCACCTTAATTAGTATTTACATTTGTATTTATTTATTATAAAGACTTTTTGAAATTTTTCGTGGAATTTCATGCCAATTATTTTGCTTACTGAGTCAAAAATATTAAGTATGTCATATTATAGGATTTATTTATTTATATACATTTGCTTTATATTTTTGACATCGATAATTTTAATCTTAATGTCTTATTTTTCAGAAGTTCATAAATTAATTAATAATTTTTAAAAATTAAAAATTTAAATTTTTGAATGCAACAGACATCAGACAAATTTTTAATTATAAATTAATAGGGTAAACAATTAAAAAAAAAATATTTCGAAAAAATGCACTTATAAATTTTGAAATTTTCTAAATGCCCATTTTTTTCAAATTTTATTTTACTAATTATTTACTCTATTAATTAATAATTTTAAATTAATTTGATATCTGTTACATTCACTCACATGCAGTAGACATCAGACAAATTTTTAATTATGAATTAATAGGCTAAATAATTAAAAAAAAAATATTTTGAAAAAATACACGTATAAATTTTGAAATTTTCTAAATGCCCATTTTTTTCAAATTTTATTTTATTAATTATTTACTCTATTAATTAACAATGTTAAATTAATTTGATATCTGTTACATTCACTCACACGCAGTAGACATCAGACGAATTTTTAATTATAAATTAATAGGCTAAACAATTAAAAAAAAAATATTTCGAAAAAATGCACTTATAAATTTTGAAATTTCCTAAATGCCCATTTTTTTCAAATTTTATTTTACTAATAATTTACTCTATTAATCTACAATTTAAAATTCATTCGATGCCTGCTACATTTACTCAAGACTAATTACTCGCAATTACTAAAAAAAAATTCAAAGTTCAAAAAAAAAAGATTGATTTTGAATTTTAAAAAATTTTTGAATGCAAACCCAAGGTAAATTTAAAATCCTACGGAACTTTAATTTAAAAATTTTCAAAATTTTTAAATTATCCTCAAAAAAATAATAAAAATAGTGTTTAATTTTGAAGATATTTAATAATAAAATTAAACCAGTGGGTAGAGAAATCGCTGTTGAGATTTAGCTAATTCCAAGGATTAGCAAAAATCTCTAGACTTTAAAAGATTTAGAGAGGGTCCTACTTATACACTGAAAAATATCAGCCCACACAATGATTCCTTCTTCGTTTGGACAATCTGACCGCACTCAACTCGTCGTAGCCAGGATCTGGACGACCTTGAACAGGCACCAAGATGACCGTTTGAGTCATTGTCGCAGTGGTTCTCCCCGATTTGCAAAAATGTTCCAGTTATTTTCCATTGTTCTCACGTATGTTAAATTTTTTTTGTTCATACAAAAAATTTAATCCTTAGTGACAATGAAAAATAAATTATATTTGTCTGATATTAAATTATTATATATGTATATATGTATATATGTATATTTTTTTATTATTAGCGTATGTATTAAATGCTGTGTCACTTATCCTCTCTTTGTATTGGAGCTCTCCTGACTAAAATTGATTCGACCGTTCAAGCATCAGACTGCTTCGCAAAGCAAAAATACATCAATGTAGTTCAAGGACGAGAGTTTCTTTGACGACGAATACGACGATGATTATGTGAGCTGTTCATTCGAGAGCCAGCTGCGTGGCAAATTTTACGGACGCGAATTATAGTTTTTTTTTTAAACCGAAAAATAAAAAAAAACTTTTTTTTACACTGAGTAATGGTGATGGTTTGAGAAATTGCTGTAACGTAAATATACAAGCCCACTCTGATAATTTAAAAAAAGAAAAATGACATTTAAAAAAATTTTTAAGTTTTATTTTAAAATCGCAGACAAAAGGATTTGGAGCAAAAAATTTTTACTTGAATTAGGAAATTTTTTTGGGCTCAAAATTGAAAATGAAAATTTTTGTGGAGCGAGAAAAAATTTTTTTGATGATACTGAAGTTAACTGCCCGCTAATAATTTTTTGAATTTTTAAAAAATGGTCAATTATGAAAAAAAAAAATATTTTGAAAAATTGCACTTGTAGTTTTTGAAATTCTCTACATGTGCATTTTTTTAGTTTTTTTTTTTTTCTAATTTAATACTTGAAAAAAAAATCCAAAAATTTTAAATTGTCTACTGACTTCATGCTACTAATTTAGCCAATAATTTTTGTTCTTTTTTAAAAATTATAAATTATAAAAAAAAAAATATTTTGAAAAATTGCACTTGTAGTTTTTGAAATTCTCTACATGTGCATTTTTTTGGTTTTTCTTTTTTCTAGTTTGATACTTGTCAAAAAGAAAATCCAAAAATTTTAAATTTTCTACTGACTTCATGCTACTAATTTAGCCAATAAATTTTGTTCTTTTGTAAAAATTATAAATTATAAAAAAAAAAATATTTTGAAAAATTGCACTTGTAGTTTTTTTAATTCTCTACATGTGCATTTTTTTGGTTTTTCTTTTTTCTAATTTGATACTTGTCAAAAAGAAAATCCAAAAATTTTAAATTTTCTGCAGACTTCATGCTACTAATTTAGCCAATAAATTTTGTTCTTTTGTAAAAATTATAAATTATAAAAAAAAAAATATTTTGAAAAATTGCACTTGTAGTTTCTTAAATTTTCTACACATGCATTTTTTTACTTTTTTTTTATTTCTAATTAATTTGTTAAAAAAAAAAATCCGTAAATTTATAATTGTCCGCAGACTTCAGGATAATTTTTATTGTGCGAAAAAATCCTTTTTTTCTGCGTATAAAAATATTTCTGTAACGAACAATGAAAAAATGATTATTTTTACATTATAATCATAGCGAAGTCATGACAGTAAGATCCTCCCTCATCCTGCCGTTTAAAATTTACTCTTGAGTTGGTATCTTAATTTAATATGTAAGTAGTCAAGCTTTCATCGTTCTATCAAGGACATTTATTTATTTTTTTACATACAGAAAACTCAACAATGATACGGTTGAAATGATGACCCTCATAAAGACAAGGAAAATCCCATGAGAAGTTATTAAGTTTCGTGACCGTCTTCATTTACTGGCATACATATGTACTTACTTTTCATACTACTGTTCACCCTGTACAGAGTGCATGATAATGTGGAGTAGTAAAATAAAGGCCGATGAAAAAATAATAAAGTAACGCATTTAAAAAAAAATAAAAATTAGTCTGGTAAGTTTGCCAGAGCTGAACGTCTGTCGTCGCGGATAGTCGGAGCCAGTGCCATGAAAAATAAAAAATATGAAAAGAAAATAAAAAATAAGTTGTTGGAGTACAAATTGCCACGAAGGTGAATAGAAGGCGGTAGTTGTTGGGTGAAAGAAAAGAGCGAGGTCAGTTATCCATACCACCACGCCCGTTTGAATCGTTACGCAGTGCAACGCCGCATTGCACATATTCACAGAATCTGCATTCACTACTTGAGTAACTTATTATTTTTTTGACTTTTATTTTGAGCTCATGAAATAATTTTAGTTTCAAGGATTTAAAAATTACTCCAGGTTTCAAAATCAAAATTTTTCTGCGCAATAATTTTTGAATTTTTTTTTTTACTGATAAATTATAAAAAAAAAATATTTGGAAAAATTGCACCTATAGTTCTTTAAATTTTCTACACGTGCATTTTTTTTATTTTTATTTTTTTTTCATAATTGACTTGTTAAAAAAAAATCCAAAAATTGTAAATCGTCTGTTAACTTCAAAATCATAAGTTAGCCATCTAATAATTTTTGGATTTTTTTTTTAAACCATAAATAATAAAAAAAAAAATATTTGGAAAAATTGCACCTATAGTTTTTTAAATTTTCTACACGTGCATTTTTTTATTTTTATTTTTTTTTCATAATTGACTTGTTAAAAAAAAATCCAAAAATTGTAAATCGTCTGTTAACTTCAGAATCATAAGTTAGCCATCTAATAATTTTTGGATTTTTTTTTACCCGATAAATTATAAAAAAAAAATATTCGAAAAAATTGCACCTATAGTTTTTTCAATTTTCTACATGTGCATTTTTTTATTTTTATTTTTTTTTCATAATTGACTTGTTAAAAAAAAATCCAAAAATTGTAAATCGTCTGTTAACTTCAAAATCATAAGTTAGCCATCTAATAATTTTTGGATTTTTTTTTTAAACCATAAATAATAAAAAAAAAATATTTGGAAAAATTGCACCTATAGTTTTTTAAATTTTCTACACGTGCATTTTTTTATTTTTATTTTTTTTTCATAATTGACTTGTTAAAAAAAAATCCAAAAATTGTAAATCGTCTGTTAACTTCAGAATCATAAGTTAGCCATCTAATAATTTTTGGATTTTTTTTTTCCCGATAAATTATAAAAAAAAAAATATTTGGAAAAATTGCACTTATAGTTTTTTAAATTTTGTACACGTGCATTTTTTTAGTTTCTTATTTTTTTCAAATTAAATTGTTGAAATAAAAATCTGAAAATTATTAATTGTCTGTTAACTTCACGATGATGATAAATATTCAAATTTCATTTAAAAAAAAAAATAGAGACTGTTTAATATTAATATAGTAAATATATATTTTCATATAGATGACAAAAAAAAAGTCTAAGGTAATTTAATAAATTTATTTTCAAAAATATCGACCGATACGAAGTTAGCTGATGTCTAATAATTTTTGAATTTTTTTTTAAAACAGTAAATCATAAAAATAAAATATTTGAAAAAATTGCACTAGTAGTTTTTGAAATTTCCTACATGTGCATTTTTTTAGTTTTTTTTTTTTTCTGATTAATTTGTTGAAAAAAAAATCCAAATCCTTTTTAATTGTCTGCTGATTTTATGACACTAAGTTTAGCCGACTAATAATTTTTGATTTTTGTTTCAAAATGAATTATAAAAAAAAAAAATATTTTAAAAAATTGCACATGTAGATTTTTCAATTTTCTACATGTGCATTTTTTTCTTTTTTTGTTTTTTTTAATTGATTCGTTCAAAAAAAAATTCAAAACTTTTTAAATGTCTGCTGACCATGACTGAGTTTAGCCGACTAATAAGTTTTGTTCTATAATCAAAATTATAAATTATAAAAAAAAGAGAAATTTGGAAAATTGCACCTATAGTTTTTTAAATTTTCTACACGTGCATTTTTTTGGTTTTTATTTTTTTGTAATTGACTCACTGAAAAAAAAATCCAAAAATTTTTTACAAGAAATCGTTTTTTTTTATATATGTCAATTATCCCGAAAATTAAAAAACAATTTTATCTGCATTACTAATAAATTTTCCAATTATTTTTACGGATAATTTTTCTATTTTCCAAATTAATTAATTAATAATTAACAATTAAAAATATTTGAAAAAAATTTTTCAACTACTTAAATCTATTTAAAAATTTTTTTTATATTGTTAGATATAAGTTTAGTTGAAGCCTTTTCTGCACCCTCTCAGCCAACGACCAATGGCGCGTTGCCGAGCAACCAGACAGCCAGACAGCAGTCTGCCAATTCGTGTACGGGTACGGGTAAAGTCTAAGGTATGGTATGGTAGGGCAGGGAAAAAGGGATTGTGGAATGGGTGGTACAGTAGATTGGTCCTAGTCTAAGGGTAGCGTAAAGTCAATGCGTCTTGGCACCCTCAAGAAAATATATATACATATATATACATATATACATATATACACATATGTACATGTATAAGATTTCTCTTCGATCTATTAAATATTTAAGGAGTAAATGTTCTCAATTGTTTATTTAAAAAACACCAGAAACTTTATTTGAATATTTAAATTTTCCCGCGTAAAATATTTAAATGTTTAAATACTTATTGATTGTAAATAAATAAATAAAATGGGTGCTGTATAAAGTATATGGAGTAGATGAATAAATGTAAATTTATTTAACATGTTTTTAGATAATATAAGAGATTAAG
Organism: Microplitis manilae; assembly: GCA_030273425.1. Classification (NCBI taxonomy): domain Eukaryota; kingdom Metazoa; phylum Arthropoda; class Insecta; order Hymenoptera; family Braconidae; genus Microplitis; species Microplitis manilae. The sequence continues at coordinate 24,656,136 of CP092727.1, forward strand.
TAAAGCTGATAAATTTACGAGGGATAAAAGCATCCGTTTGAATTACGGCTAGTGAGTCTTTTTGTTGTTTTTTTAAAATCAAAACCTCTTTACTCAACTTTTTTAGTCTTCGGCGACTCGTAAAGTGCATTTACAAGAGTAAGGATGTATGGGAGTAAGTTCAGACGAGTAAGAGCTATTATTTAATGCGTTAAATCTTCCACAGTGGCTGGTAATGGGGATAAACATCATGAAGACGGTTTTATTCTATGGGCAATTGCGCGATGATAATACGCGAAACTATAATACTAAATGTATTAAATCTATATATATATATATATATATATATATATATATATATATATATATATATATATATATGGTAGGGTGACAATATTTGACTTTTTCTTTTTCTTTGCTGAAGAAAAAATTTTAGTTTTGATTTTTTGAAAATTACGTTTCAAGTATGACTATTTAAAAATACATATTGTGTAATTAATCACGATGAGTTGGGTTTTAATTCAAAAATTTTAAAAATACATTAACTTGTTTTTTAAAAAGCTGTAATTAGTTTTTGTAATTACGAGCTAAAGTCTTGGTATGGAATTTCGTGTATTTAAAAATTAATTACATAAAAAATGAATTTTAAATTAAAATTCACGTTTTTAAAATGAATATCAGATTTAAAATTGTAATTGGGCATTGAAATAAAATAAAATACTTGTAATTTTAATTTATGAAATTTATCATGGAAATTAAAGTTATGTTAAAATAAGTTAAACGAGCAACCTGCAGTCACTACGTGAGTGCCCAAATATCACGGATTTTATAAAATACTCAGAAGAAAACGATTTCTTGCCTCAAAAAATTTTATTTGCACCAACAAATTTTATGCATCAAAAATTCAATACAAAAATTTTCTTGGGGCGGAAAAGATTATTTTGCTCAAGAAATAATTCCTTGCACCAACAATTTTTTCTAGTTCTAAATAACTTTTTGGTTTTAATTCACAATGCGAAAAATTTATTGGGGCAAGTCAAAATTTTCTTTAGGCGAGTAAAGATTTTTTGTGTCAATGAATCCTTTTTTTTTCTATGCAGACTTTTGTTGGCTTTGAGAAGCTTCCTAAAACCAAATGGAAATATAAAACTTTGTCATTTTGGAATAAGTAACGCGATATAAATAATATAGTATATATTCAGTGACATTCAGTGATATTTAGTGACAGAATAATTATAATATTAATTTATTTAAAGAAAATAATTACGATGGTATTTTTTCCCGCGTAATTTAAATGTAATTCGAATGATACAGATAAATCGATTTTTCTCAATGATTGATAATAAAAAAGAGTTGAAACTGAAAAGGCACAAATTCAAGTCAAAACCTTTCTAACGATACCAAATTTAATAACATTAACCAATTCTATCATACAGATATGCCGGGAACTAAATTTCCCTTATTCTCTTAATAATATAGACTATATCTCATATTTCTAATTAATTAGAACTCATTAATTTCCCTGTGATTAAAAAATTTACTCCCCAAAAAAATATTTACTTGCCTCCAAAAAATTCTTTTATTTTCTCTGTACTTTCAATTATTTAATTCATATATTTGTAGTTAATTTTGATATATATACTCCGTATATTCTTTCAGATCATGATACTCATTATCATGTACATGATTAAGAGCCAGAGTATACGCCCATAAAAAATCAAAACATTTTTTTTTGCTTTGTCAGTGGGTTGTTACTCGTACATTTTAAACTGTCATTAATTAATAATCAGTTCGCACATATATATACATATATATTTATACGTGAACACATACATACATGTGCGTAGTATAATTTAATGGAAAATTAAATATAATGTAACGCAAAGTGAACCCATCAGTACAAAAATATTATATATATATATATATATATGTTACTTTAACGTTACTATTTTATGATACCAAATAAAGTTATAGATATATATATCTATAGTGGACTATCGATTAGCATTAATGCTAATCGATTTAATAAATAATATTTAATGGTATAGTGTAATGTCACTAAAAACCTTTCTAATTTATGTGACAATAAAATTTCATTGTTGAGAATGAATTTTAGTTTTTATCCTTTCTCTTATTTCTTTATATAAAACTCTCGATATATATATATATATATATATATATATATATATATATATATATATACGTATATATATATTAGTTATTGGTTGCAACAAAGATTTCTTGGTGGGCTTTAGGGATGAGTCACTCTAGACTCAGATGAGTCAAGGCAAAAGATTGCAAACAATTTCCTGGGATAACTTGTTTTCAAAACTGAAATCTTTAGTAAATTGGCTCAGATTTTAATCTACCTGTTAATTTCATAGGTAATTAAGTCTAAGATCTTTATAATTAATCAATCCTAGAACTTAATTGCGATATAGAATGGTACTGGTCAGCTGACGTCTAATAATTTTTTTGAAGTTTTTAAAAGTAATGAATTATTAAAAAAAAAAATATTTTGAAAAATTGCACTTGGAGTTTTTTTAATTTTCTACATGTGCATTTTTTTTATTTTTTTTTTTCTCTTTAATTTAATGAGAAAAAAAAATTCAAAACTTTTAAATTTATTGCCGATTTTATGACACTGAGTTTAGCCGACTGATGATTTTTGAAATTGTTACAAAATAATGAATCAGAAAAAAAAAAATATTTTGAAAAATTGCACATGTAGTTTTTTAAATTTTCTACATGTGCATTTTTTTATTTTTTATTTTTTTTTATAATTGACTTGTTAAAAAAAATCAAAAAATTTTTAATTGTCTGTTGACTTCATGACACGGAGTTTAAGCGACTAATAATTTTTGGTTTTTGTTTCAAAATGAATTATAAAAAAAAAAAAATATTTTGAAAAATTGCACGTGTAGATTTTTCAATTTTCTACAAGTGCATTTTTTTCTTTTTTTGTTTTTTTAATTGATTTGTTCCAAAATAAATTCAAAACTTTTTAAATGTCTGCTGATTTTAGGACACTAAGTTTAGCCGACTAATAATTTTTGATTTTTGTTTCAAAATGAATTATAAAAAAAAAAAATATTTTGAAAAATTGCACATGTAGTTTTTTAAATTTTCTACATGTGCATTTTTTTATCTTTAATTTTTTCTTATAATTGACTTGTTAAAAAAAATCCAAAAATTTTGAATTGTCTACAGACCTCAGGATCATATAATAATTTTTTTAAAAATTAAAATTAAAAATTAATAATTAATAGTTTCTACTTAATTGTGAAAAAATCATATTTATTTTAACTTACTCCTTATCATATAATTTAATAATAATAATAATAATATTAATAATGTTATTAATGTTAATAATTACAAGATGAATTGTCATGAAATGAATTTGTTACTTAACATATTATTACAATCAAGACAATTACCTATACAATAGTAGGCACGCATCACTCATCTCATTACTACTAATTATTAATTAATTAATTAATTAATTTTTTCGTAACAAATGCCTCATAAATCTAATCACAAATTTTGTTATTTATTTATTTATTTATTTATTTATTATCGCATTCTCTCGCTTATTTTCTACGCAATATACAAAAATTTATAATTACTTCTTTATATTATTTTTATTTTTTAAATTAAAAAGTTGACATTTTTTTCAAAGTCTTAATTATAAATAAATTAATTATTTACTAAAAAATGGAATTTAAAAATAATAAAAATTGATGGTCTTTAAATTACAATCATGTAAATTAAAAAAAAATATTTGTACGTAATCACATAATGATTGTAATTTAAAAACTACAATTTTTAAAAATTTGTTTTTTATTTTTAATCAAAACTTTGAAAATTTAAAAACAAACATCAACTTTTTAATTTCCTTCTGTCAAAATTTTTCTAAAATAAATGAAAAATAATAATTATAAAAGTTGTCAATTTATGTATCTACTAAACTATAGATACAAAAATAATATCATATTTTTAAAATTAAACTTAAATTTAAAATTACACCGCATATTAATTTTTTATTGAAACAAGTTGTCAAATTTAAAAAGAATATTATTTTCCCGCCAATTTTATTTTTAAAAAATATGTTTATCTGACTGACAATTGCACTTAAAAAAATACTGGTGTCAGATAAATTTATATTTTCAATAAAAAAATAAATAATCCGATGTAAAGGTCGTAGAAACTGGTGTAAAAAAATGCAATTATTTAAAAAAACAAATTACATGTACTGCGTAATGTCAACGCAAGTTATTTAAATAAAAAGGGTAATTAATTTATTTAATTAGTAAGTATAAATTTATTACTCATAATTATTAAATTTGTCGATTGGCTTAGCGGAATAATCGTGCGAATGTTCGCACTGCGTTCATCACAGTTTTCGGTGAGTCTGTTGTCCTGTAAAAAAATTTTATTTGATTATTAAATAGTAATTAAAATTTATTATTGTCTATATTATTAAGAGAATAAGGGAAATTTAGTTCCCGGCATATCTGTATGATAGAATCGGTTAATGTTATTAAATTTGGTATCGTTAGAAAGGTTTTGACTTGAATTTGTGCTTTTTCAGTTTCAACTCTTTTTATTATCAATCATTGAGAAAAATCGATTTATCTGTATCATTCGAATTACATTTAAATTACGCGGGAAAAAATACCATCGTAATTATTTTCTTTAAATAAATTAATATTATAATTATTCTGTCACTAAATATCACTGAATGTCACTGAATATATACTATATTATTTATATCGCGTTACTTATTCCAAAATGACAAAGTTTTATATTTCCATTTGGTTTTAGGAAGCTTCTCAAAGCCAACAAAAGTCTGCATAGAAAAAAAAAGGATTCATTGACACAAAAAATCTTTACTCGCCTAAAGAAAATTTTGACTTACCCCAATAAATTTTTCGCATTGTGAATTAAAACCAAAAAGTTATTTAGGACTAGAAAAAATTGTTGGTGCAAGGAATAATTTCTTGAGCAAAATAATCTTTTCTCGCCCCAAGAAAATTTTTGTATTGAATTTATGATGCATAAAATTTATTGGTGCAAATTAAATTTTTTGAGGCAAGAAATCGTTTTCTTCTGAGTATTTTATAAAATCCGTGATATTTGGGCACTCACGTAGTGACTGCAGGTTGCTCGTTATTATTATTAATTATTTGTATAATTACGTACTTTAAAATTGTTCGATGAAACTCGTAGAGTTGATCAGGTGTTGCTGTAATTGATCCTGATGCATTTTGAGTTGGCATCGATTTGATGGCTTCTTCTAACCATTTTGCCATCGACTAAAAATAATTTTTATTTATAAAATTTATTTTTTGAATCCTAAAATGACGTAGAAGTCATCCAGTGACATTTTAACCCCAGGAACAATTTTCAAAATTTATTTTTTTCCTTCAAATTAAAAAAAAAACTTTACTTAAATTCGCGCCATTTTTTTAAATTTTCAAATTAAAAAATAAAAATCTTTATTTTTAATTAATTTTTTCCGAAAACAAATTGATGTCAATTGATGACAAAGGCGGCAAATTTGAATTTGGCGGTAAAATTTAAAAAAAGAATTGAAAGTAATCCGGGGTTAAAATGCTACCAGGTAATTTGATAAAAATAAATGAATAAAAAATCTTACCGTCTGATCAATTAACGTCAATTCAATAATAACATCAACAGTATCTTGCAGCATGTAAGTCGGCAACGAAAATACAGCAGCATGAAGAAGATTCGTGACTAAAGTCTGTCCTTTTTCATTCAACACATTTTGTACTAACGCCCTTCTTATCGTAAAGTCACTTCGGTCCTAAAAAACAGTTCATTAAAATACAAATCATTAAAACATAAATTTAAAACGTGAAAACCTACATCATTATTTCTAGCAGAGTGTAGAAATTCGTATAAAAATTTCATAACGGAAGCATTGGCATCTTTGTGGTCAAGACTGCAAGCAGACAACGCGCAGTCGACGATGCTGTCTTTCGGCGCCGAGTGTAAAAATGCAATAGGAGCCCGCTGTATAAACCTACAAACAAAAAAACAATTAAAACTAACCATAGATTAAAAAAAATCCAAAAAAAAAACCATACCTTGAACACAGTCTAAACAAATCATCAACCGTATCTGGATGATGCTTCAGCCCATTCTGTTCCTGCAGCAACGTGAACGTGGGTCCAATGAAAGCTTCCAGCATCTGCACAAGTCCAGCAGCGCACTCATGATCAGTCGCATACTCATCCACCAGAATAGAACCCAGGTACAGAAAGCAGCTGTGCTGATGCGTCGCGTAGAGTCCGACAATTAACTTAACAATGTCCTCCAACAAATGGACCGCGTGCTTCCTGATGCATCTGATCGCGTGTCTGACGCACCGACAGCATCGTTCCATGATCCGGGAGTCAGCTGAGTATTTATTGAAAGCCCTAGACAACACCGGCCAGATTTCCGTCACTACATCCCTGCAAGGGTGCGGCAACGCGTCATTGCTATCGACACTGGGGTTCGTATGCCTGAAAATCGCCGCGAGTCTGTCCAGCCAAAAGACAGGATCAGTTTTGGTCGCGCGGGTTACAGGAATGCCCGTGAGTTCCATCAGCGCGCAAAGTGGCCTCGCTTGGAACCAGCAGAGCTCTTTCATCGCCCGAGTAATCTCTTCCCTAGGTAATCTCGCCAGTATTATCGAGACTCCCTTCAATAATCCAATGGCTGCGTCGTTGCTTATTGGATACCCGTCAAGACATCTCGCGATCTCCAGCAAACCTGGGAAATGCGAGGCCATATGTTCTGGGCACGCGGTGCAGATGCTGTGCAAGGCACCGGATGCGACACTGGCCAGTCCATCCTGACTCAGACACACCAGTAAAAAATTTAAAATCGGTTCTAGTGACCGCGCGTGACTATTTATCCACTCACACAACTCCCCGAGTAGTAAAATACTCGTATGCTTGACGGCAATGTGCGTATTTTCGTGGACATTCAAAATAGCTTCGACGACTTCCGGTACCACTTGATCTTCCTCAGGTAAAATATTTTTAGCGACAGACTGCATTATAAAGAGCGAAGCTTCGATGCTGTCCCAGGTCGGGGAGATGATCGTCACTCCATCCAGACTCTGCTGCGTGCCATTGATGCGCGAGAACATTTGACGGAAGCAATGACTGCTGCCGATTATGAAGACGACGTCTTTTATCAGCTCAGAAACTCTGCTGCGGAACAGCGAGAAATCCTGGCTCAGAGGATCCTGCTCCAGTAAGCCCAGGTAGTCTGGCTCCATCTGACAGTGCTTGCAAAGCGCGCTGATCAATCTCTCAATGTACGGCTTGAAGACTTTGTTCAATTCCTCAGAATTTCTCTGGTACAGTTCCTCGGACAACTGGTACCAGAGGTTGAAAGTTATTTGAGCGACTTCGTAGTCGTGGTGGCCGACGCACATCAGCACGAGGTCCAGGATTTTAATGGCGTAGTGCTGCTGCTCAGACGTGCACTCATTTATTATCGTCACTAAAAACGTCTCTGCGAATTCGGTAAAAATGCGGCAGTAGTTCATCAGCTGACCAGTTTCTTCTTCGGCGACTAGGAGATGGTACGGCTGCTCCAGGGCGATTACGCTGGTGAATAAGCACAGTTGGAGACGTTGGATTTGTGGTGACTCGGGGTTGTGTTGGTTGTGATGATGCTGGTTGTGGTGATGGTGCTCGTGGTGATGATAATTGTCAATGTCATGGTTGTTGTTCAACTGCAGAGACTGGAGGATAGAGCAGACGCAGTCGGCGGCTGCTTCGTGCAACTGGTCGTTGGATGTGTGGTTGCCGAGGACTTGAAATGCATATGCTATTATGTCGCTGCTGGGTATGGCTTCCAGTGGGACGGCGTGGACTGTTATCCAGCTGGTGAGACATTTTATTATTCTTATGTGTATTTGGATATTGTCGGTGTTGGTGGTGGATTTGAGGGAGAGCTTTAAAAACTCGGATACTGTGTCGGCGCATGATGACAAGTCGGCTAAGACCTGGTCGCGTCTGTTGGCACCGAGACTCAGGGTATTTGTTTCTTCGGGAAGAAATTTTATCAGTTCGAGCAGAGGCCAGAGACTTGATGTGTTGCCGCCGAACCGGTTTATTAGGTCTATTACGGGCTTGTGCCAGGTTGGCATTTGGAGAGCGAGGTCTGCCAGGGCGAGACATAACTGTAACAGTTTTTACAAATTAAATCAGGGAATTTATATTTTTTAAAATGTGTATTGAGTGGGAAGACATCAATCGCTTACATTGGAAATAACTGCTCGGCTACTAAAATTTAGTCTAGTTCTATTGCCTAGAAAAATAATTAATGATGTTTGATTGATTGCTATTTAATTGTGAACCCAAACGAAGAAATACCTAATTAATGTAGATGCTCCTGGTTTTCCTGAGAAAATCTTGCACTTGAGGAGAAATGATCAACAAAGACCGATCACTTGATAAAAAAAAGGCCATTCGGCAGCCGAAATGGAAGTAGATTTTTCATTACTTATTTAATTATTTAAATCTGTAAGATAGACGGTGACGTTTAATGGGTCATCTAAAGCTTATAAGATCAATTATATTTATGCTTGTCAATTTTTAAAAAATACTTTATGCATACTTTAATGTTGAGATTTTAAAAGTGTTACACGGCAGTAATCAGAATTGGAACAGTTACATGAATTTATTGGAAAATGGAAGAACGAATGCAACAGCTAAATTTCAATAAATAAATAGGTAATTTTCATTGAATATAAAAAAATAGTACTGAAATATAAAGCTCATTAGATAAGCTACATAAAAATATTAACAAAATTCAACTATTATGAATTACTTGATAGTTATTAAATGAGAAAGTAAAAAAAAATAGTTTTTTCGATTTTTCTGAAAATTTTGAGATTCATCAAAGTACTAGAAAAAATAATCAAAAGAGTAAGCAACATAGCCTAAATTAAAGCAAATCGAATGAACATAAAGATTAAATCACCAAAAATAGATTATCTCTTTAGGATCAAAAGTTATTTAACGATAAATCAAGAAAAGTTGAATTTTTTGAAAAATTAAAAAATCTTTCAACGACTATAACTTTTAAACTTTTTGGCCGATTGAGCTCATCTTCGAACTGAACCGAGCTCTTTAGCTAAAGAATATGTAAAAAAAATTTCATTAAGATCGGTACAGAATTGTGGACGCTATCGTGGGAGAACCACGCATTATATCGTATATATATATATATATATATATATATATATATATATAAATACATATATAAACTTTTTCACTAATAGTATTTTCGGAACCTACTTGACTCAAATAGATAGAAAATGTTAAAATTTTTGAAAAGTTGCGTCATGAGGACAAATACAACAGTTAGATTTTTTTAAAATCTACTAAAAGACGATTGATCTGTAAAATATGAGAACCGCGGTAGTCTTGACAAAAGTATCACTCGCCGGTCCATAATAAGACACTGGTTGAATCTCATAGTCGACTTAGGGAATCACCTGATCAGCTCACTAATTTCTGATAGAAAACTCTGTCAAGTTTTACAGTTGCTACTGTCAAGACTACCGCGGTTCTCATATTTTACAGATCAATCGTCTTTTTTTTATCAAGTGATCGGTCTTTGTTGATCATTTCTCCTCAAGTACAAGATTTTCTCAGCAAAATCAGAAGCTTGTCTACATTAATTAGGAATTTCTTTGATTGGGTTCACAATTAAATAGCAATCAATCAAACATCATGAATTATTTTTCTAGGCAATAGAACTGCAATTATTTTTTTCCCAATTAAATTACATATTTAATATTTCCAGCAGTAGAACCGTAGAATAAATTTTAGTAGATAATAATTATAAAAAAAAATACCTGACAAACAATAGCTGGACTCGTGTGCTCATCAATTTGTGATATATGTCCTATCAATGAATCACGTAATGATGTATGAGCTTCCGCCGGTAATTCATGAAAATCATATTGAATTTTCGCACGCATTGTTTGGGCAGCAAAAAAACACGAGTCTAAATCTTTTTTTTCCTGCAAAATTCTGTCGGAAATTTTCCATGCGTACACCTGTCAAAATTCATTAAATAATATCATTAATTATCCCTCGCTTAATTAATATTCTTAATTAAATTTCCTGGGCTCAGAGGTTATGTTTAGGTTATGACAATTATTTTTAAGGCAGTTAATTAATTAATTTAACGGGGTGCGGAATTTAATTGGAAAGGAAGATGATGATTAGAAGTTGGATAAGTAATTTAAATATTTAATTAATTAGTTGGGGTAGAAGGTGATAAAAACTTACGGTTTTTTGTAAATCTTGTAACCATAATGATGCCCTGTGTTGTTCAGTTGAGTTTGATGATTTGTGCATGGAATAAATGGCTTCATAAACGGTTTCTATTTCTGGCGGTACATCCATCATTAATTATTTTATTTAATTAACTACTTATTTTTATTTACTATTTATTATTGTACATATACAGTTTGAATGCTCAGTTTGAGCTTAAGCCAAATCAACTTATGATATAAATTCGTTTTTACAAAAAAAAAAAAAACAATATGGAGGGGAGTACGCCATTTTTACTAAATTTTTACTGCCGCGAAATTTAAAATTCAAATTGAAATTCAGGATTTGAATTTCGCGGGATTTTTTAAATTTTTAATTAGTAATTCAAATAAGTGATTAATTATTGGTGGATATTTAGTGAAAAATATATAAAATATACAGAAAAAAATAATATGAGTCAGCCATTGTTGCTAAATTTTTTTTACCGCGAAATTTAAAATTGAAATTATGATTTGAATTTTTTGGTTGTAGAACTTTCATCCTAAAAGCTAGTTTGTCCAAATCGTATGAAAAGTTAAAAATTGTTGGACATCAGACTTGTATACGATAATTATAGTTTGAAAGAAGTAAATATGTTTTAATAATAGATTGACGAGAAGTTATAGTAAGAATTTCAAAGCTGGATGCAGTATTATTAAGTCATATGACTAGGTGCGATGACAAAACAATGTTGCCAACTAATATAGAACGATGTAAACTGTATGGTTTTTTTATTTAAATATTAAGATACTTTAAACCATATTGTGAAGGAGTCGGTATGTTGAAATTAGAAATTTATTTAGAACGATTATGGTGAATAAACCGTAAGCAATTGTAAAAATTATAGTATGGTTTAAAAAGTTTAGGTCAATTATTTTAAAGAAGTTAGGAGTTGATGGAACAGTTGATATGTAAGAAAAATTAGCAATAGATAGGATCTCATTGAAACTCAAAACAAGTTTGAACCAATGTCAGTTTGGCGCGTAGTGATTGAGACGCATAGCTAGTTGTCGAGATTGATAGTTTGTTCTTTGCACAGTTAGAACGAAAGTGTGTAGGTACCCTGATAGTACGAGTTGCTCGTCAGAAAAGTTGACGGCACTAGTTGCGCGCCATTTGTCGACATCTTGTCGACAACTGTCAGCTTGTGCAAGTGTTGCCGACGACTTGGCTACGATTTGCTCAGCATCTTGTCGACAATCTACTGCTGCAACCTGACGACAAGATGCTGAGCAACTTGTGGCCAAGTTGTTGGTAGCATTTGCACGAGCTGAAGGTTGTCGACAAGTTGCTCGGAAAGTTGCCGTCAACTCATGGAAATGCTGACTGTTGCGGCCAACCTGCCGACATATTGCGGCAGTAGATTGTCGACAAGCTGCGGGCAACTTGGCTATCAGGGCTCCTTTGTGCTTACCTGTCGAATAAGTACCGACCGTCGTGATTGTATTTTGCTGATGATAAAGTAATTTTCAAATGATAAATCAAAGATAGAAAGAGATAGTTATATCACTTGTCATATTACTGTCTCTTTCTATCTTCGATTTATCATTTGAAAATTACTTTATCATCAGCAAAATACAATCACGACGGTCGGTACTTATTCGACAGGTAAGCACAAAGGAGGCTTCAGATACCTACACACTTTCGTTCTAACTGTGCAAAGAACAAACTATCAATCTCGACAACTAGCTATGCGTCTCAATCACTACGCGCCAAACTGACATTGGTTCAAACTTGTTTTGAGTTTCAATGAGATCCTATCTATTGCTAATTTTTCTTACATATCAACTGTTCCATCAACTCCTAACTTCTTTAAAATAATTGACCTAAACTTTTTAAACCATACTATAATTTTTACAATTGCTTACGGTTTATTCACCATAATCGTTCTAAATAAATTTCTAATTTCAACATACCGACTCCTTCACAATATGGTTTAAAGTATCTTAATATTTAAATAAAAAAACCATACAGTTTACATCGTTCTATATTAGTTGGCAACATTGTTTTGTCATCGCACCTAGTCATATGACTTAATAATACTGCATCCAGCTTTGAAATTCTTACTATAACTTCTCGTCAATCTATTATTAAAACATATTTACTTCTTTCAAACTATAATTATCGTATACAAGTCTGATGTCCAACAATTTTTAACTTTTCATACGATTTGGACAAACTAGCTTTTAGGATGAAAGTTGTACAACCAATTTTTTCAATATTTCGCGGGTTTTTTTTATTGTATTTTAAATTAATAATTAAAAAGCTAGAGCTAGAGCATTTTCAAATGCACTTAAAGTAATTAATTAGTTAATTATAATTATTATTTGCGCGGTAAATTTAAATATTTGAAAAATAAATAATTAAAAGTTGGATAAAAATTAAAAATCGTGTCAAAATAAAATGGCGGCATATGATAGAAATATTTAAAATATTAAAAAAAAACACTTGAGTGTTTGAACAAACCTTGGCGGGAAATAATGCGCAGAAGGGTGTCCTAATACACTTGGAGATTTGAATTAAATTGCTCCAAGTGTATTGCAGCTAAACAAACGTCACTTGACTGCTATTTCCCACCAGACGATGCCAGATGATTTTGCTCAGGAACTTGGAAGTCATCAGCATCAGCAACTCGCAACACTTTACACTCGAACTGAACACTTGACACTTTACACTAGCACTGAACACTTAACTACACCACAGATACTTTGCACAATTTAAATTAATAAAAGATAAATTTAACAATCACTGCACAATTTTACGCGACTTAACTGCAATGGCGTCATAATTCAAAAGTAAAGAAGGATCTGGACTACTACTGCCATTTTCGATGATACTAACTGTCGCTATCGAACCGTCAGTTAAAATAAAGCAATCGATTTTGCGATTCATCAACTGCCTCCACTTTAGCAAAAATTTAAACGTTGAGTACAGTGACGCGCAGTAGCGCCAACGGCGCGAAATTTCAAAATTGAAATTTAATAATTTTTAAAATTTATTTGTGTCAATAATTATATTTTGACTAAAAAGTATGTTCTAAATTTTTTATTTTTCATTAATAATTTATTAATTATTCTTATTACTTGCGCGGTAAATTTAAATATTTGAAAAATAAATTATTAGAAATTGAAAAAAAATTAAAAATAGTCAAAATAAAATGGCGGCATATGATAGAAATATTTAAAATATTAAAAAAAAACACTTGAGTGTTTGAACAAACCTTGGCGGGAAATAATGCGCAGAAGGGTGTCCTAATACACTTGGAGATTTGAATTAAATTGCTCCAGGTGTATTGCGGCTAAAAAACGTCACTTGACTGCTATTTCTCACCAGACGATGCCAGATGATTTTGCTCAGGAACTTGGAAGACATCAGCATCAGCCAGCAACACTACACTAGCACTGAACACTCAACACTTAACACCACAGACACTTTGCACAATTAAAATTTTACAAACACCACATTTTAATTTATGAGTGTGAATGTAGCAGACATCAGACAAATTTAAAATTATTAATTAATAGAGTAAATAATTAAAAAATTTGAATTTAACAAAAAAGCACATTTAAGAAATTTTGAAATTAATAAGTGCATTTTTTTTAAATTTTATTTTTTAAATTATTTACTCTATTTATTTACAATTTTGAATTCGTCCGATGTCTGCTACATTCACACTCATTTTAATTTAACAAAGACCACAAGCTACAAATTTTATATAAAATTACACGACGCCACTTTAATACTGTGTTTCAGTTATGATAGTAAAGCTAGCAGACATTTGAAATTAAAAAAAAAAATTTTTAACAGATTAATAATGAAAAAAAATATTTTTAAAAAAATGCACGTGTCGAAAATTTCATAAACTATACGTGCAATTTTTAAAAATATTTTTTTAATATTTATTTTTTTGTTAAAAAAAATCCAAAGATTTTTAAACGTCTGCTAACTTTAATGTCATGTTTCAGTTCAAACGTAAAGAAGAATCTAGACTACTACTGCCATTTTCGATGATACTGACTGCCGCTATCGAACCGTCAGTTGATCTAAAGCAATCGATTCTGCGACTCATACTCCCTCCCCCACTTGAGCAAAAATTTGAACGCTGAATACAGTGGCGCCAACTATGAATAAAAAATTAATAATAATTGTATTGTTACCAACCTGGTGATAATTTATTCTGCAATAAAATGATGCTAATTTAGAAAAAAAGTTGTAATATTTATTTGACAGACGTTCAATTTTTGTAGGATAATTACAATAAATAAATAAAGTATTTTCATAATTAATAATTCAAAAAATTAGACACCAGTCCAAGAATTCAAATTTCAAATTAATTATTGATATTTAAAATAAAAACAATACGTAAGTTTAAAATTATTTATCAATTTTTAGGTTATAATTATCAATTACTTAAATAAAATAATTATCCAAAAATTACAGGCAGTAATTAATAGAACTAGAAATTTAAATTTGAAATTTTCAAATTTAAAAAAATAAACTTAAGTTAAAAATTTGAATTTTTTATCATAATAATTAGCGTAAGTTCAAATTTACTAAAATTCATATTTTCAAGTTCATTTATTTAAATGTCATCAAGACTGACACCTAAAATTAATTATTAATTTTATTTTAATGCTGAGTGACGTTTAATTAAAATTAAAATAATTAATTTTATAATTTACAGCAAAATGGGAGAACGTAAAGGAACAAATTTATATTACCCACCGGATTATGATCCGCGTGTGGGTGGACTCAACAAATTCATGGGTACCCATGCACTACGTGAGCGTGCCCGTAAATTACACATGGGGATACTGATTATCCGATTTGAAATGCCATTTAATATATGGTGCAATGGATGTAATAATCACATTGGTATGGGAGTGCGTTACAATGCCGAGAAAAAAAAAATTGGAATGTACTACAGCACACCGCTCTATCAATTTCGCATGAAATGTCACTTGTGCGACAATCATTTTGAAATAAAAACTGATCCAGCTGTAATTATTTACCAAAATATTACTAATTATCTGATTTGTAAATTAAACATGATGTTAATTATTAAGTATTAATTACTATTGCTTATTTAATTTTAGAATTTGACTTATATAGTAGAAAGTGGAGCACGTCGTCAAGAAAATCGTTGGGATCCAACAGAAAATGAACAAGTTGTACCAGAAGAAAAAGAAGTATCAAGAAGACTCTATGATGACCCGATGTTTAAATTGGAACACTCAATGGATGATAAAAAGAAGGCTAAGTCAAAGGACACGACGTTGAGTAGCTTGATTGCTAATAATGAACAGTTTAAAGATGATTATGCATTAAATTCTTCATTGCGCGCGGCATTTAGAGTAAGTAGTCTAATATTCTGAGGAAATTTATTAGTTTATTAAATAAGAATTAAATATTGCCGGGATATCAGTAGAAAGTCGATAGATCATGTGAAGTTACTGTTCGACTCTCATAGTTTTTTAAATTTTATTCAAAGGTTTCAATCTTAAGGGGGAGGATTTTTTTTGGAATACGTTCTTTTTTAAAATTTTAAAATTTGTGACGCGATTAAGCATCATTCCAAGAATATTCTGTGAAATTTTTATAAAAAAATATTGAAAAATAAGCCAGTGGCAGTAGGGAGAGACGAGTCACTTTAAAAAAAGTCTCCATGCCATAGGATAACTTATGATCCAGTAAAAAAAAATTTATAAATTTTATTCAAAGGGTTTCAATCTTAAGGGAAGAGGATTTTTTTTGGAGTACGTTCTTTTTTAAAATTTTTAAAATTTGTGACGCGATTAAGCATCATTCCAAGAATATTCTGTGAAATTTTTATAAAAAAATATTGAAAAATAAGCCAGTGGCAGTAGGGAGAGACGAGTCACCTCAAAAAAAGTCTCCATGCCGTAGTATAACTTATGATCCGGTAAAAAAAAATTTATAAATTTTATTCGAAGGGTTCCAACCTTAGGGGGGAGATTTTTTATTCAGAGTACGTTTCTTTTTTGAATTTTTAAAATTTGTCACGCGATTAAGCATCATTCCAAGAATATTCTCCTAAATTTTTATAAAAAAATATTGAAAAATAAGCCAGTGGTAGTGGGGAGAGACGAGTCACTTTAAAAAAAGTCTCCATGCCATAGGATAACTTATGATCCAGTAAAAAAAAATTTATAAATTTTATTCAAAGGGTTTCAATCTTAAGGGAAGAGGATTTTTTTTGGAGTACGTTCTTTTTTAAAATTTTTAAAATTTGTGACGCGATTAAGCATCATTCCAAGAATATTCTGTGAAATTTTTATTAAAAAATATTGAAAAATAAGCCAGTGGCAGTGGGGAGAGACGAGTCACCTCAAAAAAAGTCTCTATGCCGTAGGATAACTTATAAATCGTAGTAAAGTTAAAATTATAAATCGTCCGTCACATTCAGGTCACCCTAGGGAACACGTCATCAGTCACCGGGTCTTATTTCTGATCATGAGTTTAGACTTAAAGCAGCAACGGCGGCCTCAGAAGTCGCTTATCTGCTTCAGTTATTAAAAAAATTGTTCCTCAAGATGACCAGTTTTATATATTGCAAAAAAAAAAATTAATTATAATTATAATTTTTTTTTTTTTAATTAGAAACCTGGCGGCAAAGTTACAGTAGTCAATAATTTAAAAAATACCATTAGATATCTAATTAAAATTTTACTAATTATTTTATTTATTTTCCAGGAAAAGAAAAAAGAATTGCAAGAACGTAAAAGTTTATCATCTAAACTAGGTTTAGTGCAGGTTAATTTAGTTGATGAACATGACGAAGATGTCAGATTAGCAAAATTACTGATGCACAATAAAAAAAATGATGGTAAAAAAAAATCAATTTATTCTCCATTAAAAAAACTCGTCAATTCCAGTCATGTTCATAAGATAAAAAAACAAATGGCTCCGTCAACTTCGACGAGTCTCGTTAAAAAACATAAAAATCCCCGTAATCAGGACAAAGTATCCAGCACATCTACTAGTAATTTAACCGCAAGTACTTCACTAGTTAATTACGACTCATCTTCCAGTTCCGACAACACGTAATTTCTTTTATGAATCATTTCTTTTTAATATAGAAATTATATTTTATTTATAATACTTTTTACAATAGAAAATTGTACTCAGTAATCTGAGTTAACATCATTAACAATTAATTATTCATTAATAATATTTATATAAAAATCACTAATATACTTATTTATAAAAAAATTTATAGTAATGGTATAACAATTATTTTTTTCTTAATTACTATTCGTTAATTTAAATTTTTCAACTCTTTTTTTTGAATATCTTCAGACTCATATTGTAAATAAATTCAAAAATTTATTACTAGGTCATTTAAATTTAAAATATAAAAAATTATATGACTTATATTCGTATAAATTTGTAATATATGTAAATAATTAATGTATATAAAAAATAAACACTAAAAAATTTTTTAAATTAAAATTATAATTATTTATCAAAATAAATCAATCGCGGTATTAAAAATTTATACTATATATACATTAATATATATATATTTTATATTGTTATTAGGAGTGTGCGAAAAATTCGAAACTTTTGAAATTATTTAAAAATTCACGAATTCGAAATTTTTTTAAACAAAGAATGAAAAATTTTTTTTTATCAGAGCTAAATTTTTTTATGTAAATATGACATCCAGATGCTGGCCTAAAAAGTCACAAGAAAATTGTCATCTATTTTCCGTCTCAAAGTCATTTCAATTAAAAAATCATTTAGATGACAACTTATTTGACGTCTATTTGATGTTTACTTTTTATTGTCATGAGTAAAGTTTTTAATCTCGATATTTTTTTGACGTTTTCTGAATTGTCATCATTTTGGTATTCTGTCCAGGTCTAAACACAGCATAAAAATTGACATCTTATTGATCCGTCTGCTATTCGATTAAATAAAAATTGAATATTTGAATGCTGATCAGAATTTTCTCTTCGAATTGAGTTTGAAGTTACAAATAAATGGAAATTTTTAAAATTAGTCAGTTCGCACACTTGTAATATTCATATATATATATATAATAATATAAAAAAGGATATTAAAATAAATAATTATACTTTTATACATTACAGTGGAATCTGTAACTTTTACATCCGCCTCTCCGTATTTCTTAAAAAAAAAATAAGAAGTCTACTGCCGCGTATTTTAAAATTTTGATTTCGTAATTTCTAGCCCCTGAAAGTTAGAGAGCTTCCATTGTTTATAAAGCTTGTTATTGTACTCAATTGTTTTTGTTTAAATAAATTAAACAACTAAAGCTGGAAGTACATGGAATGAAGTTAATTAAAAAACAATAAAAAATATAATAATAATAATACACGATTATTCAGGTGTATTTTGAACATTCGTCGATTCATTACGTCGATGCAGACGTTCGGGATGAGAGCAAGCCAACTGACTGAAATCGCGAACGACATCATTGAATGTTTCATCACCTGTAATACCGATTTCCGAGTCTTTCATCTCTTCATTTAACAATCCTAGTCTTAACAAGGTTACGATATCTGCATTAGCTTCTTTCACAGCAATAGACAATGGTTTTACCCCACTTTCATCTTCGATATGTTGATCCGCGCGGTGTTTTAATAACAAGCACACCTGAGCCGTATGACCTTTTAAAAAAAATTAATTTTATTTTTCTAATTAATGGAGTGATTAATAAAAA
This sequence comes from Microplitis manilae, assembly GCA_030273425.1. NCBI lineage: Eukaryota > Metazoa > Arthropoda > Insecta > Hymenoptera > Braconidae > Microplitis > Microplitis manilae. Next base: position 24,675,177 of record CP092727.1, read on the forward strand.
AATAAATACCTAGTTCTGTGGCCAAATAAAGCGGCGTTTTACCCTCAGAATCCTGGCAATTTATCTTGGCTCCATTTAAAATCAGATACTCACATGACATGACGGATCCCTTTTAAAAAACAAAGTATACATCAATTAGATATGTTATTTTTGTTTTATTTATTGACGTTGCGTTACGAATGACGGATTATTTTATCAGCTCTGACCTCTTTTTTACAGAACTGAGCTAGACTTTTAAAAAACTATTTGAGGGAGAGCCATGGGAAATTTTAAATTTTTGAAATTTGAAATTCCCGCCATTTTTAAACAACCGATTTAACTTGTCTTTGAAATTGATCGTGTAGCCCAAAAATAAGTCAAGTTTCATTGAGGTTCGCTTAAAACTGTCGGCCACAACATCCCATATATATATAAATATATATCATAAATTCTAATCTCTTGGAATCGATCATTTTTTAAGAGCTTGATATAAAAATAGAAATAACTAGAAAACAATGGGGAATTTTGAAAAAGTTTATCAGAGATAATTTGTAGAGAATAAAATTATCTACAAAAAAGTTTCTATGAAATTTTGTGATAAGTCTGATAGTTTCGGCGGAAAAGTAAAAAGATCCCGAAATTTATTGAAAATTTGACTTCAAGCTCCAATAACTTTTGAATAAATGAATTTATCAAAAAATGATAAGAGATTTTTTTTGTAGAGCGTTCAATTCCCTACAAAAATATGTCCACAAAATTTCCCTACAAAAATCAGAAGCAAGAAAAATTTTCCCGCCAAAAAATGATTTTTTGAAATCCATTCTTTGACACCTGCACCCCAACATAATTAATTAAAGTAAATTACACTAATAATCGCCTGGTGTAACGCAGTCCTTCCTCGATCATTGACATTGCACCACATTTTGTCCGCCCCCGCAGCCAAGGCCGTGCACATGACCGGCAAATTGTGCGCAGCCGCAGCCTTGTACAGCAGCATATCAGCATGCAAGTTTTCAATGTCTTCTTCATCAGCAAACTCCTCTTCCTCCCCAGCCGTGGAATCCTGATCCGAACTGAGCTCCAAGTTGCTTTCAATAAAAGGCTTAGGCAAATCGCACCCAAACATCAGTATATCCGACTCCTCATCCTTGACCTCGTCCTTAATCTCCACTTCCTTGTCATCCACCATCACTCTGTCTTTCTCCTCCTCCTCCGCAAAAATTTTATCCACCTCCGCATCTCTGTCATCAGTCTGCAAACTCGTCAGAATTTTCCCATACAAAGTCGACGTGTTCTTCAACTCCACAGTCCCGGTATCCGAACTTATCGAACTCGCCTCCGACTCACTCATCACTTCAGCAGACGTACCAGTGACACAGTCAATACTTTCATCCACCACCTCATTGATCCGTTCCTTATTAAAAATTTTATTTTTCCCATCGATCTTATGATGACTTCTGGGTCTCCGCCTCAATTTCCTTACGCTCCACTTCCGGAATCTCATGATATCCCTGTGCTGCTGATCCCCAGTAGAAACCATCAAACTATTATTAAACGGCTTGACAAATTTTCTGTCGACGTACTTGGCTTTGATCCAGGCTTCGCGGATGCTATTGATGCACTTGGGCGTTGCTTTGGTGATATCACAAGGTTTCACAGCTTCGTAGACATTATTAACAACATTGTTCCCTAACTCAGCCATGACTTTGAGTATTTCCGGCTCCCAATCGTCCAGAGTCAGAGAACGGACTTTGCTGTAATGAACACCCAGGCTGCGATGGATCCCGGAGCACTCAATGCAGAGAGTAATCCCCAGATTAATACTCGCCCACTTGGGATCCGGGTTACCGCAGTCGCAGCAGGTGTCGTTACCCGGTATCTTCAGCAACTGCTCCCATACACGAGTCCGCGGTTTCGCTGGCGGTCTTACAGGCCCGCGCAAATTGCGTTTGAATTCCGTGGACTTGCTGACGTTCTTCAGAGTATAGGAACTGGTACCTCGTTGAATGGCAGCGCCGATCGCTTGCTGCATTGACGTGACCCAGGCCAGGTACATTTCCTCGCTGTCAGCCTGCAGGATATGACTTTTCGTTGGGCTCAAAACTTCAAAACAGTTCCGGCGATCGCAGTCGACGATTGATTTCACGGTGCAGAGACGCAGGTCGTCTTCCATGACGGTGTAGTCGTCGTCGCCTGTACGTTTTTTGTAGACCAGCTGGTGGTCTTTGAGGCAGAACCACCTGCGGTTCCATGTTTTGAAGGCGTTACTTGTTCGTTTAAATAAATAACCTTCCATTCGTTTATTATTGTCCGTTGCTGAAGGTATCAAGTCGCGACTTGTAACGTAGACGTGACGATTCTCCATTTCTTTTTCAAGTTTCGTTGACTCTAGGCGCATTACCACCAGGTCGTCGCTCAGTTCCTTGAGAAATGAGTCGAGATCTTGAGCTAAGTCGGAGCCTTGGTGATAGTAAGTGAAGCATGCGTGCATGTAGCTCAGTAACGACCCGAGGATTTCGTGACGACGACGAGCTTGTAACATCGTCAGTGCGTGGACGTAGTCTAGTGACGTGTGACGGAAGCACGACCGGGTTGCTGATAAAATATTAGACACTTCTTCGTATTCTGCTGGTCGGGTTTTAGGAACTTGGGAGTTGCGATTCAAAGCGATGTCAAGATCGTTTGATATTTTTTCGAAGTAATGACGAGATTCTTTGGCTTTTTTGACGTCACTGCAATTAATATATTTTATTTATTGTTTATTTGTTTAGTTGTTTTAGAAGTTATGTTTAAATACCTTTTTATAAAAGCGCTGAGGTCTCTGACGACTGTCCTGGATGCCTGATCCAAGAGAATTGAGTGGAATTTGTTCATTTCTTGCAATGCGTGGATTAGTTTATTTAAGAAGCTCATGACTTTTTCATCATCGCTGAAGTACTGTGATAATTCCCACAGGCTGGTGGTAAATTGGCTGAGAAAAGAATATTGAACTTGATAATAAAAGAAAAAGAAACAAAGGAAACTAATTGATGATAAGTGGTAGTAATTTTGTAATTAATTTGATTTATCTATGGGTAGTTTTAGAAAATTGAGTATAGTTTGCGGGTATTTTAGTTATGATATTTTAATGGAAGAAATTTTGAGGATGAATGATAGAAGGCATCGGCTGCTAAAATTTATTCTACGGTTCTATTGCCGGAAATATTAAATATGTAATTTAATTGCGGAAAAAATAATTGGTTCTATTGCCTAGAAAAATAATTCATGATGTTTGATTGATTGCTATTTAATTGTGAACCCAATCAAAGAAATTCCTAATTAATGTAGACAAGCTTCTGATTTTGCTGAGAAAATCTTGTACTTGAGGAGAAATGATCAACAAAGACCGATCACTTGATAAAAAAAACGCAGCTGGTCTGAAAAATATCAGAACCTCGGTAGTCTTGACAATAGCAACTGTAAAACTTGACAGAGTTTTCTATCAGAAATTAGTGAGCTGATCAGGTGATTCCGTAAGTCGACTATGAGGTTCAACCAGTGTCTTATTATGGACCGGCGAGTTATACTTTTGTCAAGACTACCGAGGTTCTCATATTTTACAGATCAATCGTCTTTTTTTTATCAAGTGATCGGTCTCTGTTGATAATTTCTCCTCAAGTACAAGATTTTCTCAGGAAAATCAGGAGCATCTACATTAATTAGGAATTTCTTTGATTGGGTTCACAATTAAATGGCAATCAATCAAACATCATTAATTATTTTTCTAGGCAATAGAACTGCAATTATTTTTTTTCGCAATTAAATTACATAATTAATATTTCCAAGGCAATAGAACCGTAGAATAAATTTTAGTAGCCGAGCAGTAATTTCCAATGTACGAAAAATATTGCAGGCATTTGATGTCTTCCTTTCTAAAATAATTTAAACAAAATTATTCATAAAATACTTGAATTAATCTATATTATTAAGATAATAAGGAAAATTTAGTTCCCGGTATCTGTATGATAGAATTGGTTAATGTTATTAAATTTGGTATCGTTAGAAAGGTTTTGACTTGAATTTGTGCCTTTTCAGTTTCAACTCTTTTTTATTATCAATCATTGAGAAAAATCGATTTATCTGTATCATTCGAATTACATTTAAATTACGCGGGAAAAAATACCATCGTAATTATTTTCTTTAAATAAATTAATATTATAATTATTCTGTCACTAAATATCACTGAATGTCACTGAATATATACTATATTATTTATATCGCGTTACTTATTCCAAAATGACAAAGTTTTATATTTCCATTTGGTTTTAGGAAGCTTCTCAAAGCCAACAAAAGTCTGCATAGAAAAAAAAAGGATTCATTGACACAAAAAATCTTTACTCGCCTAAAGAAAATTTTGACTTGCCCCAATAAATTTTTCGCATTGTGAATTAAAACCAAAAAGTTATTTAGAACTAGAAAAAATTGTTGGTGCAAGGAATTATTTCTTGAGCAAAATAATCTTTTCTCGCCCCAAGAAAATTTTTGTATTGAATTTATGATGCATAAAATTTCTTGGTGCAAATAAATTTTTTGAGGCAAGAAATCGTTTTCTTCTGAGTATTTTATAAAATCCGTGATATTTGGGCAGTCAGTTTCAAATTTTGCTCCAAAATTACCCGAGTCTTCACCCGCATATTTTTTTTTAATTTAAAAAAAAATTTCATAGCTCCTCAATAAATTATAATAAAATCTGCATTCATTCATATGTATAAAAATTTAAGTAGCCACAATAATGACATGTCTTTATATAATTTTTCATAATTGGTGGGAAAGTTAAAATGACTCATTCACTACAATCTGACCAGCATAAATCCACAGAAAAAAAAGTTACATATTAAAGAGAATAAAGAAAAAAAACTTACTTCTGTTGGCCGACAAACGTTTTCCCAGCATCGATCATTAAATTACAATATTTTAAAACCTATAAAAAAACATACCGTTAATACAATTACTCAATAAAATATATAATAACAACAATAATAAATTATAGTTACCTTATCTAGTTTTTGCTCTAGCTGATCTATATTTCCTTCGACATTTTCAATACAGGATCTAAATTTTCAAATTTAAAAAACAAATTAGTTTTTCAAGAATACGTAATCTAATTTAAAAAAAAAAACAATTACGAAAGTAATTACTTAGTAAACAATACAGAGCGTGAACAAAGAGATCTAACAGTTAACCAAACAATTATTTTTATTGAACTAATTAAGAATAAATTAATTATCACTAGTAAAAAAAAAAGTAAATGTAATTGTTAATTTTTTAGAGAAGTAAATTTGAATAATTAAACAAGTGGGTTAAAAATAAATAAAATTTAAAAATTTAAATACCGAAATTTAGGAGTATCTCGAAGACATTCATCGAAGTCGATTAAAGTCTTCATGATTAGACTAATAATTAATTAATACACTAAAAAAAATGTGTAATTGATTACTGAACGCTAACTCATTCACTAATTAATGTTGCGCTTAATTAAATATAAAAAATAATTTTAAATAAACTGTAAATAACAAAAGTATTTATCCTCGAAATAAATCGTGTCTACATAAACATTCGATTACTTTCGGGTTACGTCGGCTACCTTCGGTTTATATTTATTTTATCATTATTATCTTATACTTATATTAAAACTAATGTTGATAGAAATCTGGAACCGAAATAGAATATCAAGTTGACAACAAAAAATTGATGGTGTAAAAAGTAGACGGCAATTTGTAGTCAATTTAAAAGTTAAATTTTGATTATTCAAATTTTTGCCACAACTTTTTGTCAGATTCAGATTAACTTTTGCTTGTAAAGTTTTTTTGTCCGCAACTGGAAGACAACTTTTTGAGTCAACTTTAATTCTTATTATCTGTACCCTGATAGCCAATTTGACGACAACTTTCTGAGAAAGTTTATGACAAAAGTTGACGACGGCTTGAATTTTATCAGAAAGTTAGCAACAACTTGTAGTCAACAGTTACAAAGGCTGAAGTTGACGTCAATTTAACCGTAAGTAAGACACCAAATTTCTGATCCATGAGTTTTGCTATCAGTATAAATTGACATCAATTTTTAAATCATATTGAACTGATACTTGAGTCAAAACTTGAAACAGCAGAACTTGACGTTAATTTAAAGGAAACTAAACAGCAACTTTTTTAAGAGAAAGTCACTGGAAAGGGAAATGGTAAAAATTTATTGAAGTTTGTTGAAGATATTTATATAAAATTTATATAATTGACAGTCTTAATTGTTTAATTTAATTGACAACTTCTTTGTACTTGAATAGTTTCATTTTATACACACATTTGAATTTTTAAAAAAATAAATAAATTATCAACTGATGCGAGACTGAAAAAATTTTATTGGAATACCATACGACGTTATTTCTTTTTCAGATTTAAAAGGTAAATCAGGATAATAATGTAAAACTGCATCCCAACAAATGTCCGTAAGTTTTGGAACTCTCAGCCAAGCAGAATAAAATGTTGAATTGCTTTTCCACTAAAAAAAATCAAATATTTAGTCCAAGTTGTCATCTAAAAATATCCCGACGGACATTTAATTAAATAAACATACATTATGTTTAGCAAACGAGTAGTTTCCACCACAAAGTACCAGTCTCCCAGCCGGAGTGACAGCCGTTGAATGAAGATGTATTGGATGAGGCAGCTCTAGTCCAAATTTACCAAGACAAGTCCACGTCAAAGTTTTCAAATTTATCTTCCAAACATCACTGAATCCTTCCTCATAGTTATTACCGCCTGATAAAATACCACAGGTATCACCAGTATCTGGATCCTGGTACTGAGTAACTTCAAAATCTCTCCTCTGAACCGGGTAACAAGAATTTCCAGCACTATCGTCACCAACAGTGTCTAAAATAGTCCATTTAGACTCGACTAAATTGAATCCTGATATTTTACACAGCGGTAGCGATCCCTCCGACTCAGTATAAACCAAACAGTAGATCATTTTCCCATCAGAAATTAATGTCTTCGCAACGTTCGTCCAAGGACTTGAATCGGAATCCAATTCGCTAGTGTCATACACGCATTCCCATGAATTTTTACCGATATCCAATCGATAAACTCCGAAAATAAAGCCCCTGGTATTGCGTTCTTCAGCGGAAATCGTGTAATAGTAATCTCCATAACGAATTAAATTTTTCGGGTACGCGCAATATTTCGGTACTGTGTCACTATTGTTAGTATCGATTACAGAAATATGATCAGTTATCAAATTCCACGTGTGTAAATGTACAAACGGTGGATAATAATAACCATTCATACAGCAAAGTATCAAATTATCGTTTTCAGAAGTAATACCGATCATTCTATCGACACTGCGAGGTAATTTCTGGTCATATTTACTCTTTTCAAGAAGTTTATACTCACGAGATGATAGATTGTAACTCCAGACTTGGTGTTCTCGGGTGTAATAAATGTAAAATGTTACCGTGTTATTATTTCTGGTGTTTAGTATGAATCTGTGTGGAGCAGATGGTTTTTGAGAACCGGCCTCTGGATTTTCTTTTAGCGGAAAGGGTTTGAATTTGAACATTTTTTGAGCGGTGCGTTTAACTGTTGCGCAAGAATTTGTAATTTTTACTGGTTGGTTTACTGTTTGATGCATAGATATAATAGAACTAACTTTTTTAGATATGAATGATGTGACGATGACTAATTTGTAGTTTGGAGAAGTAGGAATGCGTGTGCTACTTTTTTTGGTTGTCAGACAGTACTGACGCATGTAATTTTTGGTGATATTAAATAATAAGCCAGGCAGGAAAGATATTTATTATTTCTACGATAGGTAAATTGGAAAAAAAAACTGTCTTGCATTTTTTAAATCCCTTTTTCTGCCCTCTGATAGCCACTCTAAATATAATTGCTTAGCAATCCCTGATAGCACGAGTTGCTCGTCAAAAAGTTGGTATTCATTAGTTTGATGACAAGTTGTCAAAAACTCTAGCTTTTGCACCTTTTGGCTCTGAGAAAGTTGGCGCCAGGGAAGAGCCGCAATTCGAAATGATACTAGTTAGCTGACGTCTAATAATTTTTGGATTTATTTTCACCTGATAAATTATAAAAAAAAAAATATTTGAAAAAATTGCACGTATAGTTTTTTTAATTTTCTACATGTGCATTTTTTTATTTTTATTTTTTTTTTCATAATTGACTGAAAAAAAAAAATCTGAAAATTGCAAACCGTCTGTTAACTTCAGAATCTAATCCGAAAGCAGGTTTCTGAGAAAATTGAAGACAATTTTCCGTCAACTGCAAGTTGATGCAAATCTACGGCCGTCATCTGAAAGTAATTTGACAGAACTTGCAGTCAATTTAAAGTGAAACTTTCAATCAGTCTTTGTTTGACAGTAACACTTGTAGTCATTGAATTCAAGTTTACAAACAATTTGCTGTCAACCTAAAGGTAGCTTGCTCTCCAACACTTTCCTTTAAGTTGCTAGAATATCAAGCTCTGAGTCTTTAAGATCTCACGGTCTACAAGCGAAATAAGATGTCAAGTTGACTGAAAAAACTTGATGGATGTACAAATGACGCAAACTTGTAGTCAACTTTTCCACTTGAAAATTATTTACTGCAACTTTTTTTCAGGCAACACTTTCTGTTAACTTGTCTTCCAAGATGAAAAAATTTTATTGTCAACTAGGGCTTAGATAAATAAATAAAAATAAATATATGTACTAAGAATTATATTTTTGTTATACATAAAAATTTTGAAAATTAATAGTATATAAATTCACTATTATCATTAATGTTTTAAAATATTGATAAGCTGATAAAATTTTACTCCCATTACAAATCTCTATTTTTCCATTCAATTTCCAGCAACACTTTTAAATTAAACTTTGGTCCTGACACTTCAATACAAAAATTTACCCCCAAAAAATATCAATCTCGACAAATTAAAAATAATAAAAACTTTCAATGCTATTATTGTCATTTCCGGTCTATAACAAACGTAACAGTTTACCATTAAAATTTTTCATACATTTATTCATCATGTAACTCCTGCTTTACTCTTCTCCTCCTCCTTTCATAAAAATTACCCCCACTTCCTTTACTAGAACTATCAATCGACTCGATTTTCATTTTAATCGATTCGACTGCCGCGGAAATTTCATCAAACGACTGCTTGTGACTCGGAAAGGTCGCAGGTACAAATTTAAAATTATCATCAATCGGACGACTAACATTTTTAGTCCTCGGCCGATTTATTTCACCCCCCGAAAATATTCTCTGCTTATGTTCACTCTGCCCAGCTTCAGACTTAACATCTTTCTTATCTTCTCCATTATTCTCCTGCTTGAAAAATACTTCCGTCCTCCTTTTGAATTCTTCCATCTCCAGCAGCTCCTGCTTGCTTTTTCTCCCGCGTTTTTTCTTAACAACATTAAAGTCCTTCTTAATCTCCATCGCATTAAAATTCTCATCATCAGAGTCAAGATCAACAGCAGACCCACGAGATTTTAAGTTACTCCTCCTCTTATACTTCCTCGGTCTCATCTGCGGCGCTCTTCCTCTCGCAGTATTTTCATCGCAATGGTCAACGATGTCATTGTAAATATCTTCCGAGGTACTGAACAAAACGTTGCAAATTTTACAGCAATAAGGTGTCGCAGTGCCTTCATATTTCGGATCCGGTCCAATGTGGTGTGCCTTCACGTGCTCTCGAAGTACGACCCGTTGATTAAAAGCCCGCGTGCAGATAACACACACGTAAGGTTTCTCTCCCGTATGAATTCTCTCATGTTTTCTCAAAGTTCCTCCGTCAGCAAATGCACTCGCACAAAATCTACAAGCATATGGTTTTTCTCCAGTGTGTACACGCACGTGGATCTGCTGCGAACTACGACTACTAAATACTTTACCACACTCGTTACATTTAAATACTTTGTCGCCTAATTTTCTTTTATGTAAATTTGAATGATTATAAAGATCCCGCTCATTTGTAAATTTATCCCCGCATTCATTGCAACTTATTTTATTACGGTGTGACAGCATGTGACGTTTAAGCCGCGTTTTACTTTTGAAATTTTTTCCACATATCGTACAATTAAATTCACTTTCATTTGAATTACTATCAGTTTTACTCAATGAATTTTTGTCGGCACATAAATGTTTGTCTACTGAAATTTTATCTCGAAATATATGATGGCAGTCAGAGCATTGATACCGAGAATTTCGAGTGGTTTTTTTACGTGGATGCGAAGTTTTAGTTTCGTTAATAAAGAAACCCGGGTTGTTATTTAAGTCTTCATTCAAATGAGGCGGCGAGCATGCGTGAGTCTTTAGATGATTGTTCAAGTCGAATTTGCTGAGATAACGCGCGCCGCAGAGATTGCAACAGTGCGGGCGATCATTTTCATGAGAGATAACGTGGTTCATAAGATTTACTTTTGCGCGAAATCTGCGCCCGCAGATATTGCAGGGATACGGAGTATTAATTGGACTGTCGTCTTGTTCCGGTACCTCATCAGCGTCGTACTCCAGTAAATTATCTTGGGAATGAACTTGTATTTTGGACACATCTTCGCTGTACCAGTTATCACTGGTGATAACTTCCTCGGTGCCTTGAATATTTAAATAATTATCGTCAGTGTATTCTGGTAGAACGTATGCTGGTAAATTTGAATCAGCTGGTGGTGGAACAGGCTCTTGTTCGCACACTTGCTCGCAGGCTCCGATCACACCGTCGTGGTAATCAAAGTCTGATTCTACTCCGTAGACGATTTCCTCGTGGACGACGTCGTCGACGTCTACGAACTGATGCAGGGAATCTCCAGTCGCCATTTTTTTTAATTATTTAGAAAAACTATCAGCAAGGCATTGATCCTGGACAATTTGATAATAAATTTATTTTATTTAATTTGAATGACTGATGAAATTTTTAAATTTGTTGCTTACTTACTTTGTTTATTTAAATATGAAGAAGAGATTTTTTGATAAATTTTATGTAGAGGAACACACGTGTTTCAGAAGCAGCAACAGGAACAATCACAACGTGATCAGCTTGTTGGGTAATGAATTATCGTTTGTCGTAAGTTAGTAAGAGCGTGGAGTTGGAGACAGTACAGGATGTGCTGGGCAGATTGACGTGTGTAGTTATGGCGAAAGAAATAAAACTAATTCCCACCAGCTTCATTCAGTATTTATTTAAAACACAAACTGTAGCTTGGTAAATAAAATGAGGATGAAATTCTTAAGCTGGTATGGCGGCTTGCCGAGCGGAGCCGATTTATACCGAAGGAATCCGATGTTAATTTTTAAGTATTTAATTGTTTTAGTTGGATTTGAAATTTATTGTACTGAAAGTAGGAGGTTTTTAAAATATGAGTGTAAATGTAGCAGAAGAGATGATTTATAAATTTTAAATAATGAAATTTAAAAATGGCGCGTACTGATTTTTCATTTTAAAAATGCATTTTTAAATTTATATAATACTTGGATTTTATTTATTTATTCAAAAATTTAAAAATGGCGCGTGTTGATTTTACATTGATCTAAAAATGCATTTTTAAATTTATTTTATACCTACATGACACTGGTTTATTTATTCAAAAATTTTAAAAATGGCTACTTGTCAATTACACTGCACTCGTAATACGATACTGAAGTTGACCGAAGTCTAATAGTTTTTTTATTATTTTTCAAAAATATAAATTATAAAAAAAATTTCACTTATAGTTTTTTAAATTTTATTTATGTACTAATTTCAGTATCATAAATCATTTGACTTTTAAACTTTTAAATTTATTTTTTAAATTTTACTTTAATGATACTAAAAATAGCAGACATCGATTTTTTGGTATTTAAAAATTGCACATAATTAGAACAAAAATTTGAAAATTTTCACCGCAAACTTTTAAAAAAATTCTTTGTATGCATTTTTAAATTTACTTAATATCGAGTTCGATTTAAAAATTAAAAAACGTCTGCTGATTTAACTCATATATTTTATATCTTATAAAAATAAAATATTTTACTTAAAATTCTGTCAGTTTTATGGTAAAATAATAAAAATTTACCTGTGTAAATTACTAGTAGAACTGATGGTATACTGAGATGGTAAAGTGCTGCTTGACTGTTTAGCGGGAAATTTAAAAATCTGTCATGTGATTTTTAAGTTAGCAGACAAGTAACAATTTTCTGATTTTTTTTTCAACAATTTAATTAAAAAAAAAAAGAAAACTAAAAAAATGCACATGTAGGAAATTCAAAAAGCTATAGGTGCAATTTTTTAAAAATATTTTTTTTTTATAATTTAGAGTTAAAAAAACAACTCAAAAATTATTAGAGGGCGGTTAACTTCAGTCTCATTGAAATTTGACGTTTACAAAAAAAGCGCTACATGAAAAAGCAGCTTTATAATTTTTCAAGGATCATATGTAATTTATTGTGATTTTGCTCACTGTTTTGATCAACACGAGGTTAAAATACAATAATATTAATAGTGTTTGATAGTATTTCAAAAGTTAATGACATAATTTTAAAATAATTTACATCATTTTATTAATGCAGAATGCCGTTTTTCCGAGATTTATTTCAAAATTTATTCGGTGGAAACCGAAGAAACGAATACGATCATCAGGGGTAATTATTTATTAATTCAAATTAACAGAAATTTTAAAAAAATATTTATATTTTAATACTGTCATATAATTTTATAAAATTAATTATTTTTTCAAAGTATTATAAATAATTATTAATGATTTTTTATTTTAATATTACGTATAATAAATATATGCTTAAATTATTTAAGTTATATATTTATTGTAATTAATAAATAGTTATAATTACTAATAATTATTATTATAGATTTGATGATCGTCAACAGTATGGCGACAAATTTCGAAATCCTATTTGGCGAAATGACGAGGAAGATTCTGATGACTTTGTCGATGAATACAGGTAATTAATAATTTATTATAATTATTATCTGATGCTATGTAGTTTACATCTGATAATTTTGTGTTTTTAATTACCAAGTTAATTGACATCATAAAATTTTTAAAAAGAACGTAAGAAACCCAGTACTTGATCCGAAAACTAGCACCGGGTTTTATATATATATTATAATTTTATAAATAAATTTCAGAGGATTTAGTCACAATCCAAATGAATTTCATTTCAAAATTTTCACAAACCCTTTTGAAATGACAAGATACTTCGAAACTCAAATGCAAAGTATGATGAAAGACTTTTTCAACTTTGGTTTTAATCATGACTCTGTTATTGGTGAAAATTATGGCGGTAAGTATTTATTTTATTTAAATAAGTAGACAATTTTTTAATAAATACTACAATTGATATTAATTATAAAATTATAGATCACCATGAAGGTTTACCTCAATTACTTCCACCACCAATTCAAAGAAAAAAAAATCCACGTGATGAAGTTTTAAAGCCGGGTTATGATCTTCCGTCTGAAAATCCTGGAGATAAGAATTTTAAAATAGATCAAGATCTAGATGGAAAGTAAATATTTTTTAAATTTATTTATCGCGAAATAAATATATCAGTAAATAAATATATACTTACATACTTTTTTTTGTAGAATTACCGCTGGTGATTTTTCTCGTATTTGGCAAGACGTCGAAACACCTGATGAAAAACAGTTAGTAGTTCCTGAAGATGGAAGATCGGTTGTTCCTCGTAGTAATTTCAAATTTAATTCATTTGGAAAATCGGTTATGTCTCAAATAATAAGACGACCTGATGGTACCGTTGAAGAACGGAAAAGTGTAACTGACAGTGAGGGCAATTGTGAGACTACAATCAAACGCCAAGTCGGTGATAAAATTTACACGAGCGTTACCAAGAGAGATAAAAACGGAGTTGAAAGCAAGACGGAAAATTTTGAAAATATTCCTGAGAGTGAGCTCACATTTTTTATGCAACAGATCTATAAAATTTTAGTTATTTCTGATATTCATTTATCATTTTTTGCTTTTAGGTGAAATTAAAAACTTTGATTCGAACTGGATACCTCTTGAAGAACCAAAAATTGATATTGGGCCGCTGAGTAAATTCCCTTGGGGAAAATTTTTCGACTTCAACCCAAAATTATAAGTAACGTTCAAGAGTCATATGTAGTTAGTACATTATAATAATTGTAACTTGAAAAAATGTAAAAAAGTTATTTCCAATTATGTCAGCTTGTAAAAATAAAATTATAAAAAGTACTGGTCGTATAAAATAAAATAAATTATTGAATATTGAAGTAAAAGTTTCTTTAATTATAAACTACGATTTTTACTTCATTGTATAAAAAAAAACAATGAAAATTGTATATAAAAAAAATCAGCAAAAGAACTTATATTTGTTTTTATATAAAAATATAATCGCTAGACAGCAGTAGCGGGAGTAGTTCGGTGCTCGCCACTAGATCGCGCCCACCAGTTGTAGTGTGTCCCTGGTAAGAAACTTATTTCAGAGTTTTTATATTCGCCAGCCTGGAGCGTTTATGAGTCGTATTACCTGCTGATTCTTTTAATGTCCAACATTAATGATTCCTCAATAATTCGTGTCTTAGAATAAATAAATAAATTACCTGACCAGGAAATAAATTATTTTTCTCAATATAATTATTGAATATTTTAGTTAAAACAACCTAGGATATGATTAACTAAATTGTATTCTCAGTGTATAATACACAATAAATCTTTACCACTAATATTTACGAATGTTCAATAATATTTCACTTCCTTTTTCTTTTTTTGCTAGTTGCTGGCACTTCGTGCACATCTTCTTTGTGCTCCTTTAAAAGCGAAATTTGCTTAAAAAGCTGAGTGCAGCCAGAAATGTCGTTCTGAATACATTGTCTCATCTCAACTACCCATTCGTGGTAGACGGTGTAATTTCGATGGACTTTTCTATCGCACCTCACATACTCGAAGAATGAAACGCTATTATTCGGAAGTCTTGAATATTCTACCCAGTCAACAGACTTAAAACATCACCATCAATTGGGGACTCCAGGGAAGTGATCCCAATCCGCAGAGCATCTGCGATGTTGTCCAAGCCAAGATAGTGGATCATGGCTTAGATCTGCTCCTCTTCTTTAGCGTCTTTTGCATTATATTTGAATTTAAACAATTTTTTTCTATCTTTAAATTATTGTAAAATTCTTAAATTTTAATAAGTTAGTCGAAGGAAAACCATGTTCAAAATTTTGCAAATACATCAATTCTTTAATTACGTCAACACAGTCTATTTTTTCAATTTTAAAAAAAATATTTTCATTTATAATATATATATATACTATGCATTTGTTCGAGGTTAATAAATATATATTTAAACCTAATGATTATTGATTTGAAATGTTATGGTGGTAGGCAGCATCAGCGGGAGTAGTTCAGTGTTCGCCACTAGATCGCGCCTACCTGTTGTAGTGTGTCCGTGGTAAGAAACTTATTTCAGAGTTTTTATATTCGCCAGCCTGGATCGTTTATGAGTCGTATTACCTGTTGAGACTTTAAATATTCAATATTACTATTTCCCTGAATATTTTTGTCATAGTACAAAAAGAAAGAACGTGACAAGAAAATAAATTATTTTTCTAAATATCATTATAAAATATTTAGTTATAACACCAAATATATGATTGACAATGCATAACTAAAATTTAGTTGTCTGAAAAAAATTTATTCTAAGTGCATGCTCTTCAACGTGAATTTCTAGTAGCTTCACTTGTTCCTCGTTCTGCTTTCCAATTTTGCAGTTCATCTCTTTCCTGCTCTATCACAGCAATGAAACGTTTATAGCCGGCTTCCCGAGTTCTTAAAGAATGAATTTCCCGGCGAGCCTCGAACAATTCAGCTCGGAGTTGTTGAACCAGTACTGACTCTTGCTGGATGTCCAGAGTTACAGCCACACCAGGCACAGTTAAAAAGTTTTCTTATGTGCTATTTTTGGCGTTCTTGATCTACCGGGTGATAAAGTCCTTGGTGACCAAGTTTCATTATTAATGAGAACTCTTCGCTCGGTGAATTCATAAAGTATAATTGTTGTTGACCTAATATTAAACCCATTATATGGTGACTTAATGCACGCGATTAAAAAGTGCATAGAGCTTTGTTAATGATCTTCCACAGAGGATGCATAGGTGTGAGACGCCGCGGTCTATTCAAAAACCGCTGGAACCCTGATATTAATTTATTGATCCATTTAGTTGAATGGTTCGCGGCAATGTAAGGAGAGCCCCTAGGTCATGCTTCTTCGACTTCCCGTCTGTCAAGGCCAGCATATCCATTTCTATAAGTTTCTTTCCCGAATTCTTCTGGGTCTGAGAATAAAAAGATAAAAAGTAAAAAAATAAATGATACTTAATTAGTCTAAGGAAAACCATGTTAAAAATTTTTCAAATTCATCAATTTTTTAATTACGTCAATGGTGACTAATAAGTGAAAGTTAATTAATTTATGGCATAATCTATTAAAAAGTAATGAGTGGTCAAATTAAGAATTGCTATCTTAGATACTGATTTTTCCAGCCGAAAATTCAAAAAGTTACAAACTTTTATTTTATAAATTCGATGTCACTGATCAATTATTAGCTTAAAATATCATTTATTCCTCATTATAAATTAATTTACAGTATACATAAATCGAATAAGTGGTATATAATAAAATGAAAAATTAGTATACTAGATACTGATTTTGTTGCTCATAAAAATACCCAAAATTTTAAACTCTTATTTTATAAATTCTATCCCATTGACTAATAATTAATATAAAATGTTATTTATTCGTTATTATAAATTAATTTATTATATACATATATCGAATAAGTGGTAAATAATAAAATGAAAAATTCGTATACTAGATCTTTATATATTAATATGTACGTTTACTAATTTTTCGGTTCCTCATTTTTTAAATTTTTCTGTTTATTTGAATAGTAATAACAGTAGAAAGCAATTTATCGATTCTTTTTCATATTAATTTTCACATACGAAATTACAAATTTAGCTCTTCTGTGTATCAAATTTTAATATAAATATAATTTTAATTTAAATATAAATTTCAAGAAAAAAGCCTGACTTTGATTACTTTTGACTCGTGTATGAACTCACGTGCAGGCCATTCTTCCCAGAAACGGAGATAAAAATTTAAACTTTCAGATGCAGGACTGGTGAAAAATCGTAAACACAAGTTAAAATTTTAAATTAAATTAACAAAAAATTAATTTATTAGCAATAAATACAGTAATTCATTTTAGTATAAAATAATTAACAATTAATCCTTATCTATTTTAGTCTAAAATTTTTACAACTTAATTAAAATTTTTAAATTACAGTTAATGATCGCCAGATTCTGATATCGCTTTATCAATTTTTTTTTTACAAGTACAGTCTTTATTGTCATCAGAATTTAATTTCAAATAATTATCTTCATTTTGACATTTTGCAACACTGGAATCCATTGGCTCGCACACTTTGTTTAATCCTAATGCTACTTTACTCTCTTCAACTTCAAGATTTGAATCATCTGAAGTACTTGGTTCTATTAAATTGACTTCCACATCATGCCCACTATTTTTTAACGCCTGTATACTTCTTTCAAGCGAATCATTTTTATCAGCTTTGAAATCCACTGACGTCAAATGTTCCTCGCTTGTATTTCTAATGGCGATTTGGTGAATTTGACCTCCATGTAACTGTAAATAATTAATTAATTAATCAATCAGCTGTTAAATATTATTATTTATTTTAAAGTGCGTTAGTAAAATAATTGATAATTAATGTAAGTACGTTGAAATTATATATGGGTTGAATAGCTTGTCTTTCCGTACTCGGTAAATTAACATTTCGTGTTTCCGTACTCGGTAAATTACTACTACGTGACTCCGTACGTCCGCGTAGTGAAAAAATGGAAAAAGGCCCAAAGCCCCAAAGGTTCAAAGAACCACCTCCGAGTACAACCAATACCATCCCAGCAATTAATATTATTCCAATTATTAGCAATGGCGCGACGACCATTTGAATTGGGAACCAAAGATTTTCTAAAACGAATAAAAAATTATTTAATTTAATCATTTTTTTTCTTTCATTAAAAAATTAAGTATATTTACTCGTCGCATTATTGACAAAGTCTCCGACAGCATGACCAATTAACCCGATAGGTGTTACGACACAAGTCGCTATCATTTTAGAGAGTGCCTGTGCTGGAGTCACTTGAAGGAATGGATTTTCCATCATTGCTTCATAATATTTTTGGCATTCATCTACAGCTGTAATAATAAATATATAAAGTACATAAATAATTTATATTATTAAGAGAATAAGGAAAATTTTGTTCCCGGCATAACTGCATGATAGAATTGGTTATTGTTATTAAATTTGGTATCGTTAGAAAGGTTTTGACTTGGATTTGTGCCTTTTCAGTTTTAACTCTTTTTTATTATCAATCATTGAGAAAAATCGATTTATCTGTATCGTTCGAATTACATTTGAATTACGCGGGAAAAAATACGATCGTAATTATTTTCTTTAGATAAATTAATATTATAATTATTCTGTCACTAAATATCACTGAATGTCACTGAATATATACTATATTATTTATATCGCGTTACTTATTCCAAAATGACAAAGTTTTATATTTCCATTTGGTTTTAGGAAGCTTCTCAAAGCCAACAAAAGTCTGCATAGAAAAAAAAGGATTCATTGACACAAAAAATCTTTACTCGCCTAAAGAAAATTTTGACTTACCCCAATAAATTTTTCGCATTGTGAATTAAAACCAAAAAGTTATTTAGAACTAGAAAAAATTTAGGTGCAAAGAATAATTTCTTGAGCAAAATAATCTTTTCTCGCCCCAAGAAAATTTTTGTATTGAATTTATGATGCATAAAATTTGTTGGTGCAAATAAAATTTTTTGAGGCAAGAAATCGTTTTCTTCTGAGTATTTTATAAAATCAGGTGATATTTGGGCAGTCAGTGACTGCAGGTTGCTCGTTAATTAATAATAGAATTAATATTAAGTAATTATGATAATTACAACTCCATGCTGTCCATAATTTATCCCACCATGACATTCTATGTGGATTGCATTGAATTGGGACCTGCGAAAACTGTACCTGCTTCACCGTCAGCTTTATCTCAGCTTCCTAATAAATTTAAATATTATTTAATTATATAAAAAATATTCTACTAATTGACGGAAGTCTACAGCTAAAGATGTCAAGTTGACGGCTAAAATTTAACAATTCAGAGTTGATGATGACTTTAACTTGACAGCTTTACTTACACGTAATAATTGCAACCATGTGATAATAAAACTCGCCGCGAATACTGTCAATAAAACAATCAGAGTTATTTTTAACATATTCCATTTTGTTGTCAGTATTATCCACGAAATCCACAGGACAACTATTGTTATTAACGTTATTTCTTTCTGTAAAAAAATGAATATATAAATTGTCATATTTAATTATTTAATTACAGTAATTAATTAAGTATAAAATTTATGATTCTCAAATCAGCAGACGTCTAGTAACTTATAGATTTTTTTTAAATAGACAAATTACAAAAAAAAAATATTTTGAAAAATTGCACTTATAGTTTTTTTAATTTTCTACATGTGCATTTTTTTAGTTTCTTTTTTTTTTTAATTTAAATCGTTGAAAAAAAAATCAAAAAGTGTCTACTGACTTCAGGATTTTTGCTTTGATCTAAAAATAACAATTAATAATTAATGTTGTCTAATTTTTGATATTACGGTGAAAATATTGGTCGTATAAAAAAATTTTTCAAACAAAAGTTGTAGGAAATTTAATTTTCTAGAAAAAATGTCTCTTATGATTTTGTTATACGACCAATATTTTCACTGTAATTTAAAAATTAAGATTTTCATAATTATCAAAAATTTGAATCGTTCATTATGAATCTTAATTTTGGAATTACGGTGAAAATATTAGTCGTATCAAAAAATTTTTCAAATAAAAGTTGTTCAAAATTTAATTTTATAAAAAAAATGTCTCTTATAATTTTGTCATAGGACTAATAAGAAAGCCGTAATTTCAAAATTAAGATTTTGGTAATTATCAAAAATTTGAATCGTTCATTATGAATCTTAATTTTGGAATTACGGTGAAAATATTAGTCGTATCAAAAAATTTTTCAAATAAAAGTTGTTCAAAATTTAATTTTATAAAAAAAATGTCTCTTATAATTTTGTCATAGGACTAATAAGAAAGCCGTAATTTCAAAATTAAGATTTTGGTAATTATCAAAAATTTGAATCGTTCATTATGAATCTTAATTTTGGAATTACGGTGAAAATATTAGTCGTATCAAAAAATTTTTCAAATAAAAGTTGTTCAAAATTTAATTTTATAAAAAAAATGTCTCTTATAATTTTGTCATAGGACTAATAAGAAAGCCGTAATTTCAAAATTAAGATTTTGGTAATTATCAAAAATTTGAATCGTTCATTATGAATCTTAATTTTGGAATTACGGTGAAAATATTAGTCGTATCAAAAAATTTTTCAAACAAAAGTTGTAGGAAATTTAATTTTATAAAAAAAATGTCTCTTATAATTTTGTCATAGGACTAATAAGAAAGCCGTAATTTCAAAATTAAGATTTACGTAATTATCAAGAATTTGAATCAATCATTATGAATCTTAATTTTGGATTTGCGTTGAAAATATCAGTCATATCAAAAAATCATAAGAGACATTTTTTTTGTAAAATTAAATTTCCTACAACTTTTGTTTGAAAACTTTTTTTATAAGACTAATATTTTCACCGTCGTACCAAACATTCTATTCATTCAAAATTAAGGCAAAAATCTTGTCCCTAATCATGACTATTGTCTTACTTCAGGATCATATAAAATACTTACGTGTATTATCAAAAAATATAAAAATTCTTTAATATATGAAAAAGTATCTTGTGAATAAATTTTCTCTGGCTTTATAAAAATATTACTAACAATTGGATTTATTTCACGTATCGTAGATTTACCTATTGCAAAATTTTTCAATTTTATTAAATCCGCTGTCGTTAATTCAATTTTCAGACTTGAAGTCAACAAGTTTCCATTTTTCTAAAAATAATTTAACAATTAATTAACTAATTAATAAATTAACTATAGTAATTATTTAATTCAAATAAAATTACCTCAAAAGATGTTGCTTCAAGAAGCAAATTGACGAATCTACGACAGAATAATTCATCTGCAATATTTTCCCGATTTGTATTGAGACCACACTCATCGACTGACTGCTCTGTTGCTCTAAAATATATAAAATATATAAATATATAAATAAAACGAACGAGTGTTACTCAAATTAAAAATCCATCTGTTGATCAACAAAACCTACATGGCATCAGTTGGTTCTTTTGAATGACTGCTTGCTTTCAATTGCTTTGCATCTTTGATGAAATGTTTAGAAAGCGGGTCTATGTAATGATCTCGACTGTAATTATAATTAATTAATTAATTAATTAATTGATAAACTAATGATTTAAATTTACTGGCCGGTGTGTACTTACTTTTTTTTATTGTCCAACGTTGGATCTATGAAACTATTTACTGTCTTACATATCAATAAGACAATAATTATTTTTAAATTGTTATTAATTCCAAACATTTTTAAATTTTTTTAAATTTTTTGACAGATGAAAATATAAGCAAGTGTTTATACTTTTTTTTATATGTCATATATTTTTAGGTTATGACTGATTATTATTGGATACATATATATATATATATATATATATATATATATTAGGGTGCATCATTTCGGCGCAACATTTTTTTTTGTTGATGAAGAAAAAAAAGTTAAAGACAAAAAAAAATTTCACGCATTTAAATCTTTAACAAATCAATGTATCGAATAGATTAATACATATTTTTATAGGAAATTGAACGCTCTACAAAAAAAGTCTCTTATAATTTTTTGATAAATCCATCTGTTCAAAAGTTATCGGAGCTTGAAGTCAAATTTTCATAAAATTTCGGGATCTTTTTACTTTTCCGCCGAAACTATCAGATTTATCACAAAATGTTATAAGGTCTTTTTTGTTGACAATTTTATTCTCTACACATTATTATCAGTAAAGTTTTTTGAAATTCCGCATTGTTTTCCAGTTATTTTCATTTTAATCTCAAGTTCTTAAAATCGATCAGTAGATTATTTTTTTTTATGAGCTTGAGATTAGAACGGAAATAACTAGAAAACAATGAGGAATTCGAAAAAACTTTATGAGTAATAATTTGTAGGAAATAAAAACTTCTATAAAAATGGTCTTATGATATTTTGTGATAAGTCTGATAGTTTCGCCGGAAAAGTAAAAAGATCTCAAAATTTAATATAAATTAAACTTCAACCTCGAATAACTTTTGAATAAATGAATTTATCAAAAAATGATAAGAGACTTTTTTTGTAGAGCGTTTAATTTCCTACAAAAGTATGCCTGTTGATTCTTTCTATGATGCATTGTTAGCTAGTTATAAAAATCAGAACATGCAAAAAAATTTTTCCATGTTATTATTACAGAAAATAGAAAAGTGCAATGCGGAACCTCTTAATGTTAATATTAAGAGCTCTAATTTTCACAGGCGTCTTTTTATATCTAAATGAAACTTTTGAACCTGTTTGAGCGAAGAAAAAAAGAATTTGTTATTTTTTGAATCACCCTAATATAATGGAGTAGAGTAAATAATTGATATTTTTATTTTTCGAGAAGATGGTAAATAAAAACCATGTAAATTTAAAATATATACACATATATTTTATATTCTTAATAATTAATTCGTTAACAATTAAAGCACTAAAAGTATCCTTATAAATTATGACGATGATGAGAATGATGATGATAATAAAAATAATTTTCTGTACAGTAAATCTATAAAATCAATCCCAATATTTAATCTTTCCGTCCCAACCGGCAGTGGCAACGCGAGATGGCTCGTGAGGATGCCATAGTGTAGAAATACAGACTCCATCATGTGCTTTCCACTTCTTGTACAGTTTGGTGGTCTTCCAATCCCAGACGTAGCACTTGCCGTCGGCGTCTCCCGACACCAAGTAGCTCATGTCCGGAGAAAAGTCTAGCCCGCAGGCGTAACCAGCTACCATGTGGCCGGTAAATGTTTTCTTACGGTTCATCTTGAATCGATTCAATGCTGAAAAAATGACTATTTTATTGTCCATGGACTGGCAGGCCAACCACTTTTGGTTGGGAGACAGAGCGACGGCGGGCATTGAATGCATGGTGGGATCCGCGATATATTTCATGTCCACAGGAATATCCCACTCCCACACCCGCAGACTTTTGTCATCAGACGTAGTGACGAACCGACGATTCTCGTCGACGAACGTTATCGTATTTACTGCACCCAAATGACGATCATACTCTTGCGTTATCTCCCCGGACCTCGTGTCCCAGCAAATGATTTTCTTGTCACTGGTTCCAGCAACAAACAGATGCTGCTTATCGTGCTCTGGGTTAAATTTAACACAGTAGGGAATTTTTCTGCTGGTAAACCGACTGATGCACGCTCCAGTTTCAGTGTCCCAGAGTTTTACATAACGGTCGTATCCAGCAGACAAAAATCTCTTGCCATCATTGTCAAAACTGATGTCACGAACTGCTTGTCTGTGTCCATAGTAAGTACGTACGCATCTGCGGTCTTTGTACACCTCCCAGAGTTTAACCCGACAGTCCATGCTGCAGGACAGCAAAAGATGAGCGGTCTTTGGAAACCATTTAATCTGAGAAATTCCTTTAGTGTGACCTTCCCAAGTGTGGACTTGAGACTTAGGAAGGAAGCATTTGTCCGGTGGTGAATCTGACCGTAGATTAACACCAACATCTTGAGGAGCATGAAGGAACGAGCGGCCTTGATAATCCAGCGGGTCTTTGATATGCAAGACAGTTTTTTCTTCCAATGGTTTCTCCTCCACCTGCTTGCCTCTCTTGTTTTTCTTGGCCAAGATCTCTTCCAGCTCCGCGGCCTCTTCTTCCGTGGGTTTTATCACCTTCTTTTCATCCACGAACCCACCCCAGGGTCCCAGGAATCCTTCAATATCCTGAGGGTCGTCGTTACGGTGTCGTTTCCGTTTGTCCGCTGGTCTCAACTCTGTGCGCTCGAATACTGTCTTTGCTCCTTTCTCTTCCGCGACATCTGTTGATCCTATCATCGTTCTTCCTTCCTCTGCACTGCCGTCTATCGTTGGATCCAACGCATAACCTGATACAGCAAATAAATAATTAAATAAATTAATTAATTAATGAGTACAAATTAGTGAAATGACTTTTAAATATTTTACCATAGCTAGAAAAGGTCCTTCGCTGGTTTTCAAACTGGAACTCGCTGATATGCGCCTTCTCTACATATCCTGACAGGATATTTTTTGCAGCACGTTGCTGTTGTGTTTTAAAAGGATTTATAGGTCCCACATCCGGGGCAAATAGCTCATCATATTTAGGATTGTACGATAGCTCAGAGGTCGTCGAGTCAATATGTCTGACGCAGAGTTCAGTACCCTGTAAATAAACAAAATGTTTTTTATTTTATTACACTTTGAATTTATAAATAATAGTTAATTTAAAAATACTTACAGTGGGAACAACTTCTGGGGCCGCGCAAATTTTCATAGACATCGCGATACTATTTTGGTTAGTTATTAATTTATTGTCACTGTTGACTTCAACTTTTGAATTGTCAGGTGCTGGATCTTCTTCTTCGTCACTACTCTTGTACCCTTGCAACGCGAGCATTTTTTATTTTTTAAATTTAGGCGGGTTTGAATATTTCAAGTTTGAATTTTTAAACTGGTCAGATATTTTTTTGTATTTACAAACAATAAGTTTGAATGGTATTTAAATATTTGAGGTTAATGATCAAGTATAAATGTGTGGTGTTCGTTGTCTAGTTCTGAATGATATGAAATCTGGGGATTCGTATCTGGGGTGAAAGTTACTAAAGATACTGGGGCGCGCCCTATCGCCTGGAATTTAAAACGCAAAATACACTAGCGCCAAAAAACAAACTTTCAAACAGCGCTGCTGTCTTATGTGTAAATAATTTTGAATTTTATGAATGTTTTATTTATTGACGCATTTGATAGTGGATAAATTAATTAATAGTAATAATTTTTTAATTTTTAATAATTAGTATTTTTGATTTTTGATGATGTCATTTATTGTAAAATTTGAAATGAAAGTCTGGGAGTGAATGTAGCAGACATGAGACTTTTGATAAATTTTAAATAAATCTATGAGTGGAAAATATGAAATTTGGAAAAATGGAGGTACTGATTTTTTGTTGATTTAAATGCGTATATTTTTAATTTTTATTCTACTGATATTTAATATATTTATTTGAAAATTTTAAAAATTGATACAGGTACATATACGCATGGAAAAAAATGATGCACGAAATTTGAATAGTTTGTAGTTTTTGACTTAGAATTAGTATATTCGATACTAATATCAAACTAGGATCATTATATATATTAAATGGCTATTATTTATATTAAAATTTGATACACAGAAGAGCTAAGTTTGTAATTTCGTATGTGAAAATTAATATGAAAAAGAATCGATAAATTGCTATCTACAGTTATTACTATTCAAATAAACAGAAAAATTTTAAAAATGAGGAACCGAAAAATTAGTAAACGTACATATTAATATATAAAGATCTAGTATACGAATTTTTCATTTTATTATTTACCACTTATTCGATATATGTATACAATAAATTAATTTATAATAACGAATAAATAACATTTTATATTAATTATTAGTCAATAGGATAGAATTTATAAAATAAGAGTTTAAAATTTTTGGTATTTTTATGAGCAACAAAATCAGTATCTAGTATACTAATTTTTCATTTTATTATTTACCACTTATTCGATTTATGTATATTGTAAATTAATTTATAATGATGAATAAATGATGTTTTAAGCTAATAATTGATCAGTGACATCGAATTTATAAAATAAAAGTTTGTAACTTTTTGAATTTTCGGCTGGAAAAATCAGTATCTAAGATAGCAATTCTTAATTTTACCATCATTACTTTTTAATAGATTATGCCATAAATTAATAAACTTTCACTAATAAGTCACGTATTATACCTAAAAGTAATAATATTTTACTTTTTGAAATAATTGATAGTTTTTAGGAATCTACAAAAATTAGTAAACTACTTTGCATTAAGCGCAATAGTACTAATTATTGATAACAGGTTCCACTTTTTACTATTTATCAATTTTTAATATTCTGTTTTTTCCATGCGTCAGTCATAAATCAAAACTTCCCTTATTGAACAAAAGGATTCAAAAGTATTGAAAAGGATTTGATTTTTGATCATTTTGTATACTTTTTAATCCTTCAAATCCTTTTTAATAACATCTCTTATGGGCGTTTAACATTTGAAATAATTTTTAATACTTTGATTTAATAAGGGTTCTTACCGCCTAAGAAAATACAATAAACACAGAAAATCTATAGAAAATTTTGAATTTATATTTCCGTTTCGATTTAAGATCTACGGTTGCTAAGTCAGAATATCAATCGGTGTCATCGGGATCTGGTTGATTGATTATCTGAATTATCTCCCGTGTAATAGAAATCTAGATCTTTGGATCTGGATCATCAATACATTACGTCATCTGGATCTATGTAATAGAAATCCCCTCAAAAATTACAACACTCTCTTCAATACATTTACTAAAGCAAATTAGACCGCTGTTTACGCATGCGTGGGCGTATCACTTCAAACCCAGATCATAATAACCCAGTAATCGTAGAAAAGAATGCGACACATGCGCAAATCATCAGATTCCGCGGGTCGCGCCCCGCGACTCCTATTGCAGTAGACGAATATAGATCGTAGTGTACAGTATATTTACAATAAAAACCCATATATTATTCAAATCCTTACAATATTATCTTTTATATCTTTAATACATATTTTTTATAACAGGTTATTGATTCAAATATTTAATAATTAAGTTTTTCGTGTTTGCAAATCAAAAATATGTTGTAAGAAATTATTTAAAAATTAACACTCTGCGTTATCATTCATTAGTAACTTATAAAATGGGTCTCAGGGATTTTCGAATTGTCTTTGATAATCCTTGGAGTACTTATTATCCTGGACAGACGGTCAGTGGTCGTGTTATCGTTGCTTTAGATTCAACTAAAAAATTACGCGGTAAATAAAATATTCAAATTTTTATTATAAATAATAAAACTAATATTTAATATTTCAAGTCATTTCATTTTAGTGTAAGCTTACAAGAAGATAAATATAGAAGATTCATAAATAAATATATATATCATATATTTCTCAGTAAGCACATCCATTCTAATTATTTATTTATTTATTCATTTATGTTAATTACAGGTATAAGTATTAGAATAAAAGGAGAAGCTAACACTTGTTGGGCAACTGACAGACAGGAATTAAATCATGAAGGAAAGTATGAAAAACAAGAAGAAACAGTTACTGCGCATGAAGAATATTTTAATATGCAGTATTATTTACTCGGGTCATCTTCAAGTAGATAAAAATAAAAAATTAAATCTTATGTATATATATATATTCGACTGGGCCAAAAAAAATCGATTGTTTTTTTTTTCTTTCGATACTGTGAAAATATTATTCGTGATGACCAAAAAAAAATTATTGTGCAAGTTTGAGCCCTTAATATTGATATTAAGAGGTGTATCGTTACGACTATTCATTTTTTGACAGGAATTTCATTTTTTATCTAAAACTCGTAAATTATCTATTTGAAAAATTTGAGCAGAGTATATTCTTAAAGGAAATTGAATTCCCTACAAAAAATCTCTCTTAGTAAATTGACGTAGAACGAGCCGTTTCTTTGTAACCGTGCCTTAAATATTGATTTGTTTTTTGAATTCTTTGTTTCTATTTTGGATTTTTGTAACTACTAGAAATATTAAAATTTTTTCTAATCAAGGTACATATTTTTGAAGGAAATTTAATGCTCTACAAAAAAGGTCTCTTAACGTTTTTCGCTAAATTCACTCCTTCGAAAGTTATTCAGGTTATTTAAGTCGTTTTTACACTTCAACCTTGAATAACTTTTGAAGGAGTGCATTTAGCGAAAAATGTTAAGAGACCTTTTTTGTAGAGCATTAAATTTCCTTTAAAAATATGTACCTAGACAAGAAAAAATTTCAATATTTCTAGCAGTTACAAAAATCCAAAATAGAAACAAAGAATTCAAAAAACAAATCAATATTTAAGGCACGGTTACAAGGAAACGGCTCGTTTTTCGTCAATTTACTAAGAGAGATTTTTTGTAGAGAATTCAATTTCCTACAAGAATATGCATCGCTCAAATTTTTCACATAGATGATTTACGAGTTTTGGGTAAAAAATGAAATTTCTGTCAAAAAACAAATATTCGTAACGATACACCTCTTAATATCAATATTAAGAGCTCAAACGCACAATAATTTTTTTTGGTCATCAGGAATAATATTTTCACAGTATCGAAAGAAAAAAAAATAGTCGATTTTTTTGGCCCACTCTAATATATATTATAAATAAAATGAAATAACATATATTTGTTTCAGATTCAGAATTTGATTTACCCATTGGCGAACACTTTTATCCATTTAATTGTGCGCTTCCTCCAACTTTACCCAGTAGCTTCGAGCATGATTATGGATACGTCCGTTACACTGTCAAAGCCACAATAGATCGTCCTTGGAAGTTTGATCACGAAGTTAAAACAGCATTTACTGTTGTGTCGAACTTTGATCTCAATAAAGAGCCTCGAGCATCAGTAATTATTTTTTTTTTTTAAATTGCATTCGTCACGTTATGAATCCGTCGACTCATTTTTCTATTGGACTCTTCTATTCCCCCTCCCCCGCATGGAAAAATATATATGTGAAAAATATACTCATAAATATATGTCAAATATAAGTCAAATATAGAAACATATATTTTGACATATATTTTTTTTGCATTAAATTATATGTGCGCATACATAGTTACATATATGTGTAAATATATGTTTATGTATAAAACTGCATATATGTTTGCATATATTATCATTTATAAGTCAAATATATTTTACATATATGCCAACATATATTTTTACATATATCTTTGAATATATGTAAAAATATATTTTTACATACATTTTTACATATATACTAAATATATTTTGACTTACATATTTGTGTATATACGAGCATATATATAAAAATATATGCATACATATAAACATATATGTTTGCATACATGTAAATATATATGTTTCTATATAGATTAATATATATGTGAATGTATATAGCTGTATATAGAGATATATAATTACATATATGTTGATACATATATTGAAATATATACTTTCGTACATTTTTGTATATATGCAGACACATACATTGACGTATATGAGAAAATATATGTCTGCATATATTTCTTATATATTCCACATATATCCTGACATCTATGAAATCATATATGCATACATTTATATCAACATATAACTGGAAATATATTTGACGTATATTTTTTTTGCGTACATATATTTTGTATATATCACATATATATCACGTATATTTTCAACATATATATTTTTTCATGCGGGCCATCACTATGAGTAAGCGGGTTCATAACGTGACTAGACTCAATATTTATGTTAATATTAATAAATAAAATATTTTAGGAGCCAGTACATTTGGAAATGTCTAAAACATTTTGCTGTCTTTGCTGCGGCTCGCCACCATTGAAAGTAAACGTAATTCTGCCAGTCAAAGGATACGTCCCAGGTCAAACGATGTCAATTCGCGTAAACGTTGACAACGAGTCAGGAATAATTGTTAATCTGGTTAAATTAATTTTGCGTAAAATAGTCACCTTCAGAGCGAAGATTCCGCGGACGGATACGAAAATAGAGAAAATAGTTATTGCTGAAGTAAGTAAAGGTCCGGTAGAAGGTAACGCAAGTTCGGATTACGAACAAAAGTTGGACATACCGCCCTTGCCACCTTCGAATCTTACCCACTGTGGGATTATCGATCTGGAGTATAATCTTAAAGTCGAAGCTTGTGTTGATGGATGGTATTTTTAAACATTTATTTTTAACTTATTCTACAGTCCTCTTGTTTAGAGATAAATAAAGTTTGCTTGTTTTATTTTTTTAGGTACCACAGTAATTTAAAAAGCAATACTATAGTATTTATTGGCACGATCCCATTGGCAAATTATCAAAGCGCTGTCTTACCACCCACAAATAATACATTACCGCTCGGAAATCCAAGTGCGGATCCAACTTACGGTGGGTACCCGAGTGGATATCCTGAATTTACCCCTAGGAATGGCGACCCCTCAATATCTCCCACTGCACCTACAGCCCCACCTGATTATAACTCTGATTCTCCCGCTCAGTTACAACCAAATAATTTCTACCCTAATTTACGTAAGTATTTTTTACTTCAAAATTAATCCTTATATATAATTATTATCTATGTATATATACATATATACATATATTTTATTGATATTATTGTTATATATGTGTAGCTCCACCTTCATATGAAGAATACGGATGGTCGATTCGCAGTCTTCGGGATCATGGAGAATCTGATCAAGTACTGGGTATCCAAGGACATTATGCGCCGCGATACCCAGTTTACAAATTTTCAACGACTTGAAATAATATTTATTCTGTCAATTAAATATATTTACATAAATTTATGGCCTTGCTAAAATATAGCTAATATATATGTATACATTTTTTGAGCACATGCTTTTTATAAATAATTAATAAAGACTAAG
The DNA here is from genome assembly GCA_030273425.1 of Microplitis manilae. Classification (NCBI taxonomy): domain Eukaryota; kingdom Metazoa; phylum Arthropoda; class Insecta; order Hymenoptera; family Braconidae; genus Microplitis; species Microplitis manilae. Next base: position 24,706,005 of record CP092727.1, read on the forward strand.
AAATATGAAATCACTTTTATTATTGCGATTCATACCCTGGTGAAAATTTTTCGGAATTTCCTTTGAAAAACTCAGTTCTAAAGTTCTAAAGACTTTTTCAGAGAAAATCGCATTTTCATTGATTTTTGAGGCTTCTGTTTGTGACTAGGGACAAGATTTTTGTCTTAATTTTGAAATAAATTATTTGAATATTTGATATTAGGGAGAAAATATTGGTTTTATCAGAAAAATTTTCAAACAAAAGTTGTAGGAAATTTAATTTTCTAAAAAAAATGTCTCTTATGATTTTCTTATACGACTAATAATTTCACCGTAATTCCAAAATTAACATTCATAATGAACGACTCAAATTTTTGATAATTACCAAAATCTTAATTTTGAAATTACGGCTTTCTTATTAGTCTTATGACAAAATCATAAGAGACATTTTTTTTATAAAATTAAATTTTGAACAACTTTTATTTGAAAAATTTTTTGATACGGCTAATATTTTCACCGTAATTCCAAAATTAAGATTCATAATGATTGATTCAAATTTTTGATAATTACCAAAATCTTAATTTTGAAATTACAGCTTTCTTATTAGTCTTATGACAAAACCATAAGAGACATTTTTTTTATAAAATTAAATTTCCTAAAACTTTTGTTTGAAAAATTTTTTTATACGACCAATATTTTCACCCTAATATCAAAAATTTGACAACATTAATTATTATTTTTAAATTAAAGCAAAAATTCTGGCCCTAGTGATAACTAAGCTCGACTTTATCAGATAAGAATCACGCAAAAAGAAAACGACTTAACCATCAGCAAGATCTTCAAAGTATCAACGTATGGTACCATTTAGACAATTTTAATTGAGGAGAGGCGAACTAAGGGCTGGCTTATGAAGGGTAGCTGACTGTAGTTAAAGTAATAGAATTTATTGTATTTCAAATATGGAAAACTATGAAATATTTTTATACATATAACTTATCATAATTCCAACATTAAAGATTAATAAATATCTCAATTTATAAGCTCGAGAATTTAATATTGGAATACAGCTTTACTTATTGTAGACATAACTTTCAGCTCCGCCACGTCCAAAACCTAAAAAAAAAAATAAAACAATGAAATTTTTGACTGAATCTCCATGAGTAATCATCAGTATTAATTAGTAAAATATGTAAATAGATTAAATAATTACCTCCTGGTCCAAAAAGAGCCGAATAACAAGGATGGTTGCAATAAGGTTTTCCTTCATGCTCAGAATGTCCTCCAGGTACCAGAGTTTTGTTACACTTTTCGCAACGTAAGCATGATCCGTGCCAATCTTTTCCTAGTGAAGTTTTACGTTCAGCTGTAAAATCAATATTAAATAAATATACTGATAAATATATATATTTTCATATAAACTAATACCGGACACTGTAAAAAAATTTCGGAGTCGCAAATTAAATTTGGAGAGTTTAACATCGAAACTCCGAATCAGATTGCCTCTCATGAAAATACCATATATGATAAATATATGGAAAAATATATAATCAATATGGGAGCATATAAGTGGCGAAAACGATATATATTTTCTTATATATAATATACTAAGTTTTAATATAATTAATTATATACGTAAGTTTATAAGTTGATACATGTATTATATATATATTTATAATCATATATGTTAACTTATAAGTTAGCACATATATGTATTACATATATTGATAATTATATATGTAAATTTGTAAGCTAGCACACATATATATTCTGAACGCAATGTTTGAATCTTATAACAGAGAGAGGAAGGCAGAAAAGAATAGATTTTATTTATTCTTACATATATGTGGAGACTTATATGCTTCTATATATCGAAAAATATACAAAAATTTATACAGTTAAATACTCGGTACATATATCGTGGCATATAATGATGGATTATATATGTATTCTTATTTGTTTCCATCTATAAACACATTTATTTTTTCATATACTAAAATTATAAGTTTTCAAATATATAAATAATATATTGAAGTTATACGAAAATATATGAAATCATATAAGAGAAAACATATATAGAAATATAATAAAATCGGCGAAAATCTATATATAGTTCTATATGATTTCATGTATTGTCACATATATATTTATATCTGTAACATATTTTTTAATATATGTTTACCATATATGATATTTTCCTGCGGGGCAATAAAAGTATTTTCTCAGTCTAATAATTACGGAAAATTGTGGAAATAATGAAGATTAAAATTATTATTAAAATATATATTATATTGATTTAATGGATTAAAAAAAAAAATGATAAAATTAATGACAGATAAATTGAACTTGCAGTGTCATGAGGATACAAGTCAACGCAATAACAATAATGTGTATGTTGAATACAAGGCAGATCCATTAGCAATTTCGTAATTATAAATTTGAATAGATAATACACATGGGACGTGTACCGGGTGCAATTATTCATCGCGTGTGAAAATAATAGAGACCCATGGGCTCTTCTATCCATATATATTGTATACATTAATGGTCTGAGTTGCACATTTCTTGTTTATTGTCACAACGCGTCAATATTTCTCATCCGGAAAACAAGAGTTTTTGTTGCAAAAGAGAAAAGAATATATATTTTTATATTCATTAGTATTTAGTGTTAACCATATGTGTGGTAATATAATTAATTAACTCATACAACATAACCATTTTTCACGCCATTAATTATATATATGAGTCATAAACAAATTAAGTTACGTAAATTCAGCCATAATATTTTTTAAACTTTGACTGACGATATCTCACGAAATATATGAGAAAATTACATGTTATATGACATCCTCAGAAAGGAAATTTTATTTCCTACAATTTTTGTCTCATTGATAAGTGCGTAAAAATTCACCGTTTAAAAGTTACCGCCATTTAAACAAATTAATTTTTTTTTGTCTAATATTTAAATTGGCGGCAATTTTTAAAAAATTATTATCAATAAAAATGATCCGTAGTTTGAAAGAAAGTGAAAAATTACAGCTTAAATTATTTTCGCGTACACAAAACAGCCATTAGTTAATTAACTCCTAATTATGATGCAGCACAGTGGCATTAAAGCAACAAAAACACAACATAAAGTGTAAGATGAGACTGTGTACAAAGATATACACATACATATATATATGTATATACATATCGTCGGCATTTCCGTGCATCAGAGAGCCGATAGACTGCGCGATGCACGCATCGTTGCGCCCGGCGTTAAACAATCGGTGGCTACGCGATGCATATACAGAGACTTCTTCCCTCATATCCGCGTTTTTTTTTTCCATTTTTTTTTTCATGCCGACTACTTTTTTCCATTTATACCCCTTTACAGTGGCTTTAATATTTTTTATTTTTTTTAACATTTCTTCTCTTTCACTTTATACTTTTTTACTCGGCTCGGCTCGGTTCTTTTTAGAATCTCCCCATAGGTAATCTTTCTCGCTCGTTTTCGAGCGCACGTCTTTCGAGTCCTCGACTTGTGATACTCCTACAACTTTTTCTCATACAACTACTAGTGTCGTATATGTATATGTTAAGAATAGTATGACTGTGACAACAGATACTGCTTGGCCATTCTTCAGCAAAACCAGTTTCATCTCTGTTCTTCTCATTATTACCTAACGCGAGACCCGGGCCGTCGCGCTCTTTGTTGTTGTCCTCGCGGCCGGATACTTTATTGTTGTGTGGCTGATGTGAGCACCGCATCCCTGCATTTTTTACTATTATATTTTTTTTTGTGTTTTCAATTTTTTTCTTTGCTGGTATATCACCTAGCGAATTCATGACAAATAGCTACTCCACTATCACACATATATATAATAAACATATATGTATGTAGTCTAATTCTTTGGTCTTTTTGTATCCATGTATACCAAATACATCTATTATATTTGATATATATTTTTTTACATCAAAATTTTTTTAGAACCGGAAGTTGACTTAAATTTTGAAATAATTTAACGTGTGAAATAAATTTTCTAATTAATTGCGGCTGTAATTTTTTAACAATTGATTGTATGGTAATTTTTATGGAGACTAAAGTTGTAGGAAATTTAATAAGCTTTCTAATGACTATATATAACATGTATTTGTCTTATATATTTTGTGAAAAATTTTAAATAATTATAAAATTAGATTTCTTTAAAATTTGAATTTTTTGAAAAATTTAAAAAGCGCGCGCTTTGGAGCCCGATAAAATTTTTATTTAAACGACCATATACATACATATATACAACATATATATATCTTATATATTTTGTGAAAAATTTTAAATAATAAAATTAGATTTCATTTTAAATTTGAATTTTTTGAAAATTTAAAAAGCGCGCGCTTTGGAGCCCGATAAAATTTTTATTTAAACGACCATATACATACATATATACAACATATATATATCTTATATATTTTGTGAAAAATTTTAAATAATAAAATTAGATTTCATTTTAAATTTGAATTTTTTGAAAATTTAAAAAGCGCGCGCTTTGGAGTCCGATAAAATTTTGATTTAAACGACTATATACATACATATATACAACACATATATGTCTTATATATTTAGTGGAAATTTCAAATAATTATAAAATTAGATTTCATTTAAAATTTGAATTTTTTAAAAAATTTAAAAAGCGCGCGCTTTGGAGTCCGATAAAATTTTTATTTAAACGACTATATATTCATATATATGACATATTCTTGGTTTATATATTTAGTAAAATATATAAAAATAATGATTAAAATTTAAGCGCAATAATTAAACTTAATTACTGCTTATTATATTAATTAAAAAAATTTATCACATGCAAGTGCCGAGTATAAAGACTCTATTGTACCCAACAGTGCTCTGTTTATTTTAGAAATATTTTTCGTCAAAGTACAGTAAGTAGGCCCTTGTGCTTAATTCAAATCTATGACGACATGAAAAAATTCAGTATCAAACTAATTACCATTAGACTAATTAAATTTTTTTTTTTTTACATAGATCTAGTATTTTTTTACCGAATGCCTACATGCGTATCTACGTACAAGTAGTTAATAGATAACAATATCTAAACGTCAAAGACAATTATACACAAAACGCCGTTTTTGACCTAGAAAAAAAATGTATTTTTTTTTTTTTTTTTCAAAATAAACAAAAATTTTTCAGTGAAAAAATATCATTAAATATTTACAATATAATCACATTAATGTTTACAGTTTACGAAGCCATTGGAGTGACATAATATTTGCCAAGGTACTGCTATATATTTTTTTTTACTACACAAGGTCATACAATGAGATCATTGATACTTTTGGAGTATGATAATCGTAATCCACTATTTCTAATTTTTTTTTTTCCTCTAATCCATAAATTTATATGAAACATATATATATATATATATATACATACCATATAAATTTACATATATTTTTTTGAGGTAAATAAAAATTGCGTTAAAAAAAATTAATGAATAATTTATACGTTTGCGTCAATCGTCAAAACATTAAATATTCAAATAAATTTTTTTCAAATAATAAATATTTTACTCCAAATACGTAAATATTCAAAAATTATTTCAAAATAAATTACCTGCGATTATTGAGTAATTAAAAAACATTTTAACGATAATAAAAATAAAAAAAAAATATAAACAAAAAAAAAACTTACCAAAATAAACAGGTTTGTTACACTTGGGACAGGTAGACATGATAATAAGATATATAAATATAAATGTATGTAATAAAGTAAATAACGAAAAGTGATAATAATTATAAAGTGACTTAATAAGTAATGAGTAATGAGTAATGATGTTTCTTTGATCGTGGTCAAACGCAAACTGGGCATCTGCTTAAGGTATAAGGTAACGCAATACATTCTACTACAGTTGATTGAGCGTGCGAACGTTAGTTATTTTGTATACTATACAATATAGTATATATTATGTATATGTATACCATACATATATCATACTATACACGGTGATGTAATGCTCAATCTGTCTCAGGTTTTCTTGGCATTTTTAAACTCAAATTTCGGCGGTGAAAAAAGCGCTCCGACTTATTCTTTTGGACTAATTCAAATTTCCCGGTTTTTTGGGTTTTGATTTTGAACCATGGAGTTTTGGAATTGATATTGACGATATGTTGGCATGTTTATGAAATAAGGAAGAGTTTTAAATTACATCTTTTCACTTCTGGCTGTGGATATACGAGACAACGGCGAGGAACGCATGACTGCATGTAATACATCGGGAATCATTTCCTACCAAATAAAACCACGTTCTGATTATAACGGTGCTGTCTCAGAGTGATTATGATCAACCAGTATTGCTACTCACTCATGCCCAGTCCACTATTTCTTTTTTTTTAATTAGTATTACGTAGGCTACATATTAATCAATTATTTTATATGAATGTATTTGTATTGTTATGATGATTAATTAGTATGTATTTAGTGCAAGTGTGACTGATTGATTGCAATGATTATGAACAATGTAACAGTATTAATTGAATATTTTATTTTTGATGGAGTTTTAGCTCATGTAAGTGATTAATTTAAGTAAGGGTTTTTATTTAATTTTGTGGATTTAGTAGATTGATGATTATGAAATGAAAAGTGTGAATTTTTTTGTCACGCTTGAGAGTTTATTTCTTTTTTTAATTTAATATAGTTGTCAGCTCCAACAAAACGACACGTAGGCTAGATGGGTTTTATTGTACACACGGAAAAACAAGGTTAAAAATTTATAAATAATAGTAAAAAGTGGAATCTGCTATCAATAATTAGTACTATTGTGCTTAATGCAAAGAAGAGTACTAATTTTTGTAGATTCCTAAAAACTATCAATTATTTCAAAAAGTAAAATATTATTACTTTTAGGCAATACGTGACTTATTAGTGAAAGTTAATTAATTTATGGCATAATCTATTAAAAAGTAATGATTGGTCAAATTAAGAATTGCTATCTTAGATACTGATTTTTCCAGCCGAAAATTCCAAAAGTTACAAACTTTTATTTTATAAATTCGATATCACTGATCAATTATTAGCTTAAAATATCATTTATTCATCATTATAAATTAATTTACAATATACATAAATCGAATAAGTGGTAAATAATAAAATGAAAAGTTAGTATACTAGATACTGATTTTGTTGCTCATAAAAATACCAAAAATTTTAAACTCTTATTTTATAAATTCTATCCTATTGACTAATAATTAATATAAAATGTTATTTATTCGTTGTTATAAATTAATTTATTACATACATAAATCGAATAAGTGGTAAATAATAAAATGAAAAATTCGTATACTAGATCTTTATATATTAATATGTACGTTTACTAATTTTTCGGTTCCTCATTTTTAAAATTTTTCTGTTTATTTGAATAGTAATAACTGTAGATAGCAATTTATCGATTCTTTTTCATATTAATTTTAATATACGAATTTACAAATTTAGCTCTTCTGTGTATCAAATTTGAATATTAATAATAGCCATTTTGTAATATATATAATGATCCTGGTTTGATATCTATTTAATATTTTTTTTTTTTATTTCACCTTCTGATCATCATCCGACATAATTTCTGAGGTTTTTTCAATGGAAAATAATAGAAAATAGGAAGAGTGGGGCAAAATAAGCCCCTGAAGAAATGAGGAATATGTAATACAAATGTCAATTTTGTCCCACTCTCCCCTACTACGGGAAAAAATTTTCAAAGTACAAATAAAAAATTATTTTTCAAATTTTCCTAATCAAAATTTCCACAAAAGTTATTTTCGGATACGTAAATAATTTTAATAAAAATTACACATGTAGACGAAATAATTTTAAATCTCTTAACAAATGTCACGATTACGAACTTCAACAAACCATTAAACATTTCAAAACACTTATAAAAGTCCTCATTGTCAACAGTACAAAAAAAAAAGCAAAAAACAATAAACAAAAAATAATTTATGAATTACTCATATAATTTGTTACCCAACACCTCATTACTTGGCACGCAATATCTTTATCACGATTTATATCTGATGACATTATCATCGCTAAATTAATTTCTATATTACTCAAGTAGATTATTTATCTAAAATAATATTTTCCTCCTAATTACTCATCAATTAATTAATTAACCACTCAGTTTATTAAATTACCACTTTTTAAAATCCGAAAATATTTTCTTCAGTCTAGTCTGCCCTCTTCAGTAAAAATAACGTACTCAGTAAATCAGTAAAATAAAACTCACATGGTAAAATAAATTTACATTAATTTAAAATTATAATTAATTAATTTACATTAATTTTTTATCTCCAGCCTGCAAAAGTTGATTTATAACCACCATTTTTCAAATTTACACTCAAATGGCGCCAAAAAAAATTGATTGCTAAATTTCAATGAATGGCGAACCAGATTCAGTTGTTAAGAAAATTAATTAATTAAACAATAGAAAATTTTTTTATTGTGACTGAAATTGTGATAAAAAATCAGGGGAGAGACAGAGAGAGAGAGAGAGAGTATAGAGACTGGTGGTGATGCTAATTAAATACGAAAATTGGGAGGTAGCAAGTGGACAGCGTTAATATCACCAATAATCAAATTATTCCATTTCAGTGGACATATATATATATATAACATATATATGCTTATATTGTGTATACATGTATATATATGGTGTACATATATATGACCAGAATTTCCACTGCATGCACTATAACATCGAACATTTAGTCAATACGTCTGTATATTCTATTTATACACATAATTCAAACCTTATTAGCAATAATAATAATAATAATAATAATAATAATAATAATAATAATAATAATAATAATAATAATAATAATAATAATAATAATAATAATAATAATAATAATAATAATAATAATAATAATAATAATAATAATAATAATAATAATAATAATAATAATAATAATAATAATAATAATAATAATAATAATAATAAATTATTGAAAAAAAAACTTTATTATTGACTTGAACTTTTATTAGCGATATCTTATTAAATAAGTAAGATAAGCATACGTCAAGTATGACTATTGGAAAGGGAATAAAATATTTAACAAGTTTTGTTCAGATAAAACCTGACGTAAAATCGATCATTTAAAAGTTACAGCCGTTTGAACGATTAGATAAATTTAAAAAAAATAGACATTTTTTTGTAAGGATTAAGAGGCTGTAACTTTTAAACCTAGTCCAAGGATATTTTTATGAGAGACTGTAAATAATTAAATTTTCTTTCTATTACTACACTATATTTAACTGCCGATGATTGTTGAAGGCACGAAAATTTATGAGTTTAATAAAACTTTTTAGTGGGAATTGTGATTGTTTATGTCTGATGGAAATGTATAAATTTATAGTTATTGGCACTAGATAATTTTGGACTTTAGATTACTGCCTACTCAACTATTGATTTCAATGATAGTAAAGTTAACCGTCTAATAATTTTTGAATCTTTTTTTTAACAATAAATTATAAAAAAAAAAAATAATTCAAAAAATTGCACTTATAGTATTTTGAATTCTCTACATGTGCATTTTTTTAGATTTCTTTTTTTTTTAAATTCAATTGTTGAAAAAAAAAATCAGAAAATTGTTTGCTAACTTCAGAATTATTTGATTTCAGGATCATTTTTTTGAAAAAAAAAACTGAAGAAAATTTCAAAAAAAATACTAATTTTTTTTCATACCAAACGTAGAAAATAAAACGTCCTCGAAAAAGATATCCACAAGTCAATACTTTAATACTCAAAAATATTTTAAAAACCTCTCAAATTTATCTATTCAAAAATAATCCGTCTTCCAACATCCAGACCAAATATATCATATTTTTTTAAACACACTTTCTAAAATCGTGAAAAAATAAATTCTAATCATTCAAACCTTAATTCTCTTTATTTACACAGAAAAAATAATTTCTTGACAAGAAATTGTCTTTCGCCTCAAGAAAATTTTTGTTTTCAATTTAAAATACAAAAATTTTCTTGGAGCGAATTCAAATTTTCGCGCTAAAAAATTATCTTTTTGTGTATTAATAAAGGCCCTTTTTTCAATTAAATTACTAATTAACTCATCAACTCAAAAATTTTCACTAGAATAAAAATTTAAACAATTAAATTTCCTAATTTTTAATACCACTCACGATAATTAAATCCACAGAAAAAATTATTTCCTGGCAAAAAAAAAATATTTTGAAAAATTGCACCTATAGTTTTTTAAATTTTCTACACGTGCATTTTTTTAGTTTTTACTTTTTTGTAATTGACTCATTGAAAAAAAAACCCGGAAATTTTAAATTGTCTATTAACTTCAGGATCATTTAATTTTTCAAAAACCATAAATTAAAAAAAAAAATCATATTTCAAAAAATTGCACCTGTAGTTTATTAAATTTTCTTCATGCGCATATTTTTATTTATTTTTTTTTTAATTTAAATGTCGAAAAAAAAAATTCAAAAATTTCAAATTGTCTCTTATCTTCAGTTTAAAATTTTCCGCGTCCATTAAATTTTCCTCATCAATTTTTTTCCGCCAAAAAAAAAAACATGATATATTTCTTCGAATAAATATATCATATCACCCGATAAATAACCCTTGGGTGGTCGTTTAAATGTCTCAGTCCAGTATACAAATAAAATCAAAGTTAAATAGACTGCTCATTCGCGACGTCATATGACGGAGCAATGACTACATGACTAGATGATGGTCCAACATATACATTATTTTTATTTACATTCATACATTAATACATCCAAGTTACATATATTTACCCATATATACCCACACATACATCCATACATACATTTATATATACCGCGTAAAGTTTAAGGAAAACGGTGTCGTAAGAATTCGTTAAAACTCGTGTATCTTCGTGTCAACCGGCTGGCAATGCTGGCATGGCAGCCTCATAGTAGCCTCTAGCTCGCGGGGGTCTTGCGGGTGTGCGGGGGGCGCTCTCGTCGGAGGGAAGCCGTGCAGACGAATCCGCTGTCGTGATTGGTCCACGCGTGGGAGAGCCGCCCGCCCGTGTTGAGCTCTGGCCGGCAGTCAGCACCGAGCATCCAGCCTGAGCGCATCGTGTCGACTTGTGTTTGTTTAAAAACTCAACACATTTTATAAACAATAATACGCTCGGTACTGCTTATTTTAATCGTCACGTAAATTTAAATTCAAATTTTAAATAAATAACAAATAATATAAATATTAATAACTAAATATATAACAAACTAATAATAAATAATAATAATAATAATAATAATAGTAATAATAATGATTATTATTGAAAAATAAAGCAACGTAATGTGAAATTTTGGCGGGCTAGTTAAATTTTTTCAAAATTTAAATTACCCGCGTAATTGCTGGCTGGCATTATGGCATTCAAATGCCGCGTACATCAGTTATTAAATTACTCTCGTGTATCTAATGAGCTGTTATTGTTATTAATGTGCAAATTAGTGATCGTGTCGCGGATACCGGTTGTTAAAAAAATAAAAAACAAGCATCTGTCAGTGATTATTCCCAGGTTTTGATCTGTGAATTGCAATAATAAATAATTACTAATGAAAACGGTGGATTTACCCGGGAAAACGTTTTGTTTATTTAAAATAAGTACCAGATATTTTTGTTTTTTATATTAACGACGTGATGCACTATCGTAAATTTATTTTCGTTACCGATTGTCTTAAATTTTTACAGTATTGTGCTACGGATTGTCCTAGTCTTTATACGCGCGCGAGAAGAGAATAATTAAATATTAATTAAGTGTTTTTAAATAAATAAAGGTGCAGTGTTTTAGGTTGTGGACATTTTAAATTTTTATTTTAAATCTAACTCTTTTATTTTCACTCTAACCTCTTCTCTTTATCTTTACTCTGATACTATTTTAAAAATTTAAATTTAAATAAATAGTTGGTGGTTAAAGTGAGGAAATTTATTTAGTGATATTTAAAATTTTAAATTTGAAAGTATTATTTTAAATATTGTTGGTAAAAAAATATAATCGGAGAGAAAAAAGGTGGTAGTGAGAAAACGTTGACGCCCGATCGGTCCCGTCGGCGGACGGTCGGCGCGATTTATTAAAACACAATAATGCCGCACGTGAGCAGCAGCGGCGGCGGAGATGATCTCGGCAGTGAGGACGAGGTCAAGGTTTTCAAGGATGAAGGCGAGGACGAGAAAAGATCCTCGGAGAACCTTACCGAGGAGAAGAGTTCACTTATTGATCTTACCGAGTCTGAGGTGCGATGATATTTTCATTGCTTTAATAAACTATTTATTATATTTTTTATTTGTCTACGAGTTTTAAGGATTGTGTGTGTGCTTTCAGGAAAAAGGATCACTTGCTGGTGGTGCTTATACAAGTAAGGCCTCTTCGAGGTCTGATCTCAGTCCTGTCTTTGGTAAGTTTTTTTAGTTAATTTTATTTTATTATTTATTTTAATTACGCGGGAAATTTCAAATCTTGAATTTTACTGACAATTAACAATTGGATTTTTTTCAATGATTAAATTCAAAAAAAAGAAAAACTAAAAAAATGCACATGTAGAGAATTAGAAAAGCTATAGGTGCAATTTTTTCAAATATTTTTTTTTTTATAATTTAGTGTTAAAAAAACAATTCAAAAATTATTAAACGTCGGTTAACTTCAGTCTCATAAAATTAACAGACAATTAAGAGATGGATTATTTTTTTTAATGATTAAATTTAAAAAAAAAGAAAACTAAAAAAATGCACATATAGAGAATTTAAAAAGCTATAAGTGCAATTTTTCCAAATATTTTTATTTTTATAATTTGATGTTTAAAATAAAATCCAAAAGTTATTAGGCGCCGGCTAACTTCAGTCTCATGAAATTATGATTCTGAAGTTAGACAATCAACAGTTTTTGGGTTTTGATTAAAAAAAAAAAGAAAATTAAAAAAATGCACATGTAGTTTTTCAAATTTTCTACATGTGCATTTTTTTATTTTATTTTTTATCTGTATTTGACTCGCTGAAAAAAAATCCAAAAACTTATCCGGTGTCTACTAACTTTAGAATCATGGAATTTGAAATAATTTAAACTGCAACAATTATTTAATGACGCAGTTATTTACTTAGTTTAATTTAAACGGGCGATATTAATTGAATACTTATGATTATTATTATTATTTTCCGGTATTTAAATTAAGATTTTGGTTAAATTTTTATTAGTTTTGTTGTAACTGACAAATTGTCTTTACATTTGCTGTCACACATGCTGCCAAAATACTCAGTAGCTCTTAAGATTTATGCATTAAGACACGCAAGTTTACTTGCAAGTGAACCAACCTCGAAATTACTTGCATTTTAAATTAATCTACGTTACTAATTTACGTGTTAAATTATATTTCATTATTTATTTATAAACAACTACATCTTTTCCTGTCTGATTATTTTTTTAAATTAATTCAATAGTTTTTATTTCGCGCGGTTTTTAAATTTTCAAATTTGCCGCGTTTAAATTCAATTATTTAATTCTTACATAAGTAATAAATAACTTTTGGATTTCTTTAAAACAATAAATTATAAAAAAAAAAATATTTGAAAAAATTGCACCTATAGTTTTTTAAATTTTCTACATGTGCATTTTTTTATTTTTCATTTTTTTGTAATTTATTTGCCAAAAAAAAAAATCCAAAAATAATAAGTCATCGTTAACTTCATGAAACTGAAGTTAGCCGTCTAATAATTTTTGAAATATTGTTTTAAACGATAAATTATAAAAAAAAAATATTTTAAAAAATTGCACCTATAGTTCATGAAATTTTCTACATGTGCATTTTTTTATTTTTTATTTTTTTTTAATTTATTTGCCGAAAAAAAAATCCTAAAATAATAAATTGTCTGTGCGAATTATAATTTTATTGATAAATAATAATAACTTATCGCAAATAAATATAATAAGTTGAATAACGCGTTGTTAAATATGTATATAAACATATATACACATGTATGTGACTGTACTTAGTAAAGTAAAAGACACATACAAGTTTAAAAGGAGGAGTAGAATAAGCAGCAGCTAGCGGGCACTCAAGTGGTTAATAATCCGGTGATTGGAATGGCCGAGTAGTGACGGTGGTCTAAAGTTCTTCGCCGAAACGAGACATTTGAAACTTCTATAACAACCGTATACATTCATTACTTTTTTATTTTATTTCTCAGTATTTTTTGTTTACACAAAAAAAATTATTTTTTTTTCCAGCAATGTAACTAAAATCCTGGACAAATAAATTTGCCCTTTTATTTTTTCAATTATGATTTAAATAAAAAAAGTATATGCACATATGTGTGTAAAAAAAAATGATGATAGATTGGAGGATAAATAAATAAAAAAGTAATGGATAATTTTGGGTTTACTGTAAATATACAAATTTAAACGTATGAGGGCCGTCTGGATCTGGTGATGTAGAGTCTGGCTAACAACGAGGCCCAATGATATCTCGTTGTGCGAAGTAATTGACGAGTTCGCGTGTAGGCGGCCGTTTATGTTAGATCGCCTGGAGCTTTGAGCTAACGCTGGCTCTGCGTTTTCTACAGTATGGTAAATGTTAAATGAAGGGTGGGGTGGGGGAAGGAGGAACAGTAGTATTATAAGATGGGATGCTGTAGAAAGAAGCTGACTTTGGGGAGTATTCGTGAAATAAAAAATAATAAGACCAAGTAGACGGTGGAGAGAAAACAAGAGGCGAATGCTGCATCACCATGAACTTGCTACGAATACCTTTCTGAACCCTGGTACATAACAACCGATGCACTTCTCTTTCTTTCTCAAACCTTAACGCCTATCCTGTCTCGCTCAATCGTTCTCCAAAATATTTTATTTCTTGTTTCACTTCTTCTTCTTCTTTCTTTCTCATCGCTTAACGGGTGTGCCCAATTTTTCCTGCTGCGAACTGTCGAAATCACTAAGTTCGCTCTATTCTGAGACATTTTTGAGCTTAAAAAAGAAAAAAGTCGGAAAAAAATGATGATGCTCAAAATTTGAATAGTTTGTAGTTTATTTTCGACTTAACATTAGAATATTCGATACTAATATCAACAGGATCATTATATATATTACAAAATGGCTATTATTTATATTCAAATTTGATACACAGAAGAGCTAAATTTGTAAATTCGTATATTAAAATTAATATGAAAAAGAATCGATAAATTGCTATCTACAGTTATTACTATTCAAATAAACAGAAAAATTTTAAAAATGAGGAACCGAAAAATTAGTAAACGTACATATTAATATATAAAGATCTAGTATACGAATTTTTCATTTTATTATTTACCACTTATTCGATATATGTATGTAATAAATTAATTTATAATAACGAATAAATAACATTTTATATTAATTGTTAGTCAATGGGATAGAATTTATAAAATAAGAGTTTAAAATTTTGGGTATTTTTATGAGCAACAAAATCAGTATCTAGTATACTAATTTTTCATTTTATTATTTACCACTTATTCGATTTATGTATATTGTAAATTAATTTATAATGATGCATAAATGATGTTTTAAGCTAATAATTGATCAGTGACATCGAATTTATAAAATAAAAGTTTGTAACTTTTTGAATTTTCGGCTGGAAAAATCAGTATCTAAGATAGCAATTGTTAATTTTACCAATCATTACTTTTTAATAGATTATGCCATAAATTAATTAACTTTCACTAATAAGTCACGTATTACCTAAAAGTAATAATATTTTACTTTTTGAAATAATTGATAGTTTTTCGGAATCTACAAAAATTAGTACTCTTCTTTGCATTAAGCACAATAGTACTAATTATTGATAACAAATTCCATTTTTTTTTATTATTTATTCTTAATATTCTGTTTTTTCCGTGTACGGATTCGTTTTTTTTGGTGAAATTTTTTATTGAGAAATGCCATGGACTTGTTAGACAGATTTTAAACACGGGCTGGTAGATTTTACTTTTATTTCCTCGGTGTCAAAACTTAAAAAATTATTTTCTCGGTGATAAATCGTCAGGAAAAGGTCGACGTTTAAAAGTTTAAATGGAAAAAATATAAAGATATGGGAGGATGTTGAAGAGGATAGATGGGCAGAGTGTATTGGTGGTCCAGAGACACCCGGTATACGTTGGCAACACAACAAGGGGCTTGAGGAGACTAGGGAGGCTGTAGTCTGAAGCTCTACCTGCTCGCTAACGAGCCTACCTGCTGGTGCAGTGGTCCAGAGAGTAGCGCATGTAAGAGAGAAATCTACACTGCAAGTCCCTTGTCCTTTTACTCAACTCAACTCCCTATTCTTATTCTCATTCCTATCGCTGATGTGAGTTTCTCCGGAGGATTTTTAGTTACAGTCTACTCAAGACCAATCTCGCACTTCAGCTGGAGACTAGCCCTTGTGGAGTTGCACCTTCTTTTATAAACAAAATTTATACGTAAAAAACATTTTTCCAAGAACTACCGGTCCTACTTTACGTCAGTGAATGAATGATACAAAAATGGATTTTTTTTTGTGGGAACAGAAGATGGATTATCTTTTTTTCCCTCAAAATTCACCTGATATTTTTCGCTCCACGCTTCAATGATGTTTTTTTTTTTTATTTATTTTGGACTCAATTTTTAAAAAAAAATTTTTGGTCGGTGATTTTTTTTTTAATTATATACCAGACTAATGAATGTAACGAAAAAAAAAAGAATTAATTATAAAATAGAGTTATATCAGAAAATGGTGAATGGTTGACAGGAAATCAGGTTCCTGACCCATGGCAACACGTGCTCAACACGTGGGGTCATTTAATTCACATCGTCACGCAATGTTACGACTCAAAAAATATATACCAAATAAATTAAACCGTTTATTCTTATTGTATTAATAAAAAACACATTTAAATTTATGGCGCGAAATTTAAAAAATTTTAAAATTTAAAATTTCGTTTTTTAAATTGTTTATTTAACCGACATCTTGGAACGGGTGAAAAAAAGTGGACACTGTGGGTAGTCATTGTAAAGATAATTTAATTCTCTACGAGTTTGGTCTGAATAAAAAACACCGCAGGTCAAAAGTTTAAAAGATACAGCTATTTAAAGCTTTTAAAAAATTGCTTATTGCTAAACCAGCACAAAGTAAGGCTGTAACTTTTTAACGACGGATAAAATTTAAAAAAGAAACGAAAATTGCGGGAAATTTAATTTCCTTTTCAGTGAAAATTTTACGATGCTAACAGTCTAATTATGTTTGGATTGGTTTCAAATCGGTAAATTACAAAAAAAAAAATATTTGAAAAAATTGCACCTGTAGTTTTTTAAATTTTCTACATGTGCATTTTTTTATTTTATTTTTTTTTTTTAAATTGAATCGTTAAAAAAAAAATCGAAAATTTTTAATTGTCTGTTAACTTCATGAATCTGAAGTTAGCCGTCTAATGATTTTTGGATTTTTTTTTAAATGATAAATTATAAAAAAAAAAATATTTAAAAAAAATGCACCTGTAGTTTTTTAAATTTTCTACATGTGCATATTTTTATTTTATTTATTTTTTTTAATTTTCTGTTGACCGGAATCATAAAAATTTTTATTAAATTCAAGTCTGCAGACTTTTATTATTTTTAAAAAATTAATTTTTAAAAATTTTTACACATGCAATAAAAAGTGACAGTAAATCTTGTAACATCTGTTGTCAGTAGATTTTGTCTAAAAAAATTGGTGGCAAAAAACGTCAAGCCCCATTAGGTTTCCGCGTGATTCACATCCGTTTAAAAAATTATTCACATCAATAACTTATTTTTTTTTTAACGGGGTAAAAAAAATGTAAATTACATACATACAAAATAACTTTTACATACTGAATGATTACTTGGAAAATTTATTACATACATTTATTTTGATACAAAGATATTATTAAAAAATTTTGGGGTAAGTTAAATAATGAAAAAAAAAGGTTAAATGAAAAATATGATAAAAGTATCATTATCATGTTTAAAAAAAATTTATTGGTACTACGGATAAGAAGAAGAAGAAGAAGAAGAAGAGTTACCGATTGAGGGGCGTTGATAATTACAATCGAGTATACTACTTGTATATCTATATATACATATATATGTGGTACAAGAAAGGGAGGATGATTATGATTATAAAAGGATATATTATGGTTAGGTAGAGAAGAAGATGACTCGAGTGAAAAGGATAAATGCGTACAGTATGTGTGTTAAGAGGAAACAAAAATAAAAATAATAATTATAAGCAATAAAAAAATTTAAAGGGAGAGAGAGAGAATGAGGGTAGAAATGAATGGAGACGAAGAAATATATATGGAGGGAATTAAGGTTTGAAGAAACTGGAATAAAAGAAGAAGAAGAAGAAGAAGAAGAAGAAGAAGTGGAATAAGAATAAGAAGGGAATGGCAGCAGCAACTGCGGTATCGGTCGAGGTTAGCAATCTGTGTAGTGTTTTACGACAACTATAAATATGGCCATAAAGCTCTTTGTTTAGAGCACAAGTCCGGCATTTTTAGTCTCTCGTACTTTTTGTTTAGTCTTTGAATATTATTTTTTCGTGGGTTTTAGACGTGCGCTAATTTTCTACTCCGAAAATTATATAAAAATTTAATAAGCTGCCAAAGCGCGGGCTCAGTTAGTTTTTTAAAATATTTTTTGGATGTCAGTAAGTTGATATAATTGATGATTTCTTGCACGGAAAAAAGAGAATATTAAAAATTGATAAATAGTAAAAAGTGAAATCTGTTATCAATAATTAGTACTATTGTGCTTAATGCAAAGTAGTTTACTAATTTTTGTAGATTCCGAAAAACTATCAATTATTTCAAAAAGTAAAATATTATTACTTTTAGGTATAATACGTGACTTATTAGTGAAAGTTAATTAATTTATGGCATAATCTATTAAAAAGTAATGATTGGTAAAATTAACAATTGCTATCTTAGATACTGATTTTTCCAGCCGAAAATTCAAAAAGTTACAAACTTTTATTTTATAAATTCGATGTCACTGATCAATTATTAGCTTAAAACATCATTTATGCATCATTATAAATTAATTTACAATATACATAAATCGAATAAGTGGTAAATAATAAAATGAAAAATTAGTATACTAGATACTGATTTTGTTGCTCATAAAAATACCCAAAATTTTAAACTCTTATTTTATAAATTCTATCCCATTGACTAACAATTAATATAAAATGTTATTTATTCGTTATTATAAATTAATTTATTATATACATATATCGAGTAAGTGGTAAATAATAAAATGAAAAATTCGTATACTAGATCTTTATATATTAATATGTACGTTTACTAATTTTTCGGTTCCTCATTTTTAAAATTTTTCTGTTTATTTGAATAGTTATAACTGTAGATAGCAATTTATCGATTCTTTTTCATATTAATTTTAATATACGAATTTACAAATTTAGCTCTTCTGTGTATCAAATTTGAATATAAATAATAGCCATTTAATATATATAATGATCCTGTTGATATTAGTATCGAATATACTAATTTTAAGTCGAAAATAAACTACAAACTATTCAAATTTTGAGCATCATTTTTTTCCGTGTAGCGAAAAATTTCTTGAAACAATTAAACATTTTCTTGGGGTAAGTCAAAATTTTTTACTCCAAGAAATTATTTTTTTCTGTGTATTTTAACGGTTTATTGTTAAGACAATAAGCCGCCAATTTTTTAAAATTTCCCGCGTAAATTTAAACCAGTTTTGTGCGGCTTAAAAAATTTTAAAGATTATTGTTTCTACTTGAAGTCATAATTGATAAATTTTTTAGTCTTCAGTGAAAAAAAAAACGTTATCTTAATTTGTTTTGGAGACAACTAAACCGCAAGATTAAAAAATACTTTGAATGGATATTTGAACATTTAAATCCATGTTTTCGTTCTTTAAAAAAATTTTCAAAGCCCAGGCCCCTTGGAACACTTATAAATATAAATAATCTAAAAAAAAATCTTAAAATTCGACTAGACGGTTAGAATTTAAAGAACAAGTCATCAATTGCTATCTTCGAAATCTTAAAAACGAACATGAGTCCGCGTTAAAAATGTTTTCCACTAAAAATATATGTTTTTATATATTTATTTTCCGTCCTTTTACGGTAAATTGCTTGGATTATAAATTTTTTTGTTCGTTTAAAGAAAAGAGGATTAAATATATGAGAATATCCGAGAAGTTTATGGAAAAGGAAGCGGACAATTAAAAAAATAATGAAAGAAACGATTGGATACATACATAATAAATATACATATAAGAAGACTTGAGTTAACTAGGACTAAATATGGTAGCTCCACCCGGTCTCAGTAAATAATTGTATCTTGTAAAAGAAGCGGGACTAGGTAACTGAGGATTTATATGGGCGTAACCGACGGGACTCGACACTTGCTCTCATAGTCGTGTGCAGTCTACACATATGATCTCTGGTCGGCTCTCAGCTCTTTGTACTGCTAAGAAATATAAACACTCGTGTAGGTGCACTTTGAATCCATGTGCGTCTATATGACAATCTTGATTCAAAAAAATCGACTATTTTTCTTTTTTTAAATTGTTTTCGGAGATTGGAATTTTATTGCTCACCAGGAAATCAGTGTATCAAAAAAACCAATAGACATATTTGTTAGAAATCGTACGCTCTACAAAAAAGGTCTCTTATCATTTTTTGAAAAATATAGTTTTTCAAAAGTTACTCCAAGTCAAAATTGGATTTATAGTAAATTCTAGTATTATTTGACTTTTCCGGCGAAACTATCAGACTTATCGTAAAATGTCATAGGACCTTTTTTGTAGATCGTTCAATTTCCTACAAATTATCTGTCTTCAAGTTTTCAAAATTTTTGGAAGTTCTTCAGTTATTTACGTTTGGAGTAAATAAAATCGAACTGATCACGATTTTTTGGAACGAATTAACATTTAAATGTGAATAACTAAAGAGCTTTCAGGAATTCAGAAAATTTTGTAGAAAAGAAGTTGTAGGAAATGAAATGATCTACAAAAAAGGTCCTATAACATTTTACGATAAGTCTGATAGTTTCGCCGGAAAAGTCGAATAGTACTAAAATATACTATGAATCCAACTTTGACCTCGGATAAGTTTTGAAAAATAGAATTTATCAAAAAATGATAAGAGACCTTTTCTGTAGAGCGTTCAATTTCCAACAAAAATGTCTACTGATTTTTCCGATACACTGATTTGCTTATATACTTATATACTTTTGTATCTTATAAATTACATACTTAGTAATTAGTAAGCTAATCAAAAAGATCTCGAGATCAGTTTACATTGCCATTGATCATGAATGGGAAAATCACCCTCGCAAGTCCACTGGTCATGTTCGCAAACATATCGTGTATCTCAATCATCGTGATCAATCTCCATAAAACGGTTACAAAGCTTGTAAAGTAAGCAAGTTGATAAAAAAGAAGAGGAAAGAAAATATTAAATTATTTAAAATCGATAGCTCGAGGCAGTAGTCATCAGATTGGGCTCTTTATCGTCCTGTTATCCTTGCGATAAACTCACACACCCGTCTCACCGGATTGTCCACGGGTGTCAAACTTCTCGCCTCGCGGTCTTCTCAACACGGTCTTGCGCCTGCTTGAGTTAAAATCTCTCCTTTTCCCTGTTCCTCGGTGCGGAGCCTGGACTGTCTTAAAGAAGGACTGAAGAAGGACCGGTTAGTGTCCTGTGTTGTGGTTGTCTTGTATAGCTACGCTGGTCGAGAAAGAATGCAGTATTGCGGTATGACGAGGATAAATATGAGAAAGGAGTGGGCGAAGGTACTTCCAACAGTGGGTTACACCCTTTATTGCTATGCATCCTTTATTTATTTTATTTTTAAACTCTTCTGCTACTTCTGTCTTTATTTATCTTTATATACATAAGCTATCTTTCTTTATTCTTTATCTCGCTCCCACTCTTTTTCTTCGACTGTTGGTCTCTTGGTTGCCTACAATACACTAGTAGGCCCCTGCTGTATCCCGGGTATCCCCGAGGCCACGAACTCAAACTCCGACACCTCGTGGCCTTGCGGCGTTGCCGTTTCGGATTTCGCGTTGCCGCCGTCAAGTTCGGGGACGTTTTTTATTTTTATATTTTATCGTATTCTTTATATATATATACTTCGTAATATACTTCTTTTTACTTTAACTCGTAGTCTCCGTTTTCAATTTTTTTTTGCACTTGGAATGAATTTTTGAAAAAATTTAAAAAAAATTGCAATACAATATTTTCATGTCCGAAAATAAAAGAATAGTCGAAAAATTTTTTCCATACATCCTTTTGAACATTTTTGCGAAATTCAAAATTTTTTAATCGATTGTTACCAAAATTATAAAAATTCAAAATTGATTTTTAAAATTCCCGCCTTTGGTGGGGTTAATTGTAAAATTAAGAGCTGAAAATTTACAGGAATTTTTTTTTTAATTATTTTGAAGACTTGGAGGACGATGAAAATTCAAAATTTGTATCCTTTTTGTTACTTCAATTCATCGTCTCAATTTTCAAAATTTTTTTTTGTACCTGGAATAAATTTTTGAATAAATTTAACCAGTGTATGGAACCTAAGCCGCACGCTTCCACGTGTACTCTGCATACTTTTGAAAAAAAAAATTCAAATTATTTTCCTTATTCTCAACTCGGTTTTTTTAAAAATTTTTTCTTACTAATGAAAGTCAAAATAAAAAAATTCAATTAAATATTTTTAAATTTATAAAACGGATGTATGCAGTTTCGGGCACTGCTTCCGGTTTTAAAAGTGAGACTGAAATATGTAAAAAAAGGTCGTTGGACCGAAAATATCGTCTACACGTGTGCAAACTTGAAGCTTTTGCTACGATAAATTCTTCGGTTCGTTTATTTCTCGGAAATAATTGCGAGCGCAATTTTAAACAGTCTTTCGAATTTAATTATTTAACTTTTCCTCAAGTCTGCAATATTTTAACACATTTTCCTGACGTCAAATTAATAACTGATTGATTAGCGAGGCATTAAAATGTTTGGATAACGAATTTTATTTGTCGCGTTTTCCGTTTATTAACATGACGTTAGCGCGATCCTTTCTCGTATTTCCTGGCATACTTGTATTATTATCACACTGTAACTTATCTTTTATTTAACATTTATTGTACATATCTCCTTGAAAATAAAAAAAAGCTAAAATAAAAATAAGTAAACCTCAAGTATTTTATCTTATACTTAAAGTTTATCTCAGACTTATTTATTTACTTTTTTTTATTCTCTTGTATTTTATTTTATAATTTTAACCCCTAGACATGACGTGCCTTGAAACCACGACAAATCGCTCGTAAAATTCACTTTTAGTATACTTAAGAGAACCAAGTACGTTGACCAGAACGAATGAGCACGTTTCGTTGAAAATCTCAACGTGTAGTTGCGTTACGACCGAGAGAGAAAGAGAAGTTCGTGCCTCAGTCCTCTATTTTTTTTCTCTCTATTTATTTTATTTTTTCATTATTGTTACATTTACTCTACTCCAGACCTGCAGATATTGTAGAGTAACGAAAAAAAAAAAAAAAAAATATCAGTGATTGGTTTAAAAGAGAGATCAGAACCTTGAGATGGTTTCGAACCGCCTATTGTCCGCGTAGTCTCGTTACTACGGACGCAGCCGACTCTTGGTGTGTACAAGCAGGCACGTACACTATTTTTTCGAGCAACTGTACAATTATTACTTGCAATATTCTGCAATTAACTGTCAGTCATTAGCTATACATTAAATTGGGGCCTTATAGACTCGATGTACGTATGAACAAAAAAAAACTAGGCTCGTCAAGAATTCATTCCATCACCTATTGACCTTTTCGGTTATTTTTATTCCTCATATAAATACAAACGTGTCAACGTTACAAAGGAAAGATAGATATTATTATGAATTGTAAATTGTCGTATAATGAATATTTAAATTCGTTCGAGTTATTTGTTGGACACTTAAAAATATGTTCCGCCACTGGTACGCATGTACGATTGTGACTAAACATAAAAATAATAATAAATGTTTTTTGACAAATCGCCAAAGGGATTTAACAACCTTAAGAGTACAAAGAATACGATGAAAACATTCGTAGTTTTTGGTAGAAAACATAGTTTACCGTCGATTTCTCGGTAAATCTTTGGCTTTAAGAATTCAAGTATGAAAAATAGCGTGACTGAAGGTAGTTACACTTGTTGCTTGGTGAACAAAGGGATTTTTCGGGAGAGGAAAGGAAGGTTACACAAAACATTTAAAACACGACTCACTAAAGTACACACTAAAAATTCCAATCGGCCATTCGTACGTCCGTTATACTTTTCCTGTGGATTTTCTCAAGAAAAAAGTAAGTTAAGACTGGATAGGATGAAGGTGAATAAGAGATGGAGAATTGCATTGAGATAAAAAAGACCCCCCGTATCGAAACCCATGAGACCGGATACAAGTATGTATTTTCTATTGACACACCGAAGACTGCGCAAAAACCCTACGATCCAAAGAGGCCCATCTATGTCATCGTTTCTTTTCTATTACTATACTAATGAATATATATGTACATATATACATTTATATTTGTATGTATGTATTTTCAGGGTTAGATTTGTGTCTGAAATCTGTGCGGTCCTCCGCTCCCGCGGGGCTACACTAATCCCTGACCTTTTTCCTTTTTTCGTCTTCATCTGGTCTCTCTTGGGAAAAACGGAAAAATGTTGAAAAAACCACTGACTCATTCTCTCCTTCTCACTCTACAACTCAACACACTCGTTAACAGTTTTTTAGTTTCACTTTTTTTTCCTGTCTACTTTTTCATCTTACTCATGCTTCGAGCAGTTTCGACAAATTGACCGTTCAAATGTTATTTCAAACATGTGTGTTATGTCAAATTAGTATAACGGATTCTATAAATTACTTTTTTCTTCTTCAACAAATTTTCACCATTTACTTGTGTAATTTTACCCCGACTAATAGCCGGTAATTAATAAATACAAAACTTTATAGTTTCCGACATCTTGTCTTCACAAAATATCTTAGATCCTTCTTCAACAAAAGTGATATTAACATACCGTAAAAATACCTAATCGAGTATAATTAAATTTGAAAATGACAATTTTCCCGCTCAATTCCTTTAGTTCAAAAATATCCGCTAGGTGGTAAAATTTCTCGCATGCAAACTGAGAGTTATATTGAATAAAATAATTTGCCTTAAGTCACACTAAAATAAACAAACCAAATTGAGAGTAAAAAAAATAGACAAAGGGGAACATGGAACGTAAAATTTGAGAACCACCGGGCGTTTTGTGATGTCGGCAGGTCGGTAGGCCAGGTTATATAGTTGATGGACCAGAGCTAATCTAAAAATCGCCGGAACTTCACAATTATAGTAATTTACCAGCCGACAACAAGCTATATACATAAGGTTGCCTTACGATGGTATTAACACACTCTTATTACCTTTTTTATTTTTATTTTCTTATTATTATAATATATTATTTCTTCTATTGTATTATTTTTTATCATTATTATTAGTTTTATTTATTTATTTATTTATTCATTCATCTATTCATCCATTCATTCATTCAAAGTAACCTATTCTTTTCAACTCCCGAGCAATTGTCGAAAAGTTTTATCCCAACACTATATAATTAAACAATAAAGAAAGATAAATATAATGACGGGTGAACTAGTTGACTTATTAACCTAAAGTTTAAATAGTAAACAAACAAAGTTTAATATCCTAAGAGAGAGTGAAAGTTTGAAACTTAAAGTTTGACAGACTTGTGTGTTTCTTGGACTACTCGACAACCGAAAGGACAAGTATAACTATAAAATATACGTCATACATTTACTGTACATAGACAGTAGGAATAGAAGTGACGGTTCAAGACGCGTCTGATAATGGGTGGGGGGATGATACGGGTCTGCAAAGGGTGTAGATATACGATGACACTGTATATGATAACTGTCTGTTACATACTCCCATAATACACATATATATATACATACATATATATTGGTAATAAACTATGTGCGAGAGGTTGTAAGGCGTGTGGCGCACATGTGCAAGATAACCGCGCGAGCGTCGTTTAGATGCGCGCGCTTCATTCCTTCTCGACTATACCCGACTTTATATATATGTATATATTTCTTTTGCTGTACATATATATATTATACATATATCTATATATATTTATGTGTGATTGTATGGGTTTGTATTTTAACAGGCGCGCCGGCGTCGTCGTCCATTTTGGCTGATAGGCAGTCCGATAATATTGGAGATTATATTATTTGGTCCTCTTATATTTTTCATACGATACCCAATGTATACATCTATTAATAAATAACAATGATATGATTATGATAAACCATCCCGTGCTTGTAAATACTAAGCAGTTAGGGTCTGTTTTAAAAATACCCACTGCAGCTCTTTGGGTGACAGAAAAATTTTTAATTGTTCTTGAAGATGATTGAAACGAACGTTTATGTCAACACACGCTTTGGTGTGCGTATTAATAGACGGTACATATGATTACTAAAATGATTTAATCGTCCTTTGTTATATAAATTGCTGCTGTTTAATGTGCCGTCATTCAACATTTTCTTTGACACTTTTACGAGACTCTATTAACTTTTGTTGTATTCTAATGGTAGCTGTTAATAGAAACTTACTAAATAAACTTCACTTGTCTAAACATTAATGAACATTTTTTTTAAATTCTTTTCAGGCAAAGTGGATCCAACGCCGCACACCTCGTCATTCAACATGGGTTATCTCGTGTCACCATATCCCTATCCAAATGGTGCCGGTGGACCTATTCCAGTATCTATGGTAAGTTAATTTTATTTGTTTTTGTAAAAGCGGAGGAAACTGTGTCCGCTCAGAGTATTAACTTTGGAAAGCTTATAAAACGCAAAAAATTTTCACTACAATGTTGTTTTATTTCATTAATATCAATTCTTTCAGATGAATTAACTATAAAATTATAGTGCAATAAAGCTTTAACTAAAAAATTTTAGTTTTAGCAATTAACTCGATAATTAGAATATTTCAGTAGTAGTTGCGATAAAAAGTTTTGGTCACTATCAAATTTTAGTAGTACCAATCACTTTTATTATGTTTCAGCAATTAATGAATAGTTAATATTACTATCGAAAATAGTATAAGGAATTAATTTTAAATAGTTGAAGCTTTTTAGTTAACATGACTATCAACTTTTCTCTGAGTGTATGATCAGGTCCAAGGGATATCCGACAAAACGCAGCAACAAAGTGTGAATAAATTGTCAACATTGCGTTTGTGGTCTGATTAACTCTTTGTAATAGTAACAAATAGCATTTACAATGAATGACTCCGATTTTCAGAGGAGTAGGGTTTATACTCTATGAACATATTTTGTTTAACAATTTAGTTTGGAGAGGCTACATTTTTGAGAGTTATAAGCGACACCCCAAGCTATCATGCCATAGCTTATTACTCATATATATTTATGTTTATAAATGATCGGCTACGCGTGTAGAAAATTGATAAAATTCAAAGTCAAAGATCATATGGAATGGGAAAAGTAAACAAAAACAACAGAAACAAAATAAAAAAAAAAGATGTGTTTACTGAACGCGACAGTGTTGATAGGGTCCCGCGAAGTGATAAAATCAAGAGGTCTCTTGCACTAGCAGCGTGATCAATGAAATTTTCCGGTGGATTCGCGTGCCTGCGTCGCGATGGGTGGGACTGAGAGGGCAGACTGACAAAGAGCGTGTGCATGTGTAAGCTTTAAATAACGTAACGTGCGTATAGAAGAGCGCCTCTATACCCACTTGGTGATAGTCAGATACTCACCACACGAACACTCGTTCGCGCTTGGCACGAAAATTGATTCGCGTGTGCGCGCACGAGGTGGTCATAGCGCGGGTTTGAAAAGGCAGGTAATTTAACTGCGGTGAAGCATATACTGGGCTAAATACTCACTAAAATTACCTTCATTTTAACGTTTAAGAGAGCGTGATAATAATTAAATAACAAACTGGTCATTTTTTGTCTCGAATTTGTCTAGTTATTTTTTGCCAGTTCCCAAGCGCTTCTTCACCAACCAGAAGAAGAAGAAGAAGAAGAATATAAAGTTATGGTGGTCACGACACCAAAGTCCGCTTTTTTTATTTATTTATTCTTTATCTCTTCCATTCCATTTCTTATTCTCTTGTCTTGAATTTACCTACTCCATACCCGAGGCACTCATCTTCTACCGTGTCATTATGTCGTTATTTCCGACAACGAGCGTGTCTCATCGAGAACCTACCTACGCTTCTTCTTCTTCTTCATCATTTTCTTCTTTTTCTTCTTATGGGCACTCATATGTGTTGAGGTGTCTCGTACCAAAAATCATTTTTTATCATCTCATATTTTTTATTCTCATCTCATCTAATCTAAATTATTATTCCATGTTAGTTTTTTTACTTATTCTTCATCATTATTTTTAATACCAATCGAGATTCGGTAATTAACAAAAAATTGTCCCACGATCAGCTAAATAGAAGCGTTGAAATTTAAAACCTCATTTTTTAAAAAAAATAATAATAACAATAACACAGGCTTGGTTTTAATTCAAAACAATACAATAATGGGCACGGCAACATCGTGCACGTATGAAGCAGTATATTTATAATACCGCGAATCGCCAGATCCTCGTGGCGGCGCAGTGATCGCTGCTCATGTAATGCTTAAAACGTCTGTCTCTTTGTCTCCAATACATTCACGCATACTTATACCGTGTATGTGTAAAGTTGTGTTACTGCGCAACGGAAGAGATGGCATTGTCCCCATTGTAAACCACTACCGAGACTGCTATACATGTTCGCACACATGAGCATGTGCAGGGGTCCAAGCCGTGCAATCTTTAGATCTAAGATTCCTCTCTCCACACATGCATACACATCCATAAATACATATATATACATATAAATAAATGTATATGTGATTCCATTTGGCATTTCCTCACTTAAATACCGCTAATTGTTCACCAATGACCACGATATTTTTATTTAAAACGCGTGGGAGAGTCTGTCAGCAGTGTTTCAAGGCCTTTAAAACCTCCGGCTTATGCACACCCACGTAGGTCGTTAACACGTCAGGTTTCTAGTTTACCCACCACCAGAATAAATATCAAAAATTAACCGATAATATTTTACACTTTTTTATTGCATCGAAAAATTTGAGCGGCTGCGTAATGGCCGGGGAATTTGTATTTTCTTTTGTAAAACCAAAGCTTAACCACAAGATTTTCCGGTCTGGTCTTCCATAAATTTTCTTTTGCCCACCAAAGATGTCCGTTCGAGATATGATTTAATCTTTAAGCTTCTCGGTGTATTATTTATCGTCGTCGTAAATATTATTTATGTTTTATTGAAAATACGTAAACATGAGGATTAAATAAAGGGGTAGTCATTGATATAAGTAGCCGACAGCCGTCTACGGTTGTCATGATCCACGTTTTTATTAACTGGGATTGCTACCAAGTCGTACACTTGGAATCTCGTTTACCCGTCTCATTATGTGGATGTACGTACTGAGTGTACGTCTGCACAAGATGCCCAAGACTACTGAGACTCAAGACGTGTCTCGCGTGATAGCACTCTGCAATCTTGAGATACACAGCTGGTGCCCACTGACAATTTAACGCTTACGTGTCTATTTATTAACATTCACACAATTTTATATAGAAAATTATATATATACTGCACACCTCGCAAAAGCCTGCCTCAAGAAAATTTTAGTTTTCGATTCATGATCGACATCAGTTTTTTCTGTTTAGTGATCTACTGTCGCCAAACTTGAAAGCCGAGTTTTGGTCAACTAATAAACTAATTTCTTTTTTTACTTTATGTCTATATTTACATTTTCCTTGACTTCGACGCGATAAAATAGTAGAACGCAGGTAAAAAAAAACAGAGCCTGTAGTTTTGAGTTGAGTATTATGTGAAAAGTGTTTGGAATTACCTGAGACCGCCAACATTTTTTAGTAACACCCTCCCCCCTGTTGAGAAGCCTTTTAGAGGCATGGTCCTGTGCATAAGGACCTTATTCTATCTTCTAGGGGATAAATGAGCTAGAATAAACGTTGAAGGCCCGTGAAAATTTTAAAGAATGCCCAGAACTAACTGGCGACTACAAACTTGGTCATGAATAGTCGAGCAACGAAAATAAAATAAAAAATGGCTGAAAAAGAGACAAGTATGCTTAGCCTAGTATGCTCCAAACGGGTCTCAATCTTGTTTCTTATTTTATTTTTTGCTCCATCTCTCTCGTCCTCGTGTGTCT
The DNA here is from genome assembly GCA_030273425.1 of Microplitis manilae. NCBI lineage: Eukaryota > Metazoa > Arthropoda > Insecta > Hymenoptera > Braconidae > Microplitis > Microplitis manilae. The sequence goes on from CP092727.1 coordinate 24,736,338, forward strand.
CGACGCATAACTCAACTTTTCGAGTCTCGTTAAAGTGTTTTCGAGAAGAGGGAGAGTTACATCCAATATAATACGTATGGATACACGATAATGTATGCGCGGATGCGGTCTCTCCACGCACCTTTTTCGCCTTAATTTGAAATGCCTCGTTAGATTATTATTTTTTATGTTATTAAACATTTTTGTTCACTCGAAATTATCGCGCGGTTATTTTTTCGGCGATAAGAAATTATTTTAAGTGTTTTTTTTTTTAGATTTATTTTTATTTTTTTTTTTTTTAATGTAATGGTGAAGGTGTCCATTTATGTGTAGCTTAACTGATCAAAATAGCTCAGGTATCCCAAGCCCGTTCGAGCATCACGAGATGGAAGGAAAATAATAATAAATAAAAATAAACGAGTGGTTTTTTTTGTTGAGGTGTAGGTAAAAAAAAAAAAAAAAAAAAAAAAAAAAAAAAAAATCAGCATTTTAACACAAGTGACACGAGAAATTTTCAGTCAAGGGACCAGCGTGGGAGTAAATTAGCATTTTAAAAAATTTTATTTATAAAAAATAAAGAATTGACTACGACTAGAACATTTTTATTCTCACGTGTACACCTGTACAATAAAATTAAAAAATTTAAAAGCGTGTATTCATCTCGAGGCATTGAAATACTATTTTAAAATTCATAGATCGGGCATTCGGACCAACGAATGGCCGATAAATGAATAAAAATAAAAAAGGTAATAATTTCTTTGGATAAACCGGGAATCGGAGTGAACACATATGGGGAAGGAATGAGGTGATTGTGGGCGATGAGAGGGGCGTGTCTTGACTCGGTGTAATAGCCGGTAAGCGGTGCTATTATATGGAGAGTACGGTGGCTAAAAATATGTGACGTCATTCTTCACAACTCTGACCACACCCGAGTAATAAAAAAATTAACGTGTATAAATTCATCAGATTCGTTTCACTGCCGTTATGATGTTGATGTTGTTGTTGTTGGTTTATTTACTGCCGATTTAACACACGGAGATACACCTCTCCATGTCCGCATTGTAAAATTTTTCGTAATAAAACATTTGTTTTTATATTACTCTGACAATCTCACTACACCTCTGCATTTTAATTAACTCTGCGAATCGGTTCATAAACTATCATTTTTTTCCGACACACTCTCGAAGAAATTCAATTTATTCGACAAACTTAAACATGTTTATTTGTATTTATCGAATAAATTACAAACATCATTCCATTATATGTTTAATTTAATCATCAGTCAAAATAAGTCATCGATTTAAATTAGTTAATTAGTTCCGTATAAATCATGACAACCAAGTTTCGACAAAAACGCTGTCAAGAAACACGCGGTCGAATTTCTGATCAGACTCTCAGTCATGTTAAATTTAAAGTATTTTTAAAAAATTTCGATATCTTAAAAAGACAAAATAATCAGAAGAAATATATATGTGTGTATATATTTTATAATACCTCCAAATGGGGCATGTATAAAAAAATTTAACAAACGTCTTAAAATATCTCGTCTTTAAAACCCGATCCTGGAGATAAATATTTATAAGACATCGTGACATTGGTTTTCATCATTTATTTAAAATATTTTTTTATTATTTAATTCTTTGCTTGATACTTGGTCTTGTTGGTGATTTAGTTTAACCCTCAGCTGCGGTCTGTGACCGTTTACGGGTCTCTGGCTCCCGTGTTAACTCTGGCTCGGAACGAAGAACGGAACTAACCAAGATTTCCCGCGATCGATAAAGCTCGCGATCGGTTTTATTCCACTCTCGCACCGGTTCTGTCTGATGCTGAATATCTTCTGTAGTACCATACCTACTAATATTATACTCGTTACTCTTATTTTGTTGTTTTCTTATGCTCTCTCGTATCGGGCGTTCCTCGCGAGCAGATATTCCCCGCGATGGAGATGAACGAATAAGTATATAACTATAGACCAAGAAAAAAATTAAAAAACAAAAGTTTATATAAAAATAAACAAAGATAAAAACAACAACTAAAATAAAAGTTTACGTGCACACACACACAGCAGACAGTAATTGAGCTCTCGCGGCGCGTATTCAATAGCGTCTTTTTCACCGCGTACACTACTTTTGAAAGAACAAGAATAAGGTTCTATAGAGACAGGGGGCAAAGGGTTTTGTCAGCAGTAACCAGAAGACGCCGCGGAGCGTGACACGACGACAAAGTCGATGACGAGTGACGACAATACTAGTGTAGTATAGTTTCAACGTTAATTAACAGAAAGGGTTTTACTGCTGATAGACTTGCTTGGTTCCCTTTTATAGACATACATGCATATTCTGACAAAGAAATTGACAAAAAAGGGGTCGCGAAAAGTTTGCGTGTTCCACGCACTTCGCCCCCGAATGTCGTTTCTATTTTCAAAATTTATTATTGAAAGTGTTCCAACTAAAAATTTTAAATTTAATTAATTTATCATACGCGGCTTTTACTTTTGTCCTTTCAACTCCTTTTCAATAAATGTCTGTTGTAGTATATAACCTATCAAATATTCATCAAAAGAAATTTTCAATTTATTATTTAACAAAGGGTTTAATTTCATGTTGAAAATTATGAAGTAATACTTTTCATTTTTTATTTCAAAGCTGGACAGTAGAAAGTTTAAATGAGGGTGTTATTATTTTTGGTAATTTTTTTAAATTTAGAAACGAGTTAATGATAGAAAAAAATATAAAAGTGCTATTTAATAGTGCGTTTTGCTGACGAAACATCTGCTGCAAATCTAAAAGTATTGAAAATTTAACACCTGCCATTTCTTCTCTTCTTTCTCTGGTGAACTTTGTAATTACGTAGAAATTAAATTATTTTTAAATACTTTTATTTTTTATCTATTCTAGTGGAGAGTATTCTGCTGGCAGATGAAAAAAAGAAAGTAAAATAAATAAACAACCTATAACAAAGTTACGTTAAACTATTATTAAAAATGTAAAATTATAATAATTATTTCAAAGCTGCTTATATTTCGCACCAGCTATTAAAACTTTGGTAATTATCGTACAGTTAATTACGTAATTAGTTGAGAGAACGCTTTGGGATTCGTTAATTTACTGCATGAGAATTACGCGTAAACTCACGTGGAAATCCTAATTAATATTCACTAATCTTGCGATATTTTTACAAATCTTCAGTCATTTTATCGAACTAGTTATAACTCGATACACCAAAACTGTTTAGTACTTCATACTCAACCGAACAAACAAATTATCGGCCAATTATTCCAACTAATTAGACCTAAACAACTCAAAACTTATCCTAATTTCGCTTCTTCCTGAAGATCGAAACATATATGCTGGTATTTCAGCGGAAAATTTAAAGCTACCCCAACCGGAACTCGCTTTTAAGCAGTCGAATCACCGGAATTTTTCTAATGCGCGAAATTAGTTTTAAAATAAAATAAATTTAATATTTAAACATTTTCAGTTACAAAACGTTAAGTATTCGCGTAGATTTCCATTGCAGGTGTCAGCGTGTGCGGTAACGAAAGGGTGAAAATATACAAACAAGGTTGTCATTGTTATAACCAAGTGCTGGAGAGAATCACTAGTATTTCTCGTTTGAAATCGCTCGTACAAACTGGCAGCGATGGTGATGATAGAGGAGGCTGAGGTAGAGGCAGAGGCAGAAGTAGAGGTAGAGGCGGAGGTCCAGTACTACATACATATAACACCTAGTGTAGTGTAGCTATAACTATATCTATAGTTGGGACGAGAGATAGAGCAAAATAGAGATACTGTTAGCTCTTTGTGGCATAGTCCGCGGTTCTCGCAACAGTTGCCTCTTTGATACGTTCCACGGACCAATGGGTTCGCGCTTCGTTTTTCACGTAACACCACCCTTGAATAATGCCTACCTAACAATCGTGGCATCCTACTTGACTGCCGCTTACTACTCTCGTTTTCCTGTTGTATGCATTATCTATTATATGCTTATGCTTCTCCAACTACTGCTACCGCTACCGCTAACACCAACCTGTGCTTGGTAATTACTTTTTTTTACCTCAATCTTTTATTTTTATTTTTTTTTCATCACCCAAGTGTTAATGCCATTTCCAGTGGCCTTGGCAAGTTCTTTTGTTTAAATTTAATTTTAGCTTTTTTACTTTTTTTGAGAGGGCTCTGCACTTTTTTCTTTGTCACACCCAAGCCAGGGGACGGTAGTATTTTTGTTGCACTTGAGCAGTAAATGGAAACTTTGCCCGCATTTTTCTCAAACAAATGAACCTTTTTTAAAAATGAAAACCCTGATTGCTAAATTATAGAGTAATGCATCGAGTCTCGCTCTTAATTTTGATGTATCTGAAGATCGTAACGTTTTTTGGGGTTGGTCGAAGATTTTCGGCTGGGAAAAACGTTCCGATTTTCAGGAATATCAATTTTACGTTTAGAGGTTTTGTTCGAAAGAAAAGTTTGGGCAAAAATAGCTATAAACCCTCTTTTAATAAAATATGTGATAATATATAACAATGATAATGTTAATTGTTATATGGATAAGGCGGTTCTGGGTGTCTTGAGGCACATCAGACAACTTTGACGGTGATTGTTTACGAGGGATATTAATCCTCGGTGATTGTAAGCTCGCTTTAACTTTGCTCAGCTCTAAAAACAAGGCGGTTTGTTGAATGTATGCGTTTCATGATCAGTGTGGGCATCAACAGTTAACGTGTCTGTATTGTTTATAACACCGGTTAGTAAACAGGTAACAGTAATTTAATCATTATCATGCATAACTAATGCCTTTGTGATTACTCACCTCCGTACATCTCACAACTTTATTTCCTCAATTTTGCATATGCGTCACTAAAGTAAATACTTGCACGGAGAAATTGTTCTTGTTTGAATTGTATTGTGTCATAGTAAAGCTGCACGGGAAAAAGTTTCGTCATCACATCAAAAGACGGGATAACGTAAGATTTCGTTGGTGACAAACATGACTAGCTTATGGTAACAAATAAATTTGTGTCGTAATCACATGAAAAAATAACCATGACCATAATTAAATTTTCAATGGTTACACTAATTTCCGATGTACAATTTTACTATGGTCATAGTAATTTTAGCCTGTGTTTGTTTCAATTTCTGCAGGTGGTCAACATGGTACAGCTTTACTACGACACCATAGCATTTAAACCGAAAATTTCTTAGTGTGATTCTGAATAAATTTTAACCCACGAAAAGTTAGATTTTAAATAGGCGACAAAAAGGACCTGCTTTTTAACTGTCTAGACACCATAACCACACCCTTTTAACTCTACACTAAAATTTTATTTTATTTAAAAACCCGTGTGCCGAATATCGCCTTTTTTTACCTCATTAATTCCATCATCGATTTACGATAACTCCATCCAGGTGACAAGGAATTTTGTCTCATTGTATGACTCACTTCTATGGAATTAAGCCTTCTCTGATTATAATAATAATAATAATAATAATAATAATAGTAAAAAGAAGCTGAATCTGATACTTGAGTATGTAGTTTTTTAAAAACATTTTCGCCTTAATCACACGTTGGTTATAATGAGAAGCTTTATCGGTCACCGCACCTATTTCTGCGTCAAGTGTCAAGTGCCAGTGGCGGGGCAACGGTCACATATCCAAAGATGTGAATAATATTCTGATTCACGAGCAAACATGTGTACAAATGTTTTTTTAAATGACATGCGGAGTTGAATTTTAGCCGGTTTCGCTTCTTCAAACAGCCTCTGATACAACTCACATCAATTAGTAAAAAGCACGTGTGCCTAAACTATTTAGATGATGATTATTTAAAAATAAATGAACCTCGTTTTAATTTATTTTTATTTAATCTTCACTAGCGTTAATGCTGATTGCTAAATATACATTGTTAATCAACATCAACATAAAATATAATGTAATGTGTGTAGATATGTGATGTTGTGGATAAAATAACTACTCAATTAGTTTGCGTGACGCTATCATTTAGAGTGTGATGTGACCGCCAATGAGGATAGTCTGTTGAGATCCGCGAGTCTGCGTCCTATCTGCGTTGAGCTCTTGGGCTGCTTGTGTCGATTCTCTCATTCGTATGCTATGGTATGGTATGGTTTGCTTTGGGTTATGCTCTGTTCTGTTCTGCCCGTGGATCGCGGATGATCGTGGGGCGCTTATAGTACGGCGGTGTTGCCATGCCTCGCGCACGCACCAAATATTTGACGCTAACCATCGGTGAAACACGCTTGTTCCCTCCGGTTTACTAGCCAGCTCGAAAACATCGGCGCCCCTTCTTATTTGCATGTCCCTATAACACATACTCTAACACACACTCCACACATTCAAGTTGATGCTTCGTAACGTACTATTTTCAATTTAACTATTTTTTTTGTTTTACTTTTTCCTAACCTTTTATTTAAACTCGGCTCACGAGTTTTATTATTTTTTTTAAATTCTCTCAAAGTTTTTTCAGCTAAATTCTACTCCACACTTTTTTTCTTATATTCAAATATTTGTCTAAAAAAAAGTGTGTGTACAAGTTCGTACCTTTTTAATTTAACCTGAAAAGAAGGCTTTGTTTTGCTTATTGAAAAATAAGGTAAATGCTTATGCGATATATCTCTTAAGAAGAGAAGGTTCGTGACGAGAATAATTTGAAAACAACAAACGCAAAATTATGAAAACCTCGGTGGTGTATTATAGTAGTCGATTTACGAGCGATCGTTGCTCGAATACGCCGGATGCGCTGATGATTCGTTACGCCTTGCTTTAGCTTGAGTCTTCAGTTTACTCTTAACTTCTCCCAGCAGTCTTATTCTCGCTCAGTGTTGTTTGAGTCTTCTCGCTGGTCTTGTAAGAGAGCTAACATCATAATGTTAAGAGGGAGAAAAGATGTAAGAAGGTCGTAATTTTCGCATTCCCTTCTTAAAGTTGAGGCCTCGTCGTTCATCGGATATATGCGCTTGCTAAAATAGCTCCAGGCATCATCGCCCAGTAGAATCCAAAACATACAACTCTTCCATCCACTCTTTTAAATCCCATAGTTTTATTTTTAAACTCACTGGCAATCTATCGGATTTATCTGCGATTGTAAAACCTGTCATGTTTCTATTACTTTAGCGGTCGGTGTAATTATCGTACTCTCAGTCTCACTCCAAGATGCCATTTACGAGTGATTAAAGTAAAATAATGGAATGTACAGTATGAAATAAGGCAGAACATGAAAAAAAATTTAATGTTAAGTTTAAGATTGTCCACTTGACGTGCATTGGGCAGCTCTCGGAAGTAATGCACTCAGGCAAAGAGCCTTGTGCAGTATCTGCCTTACATTACATTACTCGATACGTAATGTTACGATGTATGCACGTGTGTGTTTTCGTTCTTGACGTGATGTAAATTTGTCTGTGTAGACTTAACGCCGGAAAAAGAGCATTCGTATGACGTTCATTCGCTCTGCTGGTAGCTGGTAGATGTTAGCATATATATATAAATATATGGTAGAGTATTAGTATGTATGGAGATATAGCTGAAGCGAAGGGGAATAACAAGAGGGACGATGGATAGCAACCAACAGGGCGAGAGTGTCGCGCATTTAGATAATGCGTACGCTCTCTTCGCACTCAACTCGGCCGTCGCTCAGCCGTAAAAGCCTGAGGCAACAACGACGAGCGTCCTTTTATCCTCTTGTAGTAACTTTGGTAGCCGTATACAATCCCAGTGCACTCTCCCGACCATATCCCTGTAGTATATATTTTTATATATATATATATATATATACATATCATGTATACATATATGTATATATATGTATACTACTATAACGTCTGGTTATTGCGACAAGACAGTCAAGAGAATGTCGTGTGAAGTCTTTCCCATTAACGCTGCGTAATTGCGCAAAAATGTGTGAAATAATGCATACACCCGAAGTTTACCAGATGCTTCTGCTTCTGTCTTACAACTATTACACTCTTTATGCTTTTCTACCCTTGCAATCAGACATTACTTTGCTTTATTGCATACAACAGATGTATCTTCAACTGTCATTCACTCTCTTGTTGATGCTTGTTCACTATATGCCGTTTAATTGTGTCATGATAATTGTCTATATCTTATAAGATGTGACTGTATAATCTTAATGCGTTTTTCAAATTCTATTTATGTGGATTTTTGAATATGGCAAATATATTTACATAATGTTCGTTGGTACAAAAAATAACTTTTTGAAGGAAGAAATCTAAGAGCGAAAATCCAGCAAAATGTTAATGATAGGTTCAATATTTGAATGAAAAGCTTTTTTTTCCAGGTGAGAAAATTAAGCCATCTGGCGGAGACTTTGGAACCAAATCAGTACACAAGAATAAGCAGGGAAAATTTATTAGAAAGTGAAACAAAGTTTTTATATTGTATGGTAATATGATGTATGATGATACACATTATCTGAGGGATGATGTCAGCAGCTATAAGTTGAATTTGAAAGTAAAGTCTTGTTTATGTGTACGTTATATGTGTATATAGATAATATATGTTATTCGTTTATGGTGAAAGCGGCTGGCAATTATTCTTCCTCGAAATCCTGAGGGAGAGAGAATATAGAAGGTATCAACCGATTTCTCATTTGCATGAAAAAGAATGAGTTTCAAGGCCAGATATTGCTATTTGCTGGCCGGTTTTAAATATTTGAGAGCCATCAGTCTGGAGAGGAAGTCGAAATGATGGAAAAAAACTCGATGATCGATAAAACGGGCTAATATATTTTTATTGCTTTTTAAGTTTAAAATATTGAGACAAAACAAAGATGTTGGATGGTTTCACCTTCATTGGTGAGGTTGATAAATTGAAATATTTTCGAGTTAACTGTCAAAGACTCGAGTAAAAATGGAAAAGGGATCCGATGAGGACGGGCTCCAGGGATAGAGATGAGTTTGAGCCTGGAGCTCTGAGCCCAGAGTGGACGTTGATGATAAATGATTTTGAGAGGTTGAAATATCTTTCGGGAGACAACTAAACAACTCATCGGGTACGCTTTCACGTAATTGCATTCGGCACGCCCCGCCTCACCCGATGCTAATATCTAGGGTTCGGTTAGTTCGCGCCTAGTGAAAATTGCAGTAGACGATTGTTCTCGAGCAAACTAACTTTAAACGTCTAAAGACCCCGACCTCGATGCATTCTTTATCATTTTTAATGAATTATAACCATTGCAATAATAAGTACAATAAAAAACAACACAAATATATAAATAATATTATTTTTAAATGACTATAGAGTCGTGGCTCGAGCTTGATTGCTTCTGGCAGGAGTAAAAAATATAAAAACATAAAATACATCATTAATTATCTGAGAAGATGACAGCCTGCTCCCTATTTTGCAACATTTTTTTTTCAGCCGAAAAACAATCATTCACAAAGGCAATTTTAATAAAATGTTTACCTTAAACAAGGAATAAAAAGAATCCAAGTATGAAATTGAGGTGAAAAAAAAGATATTAGATTGTATGTTATTAATTCATCATATCCGGTACATTACGTAACAAGACCGAATAAACGAGTCTGTGAATCGAAAGAGGAGTAGGAGGAGTAGGAGAAGAGTTTGATAGAAAGGGAGGAGGCATATCAGGAAAAATAAGTTCGGACATGTCGGAGGTGTCTCGTTTCCATGTACGAGTCGAAACGAGGGCCGGAGAGCGTTGAACACTATCATTTGGCAAGCAGAGGCCGCGGTTGGTGTTATGGACGAAAGAAGCCGAGGAAAGGGTCCCGTTAGCGCAGGGTCAAAACTCCTTTTTATCTCCATCCTTGTTTTAAGCTTCACCTGATGGATCCAGCAGTCACCCCCGCGACCCAGTCCCTACCGCCTCAGTCCACGTCTCACCCTTCCCCCTTCCCCGTGTATACACGCTTTCTCATCTCGTTCAGGACGAAGGCCGAGGCTCCTTCTCAGGTATAATATAACCCAGCCACCTTCTCCACCTCTTGCTCTCAACTTCTTCTTCCAACTCTTCTTATTTCCTTCTATCATTTTTTACCTTTTTTCTTTATACCTTATTCTTTTCCCTGCAGAACGAACAGAGAGGTTATTTATTGCGGGTTTGGCGTTTTTATTGGATTTACACAACTTAAATACCCGCGTGAGACTTGCCTACTGGCATCAACATAAATATTGTATTTTCAGAAACGAATAACCGGGTGAGAATGAGCATGTATTGGTAATAAATAAACTACAATATACATGTATATCTCAATACAACTATATATCCTGTGTATATAGTGTCTCTTCGATTAACGTTGCGCGTGGATGAGATACGATGAGCACCGCTGTATCAAATTTCCGAGTCTGAGTTGTGGTCAGGGCTGTAAAATACCCAGCTCAGTGTATACCCACTCACATGTATGCACAAATATAAATATGATATAATAAATAAATAAAATAATCATTGGATGATAATTCTCTTGTCCTCTCCTTTAATGAAATTTATTTCCTTGTTTGCGCCACGCGTTACCGGCCCCGCAACGGATCGTTATACTCCAATGATTCTCCTCGGTGTAGGCCGATAAATAATAACGATAAAGTGAGAGAATAAAAGTAGAATAAAAAAAAAATGCATCGTATCGTTGGCATATATCCCCCCATATAATACACACGAGTTCATTGAAATCTCAAGACACTCGAGAATGCGTCTGAAACTTTTTTCTCTCCGTCTCTTTTTCTCTTTCTGGCAGACGTACATTATATTCGTAACCACGACGTTAATCGCCTTCTTATCTAACGGGTAACAACGTGTAGGCATTCATCCGTCATCCAGTAGCTCTCACTTGCACTTAAAAAAAGTTCCCGGCAAGACTAGAGCTAGTGTGGGAGGTCCGACCCTTAAACTCCCCTGCCCCTACTTGTCAATTCAGCTCTCCCTCGCGTTTCTCGAGTCCGCCATTGCTAGGCATATACAGTACATAGTAGTTGTCTCATGCATCCCTTCGGCCATTGAACGAAAAGTCGAGCCCTCGGCCACTCGAGAGTAAGATGGAGCAAAGGGGGAAACATACTGGCTCTCTCTTGCTTTGAGGACCACGGAATGCTATGGAAATCGATTGGCCAATTATAGTCCCACCGCCTACTTCGCCCTTTGGCGTATCCCCCAATCGAATAGACTATATAGATCCATATCTATATAGATTTATACATATATACATGCGTACATACATTAGCCCAAGGAGGTTACTTGGTAATGATAATACGTCTCAGCGTGGGAAGAGTATCTCTGGTTCACTCCAACCAATTCCCTCGACCTTGCTCTCAATTACGTGGTCGAGTCTTCATACTCAGTGCTAAAAGTCACGCGATCAAAATGAAACCCATTTCAACAAGTGTTTATTTGATTAATAAAACTTCATAACTTACTGTTATTATTATCATCATGTGTAGTCTTCAACTTTTAACATCATATTCCATCAAATCATATGTTTTTAAAAATAGAAGCTAACCTTAGCTTTATCGGTTAACATATAATATGTATATATATAAAATAAATAGATAACGAGATCAGCCCAAATAAACCTTGGATATATTTATCGACCAAGCGGACATCGGTGTCTTGATAAAGAGCACCAAGTTTACCAGAAAGAAAGAGAGAGAGAGACGCCTACACTGGCGACTCGTCTGCATCGATAGCATACAACATATATTACGATAACAATTGTACGCCAGCAGAGAGAATGGTGAATAAAAACAGAAAGAGAGAGTTGGAATGCGTCCGGAAGTTCCGCTGATTCGATTATCATATCAACTTATCGTGCCGGCGCTCTTGTTTGTCCGGTCACGTAACCTCAAACATCCATATATAATACGTATAATAAAATATGCTATGAAAAACGATACATTTAATTATGATTGTGTACTTAATTATTTCTTAGATACAATCTTTATGTATTTAATAAATATTGCGTGTATTTAAAACTGCATACGTCCCTGAGGCGTGATGCAAAGCGGCAACGGTGTATCAACTTTAAAACAGTAGGGAAGTCTACATAAATCCAGAAAGGGATACAGTGGCAGCAGCAGCGCGTTTGTCAGCCAGTGTCGACACTGACGGGACCGCGGATCCTCGTTACCGACTCGCGCTTTTCTTATTCAGTGCCAAGCACATCTGATCTGTCTGACCTTTCCGACGATCCATCATTTTCTATCTCTCCGCAAGTATTCACGCAAGACTGGTTAAGTCATCACAAACCTTATTTACAAAATTTAAATTTTCCCGCTCAAATTCAAATTTCAAATATTTAAATTGAAATCCCGCGAGGTATAAAATGTCAAAGGCTGTCAAAGGTTGATAAGATTTACAGTGATAAACATAGAAAGGGCGCAGAAAAAGGCGACTACAGTCCTGTTAACGTCTTATCCCCACTATTTTTCTCACTCACTCGCCGTCGTTTTAAACCGCGGTCTCTCTTAACTTGTATACTATACTTGTATATTAGAGTTTCGCGTTAAGCCTGTCGGTGTGGCGGAGAACCTCTAGGTAATGGTAGTAAGGACCCGCGTGGTCTCAGCTCAGTCCACCGGACGTGATTTAAGCGGTTCTCAACTTGTCTGGTGATGTTATGTATACAAACTCGACAAAGCTACAACCGCCAGGAGCTGATGATGAGCTCATACACGACGTGCGGCGGTGCGTTGTCACGTGCCACCAACTCGTTAGCTGCCCTAACGACCAGGGATTCGCGCGTCGTGGTTTCATCGATAATTGGACAATGAAAATTCAGTCTTGACAGCAATTATCATAAGAATAAAGCCTACATACATTATATGTCCACATATGTATCTATATGTGTATATATATGTGCAAGTTATATTTATGTAGAGTAGTAAATGCGTTTTTTAATCCATACCGTCAAGCTGGTGTGTAGCATAATGGTGCACATCTTGCAGACGCGATGAATAACAAATCGACTTGCCCTCGACTCTCCTCGACCGATTCCCCGGTCACGTCGATCGGATTCTCTTGCTGGCTTTGTCGACTTAAACTTTAAGAGACGAGAAAAAAAGACTTGGGTTGCTTATAACTTATATATACTTATACATATACCCACATGTATATACATATATATCCATGGAGGTATATATATAAATATGTGTTCACTAAAGTCTTTAGACCACAACAGAGTAATTCTAATTCTCATACACAAGTATTCGAGTTCTTGGAAATTTAACGTGACTGCCATGCAAAATAAATTCGTAAAACTTTTACAAAACGATCGGCAACGCAAGATCTATGTTTATTCGTCGTAACTTGAAGAGATGCTAAATAGCATCCAAAACCGTATATAAAATATATGAAGAGTTATTTTTTTTCATCGAAAAAGTAAATTCATTATCCATAAACTATTTTTTACTATACTTATACTTATGTAATAAACAATAAATCGTCTGTCAATATTTCCTATCCTTTATTTAAAACCTCATTATTATTTTTTTTTCTCATCTTAATAATTCTTTAGTGTGGGCCCTGTATAAATACAGGCCGACCGATTATCTCAAGATCAAAGAGACCGCTCTTAGTGACTCTCTTATACACTTAATTTATTAACAATATATACCAGTACCTATATACCTACCTATTTAGATTCAGACACTTGTCTTGTCAAACACAGGTACTTAACGTACGCGAAAAGTCCCCATGATAACACTCTTATTATCTCTGTTATAAAATATATTCAAAAGTTATCTTCTTCATACATTTAAGCTTTAATCTTAATTGCCGCTATTAATTAATGTTAATGTTTTGGTACGTAATTTAACGTAAACTACCGGTTGACGTGTCTCATAAAAATTAACTCCCGTACACGTTTATTCATTTAGTTATATTTTTTATTTTTATTTGAGTAACTTTATTTTTAATATGCGATGTTCTGAGCGACGACTCATTATTCCGATTTCTACGCCACTGTAAATCTCATAAGGGCTCATTATCCTTATTGAAAACCGGCTTTTTTCGTGAATTTTATTATATCAGGTAATGGGTCTGCTCCTCTTCATCACGTTATACGCTTGCATCACTAAAAAGACTTCTCGACTCTTGATACTTTGGTTATACTCGGTCTTTTACATGAAATGGGCCTCATATAACGATGATAAAATATGACATGACCACAATCTTCTTCTATATGTATTTATATACATATACATGTTATATATCTTGCCTTTTTCTTTACCTCATTTACTTGATCAGGATTCACCGTGAAAAAGAATAACGTGCCATGATTCTCAAGTACCCTATTATAATTTATAAACATACTAAATTTACTTTTACCAATTCAATTTATTTATATCCATGTAAAAAACAATTTCCGATAATACTGACATTTTTTTTTCCTTTTTTATTTTTGTTTCAGGTGAGTGCTTATCAGTTTATCTAAATTATCACTAATAAATTAGATTAAGTCCTACTACTAAAGTAAGTTTTATACTTTTATAAACTCTTTTAAATATCTATCAATATTTTATTGACTATTTATTGGTACACGAAATAAATTATTTATCAAAAAAAAAAGTACTTGACAGTACGTTCGTGTTGTCGGAATCAGAATATAACAGGATTTGATGAGCTAAAACTAATAATAGGAACATACGGGGTAAGTGAGCGCAATGGGAAAATGTGCGTAAACTCATCTATTTCGGACTGAAATGCATGGGGTTGCGTAGAATTTCCCATTGCGCACGCTTGCCCACGTAACTAAATTTAATGACGAGTCAAAATTTTACTTATTAATTCTGGACTAAGATAGAAATCGCGTTTTAGCCCAAAATAAATAACGTAACTTGAAAAACGGTAATAAATAAAATCGGTTATCATAAGAAGTTTGAAAAAAAACCTCGAAGTAAAATAAACGAAAAAATGCTGTGTAAATATTTGAAAATTACAAAACACAAACAGATAATATATTGTTAATATTTGACTAAATACATATATCGTGACCCTATACTAGTAAGTATCCCAAATAGAACACTTGCGACTTACAATAGATCGTGTGCACAACAGCGGCGTATACTTGTAGTAGGCACAGCGGGGTGGGCTAAAGCCATAAGTAGAAATAATAACGCGTATAATACTCTCAGTGGCTTGGTTGCTATAGTATATTAAATAAATATGACACGCGTGTAATATGACTGTTAGAAGAGGCGCGGTCGACCCCATTTGCACCCCATCAATTGCATGCGGTTGTCTATCCCCCCTGGCACTCAGCCTCCCTTCCGACCCCTGGATTTCGCCGCAACATGACCACTATCCATTCATGTTAGCGCCGTGCTACCGGTACATATTACTCAGAGGCTTGAATTTTCACGTCTGCGATGATATTGATTCGAAAACACAACACATTGCTTATCATCATCATTATCATCATTGTCATCGTATCTCTTTGTTCGCAAAACTCTGTTTAGTTTATGATCAACGCTCTTGGTTACAAATATCGTATCACTAAACAAATCTCAAATTACTCGTGATAAATATTGTTGGAACATTATGTGCCAGTGAATAGTCTGGATGTAATTTTAAAACATACTGCAAAAAGTCGTTTAATAAATCCAGTGTTCGATGTATAATGAACAAAAGCCAATGAAAATTTGTTTCCGATGGTTGAATCAGGTGAATAACATGATCATATCATAATGATGATTGATGAATAGATAGGACTGTCGCATTCCCATGACAGCCGTTAAATATTTTAACCCGGAAGTCACTGGGTGCGGGTTCCGCCGGCACCATTAAATCTTTCAATAGCCAATGATCCGAATTCACATCTTTCCCCCTTAACTTTTTTTATCCCCTACTCAAATATTACATGGAGGTTATGATATTATAGAGGCATTAGGCCCTGGTTACCCGGCACTTACCAAATGATTTATCAATTGAGCTTGCCAATCCCTGGACTAGTGTAGTGTTGAAATATTATAACATCATCATATTTCCCACTATGGCTCACCCTAATATTATCCCTCTTGTGATATGCCTTGGTACCCGCTCTTAAAACTCAAATACTATGGATTATCATAACAATGCGTGCCTAATTGCGGACTAATCGTCGCTCCAGGCTTTTTAAAATTATATTTTTGGTATAATATATATGTGTATATATTTTTTATGGATTACTATAATGACAATAATTCTTGTATTTAATCTAAATTAAAACACAATTCAAAGAAAATTATAATACCCTTATAAATGTAACAAGATCGTTGATATTAGGGACAGCTTATTTTGGATGAGGGTCTAGTTTGATGAGATAGAGATAAAATGAATGTTGAGTAGTTTAAAAAAATTGTTAATTTAAATATAAGATGTTTCCGCAACAAATTAGTTGATAATAAATTATTACGGAGACAAAGTTAATATTTACTTTATAATTACAACGTATAATTGCTAAATAAATCAAAAATGATCGGTCGGTTAAAAAATACACAGATAATTATAGTGGTAAGGATAAAAAATAGCCAAGGTTTTGACAGTTTGTTTAGAGCAAAAAATGAATTTTAATTTAAACGATTCAAAGTTACATTAAAGCTAAAAGTTTACGAGTTTAAGTGAGCCCCCACATAGTCGACTGCAATGACGTGCTAATTATATGATTTCACATAACGAGATGCGGGTCCTCTGCTGAGGAAGGGGTTGAGATGATAAACTGCATTCGTAGAAGAATATTTATTTTTGTGTATTTTATTATTTTTTTTTTCCTTTCGTTCATCTTTCTGGCCATTGAGGTTTAGGTCTCGTTTCGCCAGAAATCACAGGCTACAGCCAAAGTTTTTAGCGCCGGTCACTGTTTCATTCTTTCTTACTCTCTCTCGTTCTCTCGTAGGGTTATAATTTATAGCGGAAGCCACAGAATACACAATCGGTGTTCAGCAGCCGAAAGTCTCTTACGACTGCGGTAGACCGTACTCAAATATCTTTTTACTTTTTCACTAAAAAAAATCATTTGTATTCTCTATTAAAAAAAACTTTCGCCATTTAAATATCACGAGTAACGAAATACATTATCTTTACACTACCACAATAATAACAATAAAACAGCTACTATATAAAAAAAAATTTAACACCCCTTTTAATATTAAACCGATCATAACGCGACTTGACCATTATGTTGACTCAACTCATCGTATCCCGCATTACCGTCTATTAATATCATAATATAAACATAACCGGCAGGTTCGCGCGCATTCAGCCGAGGAGAAATGTGCGTGTGCGTCACCCTGAGTGTGTGTGTAAGCTAAATATGTATAACATATTACACTAGTAAAGGTTAGGATACATAAATGCAACCCCGTAGGGTTCGGCGATCGGTTGAAAGGGGGCAGAATACTCGGGCCATGGAGGGGAACAAGTGGCGCGTGATGAGCGGGGTGTGTTACATCCATATTATCGAGGGAGAATTCTGGGATCCCTGTACAGCACTTTTAAATCCTCAACGATCCCATCTACAGGTCCCCTATTTTATTTTTTTCATTATATTCCTTTTTAATATTTTATACCGTATGAATAAAAACTTTCCTGCTTTTCTTTTTTCATCATAAATTTATTGTTTTTAATTTTAATCTGGTAACATGTACATTTGTTTAGTTATATTGCATAAATGTACAAGATAAGAGGATAAAACATAATAATAATAATAATGTTGGTTATTTTGTAGTCACATCATACTGCTATATACGCGAATAACCGCGTCGGCAATTTAACACGTGCGTGATCGTGATATCACGTATGTAGTATACATATGGTATGTTATGGATATGAAAAACGAATGTATATACTCACGAATAGGATTAGAGTTATGTATAAGCTATATTTATATTTATATTTATATACATATACATATACAGAAGCATACGACGATACAAATTATACCGATATCAACTCATGAGCATAATATCTTTTTATCTCTTACTGCTAAGTATAATTTTATGCACAATAAAATAACGAATTATCATAGAAACATTATCGTGTTAATTTAAACGCAATTACTCTATCATATAATTACTAAAATATGATATATAAAATAGTCATTCAGTGATTTATAATTTTTCTAAAGATTTTCTAGTTAATTACAATAATTATAGAATGATTAAAAATAAAAAACAAAATTTAATAAAACAAAGAAGTAAATTAAAAATAAATAAGGGACGCGAATGGTATAGAGGACTGGTACACCCTTATTAAGATTCCATCCGTGGAATTCTACCTGCCCCGAGTAGTCCGCTACTGGTCTTAAGTAAATAAAACACGAGTCGAGGCGACGCTGCAACTTTAATACTTGTCTCTCTTAGCTTATCCTTTTCTACTTGCCATCCTCTTGTATCGTTGTTGTAGTTGTTGTTGTTGTTATTATTGTTGTTGTTGTTAAAACTACTCATTTGATCTCCACCATTTCTGGCTCCTAACTTGCAACAACTGTACACGGTCTTGTTTTTCCACAGGCCATTATTTTGCAGCATCTCGTGCTAAGACATTCGTACTGATACTCCAACCATAACTTCAAAGTCTGCTGATACTTTTGTCAGTTGAATTATAACCTGCGTCGAAAGATCCAACAAGTGTTGTCATAGTAATTAATTATTGATGTAAATAATGAAGGCACTTTATCAGGAGACGTGAGTCATAAGTCATAAGTATGTTATGAGTTGTAATCGAACAGAATTGATAAAGTTTGTAGCTATAAAATATCGTAATTTGTCCGGTTGGAGTACAGCAAGTCGTATGACAGTGACGTATGTCTGTCTAGTCGGGTCTTGACAGTTTCTACTTACTCTTGACGTCTCCAATGTGTCTGACACATAACCGCGAGGCTTACTACCACTCCTGATTTCCACTAGTGTTACAATATTCCTGGCGCTATTCAACTTTTGATTTTTTAGTTATTTTGTATGGAACGTCGCGATAAGCTTCAATGAAACTTTTTAATATTTCTCCAAGCTATGTTTGTATGGTTGTCACTCTAAAGAATATTTTCCTCACTCACTCTTATTTCTTCTCCTATCACCGCGATTTTTACGAGTCTTTAGGTGCCGCGACACAATACGATGCCTATGGCAGGACGATAGTCGTAGAAATTTGTCCGATTGTCTCTCTGCTAGTAATACACCAGTATTTTTTATTTTCTCTGCCATCTCTTTTTGCACTTGGTATAACCATCGCGACATTGGAAGTTGGAAAAAGGAAAGAATAGGTAAAAAAAAAATATAGAAAAGAAAGAAAGACACTGACGAGCGGCGTGAAAAAATAGGGAGTGATAAAAAGAGAATACTTCCGGGCATAATCCGTAAGCGCGCCAGAACAAATCAAGCTTACACCAGCCCGATTCATTGTTCTATGCCTAGAAGGTATTCATGTCGCGATTGGCGAGCGAAGATGATGCTTACACCCCTAGGCTTTTTTTTTATATTCAATCCTGTATACACATTACAATGTACTTGAGTACTGGAATAACTATCGCGATATCCTACGAGTATTTTAAATTCAGAAATGGCCCACATTCGTTTTTGCAATTTATAAATACAATACCTCCAAGAAGCTTTGCTTTCAACTAAATTTTTTCTGTAGAAACACTTGACAACCGCCACTAAATTACTTTTCGCCATACCTGCGCTGAAAGTTTGAATTCCTGCTCTGTTAAGAGGGACGAAAGTCGTTCGTTGTTTTTATGAGAAAACGAATGATAAAAATTAGCGCATGTGCCATTTTTACCATAAACAGAGGCAAAAATTTAAACTTTCAGATGCAGATCTGGTAAAATAGTATATTACACACCAAGGGAGGAAAGTAGGACATTCCAAAGGCGGCAACCACGTGGATTGGGACGTCCTAGGTTCCTCCCTGACGGGTATGGGATTTTTCACAAGATCTGCACCTGAAAGTTTGAATTTTTGTCCTGCTTGGAGAGAAGAATGGCGCATGCGCTAATTATTATCATTTGCTTTCTCATAAAAACAAAGAACGACATTCGTCCCTCCAAGCAGGGCAAAAATTCAAACTTTCAGGTGCACATCTGGTAAAAAATCGTATATACGCTAGAAATAGAAGTAGGACATCTCAACGCGCGTGTTTTCCGCCCTCGCCTTTGGCTCGGGTAGGCAATTCTGCCCGTGGGTTGGAATGTCCTACTTTTACCCCTTGATGTGTAATGTACTATCTAATACTCTTTACGCAAAATCTTGCTTTTCAAGTATCATAAATATCAAAACCACTTCTACAAATAATGAATTTGTCAAGATGTCTATTTTCCACGACACGTCGGTTAATTATGAGTCAATAACAATATAGAATTCTCTGGAGTAAAATATGAGCATCAGAGTGAACTTGACCAACATATTACATGAATATATTTATATAAACATTGCAAGTTGGCTTTGATCAATCAGACTGTGAATTATTGTAATTCCTAAAGTAATCGTGTTATGCCTCTTCGGAATTCTCACGATATCTCCTCCTCTTACTTCATGTTATCGTTGACCCTTATGCGCATGTATATAAATTTATATTTATATATAGATACAGAATATACGTAAGTATATAAGTATCCAATTCACCGGGGGAAAGATATCGACAGATTGTGTACACATCGTAGTATTTACTGCTGGATGAACATCAAGTGCCTGCTAAGTTGATTGAGATTAATGGAAGACAAGTCATTGATTTAGCCTTTTACAGATTCTTTACTATTTTCCTTTTACTTTTTTCATTATTATTGTTATTTTTATTGAATTAACCATAAACTACTCTATACAATGTCTTAAAAATTTGATTCTGCTCAATAATTTAACTGATTTGAAAGGCAATTGGTATACAAAAGATATGTGTGTTATAAAAAGCTAAATAACTTGGTATAAAAACGTAATAAAATGTAGACAGTGATGGAAGTCAAAAAATAGACGACATTCGAAAGCTGGTGTGTGCTGTGTGTGTGGAGGAGAATAGAAAGAAAAAAGAACCATAAGACATTTAAGGGCCCCGTGATTCTAGGAACTCCCGGACATTTCATTCGGTAGAGTCGAAAACGGACGACGGGGCGTCGTTTTAGACCCAGCTCTCATGGTCGTGGCAAAAGACCACATGGGGGCTCCAGACAACTCTACGACTCTGGTCTTGCTGGGAAAAATCTAAACTACAGTACGTGAGGCTGCGATACACAAAACAATTCTCTGGTTAGTGTAAGTTCTTTTGCATCGTGGATCTCAAATGATACCCTTATGACCTTGCCCCTTTACGAATTACGCGCTTAAACTCCTTTCTCTTGAGATGTTTAAGCCGAAAAAAATATAAATAGAAAACGTGAGATTTGAATCTCAGAGTTGGAAATTTAATTTTCTGAAATTCTTAATGTTTTCTCCCTTCTTTTCTGATTCTGATGCTGATGATGATGTAAATACGGAATAGTGACAAGAGATTGGTGTGTGGTTGTTTGTTTGATCGACAATCTTTAAAGATGTAAGATGACAGTTATTTTTGAACCGGTATTGTAGAATATAATAAACGTGCCACTGACTAGCGTTGCTCGTTAGCAAAGACATAAATCGTTTCTTGTGTACCCAAGACAAGGTCTCTTGCCAAACGATCGTGACCGACTAGACTGTAGAACTGAGGACTGGAGTCGCGGTGTGTTATGTAGTGTAGTAAGCAGTGAGTTGAATAGAAATAAAACAACCAGGAGAAGGGAATAAAAAATAAAATAAAATAATACAAGTTACAGGGGGAGAGGAAGAACCTTTCCGCGAATTGGAAACGGGTCGAAGAACAAGTGAGGTCACCGTCTTCGTTGTTTCCCCACTATTATTTTACATCAACACCGTCATCCGATACTTTTCCGATCCTCGATTCAGCCGATTATTCGATTACGCGATAAATAATTATGTTTTTTATTCCATTCTTTTATTTTATTATTTCTTTTGTGGTGTAGATTTCAATGAAGAAAAAACGTCGCACCTTCTTCATCGCGCTTCAATGTAGTCTTATCAATGGAATGAAAAAAATAATAATCAGACGGCATGTCTGTAATTTTCAATCAACCAAGACATGCGATGACATGCAATTATAGTACAAGTTGGTTGGGTTACAAGTGGGCACAAGGGCGTGCAATAAATCTACGGATATGAATGACCTCGTGAGGAGTTTTAAGAAGGGTAGCGATTATTATTATTATTACTGTAATAATAATAATGATGATTATGATGATCTACATGTAGAAACATTTCTATTTCTCTCGAGGTCGAGTCTATATTCACTTTTGTGAGAGAAAACCAGGTAACCCTCGATCACGTTGAGAAGTCGAGTAACAAGACTGATTGGATTGAAATCGTTGCCTCTAATAAATCTAACGAATACTTAGATATTTCTACATGAGTCATTCGTCGTCAGCTTTAAGGTCTCACGTCGCTCGATAAACTGCCAGACATTTCCGTGCATTAATGAGCATTTGGATGTCAGTTTCTAGAAAAAGAATTTAAAGAAACCTGAAATGCGTATTTGGAAAACGGTAATGCCACCAGCAGACTTAGTCAACGTGATGGAAAATTCACCCCACCTACGAGTGCACACCCGTAATTGCTTCCTTTGAGTAGCTACGGAGGTGTAATTTAGTCCCAACCAACAACCTTAACTAATTAACACACCGAGTTGCAGCAAGTACCAAGTACCGAGTGAGTAAGTGAGTGAACGAGTGACTGACGGACGAGAGAGACTGGTGTTGCGTCTCCACTCACGTTGATCGAACTTGTACCATAGACATGTCCCATACTCTGGATGCTGTTACTGATGTTGATACCTGATTCTTGACGCTTTTCAACTTCTCTACCTCAGATTAAACACTCATACTCACTCCTTACATTTATGTCACCCAGCTCTACATCGACCGTATCGTTTATTTGTTGTGACGGCTAAATTTACTTTGATAAACACGTTTACACGTTAATAAACTTCTCCATAAACGCATTGTTTTGACAAACTCAATATATACCTGAAATTCTAAACGTTCTGCGCACAAAGAAAAGCAAAAATTGGAAAACGTTCTGATCTTCAGTTATTTTGTCCAATTTTTTCTGTTAAGGCGTTACCGAAAGGAATTCACCTTTGGTGATATTTCATTAAGAAAAGTGAATATATCTTTGGGAATTTATAAAAGATTCAGCTGAAGCAATAGCAACACGTATAATTGTTATCGTAGACTCGAAACAATGAGGATAGCTGCTCACATATGCAAAACAATCTCTTTGTCTTTGTTTTTAAAACCGACTTACGCGGTATGCAGATGGCCGAGAAAGATCTGCGGACCGCACGCGGTGACGATGACCTCTCACGGTACAAACGTCTCAGATAAAAGTCTTTAGAGATATGCCTACATAAATATAAATACAAATACTCGGAAAGTAAGATTGTAAGTCATGTTAAATGCTGTATAATGGAATAAATAAAATGAAGATTTTACAAACTAATACGCAATAGATTTAAATTATTTTGATAATTCAGTGGTTTTATTTTAAAAACATCCATAAATCTTCGGGAGTATATACATGTAGGTATGGAGGAGGACGATGACTCTCGATTACGCACGGCAGATTTAATTAAATATATACTTGGACGAGTGTGTGGCTAACGATAAGTCGAACACCGAGAAAAATGGGTTATTTATGACAAGGCCTTATTCTTATTCTACCTTAGAGTTCCTCGGTTCCCGAGACTTGTCCTCGCTTTAATTAAACCCAGCTTAATATCATATTCAGTTAGTTACGTATTCTCTTCCAACTTGCGTTCCCTCTAGGTATTGGCTACTACCGGCTGCACCAGCTATAGTTCCAGCTACTTTGCGTACAAGAAGACTCACGTTAATCGGTTTTGAGCCGACAGTGCGCTTCAGTGTACCAATTGTTTCCAGGCCGTATTTTGGTTTCAGCCTGAAAAAGTAAACTTCCGAAAAGCCACTACTAACCATTGACAATCTGTCCAACACCTGTCACCCACTTAAGAACACACTAGGATCTAGTTCTAGTAAATGATGATGATGGTGGTGAGAAACCAACAATCTGTGCTTATTGCTGTGATCCTCGTATTTAACACCTGATTAAAGCGGGAAGGATAGTGTTGGCGTGACCAAACCGATTGCAGTATATAAAGAGGATCTACTCTCTCTTTTCCTCGTGTTCCTCTTTCTCATCTTGGCCCTGAGTCTGCTCGTGTGTATTAATGTGAGCGTGAGGCTTGAGGACAACGTGGTCCAGGCTCTTGTCCAGTCTGCCTCGAGAAGGAGGGGCTCGAGATGGAAGATGAGAGTTAGAATGAAGAGCAGAGCTCAAGACAGAGAAAAGGGTAAGAAGCAGTGTAGTAGAGAATTGTAAAGAACTCGCTAGTGTAGGCCTCGAGCGACAGCGTAATCACCTGGATAAACTACCACACGCCACCGTGCCATTGGCGTAACCGTTCGTTATTATAAATTTACCTTAGACTACTGTATTAATGACTACGATAACAAGTAACCGAGTTTTTAATTTATTTACGCTGGTTTATATTTATAAACATCAAGTACTTATGTTAGCTTTTAATTTAACCTCTTTTCAATGTGACTTGAAGAAGAAAAAAATCCACATTAATGATCGTGTAAAAAAGGCGTTGGCGTAGGAGAAGCGACGTTTTTTATAAAAACATGGAAACGTTTTTTCTCGTTTTTTATATATATTTATTTATATATAAACTTTTTTTGCCAGTCAAGGCAGAACCGGCGAGTAAAGACTAGTCACCTGCTCGCGTCTACATCCTTTGAAAATTAAAATCTGGCTTGGTCGAACCGGCGAGTCGTGAGCGCGACCCTTGAACCGAGGAAAAGTGTACACGACGACGACGTTGACGATGTCGACAACTACGACACCGTACCGTCAATTCTGTCTCTCTTTACTCTTATAATATTTTCTCTTTCGCGCTTCAAGCTCCAGGTTCTCAGCAGCATTATGTAGCCTTCCTTCGCACCAGCAAAATTATACACAACCAGCCACCAAGCATACACACCATCCTACATCTTCTCACCATGTTCACAGATCTCGGGTCCATTATTTACAGACCTTGAAACTTTGAGTACACGAAATCTAACAAAATAAATAACAACAATAACAGTAAACTAACAAAAAATGATAATATACTTTAAATGAATAAAATAATTATCGTGAATCCTAAAGCTATCGAATTTAGATAAATAAAAAAAAATACTCGTAGAAAGGATTTACGTATTGCGACAGACTCGCGTGTCTGGACATAAATCTTGCAAACGTAAAATAACGAGCGGTCGGTTTTTTATACTTCTTCAAACATAATAAGCCTTAAAAAAAATCCCTGTGTTTTGTGGGACATAAAATCGACAAGAGTCCTATTAAACTGCCTGATAAAAATTCACCGGTCCAAATTCTTCGGAATATTTCGGTCATAGTTTCGTAAGCTTTCATATATTTACCGTAATCCATAATAATAATAGTTATTCCTATTATTATATTTCCTAAATAAATAAATAAATGGAAGGGACATTGAGTGCCAGAAAATTACGAGCTGGTATCTAAGGCTCCTTTAAGCTCCTTTGTTCTTTCTCAGTACTATATTCTCATCTATACTGTGTACAAGAACAAACAACAGAACAACAATCTACCTGAGGGCACAGAAAACGACACAATCTTACGTGCGATCTTTCTCACGTGAAGGTTTCATAGATTTCGGATGACTGTGATCGAATAACAGTCACGAAATTTTCTTTCATTGAAAAAATATGTTCCCTAATAATAATAATAATGATAAATAATTATTTTAAAAATATACTGAAGACAATATAATTTTTTCGAGATGATAATAAAGAAAATAAATAATTCTCATAGACCTTGACTTCCTTAAGACAGCATCTTCAAGCAGGCTTGCACGATTTGTGATTTTTCTCCTGGCGTTCTGAGAGCGAAAACCACGGACGAGGTCAGTCGTGGATTCTCCCTCACGATTCGGATATATATGTATATATATATTCAACTTTACACACCAACACCGTGTACAAATGAATCAGATACCTTTTTTATTATTTTATTATTATTATATAGCTCTTCTTTTTATTTCTCTACATGTGTAAGAACTCTCAGCAGGAGTTGCCACGGACCAACACCCTTTCCTTCACTATTAATCATCAAAATCCACTTTGTTTTTTCTTTACTATTCTTTTTATTTATTTTTTACTCCACACATATATAAAAATTTGTTTTTTTATTTTGCATCCTATCAAATCACTAACGACTCAGTGGTCAAGAGCGAGGATAAATGAAGAAAGCTAGACTTGTCATGGCCTTGAATGCCCACAACCTCACTGGAACTCTGCCAATGGCGACAGATGTTACTCGTCGTTCTATCTAATACTTATAAATTAACCTTAACTAAGATCCAGATTAAATTGCACGTTTAATACTCGTGTGATACTTTAACATCAACTAGATCTACTTCCCTGCCATACATTTTCTGCAAAAAAAGGAAGTCTTTAACCAAGAGATAAAGTGTCTTCGAAATTTTGATTTTTGAACCAAGCGGAATTTCTTACTTTCTGAAGTTAGCAATGATTTGAACCTAGATATTATTTACTACGCAGAAGATGTCATTTTCGTAGTCTAAAAAAGAAATTTTTTGAACCAAAAAAAAAATTTCTTGAGCCAAGAAATTTTTTTTTCAATTCAAAAAGTTTCTTTCTTGACTGAAGACTCGTTTTCAAATTCAATCGAATTCACACTTTAGAGGTTTTTGAATCGCAATTATAATTGTCGTTCATTGACCCGCAATAAGGTTAAATTTGGTGGCCAATTACACGTACAGAAGATCGAAACGTTTTCGCGCATCGAAAATGAAACAAATTCCGGTCATTTGACTACTCGGGCGTAGTTCTAGAGTTTGAGGTGGCCTAAGATTTTCGGCTGACATATCAGGTTCTATCAGCGAAACATTTCAGAAATCTAGTCACCCAGAGTTTTGACTTTCGAATTGTTCTTTTTGACGTGCGGAAAACGTTCCAATTTTCAGGAACATACTCTCTAAACATGAATAAGTGAAATAAGTGAATATTCACTAATTTTGAGTGCCAACCGAACTTCTTGAAATTAGTGTTTCGGTTTGCACTTGGAATTAGCGAATATTCACTTATTCATGTTCATAGAGTATCTAAATAAAATTATTGGTTACGCAAATTTTCAGTTCTTTTGTCACAAACTGTCACAATTGTCATTAACTAGCGAATTCCACAAAAAATATACCGTAGCAATTAATTATAAACAAAATAAAATGTTGGTCCACGAGTACAGCCGCCAATGTGTTCCCCAGCCCCTTGTTCACCGCATTAACAGGCATGACTTGAAAAATGTGGTTCCTAACACCGAACGTCCGTTGATCGTATACACAGGCGTCATCTCTATCTCTTTTTATCTCACTTGCCTCGCAAACTCATCATCTCTCAGTTACACGATTGTATTTATTAACGCGTCTCGCTGCCTCATTTCGTTTATTCGCTCGCTAGCTACAGCTAGTTTTAACATTGTTAGATGTCCAGTAAATATCTAACCATATATACATATATCCACCAAAGACCCGTGCCAAATAACATTCTAAGAAATTAGCCGTAGTCTTTGGAAATTTATTGTTGTCTCATATAATTAGCGTATATATTTTTTTACTTTATTTCTTCTTCTTTCCTTTCCTTTTTTTTCTGGTGAGAAGATCGAATAAAATCGTGTCGACATGTTTGATCGATCCTACCTCATGTTTATATTGATTATTTAACACTTGAGTGGTAAATATATACATCAATATCTATATATATTTATATACATATATTTACGATATGTATGAGAGCTTCGACGCCCGTGGTTGCTCATGATTATGAAAAATTAGTTATATTATATTTACTGTTTATATATCACGCGATGATACATTCCACGATTATACAAATCGTTTCGGTACACGCGGTATCATAGAACTTATGCAAATATATAGATAAATGTTGTAGCTTAGCTTTATTGTACACATTTATATATTTATGTACATATATATATATGTATGATATATATGTTTTTAAATTATAAACACATGCAAGCTCATATTTGCGCACGCGACGTGTTACTTTACCCGCGCGTTTTATTTTAAAGACTATGTAATTCCAGTATTTTCAGGGCCTACATACTCACGAGTTCACGAGTATAAGTGCGGTATTAAAGCACTTTGCTTCGCTTTTAACGGCGCGTAATTATATAAATCTACGACAACCAATGTACGCTTGAACAGGTTTCTGCTCTCTATATCTGTCTTCATTTTACTATTATATTTATATATATATATATGTTTAGATTTTTTTTTATCCTGATAATGAATTGATGTCCCCCGTAAATCTATCAAATTCTCATACAAAATTATAAAAAATAATATATACGAAATATTACCGGTTTTTTTTATTATCAATAAAATTTAATATCGTGAGGAATTTTTAACTGATTTTTATCA
This sequence comes from Microplitis manilae, assembly GCA_030273425.1. Lineage (NCBI taxonomy): Eukaryota > Metazoa > Arthropoda > Insecta > Hymenoptera > Braconidae > Microplitis > Microplitis manilae. The sequence continues at coordinate 24,764,853 of CP092727.1, forward strand.
AGTGGTAAAAATAAAGTTTTGAATTCGGCGGGAACTTATTTTCAAATTTTTTTAACTTCAAAAATTTGAGTTATAAAATTAACTGTAACGAAAATTTTTATAAAACCATTTTTAAAGTTCTCAAAAAATGTTGCGAATTTGGATACGGGGGACGCAAGGGAAAAATGGCACTCCCAAAATTTTTGTAAATATAATAACTTTTTGAGTCAAAATTTTTTCGTTTACTTGACCCCTTTAAATGAACTTTTTTAAAATTTTAATTATGGATCATGTTTGAAAAAGCTGAAAAAGAAAAAAATGATGAATACTCATGTATTTTACCTGGACAAATTGCCGTGTCTGCATTATCCCTCGGGTTGTCTGCAGCCTGAATTTACATGAAGAAAATACTTTTGCTCGTGGTTGTGGACTTGGTCAAAGATATACATATATGTATATATACATACATACATATGTACATATAGAATCGTTTTCTTTACTTCTATTTCACATCCCTGCCTCAAGTCACATCCATAATGCATGCAGTCGCATGTGTGTTGTGACTAGAGTCGCCACAGTTACTCTAGGGGTTGAAATGTCTTGGTCGTTTTATCTTAGAGAGTGAAGACGATATTTCGCTGATCGACCGGCTTAAATAAAATATACACATCCTTATTTCCTCGTAGTAGATTTTAAAAATAAATGACTCGTCACTTTGCTTTTTAAATCTCCTTTACATTTTCACTCAAGCCGTTTTAGCTATAGCACTAAACCTTTATTCTACTTTTGTGTCCTCAATACTATGCTACAATTCGCATCTTTTTTTAAAACCCGTACCGCCTAAAAACGTTTTCCACACTTGAAAGCTCTGAACTAACGTGAAAAAAACTTTTCTTATATAATTACTTTAAAATTTTCTTTATTTTTTTTTCAATGCATCGACTGAATTTTAAACCGCGTAAATATATATGTGTGATAATACTATACCTGGATTAAATTTAATAGTTATGCCCGCAAAGGTATCATTGACGTACTGTATAATTCTCAACGATCGAATATTAATGTTTCATAGCAAGTAAGTGAAAATCTACATGAGGTGGACAATAAATTACATATTGCTTTTCCTCAGTCGATAGATCAATCGACATATATATATACACAGGAAAGTTACTTGTATTTATAACAATTTGAATATTTGAAAAAAAATATAGTCTAGAGGCTCATATATGAGATTTTTCATAAAGAAACTATGAAATAAAAGTAAAAAATGAAAATAAATAAAAAAGAGAATCTTGTGTGCACAGTCTAATCCATAAATACATATATATTGTAAATTTATGGGGCGGATATCATTTCGTAGGGACGTCGGATCGAGTGGGTGTAGAAAAGGGAGGAATTGAGGGCGAGGTCCGTGCGTTCGGGTGCAACCGGAGCAAGACGGAAAATTACATATTGCCTCTACTCTATTCTACTCTTCTCTTTCTGTCTCTATACCCAGCTATTCTCTTTCACTGTCTCTCTTTTTTAAATTTTTTTCACCCTATTTCTGCACACACGACATGACTCTATCACTCATGTCCACAGGCTTTACTCTGTACTCTCCAAACGGAATACTCGATCGGCATTAAATATTCATACGCACATCAACCCGTTCAATTTAATTCTCTATCCACCTGTCGTCTTATGTGTCGTTTGTGTTTGTTAATTGCCGATTGTATTTATAGAACCTTTGGCATATCTAAAAATATATTTTATTTTTCTCAGCAACGCGGAGAAAATTTTATTATACTGACTACGATACTAAATTTTTGATATTATGACAAAAATATTGGTCGTATAAAAAAATTTTTTAAACAAAAGTTGTTCAAAATTCAATTTTATAAAAAAAGTGTCTCTTATAATTTTGTCATAGGACCAATAAGAAAGCCGTAATTTCAAAATTAAGATTTTGGTAATTATCAAAAATTTGAATCAATCATTATGAATCTTAATTTTGGAATTACGGTAAAAATATTAGTCGTATCAAAAAATTTTTTAAACAAAAGTTGTTCGCAATTCAATTTTATAAAAAAAGTGTCTCTTATAATTTTGTCATAGGACCAATAAGAAAGCCGTAATTTCAAAATTAAGATTTTGGTAATTATCAAAAATTTGAATGATTCATTATGAATCTTAATTTTGGAATTACGGTGAAAATATCGGTCGTATAAGAAAATCACAAGAGACATTTTTTTTCGAAAATTAAATTTCCTACAACTTTTGTTTGCAAACTTTTTCTATAAGACCAATATTTTCGCCGGAATATCAAACATTCGAACGATTTTTTTCAAAATTAAGGCAAGAATCTTGTCCCTAGTGATAACAGTAACAATAGATGGGGATATTGTAGATTTTGACGTATAGTTGGTAGATATTGCAACTCAGATTGTTCATTAATAATTTGAATGATACTAACTACTATCGACTTCAGTTTAAAAATTTTTCTTTAACCAGATGATAGCTTTTACTATAAAATTCTCTCCATGAACTTATTTTTTCTACAATGCCATTGAAAAAATAATTTTTTTTGTTCATTGTACTGAAGTTGTAAATCACGTAGCAAGACCTCACGCACAATAGTATTTAAAAGCTTACTGATGGCTATATATAAAAATATTTCTCAGAAAATGTATAATAATGGCGTAAGCGTAAGCAATAGATGGAACACTTTGTTGAGTATGTGGAAGTGAAAAAGCGGCAGACTGTTTAAAAAAAATAAAAAAAGAAACACTAACCAAGGAATTTGTTCTCCTACGGGAGCGAGGAAGACAGTTTACTGAGAGAGTGCAAGTGTAAGCAGAAAATATGGATGAATAAGGAGTAAAAAAGGAATTAAATGTAAGCGCAAGGCTTGTATAGTGAGGACTGCTCGCGGGCAGTATGGGAATCACTATAGGGAGCGCTGAGCATTGAATATTAACGAGTATCGCGCGAGCCAGTAAAGAAGATGGTTATAAGTTGTGTAGTAGGGGAACTAAGAACAGAGATTGTTACTAATCGTTTCCTGTATATATTTTATACTACCATCAACTATCATATTATATTCCCTTCTTGTTACTTTTATAATTATTTCCGCGTCTTGTTAAATTATCTGTGTGATATGTTTTATGAATAAGCTTATAAATGTTTTAGTCATTTAATTGCTAATTGATTAATTATTTAAATCCCACCCATGATTATAAATTTACGATATGAATGTCGGAGTCTATTTATTTAATAGACGGTTGTTAGACTTTTTTTAAAATTCTTTATAATAGTCATTAATTTCTAATGCTGTTGATTGACCAATCAGTCGAAAAAGCAACCCCACAAAATTGTATAACCGTGATGTTAACCATCGGAACAATTTAATGATCAGCTCCGGGATTATTATTCACCCCTACATTTATCCTTTATTTTTCCATCATGCGGCTACACAATTGTACGATTATGTTCTTTCTCCACATCCCATCTCGGTTATTCTTTTATGCTGTACCAAAATCTACCTGGATTTTTGTTCGGGCAGCTCAGGCAGGTAGAGAAATAATTTATCGAAATCCAAGCGTTAAAGTTTTAGTAAACAGTATAATTTGTTGTTAAATAAATAACATATAGAAATGCAGTGACCAGTGTCCCGGGACTTGGTAACCTCAAGGTAAAAGAAAACAGCAACGCGAGGGTGTGGAGTAGCAGAGCGGATAGAATAATGACTGGCGCGTCGCCCGGATGACGCGAGGTGCATATCTAATGACAACCTGCCGTCTTTTTATTTTAACACATGGAAACATGATGAGAACATGACCGTGAGTAGACATGAGGTTCCATCATCAGTGCATATATATACATATAAATATATGTAGGGATTATGGAGTGTAAGTATAAGTGACGACATGATGATCGATGCGCATGTGCATTAAGTCTTATACCCTGCATAAGAAAAAGAAAAAGAAGAGGGTGACGGAGGTGGATTAATAAAAAGGAAGGCTTGACCGTGTTCAAGAGGTGGAGAGTTTTATATTAAAGTCGTGGACGAATGCGCGATGGCCGCGTGGTTAGAAAACCTTGCCGTTAACCTTCTCTATGCAGAGCTATATGTCGTCGTCGTTTGTTTTTTTTTAAACGTTTTTTGCTCGTCGGAAAAACGGAATTCCTTGCGGCTCAACCCTCGCGTTTGCATTAATAATGGCACTGGCTTGTACGTTTCACGATGAAAAGAAAAGAATATAGATATATACACATGCATATATATGATGGAAAATTTAATTCTTTAGTCTTTCTTCTATTTCACAGTTAAAAAACTAAATAAAAAAAAGCTTTTTTGTTTTTTTTGAGTAAAAAAATTCTTTTCAAGTTAAATGTCGGAAATTAAATTTTTTTAAGGTTCTAAATTTATTCATCGAATGTTATATAGATATATTTTAAGTAGACAAGTTTCATTAGTGGTTATATATATATGCATATATATATAGACTGCGAGTGGTGAAGTGTCCTGAACATTTAGCAAAAGTTTAGTATAAGAGCTGGTGTATGAATTATAAGAGTTGCCCTAGTTTTTCACGAAAGCGGTCAATTAATGCTGGATGGATCCAGGCTTTAGATTGCAGACTCTAGAATATCATCACGAGAAAATTTTATATTTTCTGCAAGCCATATGCGCACACTAAACGCGTGAGGAATAAGACTAAGAGGCTCTCTTGTGTAGTTTCTCGCAACTCAACCACACGAAGCAGTTGGATTTTTATGTGTAGGCCTGGTACATTTAGCGAAAGAAAAAAAGCGACACTTTTAAACATTTTTAAAAAGGCACTTTTAACTTTTTTACTTTTTGTAGAGAGTAAAAATGGTGAATTACTCGAGTATGTTATAGGCTAAGTTGAGTTTAAAATACGTAGTTGTATTGAATTGGCCAGGTAATAGTAGCAATTTTGGTCTTCATTCTTAAATCTTTCTTTCTTTACTTGAATTTCTCTTTTCTTACTCACTAGTGAGTTTCTTTCCCACTCCTTACCCGCGTGGTCTTTAAGTGATTTAGTGCTTCCCTGCTTTATCGTTTTTATTGAATGACAAGACGTAACGCAATTTCGATTCGACGGTAACCAATTGACTTAGACGAAAAAACGGTATATTAAATAAATAAAAAGGGTATTTTATTTGAAAAATTATTTTATTGCCTTAATTCTATTTTATCAATACGTTTATTCGATATTTGTTCTATTTATTATGAAAATTTTTCGTAGAGCCAATGAGAAATGCAAAAATACAGCGAATTCAAAGATGGAAAATATTCAATTGAAAATAAATACTACGTTATAAAAAGTATGAAATATAAATCTATTATCAAAGAAAAAAAAATAAATTTTGCAATAAAATCCAGTTGTGAGGGATCAGCAAAAGCTGTTGAATCCGCTCTTGCATTATAAAAAAAAAAAAATGTAAAGGGAGTTTTTTCACTCCCCTCTAAGACTTTGCGCGACGGCTGAGCTGGTTTTTATTAATCTAGGTCTGCTAAAAGATTTACTCTCTGCAAATACCTGATATTCATCTTTTATAAAACACTAACCACAATCAATCTGCATCCCAGCAATGTTCAATAATTTCTATTCATCGATAAATTTATATTATTTAGTATTGAATTGATACAAATGATAAATATCAAATAAACCTGTTGCACTTACAAGCATTATATTATTTTCTATAGAAGAGAAAAAGATCATTAACAAAAAGCATAATTAATTTTTTGTAAATAAAACTTGAATTTCTTTGATTGGTCTCGTATGTCGAGTTTAACATCGGGTATATTTTAGTCTTGGTAACCCTCGCCCGGATCTTATTTCATGCCGGCTTGAAAAAACAAACGGTCTGAGTTAATTCCGTACCGGATTCCATCGTAAGACTACTATGCTTAAGTCTTAGCTGTTTGACGTGCAAGAACGTTTTTACAACGGAAATATCGCCGTCAGGATATTTCTAGGACCATGACTATGACTACTGTGCAAAGTTATCGTGCGGAACATGAGCATTTAAAGTTTCAAACATCTAAATATTTACATGAAAACATCCATTTAATATCCACAGTAACTTAATAGTAGTAAATATGTACGTATTTGATAACGCATTGATTGAATAGCTCTCTGAATTATGTTATTTGTCGTACTACTGTAATTTACCCAATGATATAGGGTTCGCTGGACATACATTACAAGTTGTCGTGCTAACGTGACATATGAAATCCTTCACCCTTCTGCTACAACATGTCAGTCTTATCTGGTTAAAAATGCTTGTAAAATCACAAAACGCTTTCTGTTTTTCAATTGAATAAATATTTCTGGCAACAAAATCATTTCCAATAATATTCTGTACCTTGATCAATAATCTCATTAGATTTATATTGAATTCCGTTGAATTCATGGATAAATGATTTCAGAAAAAAGACGAATTCATAAAAACATATATTTGAATAAAGTCTTTCTAACATGGGCCTACGAGAAATGAAAATTCCTCGAATTTCAGGCATTGTTAATGTCCGAAAACGCGGTAACAATAGGAAGCGCACCTTGTACACTTGTCGACCCGAACAGTGAACTGAGAATCCATCTTTTCATTCTGTATAAAGAGTAGGTACTGAAAAGGAAGGAAAAAAAAAATACGCATCCATTTTTCCCTATTCGGAGGCTGTTAACCGTGAGAGATCTACATTGCGGGTAAATATTTGGACATCAGTGACCACGAAAGTGGGATCGACACAAGAGTTGTGAGGTCATTGAAGTGTGGTTATAGTACCACGAAGGGCAAAGGGGGAAAAAGATCTGGATGAGACCTAAGCGGAAAGACGAAGGAAGCCTGTTCTGTGTTAGCACGGAGAAAAAGAAGGGAACATTGTCCGTAAGCTTAGCGGACCGCGATAACGGAGTTAGCGTTTTTGGGGAGAAACCTAGACTGGCTATTGTGTACACTCGAACTCCAGCAATTTGTATAGAACCAATACTGCGTCATAATATTCCTCGCCCGAACCTTATTTCCACGCATTCCGTCCATTGTATAGATGTCATGAATTTCGATAAACATTCTACTTGAATTTGTCGAACTACAGAAACAGACAGATATAACTTTATTGTTGTCCAATTGGCAAGTCGTCAGACCTGCATGAAAGCTGGATACGTACTGCTAGAGAATCCAGTTAATCGTGCGTGTATAAGCGTTTGTGTGCCGCCGACTCGGAAGGACGTGATCGATTCAGCGCCACTGCATCATTCAAGGTACATTCAAGCATTAGCCCTGTTTTCATCGACATTTTCAGCTGGTTAAACTCCGAAATGAAGGCTTGTTATCGACGCATCGATTGGAAGATTGAACTGTTCTTTGCAGTCTTGCCGTGGGATTTAAATTACATAAACCGTCTATCCTAATCATCTTCCCTTCTGGGAATACGGGATTGGGTACGGGACAATATCTTCCGGTGGCGCCGGGTTGGCGTTAAAACTCAGGTAATACATGATTCACGGAGATAATGGTGGAATGCGTTTATTACCTGGATGCAGATCCTTTTTTTGAGGAACGATCCAAGCGTGAAATGTCAGGAAGGTTCTGTGGATGTTTTTTCAAGTAAAAAATAAAGAAGAAAAAAAGTACGAAGGTAAAAGGGAGACGTGTGACTGCGTGTGTGACTGCGTGTTTGCTTTAACGTCTCAACGACTCCAGAAGACGTTGGTCGTCGTAATTTCTCCTTCTATCTCGCTTTACTCTCCTTCAGATTCTGGTGTTTGCACAAGGCACACAACTTGTGTTTTCGCGTGCGTATCAACGTTGCGGTTAAGACTAACGTGTGGGTTAGCATTACTATCATGCACTCGCTCCTCTTTTAAATCTTCTCACACGTTTAACATTTACGGTATATAAAGCGTATCAGTATATAGATACATATATATCTCTATATCTATACTATCTATCTATATATAGAGGGCGAGGAAGAATGGGATAGTATAAGAGAATAACGGAGAATAGTAGAGACACACAAGAAGAACCCGCGTCAGTGGAATTTATTTTTACGAAGTTGTGTGCATGTGTGTGGTGAGGAGGGCGCACCACCCAAACCATCGTCGGCACCCTTGTCTTTGATGTTCGAACGACACATAGGCATCGGCGCATAAATATTTAGAGTCACGGCACCCAACGATAATGTAGGTATCTTGTTCTAAGAGACTACGGCAATCACACTGAGACTTGAAATCATTTTCAGCGTCTATGTTATGTAGGTTACTCTATACAACTCCACATTTTTTGCATCATTTTTAAGATGAGATTTTTCTTTTCAATCAAAAAATAGTAGCGAGAATTTTTTGTTTTGTTTATTTAGGAACTATAAAGACGGGAATGAAAATAAAAATAAAATTTATAAAGAATCGAAAGGAAGGTACAAAGAAAAAAACCTTGAGAGTACTTGATAGCCAAGTTTCAACTGTTAAGACCCTTGTCATGGTGAGTTTGTTCAAGGGCAGAGAGAAACTTATGAAGTAAATTAGAGAACAGAGTTGTGCTGTTGGTGAACGTGACAGGCTGGAATTGCAAATGGTTGTTGTGATCGAAGGAAAGGAGTTTGACGACGACGAAGCCGAGTTAGAGCGAGTGGTGGAAATGACTTTATATTTGGATTCGACGAGGAAAAGGGGTCGAGCCCGAAGGGTGGTAAATGCTAGCCAGGCTGCTCGTTCGTCGTGCGACTGGGAAATTTAAGAGAAAGAGAGACGAGGAAAAGACTGAGGTTCGTCGCTCAGTGAGGATGAAATTGAAGGGGAGGGGCGGGTAATTACAAAATATAAAGGGTAGGTCGGCCCTCGCCATCGTACCCGCCAGCCAGACTGATGAATATTTCACGGGGCTACATTAGCTGGTGAGAGAAAGCTTGTATGTAATTCTTTCATTCTCCATCTATCCACTTTTCTACGTTATACATTTATTTATCGTGCGGAACAAATTTACACGTATTTTGTTATATGTTTTTGATTATACCTATTGATAAAAAATTTAAACTGTAAGACTTATGAAAAAACAAGAAATGAATAAAAAACTATTAACAGGTTTAAAATATCGAGAGGATATAAATGTAGGCTCTTGACATAAAAATGGACAAGATTTAAAATGGATTGGCGTATTATTCGCAGAAAACTGCGATCGAGCATCGAATTTGAATAGATTGTACTCGTAGATGGAGAGAACGGCGACAGGAAGAAGCAGAAGAGACGAGGGAGGTAGAAGTAGTAGAGAATTGCGAATTGTAGTTTGTAAAATAAAAGAGTGAGCGAGAGGGGTAGAGAAAAATGGCCGATACTAAATTCCAATGGCTGTTGGGAGCCCAGTCACGGTTGCGGACCACTCGGAAGGGTCTCTTGGACAAGAAGTAGTCGAGTAGTACACGAGGACAGTCTCACAGCAATCTGGTTCTCTCATAGCAGTAGCAGCATTACCACTGGGGGACTGCTGCTGGTTGGATGTGAAGAGGCCTTGGCGACCACGAGATGCTGCAAAACTCATGGAGCACTCGGGTAGCTGTTGTGTGCGTCAAGTCTCCATCTATACACTACCTGTCTCTCTTCTGTGCGCACGTATGTACACAAAAGTTATCTCCCCTTGAAGTTGGTTATAGCGAAACCCCCTTGACTAGTCGCTCACTCCCTCCGTTTTTCAACTACCCGGACGCATATCGACGACGGAGCTGGACCACTTCATGTCTAGCGACCCTTTTCGTCGATGCACATTCGAATTTATTGGCGCGTGTTCGAATATTCATAAAAAAAGTTTTAAAATATATATATATCTATATATATACGTATATAAAACCAAGCTCTACGGCACGACAAATTAAACGGGGATTTTTTAAAGAGCTCAATAGAAGGGTACATACAAACCATTGACAAACGAGTTAGAAAGAGTCGGACTTATTGAGAGGTAGAAAAATATGAGATGGAAAATTTCTATGATGAAATGGAGTAGTGGTTATGATTGAAAAGTCGATTGTTGAACTGGACAAAGTGTTCACTGACTTTGCAGTTTATTCTCTCGCTATGTTTTTTATTACACCGTGTGTATATACACTACTCGTTTGTTGGTTTGTACCAGTGATTCCACCACAGCTCTTCTGCACTACTGCACTGTATTTAAAACCCTTCAAAAATCTCATACTCGTGTTACTTTATTTGCATTCATGTTTACATATTTTTTCTCTGTACTGATTAATTGTTATTTCATATATAAAAATCGAATATTTTTTTCCTACTCTATTCGTTTGTTCCATAAACAAAATAATTAAATTCACATCAAGTAGGCTATAAAGAGTTAACTTGAACTGGACACTTATTACAGTTAAACCGTAAGTCACGTTTATCTCATATATACACTAGTTCACGTGAAAATGCACAAAACAATTAGCATTCGTGGAACGTTCCCAGCGTCCACAATTTGCTCGTCCATAAGGACGTTGCACACGTCTGATAAAAAAAAAATTTCGCTGTTTCTTATTTACCATGCGAAGCGTGTACGTGCTCTCTCGCCCACACGATCGTGAATTAGCTTGACTCTTCTGATGTACATTTCGTATTATTCAGACAAGATACATATATAGATATAATGGCTTACATCTGAAAATTTACTGGCACAGAGAAAAGCAGGATTCTTCGTATTTTCTGGTGAAATTTAAAGGCAACGGTGGCTATTGTTGTTGGCAACGATCATTGTGATTGGTGGGCTAGTCTGTACATTGTTTCTGGTAGAGTATACTCTCTGGCTACTACTATCGACCGGTGCACTATTTGCTCTGTTGAACTCACAGAGCTCGTGCCGACCACTCTTACGGTTTACGAGAGATTGCTTTCTTCTCAAACTTCCATTGTTGCTTTGAGTAATGCAGTTTATGTATAAATCTGTTATTAATCGAAAGACAATGTGATCGCTGGTGATGAACCGAGTGACAGAAATGATGACAAAACCATATAATTGGGGTTAAAGTGCTTACAAATAAGACGAGCTCGCCACTTTACTGGAGTCAGGTGCGTATGAGCAACAATGGCGTCGCCACCATCATCACTATCGCCCTTTTACTGAGAGTGAGTGAGTGAGTAAGCGAGACAGACATCATATTATAAGCGTGGTAGAATTGTACTCACGGGTTGGCTGGTTAAGCCCCTGGAGGCACTGTGTAGCGTTAATATAGCGAACGGCGAACGCTGCTGAGCTCTTTGCCACTCCACCGAGCAGAAATTGATAGGATAAATTCCGGGTCTGAATTGGCTCCGTCGAGCTGGAAAGGCCCCCTTTCCTCTTCTCCCTCTTTAACTCCTTTCGTCTCTTCTCTTTGCAACCACCATCACCTCTTTCTCCTCCTCCACTACCATCTTCTGCTTCTTCTTTTCCTCCCCTTAAACTTCCGAGCTTTCCTCTTACCGTCGTGCATCTTTGTCACCTCGGCTATTTTTTCTTTTACTTGCATTCATTTCAACTCGCTCTCACCCTTTTCTTCACTTTGCTTTTATACTCTTTATATTTTTGAACATATATGTATAGTCACACATATACATGTATAATATCATGACGACTGTGTAGTCTTGAGACGAGAGTATCATTAGCGTATACACCCTGACAACCCTTTTCGACGAAAATCCTAAAATCTCTCGTTTCACTGAAACACATTTTAGCTTGGCTAAATTAAAACAATAATACTTATATTTTATACAATTCACAAAATATGAGTGCCATTGAATTTGTTGAAACAATGTAGAATTTTAAAATTTATTTATTTTCATGAATAACTTTCAAGTTTTGTAATGTAGTATTTATGAAATTGCTATATGGCAAAATTGCTGAAAGTAATGAATTCTGAAATCGATATGTCGTAATTATAGTGGTCTGTTGTACAGAGTCAAACTACACTTGAGAATTCAAGAGGGTTGCCTCGGACTTTGAGTAAAAATAAAGGACAATCCATATAAATAAAACGATGGGATATGGTAGAGGGTTTGATACAGAAGGACATATATATGTATATGTATATCTAAAAAGAGAATGAGCGAAGCCGGATTACAACAAGGGGGGACTGATGTACGAGTGGGTACAATGGGAACAACTGTCGTCTCCATTATGCGCACTTAATTAGGCCTTAGCGTGTCGCGGTGGCCGAGAGCACGTAAGTAATATAGCTAAAGGGAGGGCGTATGTGCTAGCTCGACGAATGGACAAGATATACTTGCAGAGATGTGCTCTAGATGGTGTACGACAAGATGTAATGTAAGTTTGGGTATAATAGTAAGAGAGACAGCAACCGCGCTACCTATACGTTTATCCGAGCATAGTACATCAACGTGCAAGGACAACTAAAGAGTCCAGGGGGTAGACAAGATTATAATCTGTCCCATTATTGTGCCATCGACGTCCCATAGGGGATTTTTATATTTGACAATGCAGTTACACTTTTTGTGCATTTAACGTGGTGCTCATCCCTCTTAAAAGGGGAATAAACAGAGCGGATCACTCGTGGTCCTTGCGAATGTGTAACTAACCCCCTTAGGGTTGACGGCGTGTGTGTAGGTTGTACACCAGAATTGGGCTATGGGACAGTCGAACAACATTATCAGGGACAAATTTGTCTCCAGCGCAGTATTAAGTTTAAGCGTGGCTGGGGTTCATCATTTGCCAAACCGTAAAAGGGGTCCTCGGCTATAATCCTACCTGCATATGATGTTCACTGTCATTGTTTGCTGAGTCTGACGACATACGGGAGACACGTGGAGGATTTTTTAGTCCCCCCGATACACGACAACTATATGTCCTCATAGGCTTAAGAACATCAGCCATCATTTTCATTTCATTCGCCTTTTAGCTTGAAGCTTGTATGTTCTAAAAAGTACTCTAAACTGTGTGAGAAACTGATGAATTATTGAAGACTGCGGGTAAACTGCATTGAAAAGACCTACACAGCAAGAGTAATAACAGTTATTAACGCACATGTTGACAGTGATAACAGGTTGTGTAATGGACGTATTTCTGTGAGCACGTATATAGCGAATATTTCAAGTTGTGTTTCACGTATATCTGTCATGGATTATTGCCAAAGTACACACGTTGGTCTGGATCGCGTGTGCTATTGCTGATAGAGTGGTGATAGCTGAATAAAGGAGGATAAGGGGGAAGAGGAGGAATTGACGGAATTTGGGATATAACGCATCAGTTGGGTATGTGTCCAATTGGTCAAATAGAATGACGCTTCACCTCTCATCGACTACTGGGTACGCCAGCTAGTCTAGCTTAATTCGGAACATGTTGAAGTCAACATGGGAACTACAAACAGGATTGCAACAGATAGTATTGCAAATAGGCAAATATAAACCCCGCTAACATACACCCCATAGACTAGCTAGCTCTCTCTGTTCAGCTCTGAGTTTCTCAGTGTGTACAAATCCCCTTGGTTCTATTACAAACAACGTCACCATTACCTAACCCTTACACTCACATTCACATCATGAAGAATACAAATACCGTCCGTTACGCAGCACACATCTCACAGAATCAAACACAACAATTGTCCCAAACGAATAAAAATAATCTTTCACTCGGATACAATCATCTCATTTTTTTCTATCTCTCTGTATACTTTTGATTAGCATAATATTTAATTCTGTTTACCCAGCTTCTTTTTGTAACGAATTTTTTTTATTTGTGATTTCAGGTAAGTTTTTCACAATTCAATCAACTACAGTTTGAAAGCTGTATTGAACAATTCGCAGTAAGTAAATCGATAATTAGTATCATAGTTTCAAGTCGTAAGACGTGTTTATGAAAGATTATTAGTTAGTGATGAAGAGGAATTTGCCGCAGTGTATATCTAGTTACACTACTGTACATAAGCTTGATGATAAAGTGCTAATGAGCAGTGTCTGTTGCTCTGTAACGTACCGGTGCAATTTTCGTAAAGCCATGCGAGGCCATGCCTCAAGTCCTTTGCCTCTCATCAGCTCGTTTATTATCATTATTCGCTACATCATCGAGTACGTAGTTTGCTGGGTACTTGCCGGTGAGAAATGTAAGTTCAGAAGCTTCTGTTAATGACGAAGCATATCTCACTTCTATAATAACTAAATTCAGTGATGCATTATTAATGTTTTCAAAAATTTAACTAATAGCTATCTAGTAATAACTTAATTAATAAAATAAGAATTGCGTGTCTTGTAGAAAACTAGAGTGAAAGAGTGACGGATGATGATGAACTAGAAATAAAGCTAACAAATCGAGTCATATATGCTTTGAAGCTATCAAAGGATATAACTGTATAGGAAGCGAGATTATGCCTAAGGCTCTAAAGGCGGTGGCTGACAACCGCCCATCGGGTTGAGAGGACCATAATCCAGTTTCTCTCCGTGTTCATCTTGTTTCACCTGTCGCTGAGGTACAGTAGACTATCCTTAATGGTGCGCCAGAGAACACTGGGAATGGCTGTTGTGTGTCCCTATCATCTCTCTTCGTCCTTACTGTACACACATAACTATCCTTTCTACTCGGTAGCAGGGAACCGACGCTGATGCTGAACAACTCGTGGGTGGTCGGTGTTCGCGGCACGCCGATCGTAATTACAGGTTCCTTATTTACCGCCTGTTACACACTTCGTTAGCACATCGCTTATAAAGTAGTTGTGTATATCACTTAGTATATATATACATATATATATAGATAAAGAAAGAACGTTGAGAGTGAAGTTAAGGATATAGGTGGAGGATACTTGTTGCCTTACGCTCATCTCACGTGTATATAACGTCTCGTATATGTCTTGTCAGCCTTATTGCCGGTCGTTTGCTCTCTTTTCTCTGCTCGGCGTTTGAGTAGCCTCTGATCAAGCTAACCAACCAACCTACCAACCAGCCTTCGTTCGTCGCTGAATGAGCTACACTGATGGGTATACTCTTGGTTGTGCTCTTAGTTCTTACTATCATGATCCAGGTATTTATGAATGAATCGCGTGCGTGCTGGCTCGGCGATTAGTCTACTCTTTGTGTGTATTCGACATCCCCTGTTCTCTCAATTACTTTATGGACTTGTATATAATTCTGATGTCCACTGAATTCTGCTTCTGTATTATAATTTATGGTTATATTTTTTTTTTTAATAATTAGTAACCAAGATAAAATAATAATTCGGAGAATGAGACTTTATACAATACGCTAAATTGGTGAAATTATTTCTCAACTGTATTATAATTGTAATTAAAATTGTTGGTGGAATATAAAAAAGCTGGGGTATAAAAAAAAGTACGTCTGAGGTCGTTGGTGGTTAGCCGCGCGACAGTCGCTCTGAAATGAGAAAAAGAGCATCAAGTATAATACACGACTATGTAGGCTTATATATGAGAAATGTCATAAGAGGAGAGTAGTATATAAGAAAGCGAGTAGGTGAATAATAAAAAATGAGAGAAAGACGATGATGATGATGATGATGAGGGTGCTGGCTGCGTCTGTAAGAGGGAAGAGAGAGTACCATCTGACGTCTCTTATTAGAGTTAGTACCTTGATAATTGGAACGGTCGCGTGCTCCTGTCTACGGACAATAGAGTCGTCGTAGTGCAAATTATTAAAGTGTGTTTCGCAACGTCCTTTACTTCTACGACTGCTACTGCCACTACTACCACTGCTACTGCTACCAATACTACTACTGCTACAACCGTCTAGAATGTCATCTCTTCTTCCATTTCTTTTGCTGCTACCCGTTGAACAAAAATAAGCTCAGATGTATAACGAGCAAAAATAAAAGAGTCTAAAAGTATATAGCGTAAAAAAATAAAGGAAAAATAAGTAAAAAAAAACTATGAATGTTCTTGCTGCAGTATCTCTAGAGTGAACGCATAATATTGAGAGATACAACCAAAGTCTTTCTTGTTTGCTTTTATTTACTTTTTGTCGGATGTATTTCAAGATGAGAAAGCACAAGAGAATGAAGGATTTCTTCATTCGTGACCACTAGGTTTTCAAGTAATCAATAGACTTCACTGATGTATATATGTATTTATAGATATCTTGCAGTATATATATTTACTTTCTTTCATTGCTGCAAAAAAACTCAGATAAGAGAAACGCAGTAGCATCTGCACGGTCAAGCGCATTTACCAATGATGGTCTTTCAACAACGACAGAAAGACGAACCCACCGAAGTAAAATACTTTTTATATACATTCTTGAAACGTAAAAAAATACGACGGAAATAAACCAATGAAAAATAGGAAAACCGAAAAAAGGCTTGGGTTTATCGCAAATAAATCCAGAGCTTTAAATTTCGTGCAACCCCGATCAACCCCCGTCTGCTGCAGCTAGATCTCTGACGTTAAATGCTCAGCACAGGAAGGTCTTACACCGAAATGCAGATGAGAGCAACTCTGGTGGCCAATCAGGGGTAAGTCCTATTTAAACCGCGGCCTCGTTACTCTCTTACTCATTTGGAGATCTCTCACTCTTATATCTGTATCCTGCTATACTATACTATACTGAAAGGCATTTAGCCAGATTGGCTAAAAGGTCCTTTCATTAAACATTTCACTTTGTCTCATTCTCTTACGCTACATCTTTTATTTATTTTTTTTAGTTGCGCTCTCCTTATTTTCTCTTCTCTCCACTCAAGTTTATATTTTAAATGCTAATTGCAACTTTTCAATGGACTGTGGTAGACTATTTTATTGTACGCAGGAGTGAGTTTTTAAAATGAAGGAGAGAATTGTAAGAAATAATGAAAAGATAAATTGTATTAAAAATTTTTTGAAATTAAGTACGCGCACAAATGTAAGAGATAAAGTACACTGACAAAAGTTGGTGCTTGAATTCTGTATAAGTAAATAAAAAAATTATGACTTGTATTATTATATACGTTTGCGTGTTTGAGTTGTTTACATCCTATATATATATATCACTACAGAATATCATATTGTGTATATTTTCCACTTGCTTTTCCAGCTTTCTATCTTATTCTCACTCTCGTGTACTCTGTTGGTTTCAGTAATTAAATTAACCGTTTTTCATGGTTATTACGTTCCCGGACGATCTAGCACTCATTTTAATTTCGTTCCTTTTTATATATACAATTATACATACATATTTATTTTAATGTTATTTCTGTTATCTTCATACATCCAAGCCCAAGAGTATCATTTTCAATTTTATATTTCCACTTGAACTCGCGGGTTGTCACAAATCACCTGGGTAACATGAACTCAAAGAAACACCGATGAAAGACACTGAAGATATTCTTTCTGTCGTCTTTAGAAGGTATTAAAAAACCTTTATAAAATGTATAAAAAAGGGACATTCACGTCATTATATTAGAGGGATGGTGTGGACTCAGTTTGCCAACCGACGCGTGGATATTTCCTTGTTAATGATAGAACTCCGAGGATAATGCAAGACAGCATCACATAAGACAGAGGTACCAATGGGACACCAGAGAAAGATAACGAGGTTGATATTTCATTGGTCGTGGTACGTTAGAAGCGTGGGGAAAGTCAAAAAGCTAAAAATAAACGATAACGCCTGGGTGGTTGAAAAAAATAAAGAAAAGTAGAAATAAAAAGGGCGGATTCACTGGCTGACGTCCATGTACAAACCCTCTTGGTTTATGCACGACGGATGCATATAAAAGAAGACGTAAAAAAAGTATGAAGAGAAACAGCCAAAGAACACCCGGAAGAGGATTGAAAATTTTTTTTTTCGTGGTAGCATTTTGAAAGGACAATTATTTTCTTGTCGTGGACTCCCTTTCTCCAGCGCAGCGTCTAATCAGAGAATTAAAGCAAGCCCAAGGCGTGTTCTTCGCCTGCTCTTCTCGTCCAGCAGAGAAAGCCAATTGTTTGGTTGCTACTGAAAAATGGTCTGCTGGATATGATATTTTCGAGAGTGAATTCGCTGGAGATGAGGGAGAGAGAGAGTTAGTTAAAAGGCTCTGGACATTATTTGCCAGTTTATAATGATGTCTCTGCTGTTCCCTTCCTGTATAAAGTAACTCATTTCTATGTACGTGTATATTATCTGTTATATATATAAATAGCAACAGACTGAAAACATCTAAAAAGTTGTGTACATAAAACAGCAGTTTTCCTCTCAACGGTTTTGGGTTTTCGTGTAAATTGGTAAATTGATGGAGAGGTCACGGAAACGCGGACTGTTGATGGAGGGGTGGTAATCAAGTAACTGTTGGTGAATAACTCATCTCTAAACTCATTGAAATAGTTGTTGGCAACTTGGAGTGGGCCAGCATCAAAGTTTGCATGCCTAGTTTGCTATACGGAATTTAACCACCACAAGTATAGTACATAATGTGTATCATACTCAACTGAATTCAAATGTTTATAATTGTGAAAATAGTTATGACTATTAAAGTATTGGAAATTCTGCAACTAGTTATATACAAAAGTTCTGCTAACATACTGTTATTGCTATTATCATTAAAAAGTGTATCAAACAACTGGCATATTGTGTCGTTAGTGTAACACTCTTGGCAACAACTGGTGTAAGAGCAGGAAGATCAAGCAGATCTCATCGGATTAAAAGTTTCGAAGAGACATAAATAAATGAGCTGCTGGGTACAATGGATACGAAACGACGAGGTAGAGTGAGGCGAGGAGAGCAAAGGGGAATGAAGAAGGAAGGTGGAAGAGAGTCGGTGTGTGTAGAGCATCAGAAGAGAGAACAACGAACGAACGAGGGACTAGCCGCTGGCTCCGGGTTTGCGTATCCGCTCTTAGTATATTGGAAGCGAAGCAATCCCTCCATCTACTTCTCTCATTCTCCAGATCCCTCGCTCGCCTGGACCCAATCCTCTCGACTCCGGTCTCTCTCGATTCCCCACACCAAAACTGCTACGTACACAAAGACTTTGTCTATCTTTCTCTCTTTACTCTCTCTTTCTTGCTTTACTTGCTTTTATTATACACTCTGCTGAAGATACCAGATATATAGTCACCGGGGCCACGGGTCTACCGAAACCGTCCGCATTGCGATAGCGACGTCTATTGGCAAACTTTGCCAACACCCGGATCACCTTCGGATTAGCCATCTCGAGCAATATCGCCCATTCTTGTGGGTTTTGCCGTCAGAAGAATATGCACCCTACGGTTTTATCCAAGATTCCATGATATTGTCCACTCGACAAAAGTTCAAATAAAGACATCCTTCATCCTCCATCTACAGCAAAAAAATAATTCCTGCTCATAATACTTTTAAAAAAATCAAAACCCAAGAAAATGATTCAAAAATCATTTATTTTTTTCTATTCCTTAACATCTTCAATTGGAGTTTCAATTTCTTTCAAGTCACGAGTCAAGAATAATACCCGTAAGCGGTAGTAAAAGCGCAGGCGAATTGATTAAAGTATATGAGTATAAAACGTGCACGAGAAGAGGAATGGAATTGAGTATGGGAAACCGATAGACCAACCGAGATTGGATAGAATAGGAAACCCTCAAAGTGGATGAGCGAAGTGTATATAGACGCGAGAGAGCATAGAACCCACCTCTATACGCTATGTGCTGTATCCTGCTATATGCCATATATTTATACACATATATATGACGTTACTGTATACATGACTACACAAAACGAGTTCTGTGCAAGGCTTTACCATGGCCTCGACTGATATGATGCACGTGAGCCTTTCCAAGTAAATTACACTTTTCACGGTCTTACGAGATCCTCGTAGATCATTGCGAATCATACCACCACCAGGTGTTGTTACCTCTTCTGCCGGTCGTTACCGTAACGCTGTAGTTGGTTAGTTCCTTTTACTCTAATATTCAACCTCCGGTACATAACGTCTTGTAAAATTCTACTTTTTATTTTCCACTCTGTTCTTCATGCATATTGTTCGTGATTAACTCACAGGCTTCACTTAAACGTCGTTATTAAACACAAGTGCTGTACTAGGTAAAAGAGAGCTAAATTATTATTAATTTATTGCACTTTGAAAGAGTCGTTGATGCCTTGTGAAAAACTATATTACATCAGTTATTTATATATTTTTCCATCAACTTGACTGTTTTTTCTTAGTTTTATTATTTATTAAAAATTAATAAATTCACAGGCATTGTCAAAGAAAAATATTTATTAATTTACGAGCAAAAGCACTCGCTTAATAGACGAAAAATAAATAAATATAAAACAAGTTTTATAATTGAATCTTACTTTTAAATGCGGCAAGTTTTCAATGAATAAACGCGGTTTTAAAAGCTATTATATTTACTAGATAATTTAAAGTGTTAAATTGTGACCACAGTACATGAAATCACACACGGCTGATAAACAAATGATTTGGTCCTTTGATCAATCTGACAGAAAATTTAATCAACTGTAATACGCGGCATTTCTCTTTTTGTTTTCGTTTATATTCATGTATTTATTTTGCTTACATTTCTATTAAATAATTTAAATTCATTCAAATAAAATACTCGCCGTCTGTCCGCTGACTAAGTAACATCACCCGGAGATTGTTGGCTTTGACATTCGATATGTTACGAACAAAGCTTGCTGAAAAAAAATAAAAAAAATTACAGCGTTGAGAAAAATAGAGTATGAGAGATGTTATATACTGGATACAATATATATTTGACTAACGGAATGGAGGCTAACGGGAAAGCTGGAGGAGGGTTAGAGTATAACGTATTCCGAGTGTTTCTGAGTATCTGTGAGGGGTTGGACTAGGAGTTTGGGGTGGATCCTACGGCTAGATATATTTTCCTATACGCGTTCATTCGCTTTACTTTTCTCCAATAAATCTGCGCCATTGGAATTCCGAAAACATCCACACATTAAAAAAAATTAAAACCATTCGAAAATGAAAACGAAAAAAAACTAAACTATTCACTCGTCTGTGTATTATAAAATTTTTTTCCAAAGCTATTTATCCGTAAAATGACGATAGTAAGACTTGTCTCTTAGTCGGCGTTATTTTTAGCCGATGTAAGCAAAAAAACAACATGTTCATCTCAGGCCAGAAAAGCTTTTCTCCATCCTCTTGTTTCTGCCATCGTGACACACAACAGCGCAGCGATTTACAGCGATATCACGTGGATTTAGCGCATCGTATCTCTTTCATCCCTCGCATATTTCACAACGAAGCCCCTTCTCATTCAATACTGAGTGGCTGTGCGCAATATTAAGACCGTTTAGATTTTTTTTACTTTCTCATGTTTGTTCCGCTCGCGATTCTCTACAATTAGCAGTAAGGAAAAGCTTAAATTTTTTTTTAATTTTGAAGTTAAATTTAAACAACGAACTGAATATTTGTTCAATTCCACATTAAAGTTGTAAGCCATCCACTACAGTTTTGTCAGTAGACATGGAGGTATTTTTGTGGCAACCTTTAACAGTAATAAATACTTCAATTGTAAATGCCGTTTTATTTTACGGTTTATATGCGCATTTGTAGCTTATGATGTGGACGATTTCCCTTTTATTATATACATAATACGTATCATGATAAAATATTTTTAAAAAATGAGAGAACGAAGGTCGGTCCCGGGAAAAAGGGAGTAGGGGTACATAATATCACTGGGGGAGAGATAACGATCGGGAATATTAGTTTCAACGTAGCTTCGTTTGAATTCCCATCGCTCTAGGGTATGCCAATGTTAATTACTTTTTTTTTCCTTGCTCTCTTTATCTCTTTTTCACTCTAGTAATACACTTCATATACCAGAGTAGTAACATCTACTGGATGCAATCGCGTTACTATGAATAGATTTTTCCGCGGTTTTACTTGCTACAAAATTCACGAAAGTAATCTCAATATACCGAGTAGTATAGTAGTGCACTAGGTTTTTTCTAATTTTCCCGACCTTTCGTTTTATATAGTATGCTGTAAAATCTCAGTGTCTATAGCTTGGGGTGGCTATTCAACCTAACGGATGTATTTAAACGAGCATAAAAACACAGACGTCAAATTTTGACGAGTGGGTTTATACTAGAGAAAAAAGCCAGCCCTGGTTATATGAATGCATTTGATGCTGACTGATGTTAAGGTAGCAGGAGAAAAGGGCGACCCCTAAATATGATGCAGGTGGTTTCATATTTCTATTCCTCACAACTCGTACATGGATACCAATAGATATTTCACCACCTGCAAATTTAGGGTTCGTGATTTTGATCTATTCAGTAGATTTGACTTATGAATTGCATTTAATAATGCTAATGTTATTATAAACTTGTTTACTACTTTGACATTAAAAGCTGTTGAAGTTTGCTGATCACGCGCAAAAGCGTTGAATTAAATAAAAAAACGATAATAGCACAAGATGGAAAAGTAGGTGTCTTAAAGTCTTGCTTATTAGTGGCCGCGTTTTATTACCTTTTCTAAAACCAAGTACTTAAGAGACATCTTACTACTATCGCTACTTTAAACTTTGTTTCTTTCTCTGTAAATCTTATTTTACCTACTCAGTTTGTCGGTATGTTCGTCGACGTGTTAATAAAATTGCGATTCAAAGCTCAAGTTTGTACTCAAACTACCGGAGCAAATGTTGCGTCCAATTATTTTATTTTAATTAATTGCGATGAAGTGAAAAAAAAAGAATTAATAGCTTATTTCCCTGGCGATGTTGTCAGAAAGTTTGACTTGGACATTGACGATGCTAAATATTGACATTTGGTGTATAAAATTGAAAGTATTGAAGAGTAAAAATGGATACTGCGGGATGAAATTCGACAAAACAAAATTTAATACTAGATATGTGTATAGTTGTTAAAGAATGACGAAGAGAAATAAAGGGAAATAACGAAAAAAAGAAAGATAACGGAAGAAGAGAGATGGGATCCTCGCACCCCGGGATAGTGTCGTTCCACGAAGTCGTCGGGACGTTTAATTGAATTTCGCTCGCTCGACGATTGCGCGTTTGAAGTTTCTTCATTCCTCTTGCCCCCTGTCTATCCGCGATCCCGGGTCAACGGTAGCTCATACTACCAATACCCGGTTTTGACGACTACGACGACGACGACGGCGACGGGGCCATACGGAAAACCAAGTGAAGAGGAGAGAACGAGAGAAACCGTGCAAGCAAGCAAGTCGAAGAGACATTTGAAATCCCGAGGACGTAGAGATAAAAATAAATCGGCTTTAGCAGGGCTTCCGCGACGAGAAGTAGACTACAAGAGGAGAAAAAATAAAAAAATAAGACGAATAAGATAGGTCGCAATGCCGTGAGGGGTTATTCTTAATATTTGTAAGGTTTTCATCTTGACGACTGTGTAGCCCCAGGGAAAATGAACTAAGTAAAAAGATAAGATGGAAAATCGACCAGGAAACCTTCCGGTTTGTCGAAAAAACAACCAAATAAATGAAATAAAAAACAAAAATATATAAATCCTTGTTGAATCCTGGCTTAAAGGTGGCTAAAGATTCTGACGTAAATCTTGGATGATCTGATAGTCAATAAAACACCTTAAGTGTACATTAAAAGCCAATTCAAAGGAAAACCTTAACCAAGCATTGATTGAAACAGCTAAATAGTCTGTGTTCCGTTCACGCTTGTTAATTCTCATCTGCTTGATAACTGGAAACACCCAAATGCCCAGTGGCAGTGAGAACCGCGAGTGGATTTGGCCAGCAGTCTAAACCAGAGAGGACGAGAGACAAGGGGCATATGCGCATGTATGTTATATGTCTGCATATGTATATAGCTGTTCTACACATAAATTCTACATTTGAAAGCATCACCCGAAGCTCACGGCAACGTAACTAATTACCTGATCTCACCCGCTAGCAACTAAGTTCATTGGTGAAGGGGCCAGTATGCTAGTGAGAAAGGATAGAGGACGTGTGTATTAAACCACCACTGAAAACAGGTATATCGTTGGAGTGAAACAAGAATACTGTGTTAGTAAATGAGGGTGTTGTAACCCCTTCAGTTTCTGTGCTCTCTAGGTTCTGGTGCTGACACCAAAGCCTCCTCAACACACTACTGTGGATGCCAGCCAGTGCAATACAACTTTACAGCTCGCAGCACATTTCGTCGTGAATTCTGGTTATTCTGCGAGAACAGCTTTTATTTTATCCACGTACGAGTTTCGTTTAACATATATACCATGATATGAAAAATAAAAATACCAGGAAATTACTACTGGGAATGTCTATATAGACATATGTTTTTAAGGTATGCACAAGTTGAAGAGATGGTAAAGAAAATACTTTCTTTCATTTTTATGTATACTTGTGATGATAGATCAAGCGAATGATTAAAAAGAAGGTAGAGTTGTGTTACTGTATGAATATTAAGACATGAATGATTTGAGATTAGTGAACATCTATACGTGACTTGGATATGCGAATAAAAATGCAGATTTCGAACTTAGGTATTTAGGAAAATAGAATGCAATATTTAAGCGTTTGGTTGAACCAAAGACCAAAAGCAAGCTCGCAAAGCCAAAGTTCCAGAGAGAAAGAGGACATGAGCAAATCGATCGAATTTTCCAATCTCCCTCGTACCACTGCTCTGCTATATACAGACTGTATTTGAATTCCAATGTCGGTGGATGCTGAAGCGCATAGTTGTCTAGCTAGCAGTATGTACCGACTCTCTCTATCTCTCTGGTGCCGGCGTAATACCAACACCCTGATTCTCTACTACCGTAACAGCAGCTATGTCCGTCGTTGCAGTGAAATGTCGGTAGATAGTAGCTAGATACAGCATATCTACCACCCACTCTGGTTTCTCTTGCAGCAGCACTCTGCCATGTATCCACACACAGAGGATCGACACTAACGTGGCCTATCTCTATGCAGACAATCCTGTGCGCGTAGTTGCGACCGGCGCTGCGATTGAATGCTAGGAATTTCATCATGAGTTTGAGTCGAGGGATCGGGATACTGAAGGGGGACACAAGCGGTGGCAGGAACAGCAGCAGCAATAGCTGTGTAGAGAGATCGGGAGGAGTACGAACAGGGAGACTGAGCGAGTACCGCCCTCGGCCACCCCCTTAGCAGCCCCAGCCAGAGAGAGATAGAGAGGATGAGAAAGAGAGAGAACGGGGCCAGAGCCCCTTACTTAGCAGTGGCCGTTCCAATCATGATTCCACGCTGCACCGTTTGAAGTCTCGATTGAAAAGGGGCGGAGGTTTGACTAAAGAACGAGTCCTGGTTATATCGACTATCCCAGAGCAATCCACGCTCAAGCTTTCTCCTCGGTGTCTATGTGACCCGTTGCGTACATACGTATATCTATATATATATTTATATATACACATCCATATGTATATACATGCCGTGGGGTTTGTTTGTGGGACGGTGAGAGGGTAGGAGGGTTAGGCGCTCCAGTGAGTGGACCCGACTGGGTGATATCCTAGCACAAACACTACCCGAGGGTCCAAACTCGTCCGCGTAATGTTATATGTCCGGAAATATCCCCGGGAAATTCGAGAAGAGTCTGTATCTCAAATACAGCTTAATCGGGATGCCGTAAAATATTTTAATTTTTGAATTGAGTAAAAAACCAACTGCCACCCGCTGATGAACAGTTTAATTTTGTCAGAGTTTTTGCTATGGGCGACAATGTCACTTTGATTTCATACGCCATCAAAGCTATATCACATATCGCTAATCGTTCGCTTACTCCCTGAACCACCTGGTGCGAATGACGTTGTCACCGTTATTACGTTATTTAATAACACGTCCGCGATGCTATGATTTTAGCAGAGATTACTTACTCTACATGTAATATCGACGGCTATTTTCAATAGAGTGAAATTTAAACATGTATATATATATTGTATAAATATAAAAGAAAAACGAACGTCTAACATCAGGCCGATGAACCGATAGGTCGAGGGTTGATGCATGAATGAATCGAAAAGCAAAGGGTGTGTTATCGAGATGCTATCGTACGTCTCTTTGTGATCGCAATCCAGTCGATGTGGATGTGTATATTTGGTCTGAATGTAATACACCCGGTGAAAGAGCAAGGGGATAAGGACATAGTCCATTTTGCTAATAAGGCGTTTCTCAATCTATCACCCCTTACATCTTTTTCCTACACTGCTCATATGTAATTGTTCTGGGTCAAGATAAACCTGTGTACAATAAACTCTCGTAGTTGCTATACACTGTACTTTGGACAACAGTTTTTTGTCGAATGTATTAAAGGGCGAGCCCTCGGAGTATTAAATGTGCGATGAAGTGACCATGTATGTCTAATTTTTTTTGACTATGTCTTTTTATCAATTTTTTTTTCGCTCATGAGGACAAAGGTTTAAGAATCAACAAGTGAATCATTGAATATCCGGTGATATGAGATCTGATGTCCCCCTAGGTTGCTTATGAATGTTCATATGTCCCGATACAAATATGAAATCTCATACTTTTCCTTGTCTTTTATTTTTTTCCGTTCCTTTCAATTCTTTTGCACACTCAGCGAGCACAGGGTCGTCACAGGTGCTTCCAGATGACTCTCTTCCGCATTGTATGATTTCGAAATTTCACATTGCAAAGGGAACAAAGCAGAAATAGGGATAATCCATCTCTACCATTTATCATTCTAATAAAACAAAATTTTTCAAAAATACTAATGATACCCTTATCCAGTTTTTAGCGCCAGTCAAAACTTCTCTTTGAATAAATGATGTTTTTCAGTTGAAACATTCTATTAAACATACATTAAAATTAGTTTAAATTTATTTTATCATTGAAAAAAGTAAGCTTTGCAATGCATTCAAATAAAACAAATTTTTTTTTAATCGACCGTTTTAGTTTTTTATCAAAAGATCTTATTACTTACATTAATACCAGTATTTACGAATAATTTGTAAAATTTTCTACAGACAAATTTTTTCGTGAATTTATTGTAATACTTTCAAGATCATTTTTAAGTTGAAAAATTTTTGGGAGAACATTGTCCACCATAGTTTTTCATTGTTTTACACTAAATACAAAATGGGCGAGGTTTCGAATAAAAAAACTATTTTTTCATCTATGAAAATGTTATTTTTATTTTGCACAAAATGTATGAAATGCTTGTTAACCAAAAGTGCGACTAAAAAATCTAAAAAGTAACGATAAAAGGGCTGGAGGAAAAAAGAGCGAGAGAGGAAGTTAGTTTACGCTGTATAATCTAGTATCTTTTCGCTGTGGCAATTAACTTCTCTCAATAATGTCACGTTCATTCTAGCCTCATTTCCAACGCGTAACAAACTTGAACGTCGTTCCCCTGAGTCACCCCACCGTCACTTGTACTCTCTTGGTTCTTTGTCGTATACTCTCACACTCTCCGATCCTTTTAACTCGCCTCCTAAATTTAGTAATCAAGTTTTTCCTTGACGCAAGTAAAATTTGTAAATTTTCGCTTTTCCTCTCGCGAACTTAACTTAGTATTCTCGCCGTCGCTTTTTATCTTACGTTATATTATATTCACACGTAGTATTCTCTGTCGCCCTTGATGGCCTATATGCTGTAGTAGTAGAGTACGCTTACTTTGATGTCAAGCTGAGAAAACGCCACTGCCGTTTAATTTACCGGATGATGTATTTCCAAGATATCTACAGCCTTTCTCAACTACGTCAGCGACGTCGTTCCAACATTTTCAATTCCTATCATCAACTTCTCATCTTTCCATCCCAATTATTTTTTTATTTTTACATTTTACATGTAATTCGAACCAACAACCAATTACTTTTTATTTCTGACTATATTTGTTAATTTAATTATCGCACACTTCTGACGTTCAGTATCTTGAATTTTTTGTCGAAGTTTGCACATTGGCTTGAAAAGTTTTTTTTTTGCAAAATAAGAAAATGAAGTCGGAGCGATAAAAATTTCCTGTATGAAAATGGCAGGAAGCTTATATACATATATACATTGTAGCTGTACATAGATTTTAGTATGCGAAGAACGAAGCATGCCAAAGTCGAGAGCCAATAATGTTTGGAGGGTAGAGAAGAGGTGAAGACGGAACGAGGGTGTTACGGCGGCAAACGTGTAGGCCAAGCGCCCCGCGAAGTCAGTGCAAGTGGAGCGAAAATCAGATTTGCTCGTTGTCGCCTCTGCCCTCCCAGCAAACCCACTCCCAACTCTCCCACCTACCAGAGTCTCTTTCTCTTTCCTTTCAGGACATTTCACTCACTAGCACACTCTCCGAACGTTTCGTACCCCAATGTGTATCTGCGTTTTGCGAGCTGCCAGCTCCACTACTCTTGCAATTCACGAGCCACCCCCTAAGCTCTCTTTCTCTCTCGCAAGTCGTAGATGGAACGAGCGTAGCCCTTTGATCCTGCCGACAGTCACCCTCCGGTCCTCTACCACCCCCTTGAGTCTACCGACCTAACTTAACCCCCTAGACGTTCTCTCGGTTGCACCCCTCTCGTTTCACATGCCACCTCCGAAATTCTCGTTCTCTTTCACTTGTGTGTCTCTGTACGTCCTCGCATGTCGTTTGTTCGTCCAACTCCGAGTACGTCAACGACTGCGACAATCCCCTTCGATAAATATACCAACGACACGCGACTATCTGCGTTTACACGTGCGTGCAAGAGTCCTCCAATCATCCTCCAACCCTTTTGTCTTTCTTTACATTTTCTTTATATATTTTATTTCTATTTTACTTTTTCAAATTATTTCCGTCCCTTAGAACTTACCTGTCTGCTAAAAATATACAGAGACTGATTTTAAATTATTTTCTTTATGTATTACCTAGAAAATAACTTGAGCAAACGTGATGTCATTGAATTTTTTGTACTCATAACCGAGTAAACTTTGCTAGCGAAACCTTGCGTCAGATGTTTACATGACGGCAACCTGATTTTTTAGTCAGATCAAACGGTGACTTGATTGCTTGTACCGAAGCGCGTCATAACTAAAAAAAAAGTTACATAACACAAACATCATTCACACAGCGAGCGCGAGAATAAAGAGCATCAATTATCAATGCAGTAGATGTTAACCGCGAATTTTTCGTTGTTGGCCAACTGGTTCGTTGTCTATTTAATCTTCAAGCAAAAACTACTACTACAACTTCTCTTCTGTACTTCTTATAATGATGCTTCGCGCGACGTGATGTTTATAAAACAAAAGGTGCTTGTCTAGTTGGTGTCTTTAGCAAAGTTCCGGCCGACGGACACTTGGAAGCTTCAGGCTAATACTTCAATGTCTTTGTAAGTAGTCTCGTCTTTATGTCATTGTCACAGCAGGGGCCAAGATGCTAATAATCAAGTGTTTATTTCAATCAAGTCATTAATTTACCGTTTAATAAATGACAAGAGAACGTGATCAAGTACCACAATATTATCATAATTTTCTATTTCGCTGGTTGATAGCAAATTGAAACAGGTATCGAATAAAAATTTTTCACACAACAGAGTTGTGATGTAAACTGGGGGATAATCCACTTATCGAGAGCTATAATAACAGCAGCCGAGCTGTTTCAGTTGCTGTAGCAAAGTTTCCTTTCATTCTTATCGGATCGAAGCGGAACGTCAAAGGCTCAACAGTAGCGGCACGTTTGAATATACCAACTGTGTGCGATATTTCAGTCAAGATCGGCGCGTAAATCGCGCGAAACTTGACTCGCACAGTCACACGGTCTCTCTTGTTGAATTATATATTGCTAGCCATCACATATGTAAGTGCGATAAACATTTGTTGTCGCGTATTTGTTTAATGAATACTCTCAAGTCACGAATGACAATAAAGGGATCAACGGTTTAGAGCAAATACAAATAATAAACGTGGTGTGAATTTAAATAAAATAAATAGCTAAGTTAGTTTAAATAAATTACTCTGTTTATGTTAAAAATTTTTATTGAATAAGAAACGCGGGCGTGATAACTTTGAAGTTTAACGTTAATCTTCTTGCAAACTAATGTATAAAAAGTTGGTTTCGAAAGCTGCAAGTTAAAATTTACATGGTATCGTTTTTATCGAGAGGGAAAGTGGGCCGCGTGTAGTCAGACATAGTTGAAGAAAGAAGGTACGAAGTAGTAACGGCCGTTGCAAGTAGACGTAGTAGATCGAGAGATGAGTATACATGCGGCAAGAGCTTTAATGTCGTCCTCTGGATGCTTACTGAACTTCGTCACACTTCTCAGCTTCCTCGAAAAGTGGGTTACACCAAGTTTCTTTTCTCATTCACTTCACGAGCCATCGCGTCTTTGACAACAGTGATATAGGGTACGATGTGCTGGCGATAAAAGTGGTGGTGATCGTAGCGCTGGAGAGATGGTGATAGCAGTGATGGTGGTGGAGATGGAGGAGAAAGTAACGGTGGAGAGAAAATAACTAAGCATGGTGGGAGTAGATCGGTGTGTCGAGTGAACGCAGGCGCCGGTAGCCATGGCGACGATTCCTTCGGATTGGCCGCAGCATCACTTTAATATCCCCGCTCTCGTGTTCCTACGTCGTAATCCACCATCGATAACCCCTCCGGCATACTCACAACCGGCCATCTACCCTTACTTGCTTCTTTATTTCACTCACGGCCCTCACTGGCAGCCCTCTTTTTCGACTCTCACTTCTCCCCTTATCTCCTTTTTCGCGTCTTCCGACTGGCACTCTTTCGTTTTTATGACCAACCCCCGTGAGCTTTTTTTCTCTTGCAAATAAAATCTCACTCAAGTTATTTTAAAAATGTACCTTCGAAAAATTAAGCCCTCAAATATTAATAATATTTTCAGTAAAAAACAAATTTTAAATGATTGAACACAAAGAAAAATTACTAAATGACTTTGAGTTTATGCACGTAAATTAATATTTATCAGTATAAAAAAGTAGCCCCTATAACGCTGCAGACTCCCACCCGAGGTCATCTCACCCCTCTGTGCCTACGCCTCTCCCGTTGCCTCGGCAACTTGGCTTGGGGTTGGCTGCTGCCTCGCGTATTCGCCGCCCTCTTACCCCCTGGTTATATCTCAGAGAGAGAGTAAAAGACGCAAGTGCAAGTGAGATTGACGATAACGTAACGAGAGTAACACATCTGTTGTACTGATAAAGAGTAACAGAGAGAGTAAACTCCCTCGGTAAGGATACTTCAGTGCAACCCAAGCGGATTAATGTATTTCGAATAATTCATGGGACCTTGTTTGTATGTCCTGTGTATGTTCGTATATTACCGGCACCAGCCAATTTATGTTTAACCTTCTCTGCTGAGCATAGTGTCACGCATTACGAAAAATCTACCTGCTATGAAAAGGTTATTATGCAGCTTGGATTTCAAGTACTTAATACATATATATTTTCACAAATATACATTACATTTGTATGCTCCTATATTTATATCGTTTTCTACTTCATCATTTCCGACTGAAAATTTTTACGTTTTTTAATTCCCATAAGAGCCTCGCTCGGAATTACCTAGCAAATTTCAATTCATCTTACGCATTAGTATGAACATCGCAGTCATAAAAAATTTCTTTTTAAAATCTCAATGACTTAGTGATAATAGTATGACTTTGTTTTCATTAGTTTTGTTTTCGTACTCGGTGCAAGTCTAATTTGTCAGAAAGCTCTTGATGTGACGGGGTACATGTCAAGTAATGAGGCAATTAGTGAAAAGGCAAAAGAATCTTTGCATGTAATGAGTGCGTGGTATGTGAAAAAAATTTGAATTAAACGCGGGAATTGAATTTTCAAGTTTAAAATTTAAATTTATTAAAAATCAAAAGCCTAAGATATGCATATGTTACAACTAATAGTACGTATAAGACGTTTTATGTAATATTTAAAGAGGAAAATAAGGTTTTATAATTTATAAAACGAGTTTCCATATTAGGTGATAGACTATGTCGACAGTATTAAAGAGAGAAAGGTTATAAAAGCTTGTCAGTCTACTAATTCTTATGATATCCGCTAAATATGTTTGCGTTATATTAACAAGGACCAAATCGTCATGCGTCATTCCTATTCGCTGTTAATAAATTTAAAAGGTATATAATGCAAACACGTGTCAAAAGATTGGATATAATTTATATGTTGTGAAAGTTATATACATAAACTTATTTACATATACATAAGAAAACAACAAAAATACATTATGAAGTTACGGATACGTGGATAATAAATATAATACAGTTATTTTTAAAAATTTAATAAATTATGAACTCAACTCGACGTGTTGGACTTTAGTAGGGCCAGTCAAAAGTTTCAATCGATTTTTAGCAACGCTATTTTTTCACCCTTTATGAATATTTAAATCGGAGTCGGAGTAGCAGTACAATCGATATTTCAGTACTGAAAGCTTCTCTCGTAAGCAGTATCGAAAGCCACGCTGTAGGTCGTGCAGATATATATCGACGATGATGACGTATGCTAGTGTACAGAGAGGGAAAACAAATAAATGGACGAGATCGAATGAGATGTAAAGCGAATGTAGATAGTTTACTAGGATGATGTTGAATAATATCGTTTCCTCTCTTACGCTTATTCTTGCTAAACGGGCTTGGTCCTTGTCTTTAGCAGCATCGTGTCCTCGATGTATATCATCATCAGTGTCGTTCTGTCCTGCTTTCTCTTTCGTAAACGCTTCTGCCATCACTTTGGTATATCTGCTGCCGCCTCTTCCCCAGCACCCGCGGGCATCCCATGCCAACCAGCGAGGCTGGGAGCCGCTTTTGCTTTGTGCGCGTCGGGCGGTGGTACATCAAAGCCTCCTAGTTCCCGCTCCAGCCTTTGACGGTTGCGTCGCAGCCGCTCGCTCAGTCGTCGTTCGGTAGCGCGAGCGCCCGGCACTGCACGCGACGTATCATCTGTGTCGTTTTTGGACGTTATTTTGGTGTCCGCAGTGAGTCTGACAATACGCCCTCCGGATGCACCACACGAATTCAGTAGCCAGCGTTTGGCTGGAATCGAAATCGGAGAAATCCGAGTCCGAGCTAAATCATTGTCCTGTTGTTACATGGACTACTACTGGTAAGCAAACGTACTGCGCTGAGTGTACGTTGCTGCGATTATGTCGCCTCGTAGTAGTGGCAAGAGTGCGCGTGGCAAAGTCGTTAGAAAAGGGCGGAAAGTGCGTAGTGGTGGTGCTACTACGGTGGTGCCACGGCTAGGTGAACGGACGACAGCATCGAGCCAAGAGCGGGGACGAAGAAACGGAGAGACGATGATAACGGACAAAAAGGCCGTCGCCGTAGTAGTTCCCGAGACAGGTCGATGCACCACGACGCGCACGCGCCAATCCCTAGATTCCAAGGCACTTGGCAGCGCCCTGATGCTACGATTTATGGAAAAACATCCTTGGAAGACTACTGCCAATGATTCTGATACTGATGGTACGGCGGAAACTCAAGATGTAGACAGAACACGTCTCGATTATAATGATGACGATAATGATTCGGATACTGCTAATGACGAAAAAGATTACGAAAGCAGTATTAAAACGTCAATGACGAAACATGCTAATGAGATTAGTAACAAGTCAGAAGATAAATTTAATTACGATGATAAAAAGATTATTGATTCTCCAGTTTCTCCAGAGTCTTTTCATTCATCCAGATACTCTGCATCAGAGGCATCGTCGATGATTTCTATGAATATCGATTGTACAGAAAAATCGCCATCGAATTGTTGTCCAATAACGAGTATAACGCACACGCCTCTCGATACACTGAAGAATGCCTTAGAAGGTTATGACCATAGTCGTATTTATTTAGCTCATGTTTCTTTTCTCGATTGGCGAGACCTGCCGGGTAAACGTGCAAACGGTGAAAGAGTATGGGTGGTAGGTGCTGCCGATCACGGTGGTCGTCATCGAACGAGATTACTAGTAGCCGGTCGTCACTGGCGGCCAAAGTGTTTGGCAAATGTAAATATGGTTACTCAACCAGTTGTTTATGCGGGTGGTGGTAGTGGATCGTTGACTGTAGATCTTTTTTTATGGTGGTTTCATCGAGAATTTGCAACCACTGCAATCGCAATGCATCCCGACGGTGCAATATTAG
Organism: Microplitis manilae; assembly: GCA_030273425.1. NCBI lineage: Eukaryota > Metazoa > Arthropoda > Insecta > Hymenoptera > Braconidae > Microplitis > Microplitis manilae. The sequence goes on from CP092727.1 coordinate 24,798,767, forward strand.
TTGCTGAGTCAGCAGACTATCTTCCTCCGGAAATAGAATGCGTTACTGCAGATGGCTTGGTGCGACTATTCGTCGTTCCCAAAGACTGCTTAGAGCCGAAAATTGTCGCCAATGAATTGCGAATACGTTTAGCAGCAGGACTTCTTACGAGTGTTAGAATCGACTATGAAAGTAAAATAACTAGTTTGGATGAACGGGTGCGTAAATTTACATTGAAGGAAGCTTTTGCAGAATTGCATCGTGCATGGTTGAACATACGATCAGATACATTTGCCCGTTGCTGGATGCTACTATATGAACGATCAGACACTAAACCACCACCCGTAGGTCCATCACTCTCCACACAGCTTCATCGCATTTCTGATCATACTGATGATCATATGATGATAGCTGAACTGCGTGGACTTGCTCACGAAGCCGGTCTGGAAGTTGGAGACTCTGAACTCGAGCGCTGGATACTCGATGAAGAGAGTGAGTTAGCTAAACGGGTCAAGAAGAATGAACTCGATGAAGAGCAGGTAGATAACAAGGAGACTGCAGCAGCTGTACAAGCAGCGAATGAGTACGACGACGAGGGAGCAGTAGATAAAGACAAGTACGATGAAGCACCGAGTGCTGAAGAAACCGTCCAACTTCTTTCCCGTGTTCTCTTATGGATGGAGAGAGAACCACTCGACCCAGGTCTCTTACTTGCGGTTAGGTCGATGCGAGATACTGCAGCCGTGATGGTAAGCAAGATGTATGTAGATGATGGGCAAGTACCACACCACTGAGTACGTCCGTTGTAACCGTTTCTTGTCATCGATTCACCGCCGTCTCTTATCTTGTCTTGTCTTTCCCTAGTTTTACACTCTGTCTGTCGCTCTCGCTGCCTAAATTGGGCTAATTTAGCACTCAGTTCGAAGGGTGCCAACGTCTCACGACTATGCCAACGAAAGAGACACTCCAAGTAACTGGGATTGGCGAAAACACCCACCGCTGTTACCCCTCTTTCCTTCTTGGCAGAGTGTAACTGCTGCATAACACCGTAGTGGAACCCAAGCGATACTCGAGGACCTTCGAGTTGGTAGAGGGCGCGCCCAAGCTTTCGTAAATTGATCCTTCACTCCGTTTTCTTGCGACCCTTATCCATTTGCGCTAGTAGTCTTTTCCAGCGAAATGCTCACATTTCAGCTTAATGAAATACTCAAACAGTTTTTAATTTTCTTTTTAATTTACAATTAATTTTAGGATAATTATTTCATTCTTACTACCATTTACATTTTAAATAACGTGTGTTATATTTCATCTGTTTCAGGCGAGTAAAATGGGTCTTGCCGGCACGCATCCAAGCGGCTTACCGTTCTTTTGCGGGAACGGTGACCACCTGACGCAACCACCGCCTGCACACATGGGGATACCACCTTACGGAGCATTGGACGCAGGCAAGGCGGCCGCGGCTGCCGGTGAGTACTGGCCAGCACCCCAACACGGTCCATCCTCACACCCTGCACACTGGAAGCGACTTCTTGCAGCAGCAGCCTCCACAGGTCAGCCACGCTTCCAACCGCCCAATCGTTTTGATTTATTTATTTTATTATTTTTATTATCATTATTCCAAATTTCCAAAACACTAATTCACTCATGCTTTCATACACACACTAATCATATTTTTCTTTTTAAAAACTAATACTACTATATATTCAAAAAATTTTTTTTTTGTTTATCATGACAAAAAGATTATTTTTGGGTGGTGGTGGCTGAGGTGGAGGTTGTGTGTATGTGTGTGTGCTCTTAATCCTTTCTCTCTTATTCCGTGTAAATGCGCGCGATATTTATTGAACAACAAACGACTAAAGTAAACGATTACTCAAGTACATAAAATCTTTTGAACGTCAGAAAATACACCCTTGTGATTCAATGTAAATTTAACAACTATGATATCTCTTTACGTTCCCAAGTCAAGTAGCAAATCAAACGCTATGGAAATTTAAGTTTTATTCTACGTTTATCTGTCTCTTTTATTTCAGTAAAAGCTCTTAAGTGCTTGTAAATATTGATGTATTTTAACTTTTCCTTTTTTTATTGCGTCCTAATTGAAAGAATATTCCTTATCGAGTCAAGTAGCGAGAACGTCATCAAAAGGAAATATTTCATGAGATAAAATAAAAAAACGAACATATATATGGTTGTGTATGTATATAAAATAAAAAAACGAGGGCCTGTCAGAAGGGAGAATACTTGCGAACTGGCCTCAAGTATAAGAACAAGAGGAGAACTCACCATTAGGCTAATCAGTCAGGCATGCAGTTTTTCTCCGGCGTCAGGTCAACGAGTTTCAATGGTTTATTTATATATATTTTTTTTCCATTCTTTTTCCCTCTTGTTATCTCCCTACTCTGTACTCCACTTTATTGGAGTAGGGTAGTTTCATTTCTGCTCAGGTAGCATATTCAATTTTTAAATATACATATACTACGTTCTATAATTAATAACCATAATGATGATCATATTAATTATAGTCATAAATATATTAATATATATGTCCTTAAAACATCGCATAAAACACCATCAATGGTTATAGAAAATTTATCAAAAGATTTCCTACACAGACTTGAGGAGAAAACGTTGAAATAATAAAAAGTGCTTGAGTCTCTTTGATCGCTGTGAATTTAGGTCACGAGCACTTTTATTTACAATAAAAAAGAAACTACATATATATAGATAGAAATAGCTGAGCCAAACCAAGACATCTATGTACTGGAGCAATAGTGATTACGCACGAATATCATACGCACCAGTGCGTTAATTTGAAAAGCCCTGGAATCAAAATGTGTTCGTGTTTTTCGAAAAATAATAACTGAGATGAAAAAAATGAGGAAAAAAAAAGAATCACCTCGCATACACATCAGCGAGATCTATATGTAGATGGGATTGATAGCGTTTATGCAAGACTACGAAGCTCGTATGCCGATAGAGTTCTTTGTCTTGCAAACGAGCGAACGTTTCGCCCCTTGTCAACCCTCTTTAGTCGACCATCATATCCCCGACGTCAGAAATTTTACAATCCCTCTCATTTTCTCGTGTCTCTTTCTCACGGAACTACGTCGTAACTACTCAGCATCACTCTCTATACTACTCACCTTTTCCATTATCCTTTCTGTTTCTCGACTCTCTACATTTTCCAGTCCCTACGTTCCCTCCTACTTCTCCTCCTAGCTCTATTTCTACCTTTACCCCCTTGAGTTACTCTCGGAATACTTCTAATTAGCCAGCACTTTTCGATCTCACCCGTTTATTTCAGACCACCGAACCACCCGCATTGATTCCCTTAATTTTTCCATCCTCTTCTAGCTTTTCATCTCCTTCTCTACACTCTTCTCGTCTATCGTGTTTCGCTCGACAATATTCCTTTACACTCCACACCAGTCATGCTCGTAGAAATAAAAAAAACCTTGAATCCGGGTGGCATAATTGATATGTCGTCGAACGAGAGTAGACGCGCGTTACAATTTACCTCCGATCCTTTTTGTTAAATTCTCCGTTAATTCAAGTCGTTTTATTTTTAAAAATCCTTTAGCTTTTTCTTTACCTCCTCGTGATTTTCCCTAGAGCTTCAGTTCGAACGATCGTATCCATACATGTACGTACGTGAATGTAAAGAGCTCAGCAGAGGAATCTGCAGAGAGATGTAGAGTCAGGGAGTTGCCTCGTGGCACTCCTTGCACACCGCACAATTACAGGGTAACTAGTTCCACTTGGCTAGGCCAGTTAAATAGCATGCCGAATGCAAATAACGAGCAAGAGGCATTACACAGACACTTTAGCTGAAGGCGTGCCTGAGCTTCGTTATAACAACACTAAAGTCCTCCACGACCAACTGTGCCACCAGTTGTATAGAAAGAGGGACTACGATGGGAAACTCAGTCTACATTAACGCTAATTTTTAATGCTTACTGCAGTAAACCCATGGAAACTATTGTCCTGTTCATAAGTATGCTCCTAAACCATATGACTAATTAGTTGGATGATTATTAACTCGATTTCACGATGATTTACGGTCTTTCGCGAAACAGGTTTTGAACCCGAGCAAAAACGGCGCGTGTGCGTGTCGACTTACCAGGACGTCTAATTGCACAAGTATTTTAACCGTTTCTTTTGCTACCTCTTTTTACTTCTCTTTTTCATCACCGATCGGTTCGTCATCGTATGTATTATATCGTATACACTATATCGTATATCAGAGTTAGGTGTAGTAGCCGGTCTACGCGCAGCAGGATTCATTATCACCCTTGCGGGACGTCGAGCAGCCACGTGTCTCGCTTGTTTGCTAGACCGGTGCACACTACTGGGTGAAAAGTACCGTCAACTAATGCAATTATCGTGTATCAATATACAAATATATTAGATAGAGAATGTATCATGTGGTTTTAATCTTATTCAGCTTGAAGACTTATCTGTCTTTTTATAGCTTTTTTAAAAATCATTAAGAATGCTGTGTGAAACTAAAACTTTGACACGTTACGCAAATTTAACTATCGACTATAAAACGATCCCAAGTCTCACCTACATTTTATTTATTTATGCTTGAATTTTTTCACTTTGTTTATTTATAACAATATATTATGTATATTTTATATCGAGCCTGTTGTGACTGGACTAGTGTCGTCGGGTTCCGCTCGATCGAATCGATAAAACGCCGAGTTAATGCAATTATCGCGTACGTATAGATATCCGTACGTTGATCGCGTATCGTTTTTTAAAAATATAAAACAGCATGGATATTTATGTACTAACTGTGCAAAGGCTAATGGCGTGTACATGATGCGGGAGAAAAAGAAAGACGGATAAGAGCTCATGGGTGCGCCTGAGAAGGCTACTCACTCAACACAAACTACGCTCTGTACTGAGAGTATTACAACCAGCAATAAGTGACTGATTAATGAGTTCCAAATAAAGTGAGCGCTGTACAATTTAACGCACAAGTTGTAACCAGTGTTGTCAGTGGTACATTTTGTTCACACTATAATCATTGCTATTATGATCCCAATTATGATGATGATAATGATGAGTAATAGCTGAGCTAAGCTGAATGAGCAATAGACGAAATTAAGCACTTGTACGAATATCCTGCGGTGAAAAGGCCTTCTTGATCATTGATCCTAACGCTCGATTAGACTCGTCTAACGGCTGGTACGACTGAAGAAATTTCCCGGGACCATTAATGCTACTACTTCCTCTAGCTCAAGTTAACGATGGGATCTAATAAAACGCAAGTGGAAAAACGAGCTGGAGATGGAGACTGTGGAAATGGAGAAGGCTAGGTTAAAATGGGCTAAAAGGATCAGGGATCCAAGTTGAAGTATGGAATGAGACGGAAAATGCTTAAAAAAAAGGTAAAAAAACTGACAAAGAGAAAACGATTGCACGCCGGATTCTCGATCGTTCGATTCCTCCAGTTGCTCACGGGAATAAAAGAGTAATTTTCCGGGTGGTAAAACCTCGATAATGGGGTTGCAGACTGCCGAGTCGACTGGAAAGTGATTAAGCACACATGACAGAGTCTGGCGGACTTGCCCAGGATATTACGATCGAATACTGCTACCCCTTCGTCTCCCTTTTACCTCGTCTTGTTCATCGTCTGGCCCTCATCTCTACTACTCTCGTTCACTTACCAGTCTTTACTTTATACCCAGAAATCACCTCCCCTCGCTACGTTCATTCAATACTTGTCTCTACTAACTCACGTTCGCACACTCCGCCAGCACGTTTATTCACTCACTAAATTCAAGTAGTGATACCCATTATTAGTGGTGGTTGTAGTCAAATAAGTGGCCAGATTGCGGGAAAACATGCGTAGGAACTTGCCAACAAGTACCGCTGCTTCAAACGGGCGTGATTTTTTTCGTCATTTAGAAACAGGTTCACCAATAACGACAGTCGTTAGGTCTTTACGAAGCCAATTTATTTATCGTTCTGCAAGCACGCACGAACCCCTAACACTTCAAATCCGAATCGCCATCCCTTTGATATACAATACCCGAGCGAGCTATCGATATATACGGCGCTATTGATTTGCAGACTTGGGACAAATTCGAACGTTTAAAAATCCCGCAAATAGATTTTATTTCAAAGTAATGATGAAAGACTTATTAAGAGAGAATACACAGTACAAACATAAAGCAAATGAATTTTTAGCGTTTACATTCGGACGTACGATTTAACAATATTTGTTTATCAAATCGAGCGTTAACCCCCACATATCTATGAGCAAATAACACAGTCAGTCATCTTTTCATTTGATCCAACAAATTTTCTTTGATGTCGTCATAATATTTGCACTAAATTTTCCGCTGCACCCACTCACTCTCGCTTGCATATTTGTAAAAAAAAAAAAAAAAAAAAAAAAAAACTATTTCACCTACGCTTTTTTTTTATTGAACAAAAATTATAAGTCAATATTATTCTTCATTTGAGTCTGTGTTTGGTTTTTATAAACAGTAAATTTAAATGTTTTCATAGGTTTAACGAGAGCCCCGATGTACCCCTTTTCGACGGGGCAGTATCCGTATCCCATGTTAAGTCCAGATATGACGCAGGTGGCATCGTGGTAAGTTAATTTTTTATTTTATTTTATTAATAAAATATTGTTTCAAGTTTTATCAGAAATACTATCATAAATGTATAAATTATTGGGTCACATTTATTATAAGTACAACACTAAAATTTTAAGTTATTGCTAACAACGATCAAAAACAGCTTAAAATTTTAAAGACAGATCAAAAAGTAGACAAATACACTTTAGCGAGACTAAAATCAGATCAAATCTTTCGACTCGGAGTCACTTTCAAAAAAAGAACCATAAAGTTTCTAATCTCCCTTATAAACCTTTCTCGAACTTGGTCCTTCGAGCCACTAATAAATTTGCATTTTTGAACCGAAAGTCTACAGAATGCACTTCAACATAAAACTGGACATTCATTAGACAGAACAGCAGTTAAAATAACAACTTAAAAGATAAATTTCACAAAAAATCTGTAAAAAGTGTTCATAAGTGGATGGTCATTTTGTCTGGTCATCCTCTCCGTTCCAGTCTATTAGTTCGCATACACCCTCTTGGCTATATTAACTTAGAAACCTCGTGGTCCCTCCTTGTTATTTGCTTTCTGCCTGAACCACCCTAAATTGAGATTTTCCACGGATGATTAGTCCTTCGTCCCTCAATTACCGTATACCCTCTTATTTTTTCCTCCATTGATTAAAATTTAAACAACCAAACCCACTAAAACTCTATTATGTTTTATAAATTGTTTCAACGATAATATCTACAAAGCTATCAAAATTCATTCCTCAATTATGAGGATAAATAACGCGCATACATAAATACAAAAGACTAAATTAACAATAATTAAAATATTTTATAGGCATACGCCAGGCATGTATCCTATTTCACCGGCGAGTGCCGGGTTTAGAAGTCCATATCCCACGAGCTTACCTATTACAAGTTCAAGTTTACCCAGGTATGTCTACACGTTATTGTGTACTAATTAAATAAAAACAAGATTATTATTTAAAATACTTGAATGATATAATTAATTCCGCTATACACTCGTTTGTAGTGATCTTTATCGGTTTTCACCAACGGGCCTTATGCCTCCTCATCCAGGACTGAGTCCGCACGCACATGCTTTAGCGTCTCATGCGTTAGTCTCATCGGCGCCTAAAGCGGATCATTCTACCTTGGATCACAATCACAGGTAATTATCACTAATTTACATTCACTTATTATTAAATTATGTCAATTTATACGTATCTTTATAAAATTTTCCAACTGTCAGTAGTTCGCTCATATTAAATATGGTTGCGACTATTACAGTTCCTACCTATGAAGCTAAAGTTAGCGGTCGTAATAAGTAGTAGCCACGTAATTTTTTGCGTGGCCGCTACTTATTACGGCCGCTACCTTCAGCTTCATGTTCCTACCTATCGCTAAGAGAACAAACGTCTAGTCAAACGTCAATAGTTCGTTCATATTAAATATGGTTGCGACTATTGCAGTTCCTACCAATGAAGCTGAAACTAGCGGCCTTAATAAGTAGCGGCCACGCAATTTTTTGCGTGGCCGCTACTTATTACGGCGGTTAGCTTCAGCTTCATGTTCCTACCTCCGTTAAGAGAGCAAACGTCTGAATTCGAACCTCAGTGAGTGCAAATAAGAATTTTTCACAAAAGCTTCAGATCTATTTGGCCTAAAGTTGTCCCAATGCCGAAATCACAAAAATCCCCTCCCTCCGTTCCAAGGGTTCGTCGGAATGCCTCTTCTTCATCTGTCTCAATGTCTTCAACCCTTTCGCAGTGAAGGTAAACCTCGTCACAGGCTAGTAGTTCGCATAGCTCGGCATTGAGGAAAGAGTAGCTTACAAAGCAATAAAACCTCATAAATAAAAATATATTTTAATCAGCTTTCAACTATGTATACAAATAACTTAGTGCAACCACATTCCGTGAAACATAATATCTGATATTTACATAAATTAAATAAATATATAATCATAGCTATCAACACATCAAACTAATCCATTATTTCCACGGTACGATTGGCTCCCTCGCAAATAAATAAACTCAAGTTGAGAGTAAATAGCAAAACGCACTGATAGTAAAACTCGTGTGCGAACTTACCAAGATGACGATTGAAGTTAAATTATTAGCTGAAGGAAAAACTCAGTCGATAATAATAAAAAAAATAGCATCCAGTATCTACCATCCGAAATCCACATATTGTCTCGCAAATGATAAGGAAGATAAAGTAGTTGCAAAAGACTGCTGCAGGGGGTAGCACATCCCAAAGCATCAGAACAACCCCTATTACAAAAGTTATCGAATAGCAGACTTCTCTTTTCTCTCCTCTTCTCGTCTCTTCTGATGATGAACATCACAGCGTCTGCGCTGTTTCCGTCCCGTATTGATCATTACCCTCTTAACAGATTTATAATTTGTATTAGTACTTAATCCACGTTATTGGTTTGTATTTATTCCCATGGCACTTTAAGACAACGTACTCTCAACGTGTTCATCCGTTGCCACAGTTACTATTGTCTTATTCCTCAGACACTCGCCAGATCTCCCTAAATCTACCTCTGCTACATTATAAATCTACATAGATATAGATATAGATGCATAGATATATATATAATATGACATTTCCGTTGAAAATTACGAGTTTGCTATTATTATGATTGTCGAATCGGAAAGAGGGGTAGTCTCCAAAGCATCAAGGCCTTGTATTACAATGTAGTTGCATCTATCACTCCAAGTAGTAACGTTCGTCTTGTCAGCCATTATCGGGACATTTGTTAACAAATCTCCATATATATATTTAAATAATAACTTTTAATTAACTATCCATTGGAGTGTTTCAATCTCGTAAAATCGGGCAATGACCCACAGTATCCATAATAGTAACATCCATTATTATTATTATTATTATTGTTATTGTTATTATAATTGTAACTGTATTGCAATAAATCAATTGATACAGCGGGTGGGAAAGGCTGATGACAATGACGTTAATGTCTCGAAGGCAAGTGGTTGTGAGTGAATAATTAACCGTTGAGCATAAGGAAGTGTCTGAATAATCATAGATAAAAAAGGATAGAGGGTGACGACGAGGGTGACGACGGAGGACATTGTCGTAACGTATCAGGGCGACAGTAGCGCCACGGAGCCCGCCAAAAAAATGCTATTTTCACCCCCTATGAGAATTATACATTGGTTATATAGTGTAGGGCACTGCTAGCAAGAGATGTAGTTGTAGAGAGCCATGAATTGCAATGATGGGCCGTGCACCCGCACCACCGTTCACCCCCGTCACCCCCTCAACCCACGGATAATCAATCGTAACACCGCTGGGTTATTCGTGCTACGACGACTCACAAAAGACTTTACTCTACCATTAACATTTTAATCCTCCGAATAACAATAATTACTTATATCGTACTTGTCATTGTCTGCATTAATATAGAATTTTATTTTACTTAACTTACTATCATTATTATTATTATTATTAATTATTAGTTTAAGAGATCCGCGTAATAATTATTTATGGTGCGATATAAATTTATAATAATTCTATTTATGGCGGTCGGGCCATTTAAATTAATAAGAGAGCTCGGATGAAATATTACGCGGATGTAATGTGATAATTTTTTTTAATAGTTAAATTTCTAATGAATATATTATTTATTATTTTTTAAATTTATTCAATTGGATATTATATATTTATATAAAAAATATATATGTATATTTTGTGATATTGTGATATTTATTTAAAATAAGTGCTAATATTATTAAGTGTTAATTAATAAAAAAAAATTGCCAAATTTAGTCTGTGATTTATTTAAAAAATTAAAAATCGGTCAATTAGTGTAATTATTAATTATTGTTTCCAAGTGATAGACTTTTAAATAAATATATTTATTAGCTGCGAATAAAACAAATGGCAATGGAGTCGGAGTGTTTAGAGCCATTGAATTTGGTAATTAAAAAAGATAACAATAGTAGTAATAATAGTACTAGTAGTGAGTCGGTATTAGAAGCAGATGATCTGTCATTATCTAGTACGACAACAACGGCAACGATAACTGCCTTGAATAAAAAAGACGATATTATTGACGGGGATGATAACAAAGTCTCGGATGATGCCAGAGTATTGCAAACAGACAATATGGCGATTGAGCATTTAACTGGTGATAGTAACAAAAAAATAAGTGATAACAATCTGGCGATGGCTGACCACAAACTATTGACGGCCTTGCATATGAGCAATTTGATGCAACTTAACATGGGAAATTTACCGCGTGATTCAACCCCAGAGTCTCAAGTCCAGCCACCCCCGCCTTATGGTACACAGTATTACTTTATGCAACTGCTGGCGATGGTCGAGGCACAACAACTCATGTGTCAACAAATGAACTGGTCCCTACCCCAACATTTTAACAGAAGTCCTATGAGACTGCCCACCCAAACTTATTTTGATAACCCGGGGGTCAATTTGACCGAGCAGTTGTCCAACTCCCAGAGCCCGCTTTTTTCGGTCGCTAATGTCAAACACGACACTGATAATAAACAAATGTCTAGTAAACGGTACGAATTGTCGCCTACATCATTTTTTTTGTCATTAATTTTTTTTTTTTTTGTGAACCAGGTCTTCAATGGACCAGAAAAACTCGTCGTCTTTGTCATCGGACATCACAAAAACACAAGACACTGGGCAGCAAAATAACCAAGGTAAGAAATTTTGGTTTTGTTTTTTAAATTTTAATTTTTTTGACAGTAATTTATGATTTTTTTTTTTATAGACAAAAAGAAACCCCACATAAAGAAGCCTTTAAACGCTTTTATGCTGTATATGAAAGAAATGAGAGCGAAAGTGGTGGCAGAGTGTACCTTAAAAGAGAGTGCTGCAATCAACCAAATTTTAGGAAGACGGGTAAGAAATTTTAATTATTAAATACTAATTGTTTTTTTTATTTCGTTATTAATTCAAAAATGAATTTTAATATTACAGTCGACTGATACTGAAATTAGCTACTCTTATAATTTTTGGATTATTTTAAAACCTATAATTTACAAAAAAAAAAATATTTAAAAAAAATGCACCTCTAGTTTTTTAAATTTTCTACAAGTGCATTTTTTTATTTTATTTTTTTTTTGTAAATTATCCCTCAAAAAAAAAATCAAAAATTTTTGTCTGCTAATTTCATGTCGTCGATTTTCGTATTGTAATTAATTTTTTTTTTTGTGATTGAATTAGATTTCTAATGCGAAAAATATTTTTTAATTCAAAATTTTGACTTAAAAAATTTCAAAAAATTGCATGTAAAAAAAAGCTTTACTCAATTATTAACAAAAAATTAAGCAAAAAAGCAGAAAAAAACATAATTAGTTAGAGAGCATTGTAGGTGGGATCTATGGAATATATAAATAAATATAGATATATGTATATAAATATATGTATATCGTAATAGAGAGATTGATTCGATAATTAACGTGTGGGCGAGCAGGGAGGGCGGGTTGGTCGATTATAATTAATCAGTAAATAAAATAAAATAAAAAAAAATCTAAAGTACTAGGCAAGTAATTTAGTACTCGAGTAAGAAGTTTAAGTAACTAAAGATAGTGAGCACGGTGCACGCAAAAAAAAATTATTGAGACTTTGAATGACCGTTTTGGGGCATATGACACGCAGTGGCATTCGCTAAGCCGGGAGGAGCAGGCGCGGTATTATGAGGCGGCCAGGCAGGAGCGCCATCTCCATCAGCAGCGCTACCCCGGCTGGAGTGCCAGGGATAACTACGGATACGGCAGCAAGAAGAAGAAGAGGAAGAAAGAACGCTCCGCAGATCCCACCGGAGGTACCACTTTCCAGTGCTAGAACAGCAGGCCCTTTTACAATAATAATCATAATTAATAATCATAATAATAATTAACTATTATTATTTATAAATAGTAACCTCATGGATATTGAAACGATCAAAGTCTCTATGCGTTTCTTTTTTGTTTTGTTATTTATTTATTTATTTTATTTTTTTTTTTATATATTTTTTTTTATATTTTTCTTTATTATACATATATATAGATGTATATATTTATTTATATATGTGTATAAAAGTATTAATTATATTTTTCCTATTCTCTTTGATGAGCGGATTATTAATTTAAATTGGATTGGATTGTCTGTGGGAATTGTGGAATGTGGCAAGCATTTAAAAATAATAATAATAATAATAATGTTAATAGATAATATATTTTTTAAAAAAATTAATTAATAATATATAACCCGCGTATGCAATTATTGTCTCTGGCCAACTCCCTGAAGCGGTATTATAATTTTTTGAGCAAAATGCTGAGGTATAAATTATTATTTAAACTTACGGGAAAAAATAGTGATAAATTTTTTGATTAAAATCGGGCGCGTTTTTTAAATTTTCTTTTGTGACGATAATTTTTTTTTTTAAAATTATAGTTGATACGGGTGGGGAACATGGCTGTTCTTCTAGCACTTTAAACGGAAAGTAGGAACCCCAATGTTATTTTCGAATGCTTTTTATAAATTTAATTGAAAATTTATCAATAACTTGAGTAATGGCTCGAGGGTGGCGGAGTAGATAGCAGTACTTTTTATTAAAATAAATAATTTATTAAAAGATCATCACATCAATACATCATTCATCAATCTGTTATTGATATATTGAGTAATAAAATAAAAAAACCGTTTAGATATAACCGTATAAATGCAATTACAAGTGTATTTGGTTCTCTCTCGGTAGTGGCACGCGCTAGGGCGAGAGGAACAGGCCAAGTATTACGAATTGGCGCGACGTGAGAGACAGTTGCACATGCAGCTGTACCCTGACTGGTCTTCCCGCGCAAATACCAACCGAACTAAGAAGAGGAAGCGCAAACAAGACACAAACAGTGATCCTGGAGGTACCCACATGCCTCACTCCACACATTCTTACAAAAATAACCCACCACAATCACCCAAACCCAATTTTTTAATTATTATTATTAAGAATATAATACATATATACATTTTTTTCCACCATACTTATTTTAATATTTATATTAAATTATATATAATATATAAATATACTATTGCTACACTACATATTGTTGCATGTTTTCCCCATTTCGGGGTCTAAAGGTCAACTTATATTGTATCACACATACGTACATACATATATGTATTTTTCTTATTATTATAGTTATTGTTATTATTATTATTATTATTATTATTATTATTATTATTATTATTATTATTATTATTATTATTATTATTATTATTAAAACGTGCGTAAGTGTGTTAAAAAAAAACACATCTACGCAAGTTATTTATTTTATTTATTAATTTAAAAAATGTATATTAACATATATACATATATTAATTACGTATTATAAAACAACAACAAACTTTGGGGACGCTGGCCATCTTGCATTTTACAGGGAGACCTAATTTTTATCCGCAATCAGACAATCCTAAAGCGTTTTTTAATTTTTTTCTATTTTTCACGTCTCTTTTAAATCCTATTGAATTTTTTATATTATCCTTTGATCGTTTCAATGTTTAACCCCCTTTTTTTGACTCCCGTTTCATTTATTATTATTATTTTTTGTTTTAGTATTTTTTTCGACCTCTAATTATTATTTTTTGAACCCTTACATTAAATTTATCCTATTAAATTTTCGTTCACTGTTTACCTACGATGCTTTAACCCAATTTATATATCCAAGGCTTACTCTATCGCGAACAAGAGTAGATTACATCTTATTATTAATTTTATAAATAATATATAGTATATATATTATTTTTATTTATTTAGTTATATTATTTGATACATTGCATGTGCTTGTATATTGTTTATTTATTTTGAGGTTATCCTTTACAAAAATAATTTCATTAGTTTATTCAAATAACTTATGCTATTGGTTCCTTATATATTCTCTTGCAAATATTCCATGTAACAATTTCCACAAGTTGCTGGTCAAGGCACTGATCACAAGAATCTTTTGATACAAGAACTTGTCCAAGATGTACACAAGACAATCTTGCAGTAGTCTTGGACTATTTTTATTAAAGTATCTTGCGCAGGACCACTGGGTGTCTAGGTCTTTATATAGCTATCAATCTGCAACAAGATATTAATGCAAGATTCTAAAACAAAATTGTTGCAGGACTTGCACATGATATTGTACAGAAGAACATTGAAGATGTCTTGCTCAAAATGTGGTAGTAAAGTTACTTATGCGCATCTTGAGCGAGTCTTGCAACAGACACTAACGCATCTTGCGGCAGATCTGCGCAAGAAGTCTCATATTACACTGTATATATCTCACTTCTGTCTCTGTCACCACCCCAGATCCTGGATTTTTTGCCAATCTAGGGGGTAAAGTGGCCAAGACAGAAGTGTAATATGAGACTTCTTGAGCAGATCTGCCGCAAGATATGCGTCAGTATGCAATTTCTGGTGCAAGATTTGCTGAAGCTGTACCAATTTACCTTGAGCAAGATATTTTCAATATTCTTGCGCAATTTTTCAAGTAAGACATAACACAAAGTTTTATTTAAGTCTTGCGCAAAACTTGCAAGTTAAAACTCTGCACCAGAGTCTGTAGCAAGACAGTTATATAAAGACGCAGACGAGTGTACTGATGACCAGACTTGGGCAAGATTGCCATAAGTAAGATTTTTACATGAAATTTTAGCTTATTAATAAACTAAAGGTTAACCTCAAAAAGGGCTTTTACAAAATAACCTTATTTAAAATAAATAATTGAATAGTTTATTGCAGGAAACAGACAAAAAACTAAATTTTTGTAAAAGTCCTCGTAGCTTAGTAGTTTGCATGATTTATAAAAAATTTCTGAATTAATAAGCTAATGCTTTATTCAGTACGCGTCACACTTAACCTTTTTTTAAATAATACTTAAAAACTATCATATATTTATATATTATTTAAGTAATACAGAGAACGAAAATTTAATTTTGCTTCACTTTATCAATTAGTTATAGGCAACAGTGTTATTAATATCATACTAATATATATTTGATAATTATTATAGGTAATAATATGAAAAAATGTCGCGCGAGGTATGGATTAGATCAACAAAGTCAATGGTGCAAACCCTGCAGGTATGTTTATTTATTAATTACACACTTTTATATATATTTTGAATTATTATGTTAATATTTACATTACAGTGGTTGAGAATACCTTTCACTTATAGGGTTTTTTTTTAATTTATCGGTTATTAAAATTCCATCTTAACTCCAACGTCATCCACATGTGGAAATAAAATGAAATATAAACTTTGAAATTTTTTTGTACAAGTTATTAGAAAGTCATGGCAGAAAATGTGTCTTCCAAAAAAAAATTAATTGATATAATTGTAAAAGAAAATATATATCTATATATATTTATATATGTGTACATATCTATTAGGGTGATGCATTTTCGAAAATTTTTTTGCACTCTAAGCAAAATCTGTAGAAAAAAAAAAGTTCCCTGCAAATGTCAGCACTCAATTCAAATTTTAAATTGTATAGAACTTTTGGCGCCAAAAAATCATTTTTTTCGTGAATTTAAAAAGCATAGGGAATTTGACTTTTTTTTAATTTTCTGCTCAGTCGCATTTCGAGTTATCGATCGCCGAGTTTTTAAAGTTATTCAATGCTCTTCAGAATTTCCTAAAGTAATTTTTCTGGTTAGCTCCGAAAGTCATTTTTTGGATGATAATTTGAGTTTTCAGTTGATATTGACTAAACAACAAAATTTACAGTAAAAGTGCAGATAACAATTTTGTAGGAAATTTAATTCTCTACAAAAAAGGTCCTTTCAGTCAAGTGGCTCAAGTTCATTGTTCGCGAGATATACGGATTTTATTAATTTCATAAATTCCCAAAAGGTTAGAAAGTCTAAAATTTAAAGTAAGAGCTGAAATTTGGCGGGAATCTGTAGTGAGCTTAAAAATAATTTTTACCAGAAATGCATCACCCATATATATACTAATAAATATATATATATTTTAATAAAACATATCATTAAAATTGCTTGTAAATACCTAAATAGTTAATTACCACAGTAGTTATATATAATATGACATTTATATATTTTATTGATAATTGAATCTCTATATATATATAATGTCTATTTAGTACCAGCAATTACGGTAATTGTATTGTTTATTAAAATTAGTTTACGCCCTTTAAGCCCCGCATCTACCAACTGGGTTTTAACGATGTCATTAAGCTCATTAAAGGGGTGAATTATTAATCCTATTAACAAACTAGAAATAATTGATTAGTATCAACACTGACTTTGACAAATAATTTAAATATTTGGGAGACATATTTTCTGATCAGTGTTTAATCTTCAATACACTGAAAAAACGAAATATTTGTCTCAAATAAACGATTTTTGTGCGACTTTCATATTAATTATCTGTATACGACATATTAATACATATATTTATCTATAAATATGTCGGATGATGCGAGAGAACTGATTTGTGACAAATAATTGATAACTATCGCAATGAAATGAAACGTTCACAAAATGGCGGGTATTTTAGTCATTCAAAATGGCCGCCATAATTTTTGCTTAGACCCAAGTACATTTTCTGCGATTTTAACGATTGTTGGGTTAGAAATACATTTTTTTCAGTGTAGCAAAATTATCCTAAGTTAAATTAGAAAAAAGCGTGTGGGTGACGATGATTTGGCTCAGGGGTTTAAGGTGGGAAAAAAATATAAAATAAAATAATATTTTGCGAGCGCCCCTTTAATGGCTGGTGGTTGGTTTTGGCAGCCCAGTGGAGCATGGAGCGGGGATGGGCATCCACGCGAGCATAATCCATCACGGTGTGGGAAATAGCGCGGGGACAGGGGTCGGGGCTGGAGGTGGTGGTAATGTTGGGTCAGCAAGTGCCCCAACAAACACAAACACTGCCTCCAATGCCTCCTCGCCTCAGCAAGAACCCACTTATGTTAATCTCTAGTCAAGCCTATCGCCTCCCTACTACTGCAACACTTCTTCTTAAACAGTGGTCAGTCCCGACTTAAACCAACGGACTTGCTTTCTCTCACTCTAAATGCCATTTTTTCAATTCAAAAATAATTTCAAAAATCTTAAATTCAAAATTTCGAAGCAATTCAAACAATCAAACAAACAAATGGCATTAAGTGAGTTGTGGCAACGTTCCGATGCTCGCATTGTTTCTCATTGTTGTGGCTCTTTACAGCTTATTATTATTGTTATTATTATTATTATTATTATTATTATTATTATTATTATTATTATTATTGTTGTTATTTATGATTATTATTATTTGTTTATCCTCGTTTAGTTTGAAATTTTATTTTTTTCTTGTCACTCAGTGTCGCCCTCAGCATGGCTAATCTGTTATATGTATATTTTAAAAATTCAATAATTAATATTTATGATGATAATAATAATTAATTTATATTATATTATATAATATATGTATGACAGATTTTATCGGTTTAAAAACAACAGTTTGATAGATTTTATATTATAATTTTTTTGGCATGGCAATTATTACTATTATTATATATTTATATATAAACAAATTACATGTGTATTAAAAATATTTATGTGTATTTAGTGGCTACTTTTTTTATTATTTTTATGCCATTGCGTGTTTTCGGCGCGTTACCGATTGAATTGATTTAAATAATTAAAATAATAAACTAATTATTAATTGAAGTGTTTACTGACCGGATGAAAAAATATTCATATCTGATCAAATTTTAAAAAATGGTTTATCTGATCATATGTGGACAAGAATTATTATATATGATCATATTTGTTCATATAATTGTTATTATAGTATCAAAAACTTTTGAATTTGAGTATCGTCACATATGGTCATATTTAGTATCAAATATGACCTTATATGATGTCAGATATGATCATATGTGATCATATATGATACCAAAGATGATCGTATATAAGTACGCCTTGTCTGGTTCAAGTTTATACACGAACATGTATCTGATCGCATCTGATTTTCTATATGTTCATATATGATATCATAAATGGCCGTATAATATCAGATATGAACATATATAGTCATATGTGATCACATATGAACTTATATTTGATCATATATGATATCAGATATGATCATATACAATCACACCTTGCCAGGTTTAAATTTATATCTGATCACATCTGATATCATATATGAACTCATATTTAATTAAATGTTACATCAGATATTACCTCGTATGTGCCCATATCTGAACGAATTTAAATAAATGGTTATAAATAGTATCTGATATGATCATATATGATCATATGTGACCTTCCTGACACCAGATATGATCATATACGATCATGTCTCGTTAGATTCAAAGTTATATTTGATCATATACGTTCATATATGAACTCATATTTCATCAGATATTATCTCATATGTGTCCATATCTGAACAGCTTAAAATTCATAAATAGCTATAAATAAATCAGATATAAACATATATAATCATATGTGATCATATATGATACCAAGTATGATTCTATACAATCACACCTTGCCAGGTTCATATTTATATATGATCATATATCTGATTACATCTGATATCATATACGTTCATATATGAGCTCACATTTCTTTATATATGATATCAGATACGATCATATATGCTCTATTGTACTAGATTAAAATAAAAAATGGCCATATATGATCATATCTGAGTATTTTTGTCCGGAAATAATAATAATTAATTAATGTAACATATGCTCTGTAATAATATACAAATTAATTTACTAAGAGATGAATAATGAGAGCCAATGGCAGAGCGGTAATGTCTCGACTGTAGTACTGAATTGAAATTGCGGGTTCATAACCTCAACATAAATCCAGTCCAGTCCTTATATTCCTTATTTATAAATTTATATAAAATCACGTGACTAAATTCTATAAATCATTTATTAATCGGCATTGAAAAAAAAATTCCAATATTGCCTGTAATATTATTTGCTACTTATTTCACAAGATAATTTATTTTTTTAAATGTTTACATGCTTGAAATATATTTTTTAAAAATCTAATTAATTTAATTAAGCATGGCATTGCAGCGAGTGAACACAATTTAAAAAAACAGCAAAAAAAATTTTTGCTATTTTTTAAAATACATTTTTTTATATCATCGAGTGCGCATGATATTTTTTATTTTTCTTAGTAATAGTTGTGAGGTAAAATTTATAATTTTAAAAATAATAAATGTTTAAAATTTATTTTTTTAAACCAAAAATTCCTTCCATTAAAAAAATTCTGATCTCAAAATATATTTTTTTACAGACGTAAGAAGAAATGTATCAGATACATGGGTGAGGGAGGAGACGGTGACGTCGAGGGTGACGGTGACGGTGACGACGATCACTCGGAAGACAATTTGGGTAGCGTCGGGGAAGCTGGAACTCCCGAAGACGACGAATCACTGAGTAGTCCCGGTGGATTGTCGGCATTGTCGAGCCTGGCGAGTCCTTCACTGGTTCTCCCATCGCCTGCGAGTCTCGCGAGTCCATGTCCCTGTCCACTGACGCCTCCAGTGCCTCCGCAGTCTCAGTCGTCGATTTCCATTAATCAAAATCCCGTTCAAGCGGTACCGCACCGTAACCCCGTGGGTACAAATCCCCACGACATAAACAATCCGCTAAGCGTTAATCAATTAACTGGTCAGTGTATAAAGAGTGAAGTTAATCAAGGACCTTCGGGTCCTTCCAACCCGGCGATCAGTGTTACGTAGCCCTGGATGGCCCCAAGTGACAAGACTCTCTTACGATTCGGTGTCATCGGGGTTTATATTTTTAAATTTATTATTAAAACAATAATAATTATAAATATTATTATTATTAATATTAAAGAAAAATTTTTTTATTTATTTAGCCGCAGCGACTCAGTTGATCAGCTCGAGGCAAATAAATCGATATACCAGTTAATTATATAAATATATAATTAATTAATGAATAAATAAATAAATAATAATGATAATTAAAGATAAAGTAACGATAGATGATAAATGATGTAAAAAAAAATACTCAGGACCAAGTGTCTAGCTGTATAATCCACCTCGAGAAGCCTCTCGTGCAATTAATATTTAAAATTACAGTGACTGATTTTATTAAAGACAACTGGAGGTTGATTTTTACAGCTTGTAGTCCTTGTTATGTTGTGATGCCAATGACTGATTGAGGTCATGTTCCTGTGCCAGGTACTATATTCTATTAAATTTATAAATAATTAAATTAAATTTAATATTTAATTACGATAATTATAAATATTATTGTAATTTTTATTTTATTTAATCAGATAGTTAATTTTAATAATAAATTTATTAACATTTATTATTATTAAGTTTATTATTAATTAATAAACAAGGAATACACGTGTCAAAATACATTTTTCTGTATGTAATTTGTTATTTTTTTAAAAGTCTATACAGTGCGATTTTAAATTTACGTGTAAGACAATTATTAATTTTTTTATTTTCTTTTTTAACAACAAGTCGTTTTTTTTTATTAGTAATGAGTCTTTTTTTAATTACGGTACATTTTAACTTTATTTTTATGAGATGAGATAAAAGGAAAATGACAATTGTAATGAGTGTTTTTATACTGAACAATTTGATCTCCAGTTTTTTATGACATAAAATTATTTTGTAAATTTTAAGTGCATTTTTAGTTAAAGTTTTAACAGAAATTTTTTTTTTTAATTTGGACGATGCCCTAGCAGACCTAAATTACGGTATTTATCGTAAATTACCGTATTTCACCGTAATATACCATATCACTACGGTAACTTTCCTATTCGTGCAGTATTTACGGTAATTTACCGAAAAATGCGGTAGTTTTGGTCCATTACGGCAATTTACCGCAACTTGTGGCATTTATTTTACCGTAAACACGGTTTAATGCTTTATTTTACAGTAAAATACCGCAATCTTCAGTAATTTACGGTTACGATGAAATATTACAACTTTACCGCGCTTTCACGGTAATATACCACAATTTGCCTCATATTTACGGTAAATTACCGTAGCATTTTCATAAAATGCCACAATTTACGATAGAATACCGAATTTTATGATAGTTTTTCCAAATACCATAAATTACAATAATGGCCGAAAATTACGTTGGTGTAAGCTATGATAATTACCGTAAATTGCTGTAAATACCGTAAGTTATGATTATGATCGTAAGTTACGATCATACCGTAGATTACGGTAATTACTGTATGTTGCCGTAAATACCGTAAATTATGAATATTACAGTAAATTGCGATAATGACCGAAAATTACGTTACCGTAAGTTAGGCTTATCACCGTAAGTTGGGATAATAACCACTACTTACGTTATCGTAAGTACCGACTATTACCGTAAATTGTCGTAAATATCGTAAATTATGATTATTGCCATCAACTTTGCTAATAACCGCAAATTACATTACCGTAACTTACGATTATTACCGTAAATTGTGATCATGACCGCAATTTACGTCGCCATAGGTTACAATCATTACCGTAAATTACGATTATTACCGCAAATTTCGATAATTACCGCAAATTACGTTTTCGTAACTTACGACTATTATCGTAAATTGCCGTAAATACCGTAATTTATGGTTATTACCGTCAATTTCGCTAATGACCGCAAATGACATTATCGTAGATTACAATAATTACCGTAAATTGCTGTAAATGCCGTAAATTACGATAATTACCGTAAATTACATTACCGTAACTTACTGTAACTTAGATCCGCAAGGGTAATTTTTTATGAAGAGTAATTATAAATGTCTGTTATACTTCTATTTCCCCACTCCCTTCTTCGAAAAGATTGTGTTTAAAAAAACAAAATTTAAGTTTGTATGCAATCGTTATTTTTTTTTTTTTTTTTTTTTTTTTTTTGTCATAAAAAATAAAATTTGTATTTTAAAAGTGTCGAAATGGTTTTATTTGTTAAATATCGGCGGCTGGTTTTCGCAAATTATTTGCTTCGTGCAATCGTTATTACTAAATAATATTTTTTTTTTTTTTTTAAATAATCTAGAATAAATTATCAATCAAAATTCAAGTAGAGTCAAAATGACCTGTTTCGTTTTTAATCTTCAGTTCAAAAAATTTTCGGAGTAGTTTTTATATGAAAGTTTTAACTAACCTTAAAATTTCAGGTTGTTTCAGGAATTATTTTGATTTTCGGTTACTGTAATTATGACTAATTACAAATTCAGTAGATTAAGCATAAATTTTATAAAATGACAATTTTTATATGACAATCGATAATAATATCTTGTATTTTTGAATTAAAAATGAAGTTTGTTTCAAAAATCGAAGCCATGAAATTTTATGACAAAATGGCGGACACTCGGTAATTTTAAAAAGCTACAGTTATTTTGACTCTAGTTGTATAGGAAGATAACAAAATTATCTTTTATATTCCCTCCATTTCCTCATAATTATTTTTTTGTCAAACAAAGAAAATTTTTTTCAAAAACAAACACTAACAGACTATTTTTTTTTATTGAAACTATTATTAGTTTTTTAAAATGAATTGCATCTTTGGTGCAATTTACCATTAATAAAACACAACCAAAAAAGGCAATAGAATAAAAAGAAGCATATTGTTTATGACTTTGTTTGAATACATCAATAAATCAGCTAATGTATATAAATAAAATAAAATATGTATAAGGTGCATTTATTGAAGATGGGGAAAGTGCAATGGGGAATTTTATGAAAACAATTGTATACGCTAAAATAATTTTAAAAATCAGATGCTAATTATTTCATGACTGAAACAAAGCTAAAACAAAAATTGTGTCACTGAAAAAAAAAACGAAAATAATAATGAATAAATAACTAATAAAAACGTGCCATAACATCATGCCAATATTACTGATAATAATTAAACTAAAATAAAATAATGGTTTTTTAAAAAATCTGCGTTCTGTCAGACTTTGCATTTATAAGATCGAGGTGTGCATTTTAGATTTAATAACTTGATTAATTGTTAATTAAAATGATATTTTTTAAATATTTATACTTTTATCTTTGTAATAAAAAAATAGAGGCCAAAATACTAGATAATAAACAAAATGTATCAATTAAGAATTTTTTTTATAATCTTTATTTTTCATTTTAAAAAAATTCAGTTCCCGGGAAAAAATCTTAGATGTGATCGTATATGATCATATTTGAATATTCAGATTTTATCAGATACGTCAAATCGTCATATTTAATTTATATATGTTATATCTGGTTATATATATGATTATATATAATCAGATATAGTCATACATGACCATATATAACCATATCTGATCAGATATATGACTATATAATTATACATAGTCATATATGGGTATATATGAACGTATATGATCATATATACAAATATCTGATTATGTAGAATTATATATGACTAACTAAGATTTTATATGATCATGTCCAGTCATATATGTATATAGTCGTATAGGGTCATATATGAATATATATGCTCATTTATGATCATGTTAAATTATATATGATCAGATAAGATGATATATGACCATATATAGTCATGCATTGCCATATATGGGTATATATGAACAAATATTATATATGCTAATATGTACAAATATGTAATCATGTACAATTATATACGAGCAGATAAGATATGTGAACGTATCTAATCATATAGTTACATACAGTCACATTGGGTCATATATGGCCATATATAGGTATATATGAACAAATATGATCATATATGCTAATATCTGATGATGTATAATTATATATGAGCAGATAAGATTATATGTGACCATATCTAATCATATAGTCACATACAGTCATATTGGGTCATATATGGCAATATATGGGTGTATATGACAAATATGATCATATATGCTAATATCTGATCATGTAAAATTATATATGAGCAGATAAGATTATATGTGACCATATCCAATCATATAGCCACATACAATCATATATGGCTATATTTGAACAGATATAATCATATCTAATTATTTATTATCATATATGATCATATAATACAATTTTTTGAGTCTTTTCAGTTATAAGTGCTCATATACTGACAGATATGATTTTCCTTGATCATATATGACACCATATGATCCTATATGGTCATATATGATCATATTTTCTTATAAATTGTAACATTGAATGTGATGTATATTTGGTTACAATCGAACATATATGATCATATCTGAGTATTTTTTTCCTGGAATTATTAAAAAAAAATGTGAGATCAATTTGAATAAATGCACACTTCCGGTGGGCATCAATATACATTACAAATTTAAAATATAATTAAAATCTAATGTACTGACAGACGTAGCTGTAAAAAATAAATAAAAAAAGACTATTAAATAAACAAAAAAAAATGAATGAATAAAAAATGTACTGACGTATGTATGTATGATGCCCGCTGTAAGTTCTGTGATGCCAGTGACATTAGGCCGGAATTAAATTCCTCATTAAAACAATAAATAAAAATATATATATATAAATATTATAATTTAAAAAATAAATAAATAAAAGTACTGACACAATAATTACCCGCGGTACGGCCGTCACTTTTAAGGATTATAATAATTGAATTGTAAATATAATCGATTAGATAGTTTATTAATTTCAAATTTTATGTAATCGATTATATTGTAATTCTTTAATGGCCTAGTGAATCCATGCGGAGAAAAATAAAATAAAAATAAAAAAATGATATATTGTAAAACACGAGTCGTGTTATAATTTAGTGCCTCTGTGAAACGAGAGACAGATATGGATTATGTTTATCTTTCTCGTTTCGACGAGTGCTTTGTATTATATTGTAAAGTATATGATATGAGATGAGACAGTTATACTGCGTTGTACAGTGTTTTTTAAGTATCTAGTTTATAGTGTGTAATTGAAAAAATAAGAACAAAACTGCTAAAAGAATAATAAAAATAAACAAATAAAATAACAAAAAAAAACATTGTATTTACAATTAAATAAGTGATCTGTATCAAAAAAACTACAAAATGAACTAAAAAATTCATTCTCATATAGCCTGTAATCCTACTTATGTAGATGCTAAAAAAAGTGATTTGTGTCATAAATCTATAAATAAAATTAGAAATTTGAGATTATTGTCGATTTTTAAAATAATTAATTTCATGTTTTTTTTTTTTGCACACAATTGCGAAGCAATGAGGTGTGTTCTGCAAACGCTTACTCGGTCCCAGCTGACTCCATTTTTTTTATTACACGAATTCTTGAATAGAAGAACCCTTTAGTAAATTATTCAAATCTTTTTTAGCTTTCTATCCACCCCTTCCGGAGTTATAATTTTTGCTTAAAAAGGATATAACTTTGACTATAGTTATGATAATCTCATGTTATGGAGGCTCATTTTGTTCGACTTTTAACGCTCTTTCTGAAAAAAAAATTCAAAATCAGAAAAAGTAAATTTGTAATGCTTTTTCGGCCATTTTTAGCCAAAAATTATTTTTTCGTTCAATGGGACACTTTTAATTTTTTTCAAAATTCACAAAATTCTATGTTGAAAAACAAAATTTTTGAGCCATAAACGAAGATGGGCATCAAATAACTTCTGGTAAAATAAATTAGAAATAGTTATTTTCGATCGGTCAAAAATGTTTGATTACTGTTTATTTAATTTAAAAGCACGAGAATTGAAAAGTTCTTGAGTTAAAACAAGCTTGTCAGAGATTAAATGGAGACGGATTAAATGTACGTATATGTTGAAATCGTTTACAAGATTCGATTGTCGCTGATTTTTAAGTCGTGTAGGAATGTCGAGACAGATAGAGAGGTTACTTTTCGATACAAGTTCGAGGAAAGTTAACCAAATTATAGATTACCAGAAATCTTCTGGTTTGCGCCCTCTACATGTTACTCGAAAATCCAACTTTTGCGGTTGAGATGACAAAAATAATTATCTTTCCAATTTATAATTTAAAATATCGATTCAAATTTAAAAATACTGATTTCATATTCGCGGTATAAATTTAAAAATTGAATAAAAAAAAAATTATAAATTATAATATTTTAATGAATGAAAAAAAATGAAATCCTCATTAATTATAAATTTTTTTTTTATTTTGAAAAAAATTGAATACTTCGTACATTCACAGCATTGATGGTATAAACACACGGTACCTTATAATTACAATTATCAACAAAAATTTTCGCCAGTCTCATTATATTCTCACACTTGGCTACACAAGCGCCTCCACTTGGACTTCTACCTTCCCTATTATCATCATCATCACCATCAACATCTACGTCATCAAGATAATAAGACCTTCCAAATTTATCACACTCACTTGGATCAAACATATAGAATTTCCCATAATGCTGCATAACGGCAACCGCAAAATTTATCGTGTGAAGAATACCCGCGCAGTTATTTTTAAAGAAAACTCCAAGTGTTTGTGCCAGGTCATGCACCAGTAAAATTCCTGCTGCCGTGTTCCCGTCAATACTTATACTCACCCTAAAGTCGCCCACAATAAAAGTACTGAGTAATTCCGTCGGCGAAAGATTTATCAAGCCCGCGCGTTTTATTCGCGCCGAATCTCGATGCAAGACATCTCCATATTTGATAATAGCATCAATCAAGTTTGATGTCCAGGTGCTGGGGACATGAAGAACAGCCACCACGATAGCAACCGCCGCTATTGCAGTACTCTGATAACCTCTACTCGTTAAATCGAACCCCGGACTGTTCATATGACGATTTCCTTTCAATACGCTCAGATCTTTATCAACCTGGACAAATTCCGTGACCGCTTTCACGTCGACTGTCTTCATCTGCTTGATTCCTAGAGCAGTTTCTGCTTGTGGACAGTCGGCAAATGCTTGGAAACCAACCGGACTAGGCAGAGATTCAACAATAAATGTATTAATTATCACCCGGTAGATTTCGTAGCTTCCGAACTTATCATCCTCGTCAATATTCGATAGAATTGTATCGTAAAGTGGCTCTAAGCATGCGAACCACATAACGCAGGCGACCCCATCAGAGCATTTCAAACCCTGGTCATTTCTTGCCCGCGGGTCGTACAGAAAATAAACCCCGTGGTCTTTCCACAGAGACACCATGTAATTATTTACTTTCAAAATTCCCGCGTTATTCTTCTCAAAGAATGATTCGATCCCTTCTTGGATCAAAGGTTGCGCTGCTACAGGCGGTGGTTCCCTGACTTTCTTCTTGCTCTTCGCCGTAGGTTTTGGCTTCTTGGGCTTCTTTCCCTCTTCTTCTGGCTCTGGAGGCGCGATTCCGACCAACCCGGACACCGTTACATCCACGTCGGCTGTCAACGCATTGACGCCGACGTGAAAAACTCTGATTACGTCAGTAGGTTTTATTTTGTCTTTTACTGATTTGACTTTTGATGACTCACGGTGAAGCTTACTTCCGATCGCTAAGATTTCGTCTAGAGTTTTCTTGGTCCAGGTGAGGGAATTCTTGACGACAGACATCGCGAGCGCTACCACGCAATTGGAAGCGGTCTGACGATTTCGGATTGACGGAGGAAATATATCTGATGATTGATGGATGCCTGCTCGTAGTATTGCGCGCGCTGGAAGTAGCTGTCGGTAGGCATTCAAAGCTGGCAAATTTGAAGGACGAACTGCTGGGCTTGGATCATGCTTCCAAGGGGGTAATTTGTTCCAATCAATCACATCTATTGCATGGATTTCATAATCTTCTTCTTCGTCAACGAAACTACTCAAGTAGTTCGCTAAATGATCAGTAGTCGCAAAACGCAAGGCTCGAATTTTGTCAACCGCAGGATCAGCCCTGAACTTAGGAACGTCGGGCAAGAGAATAAAATACTCTTTTGACTTCCAAATCCCGATGTGAACGTCTCCGATTGTCAAGGCTCCGGAAATGAACTCTTGAAAGAAACTTTCTAAGCCTTTTTTCAGAGTGTTTATTGAAGTTAACTTAGAATCCACTTTTCCTGATTCGACGCAATCGCGCACAGTCAAATCTAACCGACGGTTGGATAAAAAGAACTCAGGAATTATTTGATTGACCCTCGGGTTCAAAACGTTTCCTAAACGTTCAACAGATTTGCTGTGAAGTTTGTCAGCAGTGACGACAACTTCGTCGACGATTTCTTTCGTCCACGAACGGGGCTCGTAGACTTTGGAAAAGATGACTGCTATTACGGCTAACGCGGCTGTTTGATTCCCGTGATTTTCTGGTGGGAACTTTTCATCACTCACGGAAGTGTTTCCTAGAAGCTGCCAAACTCCTTCAGAAATCTTTGGAAAGTTATGCCACAGAGTTTCGTCGGAAGTCGTTGGTTTCGGACGCTCGTTTTCAGCGACTCTCGTTTCGTACTCGCTTTCTAAACTCACTGAGTCTAGAACAATGTTCGCGGTGCTATCAAATGTTTGCTGAAGATTCGAGACTAGGGCTGCTATATTCGTGAACCAAAATACTGTAGCGTTTTCTTTGGCTTCTGGATTAGAACTGGGGTTGAAAGTAAAGAAAATGTCTCCCTCTTTCCAAACGGGCAGCATAATATTGTCTTGGCGTAGAATTCCCGCAGGATTTTTTGTCAAAAATTCTTGAAGCATCGCAGCTAAGTTGTCTGAAGTTCCTGTAGCGTTTTCTTCCACTTCAACACTGATCCTGTTGACGCCAATATCGAAGTCCTCAACTTCATGAGGCAGTAAGTAAGTTCTGGCTTCTTCCTCTTCTGGCAAATTTTCGACGTTACTCTCCGCAATTTTCGAGCCTAGTTTCACTATATCATCGACGACTTCTCGTGTCCACAAGAAAGGGCTGTACAATTTAGTCATAGCGAGAGTTACGAGAGCAACGGCAGCTTGGGATTTATCATCCTTATCAACGTTTCCGTACAAACAAGCACTGTCCTCATTAACTTCAGCGAAAGCACCCAATTCTGGCTTAACAGGCTTCGACTTATCTTCTTCTATTTCTTCAGCAGTCATGGGATCGCTGGTATCCACAACCTCGAATGCGTGGATAAAAAATTCATCAGACTCAGCTTCCCCAGCATTTGACTCAATCACTCGTGCGAGCTCTTCTGGATCGACGGCACGAATAACACAAGCAGCTTCTTCATCTTCTGAATTTTTCTCTCCACGTGGCCCACGAGGATTCGGATCAAAACAGTAATAAGTCGTTTCTTTGGCAGCATCTTTGCCTTTTACTTTAGGAACCTGATCATCGTACTTCCATATTCCCACCACCTGGTCCTGGAATTCAACTATACCATACTGATGGTCGGTAAAAAAGTTTTTTATGCCCTCAGCTAAAGCAGGAAATCCATCAGCTGAATTACCGACTACCGAAGCTTCGTCAACGCGGATCTTAACCCTCTGGTTATTGACATAGACATTACGTTTCAAATTTCTGAGAGTCAATTGTTCGTCTACGTCATCGTCAGGAATGCACCACTTGAAATAACCATCTCCGTCTCGTATAATTTGATCAACGGCCATCTTGGTCCAATCCTGAGGCGCCATTTTGTGAGCGTTGATCAACGCGACTACCGGTATCGCGATTCCTTGCATACCGGCATTTTCAAAGTCCTCGTCTTCATTCGAAATCGTTCCTTGTAGAACCCAAGTCCTGCCAGCTTCCCCTGGTTCAAACTCCCGCCATTTTCGTGTACCGGGTACGTCATCTGCTAAACTGACACTTCTGACAATAAACCTGTCATTTTTATTAGTTTCCACGTTTCTTAAATAATTATCTGCCAATAAATCAATCGTGGGAAACCGTATGACGCAGCATTTACCATTGACTTTTTTTTTAACTTCCAAATCTTTCTTCTGCTTGCGACTTTTGGGTTCCTCGCGTACCCGGCCGCCATTTGCATCACACTGTCGTGGGTCGAAGAGATAATAGCAGCCATCTTGCGACCAAATGGCCGCGGCCATAGACGAACACTCGATAACTCCTTCTGTGTTTATCAGAAAAAATTCAACGAGCGCTTGCTTCAAATTTAGTACTTCCGGTACTTTGGAGGCTAGAGTACCAGTAACAGTCATCAGATCCACGTCGACAAATAAGTTTCTTCCATCTACTTGTATTTTCCGATCATTGAAATCGATTGCGCGCCTAGCGGAATTAGCATTCTTGGCCTCCAAGTACAGAGCGTCACCTAGTGACAAAATTTCATCGAGTTTAGGACGCAGCCATGTTCTTACCGGGTGGATTTTCTTTATTGCCAATGCGGCGATACAGTTGGCGACATTTTGTGCGCCCTTTCCTTTGTATGCTTCGCTCATTTCATGGGTCCATCCATGAAGAATAGCCCGCTCTTGAGACAATTCATGGAATGTCGAGGGAATATTAACCTCCATGTCATAATAATCATAACCAGTATCGAAATTGTTTTGATCGATCAATGGATCACGTGCGAAATTCATGTCAATATTATAATTAGATATTGTGATTGATAATGGCTCTGTATTGACAACAGGCTGAATTTTTTTAAATTTTAAATTACGTGTCGCCGTCGTGTTATTTTTTCCGTCAGCTCTATCATTACGCGTGTAGACATTTTTATTGGCAGTTAATTTACTTTTATTGTCGGGCAATGAACGATTTATTAAATTAATTCGTACGATTGTTACTTTGTCGATACAATAAGAGGAGTCGTATGGCTGATTTATATTCATTAAAAATAATTCAACGAGGTCATTTATATCTTTGAAGAGCATAAGGCACGCAGAGTCGTTTGGAGAAGTGGCTCGACGGACCAAATCCTTGCAAGACGCCGGGTTGAAGTACCAACACTTCAATCCCCCTTGCGCTGAAGTATGCCGCCAGATGGCGACAGAAGTGCCCTGAGTTGTCAATACTCCTGCTTCATGATCTTTTAAAAATTTTTTTACCCCTTCTACCAGCACTGGACAGCCCACGGACTCAGTAAATAAATTACCGCACACTTTATTCGGCTCACAATAAATGCAAACCTTGTAATCGTTTATAAAAAATTCTGGATACACTAATTTTGTCGTCATATATGTACCAGGTTTTATGCGATTACGGGATTGGCTCAAGCGAAATAATTTGTCTCCGTGTTCCAGGACCTGGTTAACGAGATCTTCGGTCCAGTCTTTTGGTTTGAATAGTCGACTGAAAACAATTGCGACAACACAGCACGCGGTTGCTTGCTGTCCACGACTTGCGAATTTAAAATGTTTATCCAATATTGAATAATTACCGCGTAAAATTGCCATACTTGGTGAAACTACTTGAAATTTATACCACTTTTTCGCTAACTTTTTTTTGTACACCGGATAATTATCTTCTATTTTACTAGATTCCATTTCACTTGAAAATTTTTTTGTCGAAATTACTAGGTTAGTCAGTTGTGTATTAAATTAACAAAAGAGTTACGCGCGAATAATTGATAATTCAAACCTGTCCGCTGATGTTCGAAAAAATACAAGACTAAATTTTAGGTTATCAATCTTTGGGTGAATCAAACTTCTCCTAAAGAGAGAATGAACTTCGAAGACTGCCCCCACTACCGAACATGTCTACTGCGCATGCGCCTGCCGTTACTCCTTAATAATGTACAACATATATATATTTATTTTTAAAATTTTTTATTATAGCTTTGTAGATAAACCATAAAATGATATTTACATAAATAACATGATTTCATTATAATTATTCAGAGATTAATCATGAAAAAAAAGTTATATATTTATATGAAACAATTTTTCTTGTTATATAAATAATAATATAATTCTATAATAAAGTATTTAAATTTTAACTAAGCTCCTTTTACTGCTTTTAATATATTTACAATAATTAATAATAATAATAATAATAATAATAATAATAATAATAATAATAATAATAATAATAATAATAATAATAATAATAATAATAATAATAATAATAACTTTGTATCTACTAAAATATTCTAGTCTAACCAGATCATTATAACAAGTTTACCAAAAAATATCTACACGTAAAAATATAATTCGTATATTTTTATCCACATATATATGCTTATAGTCATAATATATATTTATATATTAATAACACACTAATAAGTGTGCGTATTTATATATATATAAACAATGTTATACTGTTTGATCATCATTGTTTAGATAATTTGTAAACATCAACGAAGCTCATTGAAAAAAGCTTCAACATTTTAAATTTATAAGTGTGTGCATTTCTAATTAAAGCTTAATGAGTTTTTATTAATTAACGCACACTTTACTTGGTTAATTAAAACAATGACAAATATATAATAATAGTAATAGTGTATAATTAGAATTTCATTTTAGTTTCTTTAAATTATTAAGGGCATTCTCAGACACTACCCCCCCTCCCCCCACTTTTTAAAAATATGCAATGACTCAAATTTCATACCCTTATCAAATCATGATACTGGTTGTCTGATGTTTAATAATCTTTTGAATTTTTTCAAAAAGATGTTATAAAAAAAAATTTTTGAAAAAATTGCACTTATAGCTCTTCTAATTCTCTACATGTGCATTTATTTAGTTTTTCAATTTATGCCTAAATATATTTGCAATCAATTAATAGAATTATAATACGTTTATGGCATTCGAGCCATTGAAAATTTTCAAAAACCGCGGAGTACTGTCTGAAAATAGCCTTAATTTTAAATTTGAATAACGTGACATAAATTTTTAAATCAACGTACACAACAGTCTCATTGATACAATAACTTCCACAATTAGAAACTTTATTAAGATATACAGAAAAAAATTATTTTTTATACAAGCATGTTTTTTTATTATTTAATATTTCATATTTACTATACTTTTGGCTATATTGTGGATTGTATTGCTGTTATGAAAAATATATATACTAATTTATTATATATTTAAATTTAATACAGCAAAAATTATTATTTATTTATATATAAGTATATGTATTTATAAATTTAGTTTCTTGTGCTAATTACGGCAGAATTTTTAATTCTTTGAAGATTATTTAACAGTCTGCATTCAATTATATTTATATCATTCAATATAATGGTGCCAAAATATATATATTTTTTTAATTAACCTCAAATTTAACTTTATCGAAACAATTTTGGGGGAAATTTTTATTCTAGAGGGCGTTCATTGATTTCTTTGTTCGGTTAACAGATTAACCAATGACATTTTTTGAATAGATTCGTAAATAATTATATTGTTTATCAAAACTATTGAATTTATTGACAATTTTATTTTATTTAGTAATTGGCTATCGACCCTAATGGTCCGCATGCCTGAATTTTCTTAAATAAGAATCTATTGGTCTTCAGTTGAATTATTAAGACACTGCTAAATTTTCTGATTAAAAACTCCGACCGAATTCGATTGGAAAATAATTGGAAAAAAAACTATTGTTCTCTGATAGAATCTAATTGAAAAATTTCTATCGGATTCAATTAGAAAATAATCTTTAAATAAATTTATTATTTTCGATTAGATCTGATTCAAATTTTCCAATTGGACTTAAATGGAAAATAATAAATACTATTTCCAATTAATTCCAATTGAAATTCAATCAAATACTTAGAGCGCTTCGGAGAAATTTTAATTAAATTTTTGTTTCCAATTGAATCAGATTCGATTCTTATCGGAGTTTGTAATCAGGCTAAACAATGCGATACAAGAAAACATTAAACTGATTGTTTTAATTTTAATTATAAATATCACTTGCAAAATATCGAGTTCTTTAATTAAATAATATTTTCAGTCAAAACTCATATTTTTTTATTAATACATTTTTCCGTTTTGAGGTTAGAATTATCATGAAACAATAATTACTAATTTGAACAATCTTACTGTTTCCTATTTTTTACATATAATTTAGACATAATTTGAACGTTTCTTAGTCAAGAATATCTTCCAATTACATATTTAAAAAATATATATTAATTAACGTTAATGAACTTTTTGTTAATGGTGGCGATCAAAGTACCAACTTATATTTTGAGGCAAGTATTTTTTTATGAAAATCCTACTCATAAAAACATATTTTGACACCATATATATTGATATCTTTTATTTTATAAATTAAATTTAACAGAATAAGCGTTAGCTTTTAAATTATAAAAAGACAGTAAGGAAGATTAGAATTTTATTTATTTATTTTTTTATAAATATTTAAAACTTATTAATTAATGCCTCATATATTTGTCATGTTTCGCATCAATTTAATAAACAACTTAATTATTTCTCGGGAACTCTGACTATTTCTAATTTTATTAATCCGAATCTAATGAGTGCTTACTTTCACTTTGTAAAAAAAAAACTGAATTTAGTTTAAGCTCTCGGAAAAAATACTCATATATAATCATATAAATATCATCATATTCAAATATTTTTCCAGAATTTCAATATCTATTTACTATTTTAATTAGTTGGTCCCACAAAAAATTCCACGATCTAAATAAAGATTTCTAATTAGGACAGGTTCAGTTCTTTTTTTTAAAACCCCGATCACTAATTAGAGTAGAAGTACCATTTGGTTCCTGCTTAATTTTTAGACACTAATGAAGCTGAAGCTAGCTGCCTTAATAAGTAGCGGCCACGCAAAAAAGTTCTGGCCGCTACTTAAGGCAGCTAGCTTCCGCTTTATACACTTACTATTTTATTTAAATTAATAAAAAAAGTACAAGGCCAAAAAACGGTACCTCTACCCTATTAAATATTTTAAAAATAATATACTTGAGTTTAAATTTGAACATGACCGAGGAATATTCGTGAGGTTCTAATAGGAATGTGGAAAAATTTTACTTAAAGCAGACTTATATTCCATCAATAAAAATTGTACGTGTATGTAATAAATTAAATGTAAAATTTAAAAAAAAGTTTGTATGTATAAACAGAAAAAAAAAATTATCAGACAATTCAAGTGATAGTAGAGTTCCTGGAAAGTTTCCACATGACGATAAACGTTTATCTTTGTAATATGCTTTGAAATTATTATCATTATGTATTCATTTATGTTTTATTCTTTCTTCAATTATTTTTTTTCTTTCACTAATTCGCATACTCGTTAGTTACAAAACCACATGATCACTCATTCGAGCTTCGTTCGATATTACTTTACTTAAAACAAAAACTTTGTATACCGACACTTACTTACTAACTTAATAATAAACAAAAAAAAGTAATTGATAATTATATACATTAAAAAAATATTACCCCATATTTAAATGTAAGTTAGCATCGTAATTTAAAATAATTAACGAGTATTAACTATCACGGTTGGGATGCTTGGCAAGAAATCTTCGAGGCCATGGCAATGGCCAGTCATATTGTCTTGGTACAGTCGCACCAACATTTTTTTCGAAGTATCTAAACAATGGGAACCACCATAATCGTGCCAAAAAATTATTTGGTCCATATTGCTGAAATTCAAATATTTTTTATTAATTCATACTTAAATATATATTATTTCATATTTTTATTAATAATTTAAACGACCGGTAGCTTAAAAAACTAGCATTGTTCTGAAACAATCTGACCCTAACCTCAAAATTTACTTAAACAATGGTAATATTTCTGTATATTTACAATAATAGAATGAAAGTTTAGTGAAAATTTATGATTTCATGTACAACCGGACTTGAAAACGTCTTATTTGTTTAATTATAACAATTTTTTAACCAAAGTCTAGACTCGGCTTAAGAAAATTTGTATCGAACTCTAATACTAACCAGGCTTAGATTTTAATTCCATTAACTCGGACAGTTAGTCTACGGAGAAGCGAAAATTTCTTAGAAATTCTGACTTACGCGGGCGAATTTGAATTACAGTAAACTTACGACACTTCACGGCAAAATTATGGAATTTTTACCGTAAGTTTGTGGAGATTCTGCAGTATTTTACCGTAAAGTGGAGTATAGCACTATACAAATTAAAATCATATGGTTCTTACGGTAAACAATGCAGTAAATTACGATAAATTGTCGTATTTTAGGTTTATTTACCGCAAATTACCGTAAAATGTGATAAATTTGTCGTAAGAATGCTGTATTCTACGGTAAATTACGGAAAAATGCGGTAATTTACCGTAATTCAAATTCACCAGGGTATCGAATGCCCCTTCTCCTTTAAAAGAATAAATTACACGCATGCGCTGTTACAATTACATGTAAATATACACACATACAAATGTATGGCATCGAGTGGGAGACATTGTAACTCGTAGTGGGGGTAAAAATTGAGGAGAAGTTCTGAGTTAATGGAATTCGACTATATACAGTAATTATTGATTAATTGATGGTAAATAAATAAAAAATGATGTTATTAATACCTTCAATTGCGCGTTATTTGCTAATGTGTGATAAATATACCACAATCGTGTTGTAACCCAATATGCAATAATAACGTCAACTGTGTAATGACAGTGTGCTATTAACACCATAATAACACCAAGAAAAGCTGTTATTCCAGCGATCCAGTGTACTGGTTGACATCTTTTTGGTGAGTCTATAAATAGAGGTATAGATAAATATAATTGTATAGATATGTATAGTTATTATAGTTATTTTATCAATAGATAACACTTACATTCTTTGATAATCAGGTAAGAAAGTACAAGAACAACGGTATGACCGCTAAAAATAAAATCACCGCAGTAAGTATGCTTGCCGTTTATCGACAATCCAAAACCTGATATCAGTTGGAGTACACGTTTAGTTATAATAAGCGGTGTTGTATGATTTAATTTAGGACTACAGTAATATGTTTTACTAGACATTGGCAGGACTGTCACATAAAATGTTATACTTCTCATCATATACAATAGACCCATTAATATAAATATTCGTCTCACAACTATAAACCTAGAAAACATTATTATTAATATATTTATTTACAATATTCAAAAACTGGCAAAATTTCAATATTTATAATAAAGTAATCTTTGAATTTAAATTCATAAATTATTAAATTTTACGAAACTATTTTTTATTAGATTTCATAGAAATTCAACTATTGCATTTGTTTTTATGACGTAGTTTGGATAAAAGTTTTCCATGATATTTTAATTCGACAAGTAGATTCCAAAAATATCGTTGTATATATTATTATTATTTTTTTTGTTTAAATGCTCAAAGAGTTATTCGACTCTACCATCTCTATACTTCCATACTTGACCGTCTCTATACTTCTATAGTTTACCGTCTTTATACTTCTATACTTCACTGTTACTATACTTCACTGTTACTATACTTCACTGTTACTATATTTCACCGACTTTATACTTCTATACTTCACCGTGTCTATACTTCTATACTTCACCGTGTCTATACTTCACCGACATTATACTTCTATACTTCGCCTTCTCTATACTTCGACGTCTCTATACTTCTATAGTTTACCGTCTTTATACTTCTATACTTCACCGTCTCTATACTTTTATACTTCACTGTTACTATACTTCACTGTTACTATACTTCACCGTCTTTATACTTCTATACTTCGCCTTCTCTATACTTCGACGTCTCTATACTTCTATAGTTTACCGTCTTTATACTTCTATACTTCACTGTTACTATACTTCACCGTCTTTATACTT
Organism: Microplitis manilae; assembly: GCA_030273425.1. Taxonomy (NCBI): domain Eukaryota; kingdom Metazoa; phylum Arthropoda; class Insecta; order Hymenoptera; family Braconidae; genus Microplitis; species Microplitis manilae. The sequence goes on from CP092727.1 coordinate 24,836,901, forward strand.
CTATACTTCACCGTGTCTATACTTCTATACTTCACCGTATCTACACTTCTATACTTCGCTGTTACTATATTTCACCGACTTTATACTTCTATACTTCACCGTGTCTATACTTCTATACTTCACCGTGTCTATACTTCACCGACATTATACTTCTATACTTCGCCTTCTCTATACTTCGACGTCTCTATACTTCTATAGTTTACCGTCTTTATACTTCTATACTTCACCATCTCTATACTTTTATACTTTACCGTGTCTTTACTTCTATACTTCGCTGTTACTATACTTCACCGACTTTATACTTCTATACTTCGCTGTTTAACTTCACCGACATTATATTTCTATACTTCACTTTTACTAAACTTCACCGACATTATACTTCTATACTTTGCCTTCTCTATACTTTTATATACCGTCTTTAGATTTCTATACTTCACCGTGTCTATACTTCTATACTTCACCGTTACTATACTTCTATACTTCACTCTCCATCTTACGGCTTTAAATAAATTAATATTTTCCAATAGTACACTACATTCTAAAACTTATTATTATTATTATTATTATTATTATTAAAGTAAAATTTTAAATTAAATTAACTGAAATCGATAGTTTTAAAATAGGCCAAACAAATATTTACATTATGCTTATGCTTATAACTTTTCTATGTTATCCATCATTCTAGGTAAACAAAAAAAAATCTACAAGTACCCAACTAGGTCACACAGTAATTTAACCTTAATCTTTATACCCGTCGATAAATTTAAATACTATTGTCAATTAGAAAAAAAAAACTCTGTCAATATTGATATCAATTACTTTCAAATTTACAATCACAGTTATAAATTAAAATTGATAACTGAATAATTACTAGACCAAGTATTTATGCCGACAAAGTGTTATAAAAACGTGAAATTTATACAACAAAGTTCATTCTTAATTCTTATTGGCCTATACCAGCGCCATTTGTTATTTTATCTCAAACAAAGAATTTAACCTAACATTTTTTTGTTTTATTCAAATGTAGCAGACATGAGACATTATATATATTTTAAATATATAAATAAACCAATTGAAGTAATAAAATTTTAAATATATAAAAAATAATTACCTATGCTTATGAAATATTACTAATAACGCAGCAGAATTAGATATAATAATAATTAAAATCTCTGAGACATCAAGTGCCCAATTTTGTGCTTCAATATTATCTAGTACAATATCTGGTAATGGATCAACACTACGATCCGGTACACGTTCATGTAACATTGCAAGTGATGTTGTTGTTAGTATAAAATTAAAAACCATAAATAAAAATGCTGCAAAAATAAAAAACGATAAATATAAGTAATTTATTATTTATTTATTTATTTATTTAGCAATAAATAAATTACCAAATACAGTTTTCCATTTTTCTTTTGGAAAACGCGGCTCTTCTCTCAGAGGCGGTGGTATATCAATTTTAACAATACCGCTACCATTTTGAATACCTCCGGTATGACGAGTATGACTTATATTATCTATTTTGTCATTATCATCTTCATAGTAGTCAGCACTAGAACCAACGGCACCCCAACGGTCTTTACTTTTAGCTGGTGCTCCTGGTAGAAGCGGTTGTCGCTGATAAACGTCACTCGACTGTGCCATTCCACTGGTACTTCCATCAACTGCAACTTCAATGTCCCCGTCGTGATTCTGCTCACCGTTGCTACTTAATGGTCGATCAAAACTACCGTAATCACTGTGTAGACTCGTTGCTTTATGGTCCAATACCATCCTGTAACAAAAAAACAACAAATTATCATTATTATTTTTTTTATTACGTCATACAGTAAATTAATCTGTAATTATTCTTAAATTATATACATTTTCAAAGCTTTAATTGAGGAAACCGCTAACTCGAAAGCGATAAATATGTTAAAATTTTTCAAATTATTCTGTAGATTATTTTATTATTTGAAAAAATATTTTATTGCTCATAAATCTTTAAAGCCTTTAGTATTTTTATTCAAAACTAATAAAGATAATCGCATTTTTCTTCAGTTAAAAAGAAACTCCTACGAAAAACAAAATGGCGGTTAAAGTTTAAAATGGCGGATAATTTTTAAAATATAGCGGGAAATCTTTTAACCTTGAAAATGGAATTCAAATGAACTTTTTTGCGCAATAGAATTATTTAGATCGCAAACGGAAATCTATAATTATTTCTAAAGGAAAAGCGAACCGGAAGTTAAATCCAATTATCGATTCAATGAATTTAAAATTAGCGCTAAATTTAAACTAATTATCGTACGATAATAAATAGATATATAAAAAAATACGCGGGAAAATATTTACTTTGAATATTCAAATAAATATTTAGACGTTTTATGCTTGCGGTTAATTTTCACAGTCTAAAGTTAGCGGTTTCCTTGATTTAAAATAATTATTTACCAAGTATGTGGACATGCACATTGTTGTGGGCAACACATGGTCTTTATTTCTATACACTCATTATTGTTATTATTTTTATTATATCTTATTTTGCAGGCGAATTTATGAACAGGAGTTAAATATACTTTTGTCCTCATGGTTATTTCGTAACTAACTTTTACAAAACTAATTTACGTATTATATAGAATGTTAGTATTATAATTATTTTTTTTTTTAAACCTGTTTTTATCAATTTTAAACTTTAAATTATACGAATGTTATCAGCTCGGACACTGCGTACAGCAAATGTGAGTCAACTTCTATTCGAAAGATAGAAAACCGCACTTAGTAGTAAAAAATATTTTTAAAAATATTTTCGCTGTTTTATATTTTTTCCTTAATAAAATTTTACGCGAACGCAATATTTTTGTTGGGTAAAGGTAAAAAATTATGTAATAATTATAACGGCGTAACGACTAAGACAGTCATGGATGTTGTAATGTCTATTTAAAAGTAGAAAAATTAAATAATGCTGGTAATTCACGTCTGGTTAAACGAATAATATTTTATTTTACGAATGACAATTGATACTCATTACTCATAAATAATATACAGACATATGTAGACACGTATTAGTGTAAACTGTTATTTATGAGATAATATATATAAAGAATTATAAAAAAATATTTATAAATTGTTTTTACAGATGGTTAATACAAATACTTATACTCTAGGACAAATTATTAATAGTCAAGGATTTATTGAAATAATAATTACTTTATTATTAGTTATTAGTTATTTTTGATGACATTTTAAATATTTCAATGTCAGTTTGATAATTTAACCATTTATTCAACAGCGACAGAGAATTTACTATTTTTAAATAAATTTAAATATAGGCGTTAATTTTTTATCCGCCTTACAGCAGTACTTCCTTATCGTCTTTAAATATTTTGAAAGTATTTCTATTTTGAGTATCCATCTTACGGCGAGTCGCAATTTTATGCCATTTTTACGTATTGGCGTCTTTCATCTTACAGCAAAAATTATTTTAAGATCATTATTACATAGTAATTAAACTTTTGCTAGCCATCTTACGGCATTAAATTATTCTACGATACATTTTCAGTATCTGTGATCCATCTTACAGCAAATAATATATCAGAATACCTTAAAATTTCCCCGATTTTTGGAAATCTTATAATCCATCTCACAGCAATAGAATAATCGAACCTTAACTAAATTATCTATCTTACGACAGATTGTATTTAAATCACTATCTATAACTTTATTTTACATCTTACAGCAATAATAATTCAGAAAACTTATTAAACACTCTTTACACATTTACTATCCATCTTACGGCAATAGATTAGTCGATTTTGCGAGCAGAGTACATCTTACGGCAATAAATTAGATGCTCTATCGGTCAGAATCCATCTTACGGCAATAAATTAGATGCTCTATCGGTCAGAATCCATCTTACGGCAATAAATTAGATGCTCTATCGGTCAGAATCCATCTTACGGCAAAATAATTTTGTCTGTTCGTTTAACACGTTTTTGTTCTCGAACTTTTGGCGCCCATCTTACGGCGATTTTTTACTTCCATCTTACGGCAACAAAAATTCAAATTATCGCGCTTAAAAATTAGTAGAAAAAAAATTCCCTCGTCTTAATTATTCAAAAGAAAACCTGACTCATAGCTACTTGAAGCTTCAAGTGTCTGAATTAAATAAAACAGTAATTTTAATATATTCCCGGGTGTGTCTCTGCCTCGTAATAATTATTATCATTATTATTTAAATAACTCAAATTACCGAGCTATCAATAAAAAATAACAAATATAAATTTCAACCTAGATTATGATAGCAAAAAACCGTGAAATCGATCTACTTACGGATCAGCCACCAAGATTGTCTGTTCACGTTGCATGTTTACATATATATATGTACGTATATATAAATAAATAAAACAGATACTGTCACAAAACTATCCACCCATTTGTTCACACATATCACAGTATTTACATATATATTTGCAACAATATATAAATACAGTAGTTATTACTCATAGTAATTTAATTTAAACGTTTTAAAAATAACGCCCATCACACGAAACAAACTCGGCCGTTTGTCTCAAGAAAAAATAATTTTACGTAAAACTTGTAGTCATAATAACAATAAATTTGAATTTGTAAAGAATGTCAAGATCAAGTGAAAGGACAAAACAAGGTCTTTATCACTGAATAACAAATATATACACGATTATGATCCACAATCTACACGTTAAACTCAAATCGTATTTTTATCCATTGAATTTTTTACTCTGCAAAATACTCTAGTCTCAACTGCAAGATAAAGACTCCAGCCCGTACAAGACTTAACTGAAGACTAGTATAGCAGTCGCCGATGTCGACGTCGATGATGCGAAATGCGATGGATAAGGCAACTTTATAAGTCATTAAGTACAACAACTGTACAGTTAAGGCTTACAAGAAGTTTTTAATACTCTCGGTATAGAAAATAGATCAGAGTATCAGTACTCTGAGTATGAGGATTAACCGCGGTCACTACGCTTCGTAATATTTCAAACAACTAAACCGAGAAATACTCAACAACTAAACGTACTCATGGCTCCTTATGAGTACACATTTATTTTTATGTACGTACTACTGCCTTATCATTCAATACAATCAAGCTTCTCATGCTTAAGGTCTTACGACATCAAAACTTACATATATGTATATATATTACAAATACAAATATCTATAGAAAATCTATAAACGTAAGTGGTCAGAGCTAATTTTGTTTGCGTTATCGTTTATTTAAGCTATCGTACAATCATCGAATTACCCCCACTTTTTATTTACGTGTTAGATGTATATATAAATGTATATAAATATATATTGAATGGTTTATAAATATAGTACAATTACTAGTTATTCAATCGTGTTTCGGTATTAATTTTTACACTCGGTGATTTAATTATGTTGAGGCCGTACAGTTTCATTTAAAAGTGAATGCTCGGTATTAATTGACAGCTTATATATATAATTTAATTTAAAATTCCCGCGGTTTTGAATTTCATTTAATTTTGTTTGATTGATTTTATTTAATAAGAAAAATAGAGGCAATAATTTATAGTTTTTATCTTTTTGTTTACTGGAGTGAAAAAAATAAAAACTTAATTAGCTTCGATGTAACAGTAAAAAAAAAAATGATAATTAGATTTTAATTCCTGTCATTAAAAATATTTTTTAATTTCACTTGATAGTTTATTAATTTAATTAGTTTTTTATTATGTTTTATTGTTAATTATAACTGCGTTAATGCGCGAGTAATTTGTAAATTAAATGTACTTTGAGTTGAATTACTCTTCCGGCTGCTGGATTTAATTTTTTAAACTTTTGTTATCGTGGTTTAATGCGGCAATCTTATCTGTCCTAAATCTTATTGATTTTGATAATTGTAATCATGGAATAACTGAAAAAACGGAGGTTAAAAGTTTTTTTCATTACTGCCGTTATTTTCTCGTGACTTGTTTTGTTAAATATCTCAAGGTAAAAAGTAATTAAATTTTTAGTTTACTAACGATATCTGTAATAAATTTTTAAAAAACTGTATTTAATCTGAAAATATTAAAAACTATTATGTTAATAATTTTAGAATTTAAAAACAAACTAATGATCTTTTCGCGCGCATTTTTAAAATTTAAATTAATTGAAGGCTCTATCAAAAAAATCCATGTGAGATTACATGGAAACTTATAGAAATCCCTATAGAAAATTATGAATTCATGTAAGAATCCATGAGCATTAATAGAAGTGTATGGATTTGTATAAAATTCCATGGGTATTTGAATTTTTTTATGGAAAATCTACATAGGAAACTGTAGGTACCTGGATTCCTATGGGAAATCGTAAAAATCTATACTAAATTCCCATATGGATTTGACATGATGTGAATTCTTATAGGAACCCATATAAAAATCTATTTCAAAACCTATGCTGGATTTCTATAGAAATCCATAGTAAGAATCCATGGGACTTAATAGTAGTGTATGGATTTATATGAAATTCCATGGATATTTTGATTTTTATATGGGAAACCTACATAGGAAACTGTAGGTACCTGGATTCCTATGGGAAATCGTAAAAATCCATACTAAATTCCCATATGGATTTGACATGATGTGAATTATTATAGGAACCCATATAAAAATCTATTTCAAAACCTATGCTGGATTTCTATAGAAATCCATAGTAAGAATCCATGGGACTTAATAGTAGTGTATGGATTTATATGAAATTCCATGGATATTTTGATTTTTATATGGGAAACCTACATAGGAAACTGTAGGTACCTGGATTCCTATGGGAAATCGTAAAAATCCATACTAAATTCCCATATGGATTTGACATGATGTGAATTATTATAGGAACCCATATAAAAATCTATTTCAAAACCTATGCTGGATTTCTATAGAAACCCATAGTAAGAATTCATGGGAATTTATAGAAGTGTATGGATTTATATAAAATTCCATGGATATTTGGATTTTTATATGGAAAATCTACATAGGAAACTGTAGGTACCTGAATTCCTATGGAAAATCGTAAAAATCCATACTAAATTCCCATATGGATTTGACATGATATGAATCCCTATAGGAACCCATGTAAAAATTTATATCGGAGCTTATGCTGGATTTCTATAGGAAACCATAAGAATCTAGACTGGATTTCCATATAGATTTTTTTAAAAGGGCGGCAATTAATTCAATGATAACAAATTTAATCAGTTCGTTTTATCACCGAGTCGGACAAAATTTTCCTCATTCTCTCAACAATAAATTTTACACCCATTTTTATTACCAACCATAATTTAATTTAATAAAATTTTTTTAATTAAATCAAGGATTACTTAATTACCCGACGTTTTTTACGAACTTTTTTAGTAACATAAAAAAATATTCTAATAAAAAACAGCCTCCATAAATTACTAATTAATTGCCTTATTAACGGATCTAAATTAATTAAATTTAATTCAATAAAAAATTATGAAGATTTACTTTTAAAATAAATCTCGACTCTATACACTATGACTTGACATGTAATTGGTATTTGTACCTAGATAGTAAGTATATATATTTTTACACACATGTATACATCTATACATATTTCGTTCAGTTGTCAGTGTAAGTTGGACAGCGAACAGTAACAAAGTGAGAGCGTAAATTGGAGCAACACGACCCGACAATTTCATGTATTAACTGTTCATATATCACGTGTTATATTCAACAGCGATCGATATACACTAATTTGGTTATTCATGTTGTTATTATAACACACAATGTCATCACATCCACACATATATATTAAATATAATGACATATAAGTATTGTATTTAATGATTCATATCATCGGTTATTCATTTTTCCTCGTGTCATTTTTTTACCTCAAAAATTATTTTTTTTTTAATGACTCATTTTATTTAATAGTTTATTTTTGTAACGTAAAAATTTTAAATTCAAAAAATATTACGTCACAAAAAAATTTTTGTCAAGTATCAAAATTACGCCGTATTTAAAACTTTGTTTGCCAAAAAAATTTGTGCAATTTCTAAAAAAAAACTATTAAAAATATATATGTATATATATATATATATATAAATATAAATAAATAAATATCAATACCTTGTTGTTAGACATCCCCATACCTTGTAATTACAGAAGGCAATTCAACCTTGACAGGTAATCGTAATTTATGCATTTTATTTATAATAAATAATAAAACAAATTATTAAATATATATAAATATATACACTAAGACACTCACTGTGCAGTGCGATAAATTACTGCAAAAAAAAATAAAATAATAATAATAATAATAACAAAAAATTATTAATTATAATCAACACGTTTTTAGTGCGTGCGCAATCATGTGATTTATGAAAAATGATAAAGCACTGGCGATATATATTATTAATTAAATATATGAATAAATTAATTCAGTTAGTAATTATACATTTTTTAACACAACAACTAACCAACTGCAATTAAATAAAAACGGATGAATTTTTTTAAAATACAGACACTTGGATCGCAATTCGGAAGCTGATCTATGACGCAAACTCACAGAAGTTAATCACTGACATTTTTTCTTTTTTTAATAACCGTTAATTTATAGCGACATATCAACACTGATATTTTATCTTAATATACATACATGTATATGTATATTTATATATTTTGTTTTTAGTAATTAGCAGTAAATAATTGGGTGAACTTTTGTAAATAAAATAAATGGCACTGTATTATTTAGGAGTTTAAATATGGCTGCTAAAGTCCGAGGGTGCCAGACAAAATTATTTACAACTTTAAATATACATATAAAATATATACATATACATATATAGATATATATTACAACTATTTATCTCTAGTTATTCCACAAGACAATTTACTACCATTTACAATACACTAGTCTAGTAAAATGTAAATGTTTATTTTTAAATCATTGCTGCCAATTTTAAAAAAATGTTCCCGCGCTCTGCGCAAGTCACTTTTTATTTAAATTCCCTAGAATTAGCGGTAAATTTTGAAAATTTAAATTATACATTTTTAAATTTCACTTCTAATTATTGATATTATTATTGATATATATTAATATATATATAATTACCTCAGTAAAGCCTTTCTCCAGCAATAATCAGTCTCAATTACCAGCAATTGTAATTTCATTATATAGGTAGAAGTTGGGCCGGACATGGAAGAGTCCAAATTTAATAAATATTTATATATATTTATTATTACAATAAATACAAAAGAATAATATTTAACACTAAAAAAAGTATCTATTTTTTAAAAATTCAAACCCTTATAAAAGGGCCCATACGAACACTACAAGATTTGACGTAATGAATTTTAAAAATTATAAATTTTTGGAGGTTTCTTTTATAAAATTTTTCGTATGAAAGAGTAAGTCTTAAAAAATACAATATATAATAATTATATTATTTGCAATAATAATAAATAGACAATAAGGCAGTGATGGAACCGCTCGCGCGGATTCACTACTAAGGAAAAAATTCAGGGACGAAAGTCGACAAGCCTTGGAAATAAGGGTCAGTAAGAGCGCAAGCGCTTGGTCATAGATCGAATTTTTATCCCGAGCACACAGATACCTGTACTGACACATTGACACCCGTAACAATTGTATTATGTACCTAGGATATACGTATATATTTGTATATATATAAATAAATATACTTATGACGTCATTGGGAGTTTCATTCACGAATGTTCCACGCCCACGCGACACAATAGTCATTACTGCACTGATTAGATAAATAATGTTATTACTTTTTACTACTTTTATTATTAAATCTATTTTTTATTTAACAATTCCATCGGACATTTTAATTTCGTTATTCAAATCCATTTAATTTTACTGTAATTTTATTTATCATTAATATTAATAAATAATTTGAATTACTTTTTAATTGTTTTTGAATTTAATTGATTTAATTCAAATTTTGTGCCTGTTTTTAATGATATGTCGATAGACCATGCAATTAATGTATTAATTATTATAGTAGATTTTAATTTTAATTTTTACATATTTTTTTTATGTAATCATATTGTGGCTTTTTTTAGAAATTAGTATAATTTTAATTATATACTAAAATTTAAATAATTAAATCTTTATCGCAAGTAAATTACTCAAGGACTGAATACGTAATTTTTAAATTTTACTGTAAAATATTTAAATAAAAATTTGAATTTGAACAATTAAATAATTTTCAAGGCAAGGAATTTTTTGAAATTTTATAATGGGTTTTATTTTGTTGTCAATGAAATCATCTGCTCTAAGAAATAAAATGAATAATTTAATCCTGGAAGCTGAGCTCAGTCTCTTTAAAGTTAAAAATTAGAAATTTTAATATATAATTTATATATATGGAAAATATTGGGCATAAAATCTGGAGGCGTGAGTTTAATTTTAGGATAATTTGAATTTTAAATTTTTGAATTTTTCTTTCAAAACAGTAAATCATAAAAAAAAAATATTTGGAAAAATTGCACCTATAGTTTTTTTAATTTTCTACATGTGCATATTTTTACTTTTTTTAAATTTTGTAATTCATATGGTGAAAAAAAAATCCGAAAATTTTCAAATGTCTGTTAACTTCTACATCATATAATTTGTATGTTAATTAAATGTACACGATAAATTTTTCTTGATTTAGATAAAAGTGGTTTCATGTTAATGACAAACTATGGCCTTATTTTAAAAGACCAAAACATAGAATCGATTTTAAAAGATTTATGACACGTAAAAAAAATTGTTGACTTTTTTTAAACTTCAAAACGCGAGACGTCAAACTTTTTTTTAAACGATTTTCAAACTTCTAAAAAACAATTGACTCTTTTGTAAACTTTTTTTGACTCTATTAAAAGCCCTCGGTTTTATCATTTTTTTTTTTTTTTGTGAAAAATACATTCAGAAAAAACGAATTTTTAATTATTTCTGACATATCTTAATAATATTTAAATATTAATTGATTTTCCTTATGAAATTTCAAAAGTTGAAAAGACATTCGTCGTTGTGCCGCATTTTGAAGTTTTGAATAGGCTTTTTAAAAATTTTTCTTACATGGGTAATATAAATATATGAGATTTATAAATTTTCAAATTACTTAAACCTCAAAAATTTTCAAAATCAACTTATAAAGTTACCTACTACACAGCCGTAAAAGTATAATAAGAAAAATATAAAAATCTACAATTATTATAATTCAAATTTTTCGCGCCAAATTTAGCTTCCGTTTAAAAATAAAATAAAAAATGATGGAAAGTGCTGCCACGTTTAAGAATGACGTCTCCGTGGACACGTTGTCAAACGTCATTCTACCCACATTGTAAAAAGTAACTTGCGCATGCGCAGACCACCAAATTCATATCACCGACAAATAAAACCAACACAAAAATCTGTTGTGAGTACGAAGTAAGGATAAGTTTATAAATTTAATAAATACTCAATTTTTATAAATAAAAACTCGTAAAATATTCAAATAAATTTAAAATGTCGGGAAAATCGAAAGCGTTTACAAAAGAAGAAGAACTTTTGCTCCAAGATTTTTCGCGTAATGTATCAACCAAATCATCAGCATTGTTTTATGGCAATGCATTTATTGTATCAGCAATTCCTATCTGTAAGTATTTATTTATTTTACTATGAATTAATAATTTATCTAATTAATATAAACAATTAAATCATATTTAATTTATCATAATTAAATAATTATTTATTTCAATGTACTATTAATTTTTATCACAAGTTTAGGTTACTCCAATTCCAACATATTGTTTAATTATCATATATTTTATTACAGGGTTGTTCTGGAGAATTCATTTAATTGATTTGTATTCAAATGCTATTTCATTTGTACTGGTGACACTGATCAGTACATATTTAATGTCACTGGCGTACAAAAATACTAAATTTATTTTAAAACATAAGGTAATTATTTTAAAATAACAATTAGACAAATCATCTAGTACAGAGATAATTTATTGAAGAATAATTCCTCGTCATAAGTCAGGTCTAAGGGACAGGATAAATTTTTTTTGTAATTTCACTCTTCCATTACCGCGCGAAAATAAATTAATAGACAATTATGTAAGCCGAGGGCTTCACTTCACTTTAATTTATCGGTAATTGATACAAAATTTTTCATGCGATTTCCGATACTTCAATACTTCTGGTAATTAAAATACTTCAGTACTTATATTAATTTTATATATACTCATATATCAATTAAAAATTTGACTAGTATTTTTAAACAAATATTTATCATATGATCGGAAGATAAATGCGAGTATTAATTTATTATTAATGGACATAAATATAAAGATAATAAATATATATTTTGTTTCAAAGTTAAGAGATTAATAATTTATTGATTCAAAAAATTTATTTTTATTCAAAGAAATTGTTTTTATTTTTTTGCTCTAGGGGACAGGGTAAATTTTTATTGTAATTTCAGTCTCCCACTACCGCGCGTTTAGTTTTGTCCTCGACTACTCGTTATAAGCCTGTTTTATTTTATGTGATTTTAAACGTCATATTTACGTTTTGTTACATGCGTCAGTGTCCCGATTTTTCTAGTGCTTATAGCGCTAAAATAAATACTTATCTTTTTACACAAATAATAATTGTAATGGAAAAAATTATAATGACATCGGTATTAATTACAGTAATAATAATAATAATTGTTATTGATCAACATAATGCTCAATAAAACTTTTAAACTGTAACAGAAGCTTTAATTGTAATTAATCATTACAATTATCGCCAATAAATAATATTTAACTTAATATTTATAAAATAATTATCCGCGAAAGATCGATAGTAAATTTTCATAATTAATTTAGACATTTTGTTCCTGTTGTTAGTTTATAATTTATGGAATTTTAACGGAGGCTTATAACGGGACATCAGCTACGAAACTTAAAAAAATGGTTAAGTGGGTGCTGTTTAGACTCAGTACCCACTGAATGAGGGGAGAGACATTACGGGCAGGCTTATGACGGGTAGTCGACTGTAACATTTTTTTTTTTTTATTAAAACAATAAAATTTGGAAGCATGTTTATTTATATTATGTAATAATTAGAATAATTTATTAGATTGCAGTGAAAAGAGAAGATGCTGTGACTCGTGACATGAGTAAAACTTTAGCAGAAGACAAAAAAATGAGCAAAAAAGAAAAAGACGAAAGAATATTATGGAAGAAAAATGAAGTCGCCGATTACGAAGCAACAACATTCTCATTATTTTACAACAACGCACTTTTCTTGGCAATTGTTATTCTGTTATCTTTCTACATCTTGAAAACATTTACACCAGCCTTCAATTACATTTTGTCTGTCGGTGGTACGAGCGCACTACTGGCTCTTCTGTCAACTGGATCCCAGTAATGAGTTAAATTATTTATTTTAAAAAATTAAATTAATCTTCCTATTGAAATTGTAAAATTTTTTTATAATAAATAATTGTATTGTTTATAAAAAAAAGTTTCTTAATTGCAACCAATTACGTAAGAGTACAAAAAAGTAGACGATTGTTTTCGGATGAATAAAAAAATTTGAATTATTTGTTAATTTTATTTGACAAGTAATAAATTTATGATTTAAATGATTTATGATTTTCATATTACTTGTATATATTTCGAGTGGATTCATGTTTGTTTAAATTACAATAACTTATTTATATATGTATGAAGTTGATATTAATGACATTAAATCTTGTTGTCTTGCCAACAATTTCGTCAATCAACAAAAGCGTAAATGCACACAGGTTGTAAGTGAAAATACAATTTATACATATATATTATATGTTTTTAAACAAATCCTAGTAGAAATATACATATATGATGATGCATTACATGAGGACTTGAGTTTTAGTCAAGCCAAAAAATTTAAACTTACTTTCCCAATCAGTGGCGGAATTCCCAGTCAACAAATGTCTTCTGAAAATTATTATTATCGTTTTTGAGTTATAAATATATTATTCTGCGACGTAAATTTATTTTAAATATTCAGCTGCTAATTGATGATTGACTTATTGATGAATAACGAATGGTTCTTTTTTTAAATTTAGTTAGTTTTGAATTTATTACAAATTTATTTGATATTTCTCCAGTGTAATGATTCAAATGTTTGATTAAAGGCGAAAATATTGGTTTTATCAGAAAAATTTTCAAACAGAAGTTGTAGGAAATTTAATTTTCCAGAGAAAATGTCTCTTATGATTTTCTGATACGACCGATATTTTCACCGTAATTACAAAATTAACATTCATAATGATTGATCCAAATTTTTGATAATTACCAAAATCTTAATTTTGAAATTACGGCTTTCTCATTAGTCCTATGATAAAATCATAAGAGACATTTTTTCTAGAAAATTAAATTTCCTACAACTTTTATTTGAAAAATTTTTTGATACGACTAATATTTTCACCGTAATTCCAAAATTAAGATTCATAATGATTGATTCAAATTTTTGATAATTACCAAAATCTTAATTTTGAAATTACGGCTTTCTTATTAGTCCTATGACAAAGTCATAAGAGACATTTTCTCTGGAAAATTAAATTTTGAACAACTTTTATTTGAAAAATTTTTTGATACGACTAATATTTTCACCGTAATTCCAAAATTAACATTCATAATGATTGATTCAAATTTTTGATAATTACCAAAATCTTAATTTTGAAATTACGGCTTTCTCATTAGTCCTATGATAAAATCATAAGAGACATTTTTTCTAGAAAATTAAATTTCCTACAACTTTTATTTGAAAAATTTTTTGATACGACTAATATTTTCACCGTAATTCCAAAATTAACATTCATAATGATTGATTCAAATTTTTGATAATTACCAAAATCTTAATTTTGAAATTACGGCTTTCTTATTAGTCCTATGACAAAATCATAAGAGACATTTTCTCTGGAAAATTAACTTTTGAACAACTTTTATTTCAAAAATTTTTTTATACGACTAATATTTTCACCGTAATTCCAAAATTAACATTCATAATGATTGATTCAAATTTTTGATAATTACCAAAATCTTAATTTTGAAATTACGGCTTTCTCATTAGTCCTATGATAAAATCATAAGAGACATTTTTTCTAGAAAATTAAATTTCCTACAACTTTTATTTGAAAAATTTTTTGATACGACTAATATTTTCACCGTAATTCCAAAATTAACATTCATAATGATTGATTCAAATTTTTGATAATTACCAAAATCTTAATTTTGAAATTACGGCTTTCTTATTAGTCCTATGACAAAATCATAAGAGACATTTTCTCTGGAAAATTAACTTTTGAACAACTTTTATTTCAAAAATTTTTTTATACGACTAATATTTTCACCGTAATTCCAAAATTAACATTCATAATGATTGATTCAATTTTTAATATTGATTAAATTTTTGATAATTATATATTACCCCACTTAAAAAAATTCAATACAATAAAATACATATTTGCAGACTAAAAAAATATGTCGTTTAAAAAACCCAAAAAATTTAAAATCAGTAGATTTAAATTTAAAAAAACCTCCCGCTAAAAATAAACATTTCTTGTAAAAAAAATAGAAAGCCCTTAATATTTAAACCTCCATCAAGTATTGCCCGTATTTTTAACAATATTTTCGACTTCCTCTACATTATTCCTCTTGTGTATCCCAGAATAGCCCAAAAGCTCGCCCGTGTACCAGTACAGTAAAACTATAGAGCGACATTGGTCTTTTAGCTGGTGTTTAAAATGAATTTAAAGACGTGCTACCACTTTTGAGCGCTAAGCCAGCTGGGATTGGCTGGAGCTTAGAATTACATCGGGTTTCAAGCCGTCATCATCATCGTAACAGATATAAAATACGCAACCGCTATATCAGCGGTTTCGAATATTACCGGAGATCGCGAGTCGCATCGGGCCAGTAGCGAACTCATCGACAAGGCCGACGTATCATAATTTTAAAATTTAATAAACCCGTCACTCGCGGTATAAAACACTAAATTGTCTCAGTGATTTAAATTATTTAAATAAATAAGTCAAGATGGTATGTTCTATTGATGATGATCTTGTAAGTCGTCGGTTTGGTAAACACACACGTTATCTTCGCTACTCTACATCTTATTAATTTTATTTATTATTTTTTTAATTAACAATCTCTACTATTCAAAATCGTACGCACTCTAAATTGCTTTGTCTGCAAACTATTTTAATTATTTTTTTTCTTATAAAAATCCAGGAATGAAAAAACAATTTCAAATAATCAATTAATTGGCTACAAAAATCGCGGTAATTTTGAATTTTTAAAAAACTGTGAGAGTTTACCAATGTAACGACTACTGTACTATTTTAAATAAATTATTTTTAAATAATTGATGAAAAAAAATTGAGTAAAAAATTATGATACTAGTTAGCCGACATCTAATAACTTTTGGATTTTTTTTTAAACGATTGCAAAAAAAAAATATTTGAAAAAAATGCACTTGTAGTTTTTTAAATTTTCTACATGCGCATATTTTTAGTTTTTTTTTTTAAAAAATCCAAAACTTGTAAACTGTCTGCTAATTTAAAAATCATAAAAAATTCTAAGCATGATTGCTATTCTATTCTTTATAAATTTATTACTAATTGGCAAATTTAAAATTTAAATTTTATATGATAAAGTATTTATGTTTTATTAATTTTGAATTTTTATTTTTTTTAAATTTGTAATTTAGGCCGATGAATTGCCAGCAGAACAAATCGCTGGTAAGTTATATATTTTTTATTAAATATGTGTTTATTTTATATAAAATCTGTCGACAAAAAAAAGTTTAAAATTTTTACTCCAAGTTTCAATAGAATTTTTATTTTTAAATTTTTGAATTAAAAAAAAATTACAAGTGAATAAAAAAATTTCGTGAACTTTTGAATTTTTTTTTTTCAGAAATTGATTAAAATAAAAATAATTATTTAGATTTAAATTAAATAGTATAATTAATTTTAAAAATAAAACGCGGACATTAACATCAGTCTAAAATTACATCGAGGTAGAGTTGTATTTATCTAGTAGTTTAACTTGTAGTAGAAACGTCTATATATAAAGTGTAATTAAATTTTTTTTTAAATAAAAAATATAATAAACAAAATAATTATTTATTTAACAGTTAAAATTATATGTAAAGTAAATGTTCCGGCATTAATTCAAATTACGCGCTTTACTTAAATTTTTAAATATTAAATTTTTTAGTTTTACGCAAAGCTTTCGACAGTTTTGATAGAGACAAGAGCGGAAGTATCCCCACTGATATGGTAGCGGATATTTTACGATTGATGGGACAGCCGTTCAATAAAAAAATCCTTGATGAATTGATCGACGAAGTTGACGCTGACAGTAATTATATAACTACTATTTTTAATTTAATTTACTAATTACGGATTTGAGTGTTTATTTTTTCCTTTTAATTTAATTAGAGTCCGGAAGATTGGAATTCGATGAATTCGTAACACTGGCAGCTAAATTTATTGTTGAAGAAGATGCCGAGGCTTTAGAGAAAGAACTTCGTGAAGCTTTTCGATTGTATGATAAAGAAGGTAAGGTTTAAAAAAAGATAACGGGAGTTCGACTGTTCGATTCCAGCTCAGGGTTTTTTTAAATAATTTTATTTACGCGGCAATTTTAAATTTGAAATTTAAACAGAAAAAAATAATTTCTTTACTTAAATTGAAGACAAAAATTTTTTTAGGCGAGAAAATGTTTTTTTTTCCTGTGTATAAGTAAAAAATAAAAAATAACCTAGTGTCTATTGTAATATATATTTATACAAGTATCGTTTTTTTTTTACGTCAATAAAAAAAAAGTTTAAGAGGGTGAAATTTGAAACCAGGCCAAAAGAGTCGAGTTGAGCTACAGCTCAATGTATAATATAAGAAATGACTGGAATAAAATGAAAGATTAAACGCGCGGGACGTAAATAGATTTGTATACTCCAGAAATATATACGAGTATAAAATAAAATTTAAAAAGTTTTCAGAGAAAAAAAAAATATTCAAGCAACAGATAATAAAAAGTATTTAAAATTATTTAATTACGAAAAATAATTAACTAATTTAAATAGATTTAGATTCGCGGTAAATTCTTAAGTGCAATTACATTGCATAACAATTTTATTTATATTTTTATTACTATGACGCGTTGCAATTTTAAAAGCTTTATCGAGTTCAACGCTCACTGATCATGATAATCTTATCCAATCTGTCTAGTTGATTAATTTGTTAAATGTTCCATTTATTTTATTTAATTTACGGCTGTAATTCACCTGCTCAAATCAATCATGTAATTTATATATTTATACAAAGTTAGTGTTTTAATTTATGTATGTTTATAATTATTTTTACAGGTAATGGATACATACCAACAACTTGTTTACGTGAAATATTACGGGAATTAGATGATCAATTAACTGACGAAGAGCTTGATATTATGATTGAAGAAATTGATTCTGATGGATCTGGTACCGTTGACTTTGATGGTGAGTTATTTTTATTATTACACAGAAAAAATAATTTTTTTCTGACCCTAAGAAAATTTCTTTCAATTAATTCTGCAAAAAATTTCTTGCCCTCAGAAAACTTTGAAAAAAAATCTATTTTTTAAAAATTATTTAATACAATATATAAATAAAAAATTTGAAAAATATAATTTTCAAAATATTGACGTGTAATAAATTTGAGTTTATTTTAAATTGATACCAAATTTTTGGCTTAAAAAGAAAAAAAGTAATAATAACATACATTTGATGTCGACTAAAAATTATTACAAAATACTTCAGTGAACTGACGTTCCAAGTTCACTACCAAGAACTTGGCATCATTGTCACTTCATAACATCTATCAGCATTCATAAATAAATTCATTAACATTAACATTATAAATTTAAAACAATCAAAAAATATATATTAGTAAGAGAATAAGGAAAATTTTGTTCCCGGCATATCTGTATGATAGAATCGGTTAATGTTATTAAATTTGGTATCGTTAGAAAGGTTTTGACTTGAATTTGTGCCTTTTCAGTTTCAACTCTTTTTTATTATCAATCATTGAGAAAAATCGATTTATCTGTATCATTCGAATTACATTTAAATTACGCGGGAAAAAATACGATCGTAATTATTTTCTTTAAATAAATTAATATTATAATTATTCTGTCACTAAATATCACTGAATGTCACTGAATATATACTATATTATTTATATCGCGTTACTTATTCCAAAATGACAAAGTTTTATATTTCCATTCGGTTTTAGGAAGCTTCTCAAAGCCAACAAAAGTCTGCATAGAAAAAAAAGGATTGATTGACACAAAAAATCTTTACTCGCCTAAAGAAAATTTTGACTTACCCCAATAAATTTTTCGCATTGTGAATTAAAACCAAAAAGTTATTTAGAACTAGAAAAAATTGTTGGTGCAAGGAATAATTTCTTGAGCAAAATAATCTTTTCTCGCCCCAAGAAAATTTTTGCATTGAATTTATGATGCATAAAATTTATTGGTGCAAATAAATTTTTTGAGGCAAGAAATCGTTTGTTTCTGAGAATTTTATAAAATCAGTGATATTTGGGCAGTCAGTGACTGCAGGTTGCTTATATATTAATAGCCCTGTATTGCGAACTCAAACCACATAAATTAATTTTTTTTTCTAGAATTCATGGAGATGATGACTGGAGAATAAACCTGGCATTGAAAGACGCAGCTAATTAAAAACCTTTTTTTTTCAACAAAACAAATAAAATAATTAATAACTTATTAATTGTTTTGGCATTAAAAAACCTTTCATACGTATTTATTTTTATTACAACTATTAAAAGTATTTAAAGATATTGTTAAAGAAAATAAAATAATAAAAATATTTATTAAAATAAAAAGATTTAATATTTTCTCATTTATTTTAATTATATTTATTTATTTATAACTTATAATTATTTGATGTTTATGATCACAATTTTTAATCCTAATTTAATTGACATAACTATTAATTAATAAGTGTACCATTTAATGATACTATTAATTTTAATTAACTATTTAATTAAACTTGGACTAGTTTATTAAATATATAACTCATTACTTTAATTATTAATTTATGATTTTGTGATTATGATTAATTAAATTAATCATGACTTTGTACGATCAAAAAAAAAATTATTTCTTTTGTCAATGGGCGGTATGGATTACGCGCGAAGCAATTAGATTTTTTTTTATTCATTTCTGCATTTAGATTTACTTTACTACAATTTTTAATCAATTAATTAATCAATTAATTAATTTAATCACGTGAATTATATCGACTAGACAATTAATTCACAAAGCATCACTATTTTTAAAATAATAATTTAACTATATATTTATTTTATATACAATTTTTATAATCTATCACTTAAATGACTGAAAATAAAAAAAATATCATTTTTTAATTAATTAATTAATCAACAGTATGGAAATTTAAATTTTGAACTTTGTAGTAGAACTTAAATTCAAATAAATAATAAATGAATAAAATATTATTTTACCTTTTTAATTTTATACAAGCGTTTGTAAATCGTCGTCCTCAACCTCCTTGTACAAGGAGGAGGATAATAAGTGTCACATTTTAAAGAGACTAGGAAATTCATTGCTAATTTCACGTATCAATTTTTGATCACCCTGACTCTCAGGACCTTCTTCGCAAAATATTCGGGTGAAACATTTTAGCAGATCTTCTGAGCGGTGTCGGTGATCGTCGTAACCAGTTGTGCGCAATACTCGTCTACATAGTTCAAGATAAAGTCTTCTCTGTAATTTAAAGACATGTTTTTTAAATATTTAAATTATTTAATTAGGGCAGGCGTCAATTTTCTACACTGGTTTTTCTGAATGTATCAAATGCCTGCAATATTTTTTGTACATTGGAAAGTCACTGCTCGGCTGCTAAAATTTATTCTACGTTCTATTGCCTAGGTAAATATTAAATATGTAATTTAATTGCGAAAAAAATAATTGCAGTTCTATTGCCAGAAAAATAATTCATGATGTTTGATTGATTGCTATTTAATTGGGAACCCAAACGAAGAAATTCCTAATTAATGTAGATGCTCCTGATTTTCCTGAGAAAATCTTGTACTTGAGGAGAAATGATCAACAAAGACCGATCACTTGATAAAAAAAGACGATTGATCTGTAAAATATGAGAACCGCGGTAGTCTTGACAAAAGTATAACTCGCCCGGTCCATAATAAGACACTGGTTGAATCTCATAGTCGACTTAGGGAATCACCTGATCAGCTCACTAATTTCTGATAGAAAACTCTGTCAAGTTTTACAGTTGCTATTGTCAAGACTACCGGGTTCTGATATTTTTCAGACCAGCTGCGTTTTTTTTATCAAGTGATCGGTCTTTGTTGATCATTTCTCCTCAAGTACAAGATTTTCTCAGCAAAATCAGAAGCTTGTCTACATTAATTAGGAATTTCTTTGATTGGGTTCACAATTAAATAGCAATCAATCAAACATCATGAATTATTTTTCTAGGCAATACTGCAATTATTTTTTTCGCAATTAAATTACATATTTAATACTTCCGGCAATAGAACCGTAGAATAAATTTTGGCAGCCAACTGAGCAGTAAGCATTTGATGCCTCCATTTGTTTATTGCCATACATTTAAAATAATAAATACCTTATCACCAGGTGGAATATCAAACAGCTGCCTCAGCACAATATCAATCAGCACCTTAATATCATTAGTATAAAAAAGCGACGCCGTGATATCCATAGAAAAAATATCAATAAACAATTTCAGAACCGAGTGCATCGGCGCCGGCTGGTGATCAAAAATCCTCACCGGATCTTCTTCACGGTTGAGTAAAAACAGGATCTTCTGCGTGAAAATTTTCGCATTCGTCCTCTCTCTCAGCGCCATCATAAATATATTTTCATTGACATTCGCGTTGCTGTTGCTGGTGGCATTGAAGTTGAACTGCAGATTATAAGCCAGTATCAAGTTGGTAAACAAATCAGGAATCTGATCCTCGAGGTCCGTGTCCGGAGGGTCTTCGATACCGTCTAGCAAAAACGCGATGAACTCACAGCCTAGATGTTCCAAGTGCGTGATCGGCATGGGCTCAGCCATCGAAAAGATCATCGTCATCAGCAGCGACGAGTAATTTAGTTTAGGTACATTGCGCGGGTTGCTGGTCATATCACGAGCCAATTCCATAGGTAGGATACTATTCAGCATAATTGTCACAACAACTGGATCCAGACTACACATTACTCCAAATGATTGCAGCAGTAATTGTCTAATTGTCCACCTCGCTTCCATCTGATAGTACTCAATTAATGTCATTATTCCATTGTACTGATCCTGTTTCAATGCGTGCCGGGATACACTTGCGTCTGCATTCGTCAGTATCGACGTCAGTTCTTTTATGTACTCAACAATAATCGACTCGTCTTCATACAACATCCAGCTTCGCTGCTGAGAATCCTCTTTGCAGGAAGTCAGTTCATCGAATATTATTTTTAATCGGGTTGAATCATACGTATCTTCAATTCGCATTTTAGAATTAATTAGCGGCATTTGCAATTGATTTAATACCGTGTCGAAGTAATGAGATATTGAACTTGGTAGCAGCTGCTGGAGACCAGACACTACGACAGTCACGGCTAACTTCGACATTTCATAACTTAGTTGTGTGTTCTTGCGAACTTCGTCCAATAATTTGTAAGCTGCGCGCGAGTCTATTTCAAAAGATGTTGAATTATTTTGCGATGACTTCGTTGGTGATTGACGTGATGTTTGACGAATCAATATTGGTTTCTCAGAATCTGTTACACGGGAATTAGACTCTGGTCGGATATTTTGCTCTGGTACACGAGGTACTGGTTCTATTGATCTAGGAACTGGTTCTGGTAATTTAGAACCTAGTTCTTTAGGACCCAATTCAGGTATTTGACGCGGGAATGATGACCGGCGGGAATCAACATTTGAATTTGAATTTCTGCGATTGAAATCTGGAATTTTTTGAATTTCATCTGGTAAAAATGACTTGGCACTTGCGTACGATGCACTGGGTGTCGAGCGTTCGCCGTCTGCTTTTGCTACTGATGACGCTGATGATGACGAAGAAACTGTTACAGTCGTAGTAATAGGAGTTTCTTTAATCGGAGAAGTGCTGCTGAAGGTCGGTGGTAATGGCGCAGGTTTTTTAGGCTTCCTACTAGACTCAGCTTGACGTTTTTTTTCTACCAGCCGCTGAACAAGATCCTGCTTGTCTATCGGCAAGGGTGCGCCAGGCTTCACAAACTCGCTACGTAATTTTTCTATACACTCTTCTAAGAAGTCTATCATAAATTGTGGTTGGACCTGAAAATTTTTAAATTACTCATTTAAGTCTAGTTTTAAAACCAAGTGAGTAGTTTTTAAAACCCCAGGTGAAACTAGAAACTGATAAATTAATGAATGAAAAATCTAATTAAATGATTGATGAATTAATTGATGGGGTAAAAAAATTTAAAAGTAATAAACCTTGACAGTTGTCACATAATTTGATGGAATGTAACCAAGTTGACCGGTATTATTAACAACTTGCCACCAGTTTCGTTGTTTGGTATTCGTCTGATGTAAAATAAAATGATCATTTTCCCGGAAGCTCAATGTTTTGGCGAATGTCGCTTTGAAATCATACAATGCTTTGAGCATTTCATAATTTTCTGTAAAATAAAATCACATTGACAATAAATAAATAAAATAGTAACCTATGAAATATTATTTAAATAAACCTACCGAGTTTTATGTAGTTGTCATCCATTATCAACGTATTTATTTATCTATTTATTGAATGAATAAATAAATAAATAAATAAGGATGTTTATTATAAAATTAATAGACCGACAACGCCCAGATATCTAGGATATCTAGACTAATAAAAAATTATTAAGTCTTAATACGAGACTGAGACATTTCACTTTCATTTTTTTTTACTTTTCTGTATCAAACTTTTATTTTGCTATTTTTGCTATCAATATCCTGAGTCCTTTCTCCATTTTATGTGTGTATTTTTTTTGTCAGTGTGCTGGTGTTTATTTGCCCAGTGTCACAAGTGACAGTTGTCGTACTACTGAACCCTCAACACTAAAATTCATTTTAAATGTATAGTTATAGTTTTAGTTAGGTTACTAAAGTACTTAGCTCATATATATATCGACATAGAGTACTCTAACACGCAAGTCTTGTGTAATAATTATTATTTTATCCTATAATTTTTAAAATGTTTAATTGCTGCGCATGCGTTAAAGAAAAGCGCGCACTTTTTGATTTCTGTTAGAGGAACATTTGAAATTTTGAGTTACTAATATATATAAATTATATATAAGATAATGATATATATAAAGCGCAGCTCATATAGACCCAGTTATTGACCGTAGTCCAGTTTGTGACCTCTTCAGCTTCAATCGAAATTTTAAAAAAATTTTTGAATAAGATTTGTTTAAAAATATTAATTCAAAAGAATTAAAAATGAAGAAATTCGAATTCTTTTCAATAATTAAAATTTTTTTATTTGTATATATAGATATACAGTTAATAAATTACTTTTACTTACAATTTTATTGTTACTAATATAAAGCTTAATAATTTATTAAAGTAATAAAAGACAAAAACATATTTATTGATTCATAACTACTTGTACTCGTTTTAATGCTGCGATGTATTTTATATTTATATGTAAAATATGTGATTATCTTAATTAATTAAAAGTATGAAATAAATTTTACTTACATTATAATAATTTTTTTAATAATAATAATTATTATTAAAAGTAAACTATAACTTTATTTTATTTGAAATTGTGATGGTCATTAGTTCCTTAAGTTTTTATTGATAATTCTAAAACTTTCTGTATTTATGGCGTGAATTCTCTGTTGGAAGTCTCAAAAAAAAAAAAAAAAAAAACTTTTTTAACTTCCCGCTAAGAAAATTGCAAATTTTCAAAAATTCGGGAAGTTATTGGTTTCAGTCCGATTTATGAAAATCGAAATTCCAACAGATGTCGACGTTTTGAGTTCCTAGGAAGCTATTCTGATTAATTTCACGATGATGTCCGAGTGTATGTATGTATGTATGTACGTACGTATGTAAATATTCTGTAACTTTTGAACGGATGAACCGATTTTGAACTTTAAGGTGTCATTCGACGCGGCTTTTTATTTACTATAAACACTGGAAATTTGAGCTTAATCGGTCAGGTACGTTCGGAGATATTTCAAAAATAAAATTTTTTCAAAAATGTTTTTTTTGAATAACTTTTAATTCGCTGAATGAGAAAATAAAAAAAACTACAAGTGCAATTTTTAAAAATATTATTTTTTTTTATAATTCATCATTTTTTAAAATTCTAAAAATTATTTGACGTTTGCTTACTTCAGTCATATCTGCTAACTTTACTATCATAGTTAGCCGACGTCTAATAATTTTCAAAATTTTTTTAAAACGACAAATTATTAATAAAAGAAAATTAGACGTAAAGTTTTTTTTAATTTTCTACATGTGCATTTTTTTTTTTTCATAATTGACTTTTAAAAAGAAATCATAAATTATACTACAACTATTTTCCATTGGGGGGCGTTAGGGTCAGCCGTCTAATTGCGCATGCGCATAAAAAAACCGCGCACTTTGATTTCGTGTCAGAGGAACTTCATAAGTTATAACGGTAAACAAAACCTTAACCTCAAACCTTCAGTAGTGTAATAAATTTTACAATAAAGTAACGTCTATTTAAAAAATCCCCAGATGTCAAAATAATAAAATAGTGTTCAAATAAACAATGGAATCTGAAGGTTGTTTTTTAAACAGTACAGCAGTTTTAGAATGGACGAACGTATCAGGAACAACAACCCGAAAAGTAAATTACAAGTCAGCACAATTGCGGCTCATCAGAAACAACCTCCGTCAAATGCTTGTGCAAGTCCAAGCCGAGAAGTCAAACACAACTTTCAAATTATTAATCCGTGGTGTCAATGTTCTCAATCGTTTCATGCACGAAGGTAAGGCGACAATTAAATTTAATGAAGAACGATGTACACTTTTTATTTCCAACGCACCTGCAGCTCAGCTGACGTCATTTTTAAAGACAATTTTCGTTAAAATGACCGGTCAACCTGAGACCAAAGTCGCTTCCCTGAAGCAGCACCTAGCCGCTAATGTAAATTTAGGCGGGGTCCAAGACATCAGTCCAGCAACCGCTGGAGAAATAAAAGCCGCCAAAGAAAAAGCTCTGACTGTTGCTGCGTCGCGTAAAACAGTGACGACACCTTCACCAAGCAACGTCCGGAAACGTAAGTTACTAAACTCGGAAAACGGCGTCAAGGTACCAGTTGCTAAAAAACTTTACAGCAATCCAACGATCAGTGAATTGACTGAGGAACAGAGCCAAGTATTGGAAGCAGTATTACGCGGGAATAATATTTTTTTTACTGGTTCTGCCGGTACGGGGAAGTCGTACCTACTGAAGAGAATCATCGGAGAACTGCCACCAGACGTAACGACAATTACAGCAAGTACTGGAGTGGCTGCTTGTCATATTGGCGGGATAACTCTCCATCAGTTTGCAGGCATCGGTTTGGGGAACGGAACCTTGGAACGATGTTACCAACTTGCCTCACGTCCGTCCGTCGCTGCGGTCTGGCGCAAAACTAAGCACCTGATCATCGACGAAATTTCAATGGTCGACGGCGACTTGTTCGACAGAATCGAAGCCGTCGCCCGACATATTCGTAGGAACGACAAACCTTTCGGCGGGATCCAGTTGATTTTGTGCGGGGATTTTTTTCAGTTGCCTCCGGTTAAAAAAAACGATGCAATGAAATTTTGCTTTGAAAGCAAAGTCTGGGACAGCTGCATCAACTGCAACTTTGAGCTGCAAACCGTCCATCGACAGAAGGACCAGACGTTCGTTAAGCTGCTGAACAGTATTAGGATCGGGAGGGTCACTGATGAGATAAAGGAAATTCTAAAGGCTACGGCGAAGCAGAAGATTGAGAAAGACGGGATTTTAGCGACGAGACTCTGCTCCCATGTGAAGGAAGCTGATGAAATTAACGAGTCTCAGCTAGAAAAACTTGAAGGAGTTACTAAGCATTACGTTGCTCAGGATTCTGATGAATCCATGAGCAAGACACTGGACCAGCAGCTGTCTGTACCTGGGAAACTGACTCTGAAAATCGGCGCGCAAGTGATGCTGCTGAAAAATATAAATATCGTCAATGGACTAGTCAATGGAGCAAGGGGTGTAGTCATAAGATTTGATGACGAGGTTCCAGTTGTTCAGTTTTGTTCTGGTGAAATTTATCCAGCGAAATCTGAAAAGTGGATGCTGAAGATGGCCAATGGGAGTTTCATTCATCGCAAGCAGATTCCACTGAAACTTGCCTGGGCTTTTTCTATTCACAAGAGCCAAGGACTGACGTTAGACTGCGTCGAGATGAACCTCAGCAACGTTTTTGACGCGGGACAATCCTACGTCGCGCTGTCACGGGCTCAAAGTCTCGGCGCTCTGAGGGTTTTGGATTTTAACGAAAAGCAAGTATGGGTCAGCACGAATGTGCTGGAGTTTTATAAAAAGTTTAGACGAAATTTGCAGAACATGAAAGTATTTGCACTAGGAAAATCTGGGAAAACCAAAAGAAAATGACATTTGTAATAATTTTTGTTTGAAACGACTGACAATGATAATAAAAAATAGTGCCTTAGATAAATAATCTTATGTCTAGTTTTTTTATTGTAAATTAAAAATAATAAATTTATGAATTTTTTACATATAAATACAGGAGATTTTTTGTACAAATATCAGTAGTCTTCGGCGGTTATTTCAATGGGTGGTATGTAACGCCACTCATTGTCTGCTATCGTTTGATCCTCGCGATTGGAGCTTGATGGGGAGTTATCATTGCTGCTACATCGTATGTCTAGTTTGAATTGGCCTGGCATGAAAAATACTACTCGGCATTCATGATAAGCACGTCCGTATTCTTGTAGCTGTTAATTATTAATTATTAATTATTTACAGTTGATGTTCAGTATTTACTTTTAATTGATTAAATTTAAATTAAATTAAATTTACAGGGAGATGGAGAGTAAATTAAAATTTATAATTTAATTTTGACCATAAACTGGACGTCTCGTCCCATTACTGGGACCTTCAGCAATTAAAACAAGTCATCATAAAATTTACAATTTTTTAAATTAAATATTTAACATTAGAATCTTATGGTAAGTATGACCAATCCCTATGAAAAAATCCATATGGAAATCCAGCCTAGATTCTTATGTGGGTTCACATGACATTTTTGGATAGATTTCCATATGGTTTCCTATAGGAATTCAGCATAGATTCTTAAATGGGTTCCTATGGGATTTCACACCGTGCAAAGTCCATATGGGAAGCTAGTATGGATTTCTATGTGAGTTTCCATGGTGTTTTTGGATAGATTTCCATATGGTTTCCTAGAGGAATCCAACATAGATTCTTGTATGGGTTTTTATGGAATTTACATCATGTAAAATCCATATGGGAATCCAGCCTAGATTCCTATGTGGGGTTCCATGGTGTTTTCGGAGGGATTCTCATATGTTTTCCTATAAAAATCCAGCATAGGTTTTGATGTAGATTCTTATATGGATTCCTATGGGAATTTACACTATGCAAAATCTGTATGGGAATCTAGTATGGATTCCCATATGAATTTCTACCACGATTTCCTATAGGAATCTGCACCATGTCAAAATGGGAATCCAGATACCCACAGTTTCCTATATGAATTTCCCATATGGGAATCTAGATACCCATGGATTCTTATATAAATCCATACACTTCTATATTAATTCCCATAGATTCTTATATAAATCCATACACTCCTATATTAATTCCCATGGATTCTTCCATAAATCCACACTTTCCTAGATGGATTCCTATGGATTCCCATAAAATCCCACAAGAATTTTTTTGATAGAGATAATATAAACATATCATACCTTGACCATATAAATTCTACCATCAATTAAATTTTTTTTCAGATATACGTCATTGAAACGGCCAATTTATGGTCAAAAGTAAATTTTCCATTTGAATTTACTGTCCACCTTATGAATTTATACATATATTTTTTTTATGAACTTACCGTAGGAAGCATTACTTTGCTAGCACCAGCAATGGCCAACAGATTATCAAGCTTATAATTACAAGTACCATTCTGGTAGTCTTGATAAAATTCAATAGTTAAACATAAGTTACTCAGCGGACGTTCTAGAGAATTACAAACTCCAACTCCAATACTGACACAGTCACCAATCGTACAAGTGATTTCATCTTGAGGTTTTACAGCCGTGTCATTGATTACAACTTCTGTAATTTATTAATAATTCTATAGATTTATTTTAAAATTTTTAAAAAACAAATTTCAAAATTTTCCCGCGAAAATTAAAAAATCCCCAAAAAAAAAGTGTAACTCATTTTTTGCAAATATCTCTGTAAATATCAAATTTTCAAAAAAGTTATAAGAGACCTTTTTTGTAGCTCTTTAAATTCTCTACAAAAAATGTATCTTGTAATTTTTTCGAAAACTCAATAGGCACGAAGATATTTCAAAATTTTCCCGCGAAAATTTAAAAATCGCCAAAATAAAAAGTGTGACTCGTTTTTTTCAAATATCTCTGTAAATATCAAATTTTCAAAAAAATTATAAGAGACCTTTTTTGTAGCTCTTTAAATTCTCTACAAAAAAGGTATCTTGTAACTTATTCGAAAACTCAATAGCCACGGAGATATTTCGAGTTTAAGATTCTTAAAGATGAATAATAATTATACTTGTTGATAATTACCCCACTGTAAAGGACTCATCTTCACGAGATCAAGCATATCACGAGTGAAAGTGATCCCCGTTAACGTGGCCTTGCCCGTCAAATCAGTGCCCAGCAACTGCCACCTCATATCAACCAACGAGGACGTATGCTGAGAGCAAATTTTCTGCAGCTCCCCATTGACATCAGTGCTGCTAATCGCTGACAACTTATCCAACGGACAGCGATCAACTGGAACCGGAATCCTACATGATTCCCTGCCTCCCATATAAATACATTTACTCTGCGTATAATACAGCTCCATTTCCTGATTAGTCATATTAACTACATCAAGTACAAGATAAAATTGACTAGGTGTTTCAGCTGGCAAGACATCCCAGCTCGTAATATTAACACTCGGCAGCATTTCAATAGAAATAAATACCGAGGATACTCTGCAGTAGCCGTCAATTAATCCCGCGCCACCAGAATACTTGATCATCAATTGCCCCTCGACAATAATATTCGACGGTGGCTGTATAGTTAATTTAGCTAACTGCGAATTCAATCCTGAACTATTTGACGAGGCTGGTAAAGACGAAGGTTTTTTTTTTGATTGCGACAAATGGGTGCGCGATGGCCATGACTTTGAATTACTCTGTGATGTACTGTTGCTGATACGCGGACTCGGTTTTAACTGCTGCGCTTCTTTATTAACGACAATAAACTCCATATCAGCGTAAAGATAAAGTGTAAGACTAGCACTAGCACCCGGTTCAAGCGGTAGTTGAGAATTTAAATTACTATCACTCCATTTAAATATTTTCGACTCCTTAATACTATTCAGTGATGATTTTATCGAAGTCTCGATAGTCTCGATGGCTACTTGACCACAATTTTTAATCGTTATCGTGCACTCAGTACTCTCTCCCCCATACAGCGAGACACTCGCACTCGTCACGATATTTTCACCAGTACTAAAACTAGCAGTCTGCGGTAAACTCGTGGCGACGTCTATTTTTGGTAGACTTGGAATCACCGTGATGGTGTAAGACGGGTATGGCATGCCTGGAATATTTCGTAACCGACAGTTTGATTTAACACCGAGTGTATGGGTACTGAACCCATGAATTTCCAGTGTCCCGGACTCTCTAGGAGTACCGGCTAGTGACACACCAATTGGTCCAGCTTTTCCTGGCAACGTTATGCTCTCCGGAAGCGACTCAAAGACGATGCCGCTGGTCAGCAGCCGCATGTTGGACACGACCAGTTCAAATGGCAGAGGATTTATCAACTGAATAGACACCTCGCAGATGTCACCGTCGACCCACAGATAATCGACGCTGTTTTTCGATACATTTTTACGTTCAAGCGAGCCGAAGTTTATGGGAGTGAATAAAAACGGGCCGTGGTCCTCTTTGACTCGCTGGATTTTCTGCGGCTGGAGATGCGGCGGTAGATTTTTCAGTGCAAACGCTTTGGTCATGGGGATGTTTATTAAATTTGCTGGTGGGATCACGATTCCTGACTCGAGAACAAGTGGCACTGGGGCACCTTCGCACTGCTGAGCGACTCCTTGTAACTGCAGAGCGATGTCTGTACGTTCATTGGGTGATAGATAGTGAAAGAGAGTTTGTAATATGAATGTCATATGGCGGGTCGCTAATGCCGGGTTGCCCATGCGATTAGCGGCGACGATTAGTTCGTTGAGGACTTGGATTTGTATTGCTGGCCAGCCTTTGCGGTTGTCGTCGGTCATGTCCGATGGATCTAGTGATAGTTTGAACCCTGAGGTAGATTGCAGCAGCAAATTGTAGCACTGCTTCCAGTCTCGGTGAGGATTGTGAGGTGATACGTATCTTAGTGCTGCCAGGCGCATGCAGAATGATGCTTTTCTGCTGAACCCAAATGAGGAATACAGCTCAGCTAGTTTTGTGAAACGTTCGATCTTTTCTTGCTCGCTTAAATTTATGTGGTTGAAGACGACGTTGTTGAGAAAACACGCAGCTTGGAGTGGACTATTTTGTTCAATGGATATGCGGGTCGCTTTGAAACTGGCCTCCGTTTCGACGATGGCGGCGTTCTGGTACTTGCTGTAGTGAACTATAGCTTCGCGGTACTTCTTTGCTATTTCTTCAGCGGATAGTAAATGCGGGATGTGGACTTTTGGGGGCTCATCGTTTGTGGGACTAGGGAGAGACTGAGATTCGCGCCTTTTGCCGGGACTTGTTTCTTGGAGAGATGAATTGCGGTGTAGAGTCAAAGATCTGCGTAAATTGGGGTAGAGTATCATTGATGATGTGGCACATAGACCCTCATAAGCGGCTCCGAGCCAGAGCCAGTCGTTGACTGTTTGAAGATTCGCTGCTGCTGTGCTGTAGTAATTTAGAGCTTCGATACGGAGACCTAGTAAAATAAAATGAAATTGTTAAGTAATTAGTTTATTAATAAATGGAGGCATCAGTAGCAATATTTTTTTGTATACTGGAAATTTTTACAGGGCTGCTAAAATTTATTCTACGGTTCTATTGCCGGAAGTATTAAATATGTAATTTAATTGCGAAAAAAATAATTGCAGTATTGCCTAGAAAAATAATTCATGATGTTTGATTGATTGCTATTTAATTGTGAACCCAATGAAGAAATTCCTAATTAATGTAGACAAGCTTCTGATTTTGCTGAGAAAATCTTGTACTTGAGGAGAAATGATCAACAAAGACCGATCACTTGATAAAAAAAACGCAGCTGGTCTGAAAAATATCAGAACCTCGGTAGTCTTGACAATAGCAACTGTAAAACTTGACAGAGTTTTCTATCAGAAATTAGTGAGCTGATCAGGTGACTCCCTAAGTCGACTATGAGATTCAACCAGTGTCTTATTATGGACCGGCGAGTTATACTTTTGTCAAGACTACCGCGGGTCTGATATTTTACAGATCAATCGTCTTTTTTTTATCAAGTGATCGGTCTTTGTTGATCATTTCTCCTCAAGTACAAGATTTTCTCAGGAAAATCAGGAGCATCTACATTAATTAGGTATTTCTTCGTTTGGGTTCCCAATTAAATAGCAATCAATCAAACATCATGAATTATTTTTCTAGGCAATAGAACTTCAATTATTTTTTTCGCAATTAAATTACATATTTAATATTTACCTAGGCAATAGAACGTAGAATAAATTTTAGTAGCCGAGCAGTAATTTCCAATGTACAAAAAAATCTTGCAACTGCCTTCTACTATAAATATTTACCAGCTTGCAAAGATAAATCAGCTAAATGTTTAGTCATCCGGCCAGAGCATTTTTTCCTATTGTTCCTCGACTCCAAGTCCAGCCCAATGAGCTCTTTTTTTTCAAACGGAGCTCTTAGTAACGGAGCCCGGTCTATTTTCTCTCTCAACCTCTTCAATCTCTTGGACTCCAGTATCCAAAACAAGGCGTTCAAACATTCCATCACCTGGTTCTCCAAACTCGGACACAATTCATCATGATAATAAATCGCTCGCGTTTTGAAATTCGAAGGCGGCGTGAAACCAGCTGGTGGCTCGTTGATATTATCAGACTCAGTGGGTCCAAAAAATATGGCACGTGAATCATACAGCGTATCATTATACTTAACTTTAAGTGTCTCATGCAGTCGGCATAGTTCACTAAATTCATTCTGTTCCTCATACTTGCTAAATGTTATCAGACCCAATAGACGTCTGTGGGTTTGAAAATCGCCCCAATCAATATTCTCTACAGGATAATCACGAACAAAACGTATTATTATCTCACGTGTGCTTCCACCAGAGTCCACGATATTTAATTTACTCAAACTTTTGTTGATTCGATCGCACAATCTTGTCAATAATTTTGGTTTAAATTGGGTGCCAATTGATTTTAATAAAACTAAAAGTGATGCGTGATCGTGTGTGGTTTGGTCATAGTCTGGCTGTGACATATTTTATTATTTATTATTGTTTATATATATATTTATATTACTACTTATTGTTTTTTATCTGCTTTGCTGATTACGTATTTTGTTTAAAGCTTTGGATTATAAATTTATCTGAAATTCAAAAATTATGTTAATAAAATAAATTGATTGATTAAAAAAAAGGGTTGATAGATTACAAATATGAGAAATTAGTTTGCAGGTTGTATTTATGAGGTTTATAAATTTATATTAATTATTGATATACGTACTGGTCATAATAGATGAGTAATTTATTGCTATTATGATATTTATTATAAATAATGACGTTAAATATACGTGTTAAGACATTTATGAGTATATACCAGTTACAGCTGTATGTACATATATTCACTTATATATATAGATATATAGAAGATATTTATTCATTATTTTGAGTAGGAGATACATAACCTAGAAGTCAGCTGACAGTTTGACAATTTTCATGACAGCTAGTGGATTTATTTTTGGATCGTTATTTTGCTACTAATAAATATATAGATATATATTTTTATGTATGTATATACATTTTGTTTTTAATAGTTATTGATTTTATATACTTTTTATTTTTAAATTTTTAATTTATTGACAGTAGAAATTAATTTGCAAATCAAATTTTTTTAAATTCCCGCTATAAAAATTGAAATTTTTTAAATTAATTTTCAAATTGTTTATTTATAAATTTAGTTTTTGAAAATTCTTTTGTTTAAATAATAAATGTCATATATATGATGCTGAAAGTATGACACCTGATATTTGTGTTTTTTTATTATCAAGTTAATTGTCATAAAAATTTTTAAAAAATCCACAGTAAAATTTTTGAAAATTCTTCACATGTCACTTTTTGAAAAATTTGTTTATTTTATTCGCTAATTAATTATGGTACTGAAGTTAGCACACAATTGTCAGTTTTTGAATTTTAAATTACCGTCATCATAAAAATTTTTAAAAAATCCACAGTAAAATTTTTGAAAGTTCATGTGTCACATTCTGATAAATTTATTTTATTCGCTAATTAATCATGATACTGAAGTTAGCAATTATCAATTTTTGAATTTTTTTCAACGAATCATTTACTAGAAAAAAAAATAAAAAAAAAATATGCGCGTATAGAAAATTTAAAAAACTCTAAGTGCATTTTTTAAAATATTTTTTTTCTCAAGTCTATCATTTTTAAAAATATGAAACATCGGCTAACTTTAGCATCATTAATTTCAATTTTAAATCCAGATTTGGCCTACTTCGAGTATCGGCAGACCCCAGATGAAACATGAGTGTGAATGTAGCAGACAACTGTTAATTTAAAAAATTTTTAAACAAGCGAATTGAATGTCAATTAAATAAAATTTTAAAAATGCGCATTCATAGAATTTGAAAATCAGTATGTGCATTTTTTTTATTTTTATATTTTTAATTGTTTAATTCGTTTATTTGTAATTTAAAATTTCTTTGATATCTGCTACATTCACACTCACGATGAAACCTGGTCGTAAATTATTAGATTTGAAGGAAGGAATTATCTAAGGAAACCTCTGGGGTATTTAATAAGTTCACAGTCATTTAAAATATATATAGTATTTTATTAAAAGAAATCGGAAACAGGAGCAAAGAGTAAGCTTCAGGTCTCTCCCTTGACTGACTTGTCTGAGTACTAATTTTACACCATTACAATATTAAAGATTGTCGCCATTGTATCTCAGGTTACCCTAGCGAACATCACCAAGATCCATCTTACCCCCATTCAAAAGTTCCTATAGTATTCATTCAAATTTTAGCTTTTGTATAAACGTTATCGGTTTAAACTCCAGAGTAGTGACGTTTGCGGAAATCTCTCTTTGAGTTTATTATCAAAAAGTTTTCATAGAATCCACTGGATAGGGTTAAGATGCTGATGAATTTTATTCCTTAACAAAGCAACCAAAGTCTTAATTAACATAAAGTAACAGGAACATCATACATGAATTTTTGAAAATTTGCCTCTCAATGTTTGGCTGCTATTTTCAGTATCATGTCATATGTAAAAATTATTGTTCATTTAAATAATAATATATAATTTTTATTAACAGATTGATAAAAAAGATGACTACAAATAGCAGTGAGATGAATACAGTTGATATAGAAGATAATAAACCGCATATTGTTGACACACCAGAGCACGATCATTCAAGATGTCAATCACCGAAGCATGGCACCACATTATCAACAAGCACCAGTAGTTTTGAAGCACTAGATCCTCATGATCCAAATCTGAGTCGTTTAGCAA
Source organism: Microplitis manilae (assembly GCA_030273425.1). Classification (NCBI taxonomy): domain Eukaryota; kingdom Metazoa; phylum Arthropoda; class Insecta; order Hymenoptera; family Braconidae; genus Microplitis; species Microplitis manilae. Next base: position 24,872,970 of record CP092727.1, read on the forward strand.
CGACGATGTTTGAAAAAACGGGAGAATATCTACAGGATGAATTGACATCAACTCATGCTGACTATCGGTTACTTGAAAGATTGAATAAAGAAACTATTGCTAAATATGCTGAGTTGAAAACAATATCAACGAATGTGTCACAATCATTGGAGGCACTTAATCAGAAATATAAAAAATTGCAACCTGTTTTGGATAACATTAATCAGATTGATGACAGTGTTGCTAAATTGGAACAAGCTGCTTATAAATTAGCAGCTTATTCTAAAAGATTAGAGGCTAAGTTTAAAGATCTTGAGAAGGAAAGTAGAAGTAAATAAATTTATATTTTATTATTTAAATGTTCAAACGTGGAGTCTATTATAAATTGTTATTAATAATAAAATTCAAATGACATTATTTGGTTTTAATTATTTTCCTTTTTAACACGAAATAGTTTTTATGCTAGTAAGTTATTTTCAGATTTTTAAAAATTTTTATAAAGGAAAATTATTATATTGTTGCAATTTATATTTACTTGACAGTTAATACTTTATTGATTAAATATTGCTTAAGCATATTTTTGTGATTTTTTTTTCAGAGTACCTTCTTTATTAAAATTCTCAAAATTTGTGACACTATTAAGCATCATTCCAAGAATATTCTGTGAAATTTTCATAAAAAAATATTGAAAAATAAGCCTGTGGTAGTGGGGAGAGACAACTCTCCTCAAAAAAGTCTCCATTTTATTTTTTGAGGAGAGTTGTCTCTCCCCACTACCACAGGCTTATTTTTCAATATTTTTTTATGAAAATTTCACAAAATATTCTTGGAATGATGCTTAATAGTGTCACAAATTTTGAGAATTTTAAAAAAGAAGGTACTCGGAAAAAAAAATCAAACATATCTTTTTGTTTTGTATCTCAGACCTCACTCCTTAAATAATAGCAATCATTTATAATCTTGTCTCTGTTTAAATTTACCAACAATTGTTATGAATAAATATGATTATCACTTTTAAAAATTGGGTTTATTAGTAAAATCTACCTTACATATTTGATAATTATTGTTTGTTTTATTAATAATATTATTGATTTAATAATTAAATGTAAAATGCCATTATAATCGATGACTATATTAACTAATTTAACTTATTTGTATTGAGCTGTATGTTTAATATGTTTATTATAAATAAAATAAAAGTATGCACTATCAGAAAAAAAATATAATTGAATTAAGATTAAGTAACACGAATGACAATCGGCGGTATAAAAATGTAAATCGTTTACATCGTAGTAAGGCCCAAAGATTTAAATACATTGCTATTCGTGTTACAAGCAAGTTAATGTGTAACATTTAAATATAATTAACAGTCCAAGAAATTTCCTGCCATCAAAAGCTCAATAGCAACTTCAGGAGCTATTGGAAATTCTGGAATTTCTGTACTGCTGTTTGTGTAACGTACTTTGTAGGTAAAGTACATGCACACTTTTTGTAATACATGTGACCTAAAAATATATATTTTATTTATTATTTTAAAATCATTGTCAGTCATATTTATTAATATATAATAGAATTAAGTTGACAGTTTCTTAAGCGAGTATTTAATTATTAAATATTAATTGTCAAGAAAATTAATGAATAATTAAGACATTCTAGTATACTAGTCTCTTCATGTATACTTTTGCTCTCTAGAATTTTACTAACAATTATTAGAAGTATGATTAATAGTGTGTTGGAGAAAAGACTAATATACGCACTGTCAGCAGATACGAAATAAATTTTAAATTACAAAGAAAAATATAAAAAATGCACATACTGAAGTTCAAATTCTATATACGCGCCTTTTTTAAATTTTATTCGTTTCTCATTTAATCCACTTATTTTTAAATTTAAAAATGAGTGTGAATGTAGCAGATAGACAATTTATAAATTTGAAATAAATTAATTTTAAAAAAAGGCCATTCGGCAGCCGAAATGGAAGTAGATTTTTCATTATTTATTTAATTATTTAAATCTGTAAGATAGACGGTGGCATTTAAAGGTTCATCTGAAGCTTATAAGATCAATTATATTTATGCTTGTCAATTTTAAAAAAATACTTTATGCATACTTTAATGTTGAGATTTTAAAAGTGTTACACGGCAGTAATCAGAATTGGAACAGTTACATGAATTTATTGAAAAGTGGAAGAACGAATGCAACAGCTAAATTTCAATAAATAAATAGGTAATTTTCGTTGAATATAAAAAAATAGTACTGAAATATAAAGCTCATTAGATAAGCTACATAAAAACATTAACAAAATTCAACTATTATGAATTACTTGAAAGTTATTAAATGAGAAAGTAAAAAAAAATAGTTTTTTCGATTTTTCTGAAAATTTTGAGATTCATCAAAATACTAGAAAAAATTATCAAAAGAGTAAGCAACATAGCCTAAATTAAAGCAAATCGAATGAACATAAAGATTAAATCACCAAAAATAGATTATCTCTTTAGGATCAAAAGTTATTTAACGATAAATCAAGGAAAGTTGAATTTTTTGAAAAATTAAAAAATCTTTAAACGGCTATAACTTTCAAACTTTTTGGCCGATTGAGCTCATCTTCGAACTGAACCGAGCTCTTTAGCTAAAGAATATGTAAAAAAAATTTCATCAAGATCGGTACAGAATTGTGGACGCTATCGTGGGAGAACCGTGCGCTATATCGTGTATATATATATATATATATATATATATATATAAATACATATATAAACTTTTTCACTAATAGTATTTTCGGAACCTACTTGACTCAAATAGATAGAAAATGTTGAAATTTTTGAAAAGTTGCGTCATGAAGACAAATACAACAGTTAGATTTTTATAAAATCTACTAAAAATGCGCGTACGGATTTCGCATTTATCTATATAATCATTTTTTAACTTTTACTCTGCTTAGATTTTATTCATCTATTCTAAAATTTAAAAAATTGACAACTGTCTGCTATATCCACTCATAAAAAATTGACAACTGTCAGCTACATTTACATTCATTAACAATAATACCGAGAAACTGTCAACTTGTTCTTATTATTAAATTTATTATTATTTCTACTAGCAATATCATTAATAATAATGACAGTTATTTATAATAATTAATAATAAACAATAAAACTCACGGAATTTCACGGAAATTAACTTCATTAGCTTCATTTTCAGCAAATTGTCCGGGTCCACTTAGCATAGCCTTTATTGTACCACTAGTTAAAGCATGCTCACGTTTTATAATAAACTCATGGCCATCGCTGCTCACCAGCTTTACGTACATGGCATCAGGACCTTCGCATCCTCCGTAAGTTGGACTTGATTCAGACTAAATTTAAAAAACAAAGTTAATTATTTTTTTATTTTTATTTTCAAATTTGCCTTCTATTGTTGAACACTCAAACAAATAAACAAACAATTTATTAAATTATTTACCTTTTCAGTATGCATATTTATGTCTGATGACATTGCTCGATCACCAGATTATAACCTACAAAAAAAAGTATATCAATATATTGAATTTAATAAAAAAAGAAAAAATTATTTTTTTTTAAAGGCGCGGCAGTTTCAAAACTTACGGGAAATAAAAAGTCCTCCTTATTTTTAAATAATAATTAATATAAATTTATTAAAAATATCTTTGTCACTGATATAAATGATTAAACAGAAATAATGATAATGATCTCAATGGTAGTTTCGTCGTTTTACTTCGTATATGTTCGTAAATCGTTCGTTTTGTTCAAAATTTATAGTAATCAAGGTCAATTTTTTTTTTTTCATCAAACCTGACTAAAGTTTTAAAAAATGAGAGGGAATTTTAATTGTTTAAAAAAAACAACTGATAGTTTAAATAATATGTAATTATTAGAAATTTAAATAATATACTTTGTTGCATTAAATTTATAGAGGGCAGCATTAAAAATTGGCGGGAATTATCAGCGCCATGTTTGACAAAATGGCGCAGTGTTTTTTTTTATTTTTGCGTCGGTCTTGAGTTTATTTTGTCTGCTCAGGTTATTTGATTAAATTAAATTGTTATTAAACTTTGATACCTCTTATAAATGTGATATAAATATATATTAATTAATTAAAGTATAATTTCATCAGTAATTTAATCAATAGATTTAAATTTAAATAAATATTTTTTGACAATTTTTTACTAAAATTTATAAAAATCATTTAAAATTTGTAAAATGGAAGACAGCACAAGGTATTTTGATATATTTATTAATAATTAGTGTTTATATATTTAAATAATCAATACGAATTTATTATTGATGAATTTTTAATTTGTCCGTAGATTTTTTTTTTAGTTTCGTTTCATTGCTCATGAGTATAAATGTGAATGTAGCAGACAATTTATAAATTTTAAATAAATAAATAAATTTAAATAATAAAATTGAAAAAAAAGCGCGCTAATTTTTCATTGATCTCAAGTATTTTTAAATTTTTCTACTGACATTTTATTTATTCAAAAATTTTTAAAACTGTCAGTTGTCAGTAACATTTATATCTCATTAGTTTTTATGGTTGATGATGTAGTAGGACCTCGTTATAAGACTTAGTTTCTCTCTCAAACTATCGTGATACCTGGTTTATAAAAAAAAACAGCAAGTAGTCTTATAACGAGGTCCGATTATATATAATTGTCTTTATATTTGTCTTTAGTTATGTCAGAGATGAAGATGATATTTGCGCAACATTAAATTTAGCAAAATTAAATGAATCGCAAGTTAAAAAAATAGGCCAAGTCCTGGACTATCATCATGGTTTCAGTACCAAGGACATTAAATTGCTGGAGCTAGATAATCACATGTTGGAAACTCTTGAGCAAGGAAAAAGGTAAGATGATGTCTTTAAATTTTTGGATGAGTGTAAGAAGAATTTTAAAAATTATAATTATTGTTAGTTTATTTTTCAAAGGGCAAAAAGATGATGTTGCACTTCTGTGCACTGACAGCCGTACTTACAAAATTGAAGAGGCTGAAACATCGAACTCATTATTGCTCTGTTCGAATTTAAAACTTGCCAAAGATATTCCTAAGTCTGATGGTGGGAAAATAAAAATAGAACACGTTGCTGGTCGAGGTATTTTTCATAATTACTTTGAGGTGAGTAATTGAGTAAATTTTTTTAAAAATATTTGTAATGGTATTTCAATTCAAATTTAAGTATTAAAACTTAATTGTAGGTTTCAACTTGTAAACCAGAAGTTGGAAAATTGATTACTTTATTAGAGCCAACGTCTTTTAAGGGACCGGAGTATGAAAAATATATTGATAAAGATAATTTGTATGATTGGAATAAACTTATAGTTTCTATCCAAGCCAGTGAGAAAGAATTAGAAGATGCATTGGTCCAGTACTCAATTGCTTCACTCGATGGTAATTTTTAAAAATTATTTATATTTTATTTTACAATTATTTATTTACGTGATTAATTAATTTTTTTCAGGCTACTATAGATTAATTTCATTTGAATTTGAAACCAAAGCGCTAACAATGATGCTGGATTTTATGGAAGAAAATTCCTGGAAGATAAATAAAATAAATAAAGAAGAAACTTATGAGGCATTGAAGGATTTGATTCCAAAGCCAATATTTGAAATAATTTTTAATAAATACGCAAATAAAAATAGTGATGAATTGTATACATATGATGAGAAAAAAGTTTGCAGATGTTTAGCTCAAGTTTTATTAGCTAGTTCGCCTGTTAATGATTACAATCGTTTTATGGAGGCTTGGAAAATGGGTGTACCTGAAGGTGAATTTCTTTCAACATTTGAATAAACGTACATTAAATTATTAAAGCGCGCACATTTTAAAAATCTAAAAATACATATTTAATAAACTATTTTTTTTTATTTGCAGATATTAATCCAAAATTAGAGTACTTGTATGGTACGGCGGTTGTAGTATGGAATTCTGATAAGCAAAGAAAAGATATAGTATCATTTCCAGAATCAAAACTTTCTGATAATATAGTAGAGCGATTCAATCAATTATTTAAAGTTAAAAATCGATGGACTGCTGAAGAGATAAAGCCGTATATATCGTAAGTCTTACTTTTTTTTGATCAAAATATTAGGGGCCTATTATAAAATACATTCGCACTTATGGGGGGACGCTTACTGCGACGTTTTTTGAAATTTAATTTTATGATAAAGGCGGATAGTCCTGTTTAGAAGAACGTGAATTTTTTATACTTTATAATTAGAAGAACTCATTGAAATCTCAAAAATTTCTAATTTATGATGGTGAATTCTTAAATCTGCCGTGAAATAGAACACTTTAAAAAAAAACTATTCGAAAATATTTTCTCGATTTTTTATCGTCAAAAATGTGGTTGTCGCCACTTCCAAATACAGTGGACTCTCGATAACTCGAACTTCAAAGAAATGATAAAAACTTCGAGTTAACGAGATGTTCGAAATTTTCAAGTAGATTAGACCAGAAATTAAGAAAACAATTGATTTCTGTTATATAAAGCATAAAGTAATAAAGCAAGTTGTTAATTTTCGTTTCGTACTCATGATGTCTAGATACAAACTGATTAACAATCAACAACTTTGCAAGAAAATATACATTACAAACAAGAATATAAGAAGCAGGAATTTAGATTTGATTGCTATAAGCTTGGACAATTCGGAGAAAAACGTCTTTATATTTTACTAACTTCGACTTATAGTCACTTTTAAAATTCGAGTTATAGAGTGTAAATATGCCTTATCGATACTGGAAGGGAAACGATACTGTTCGAGTTACAGAGTCTAAATAGTTAGAGATATCGCGTATTTAAAAGTTCAGCGGAAGGGAATACAAATTTTTTTCAGTTACTGAGGATTTCGACTTAACAAGGTTCGAGTTATCGAGAGTGGGGATATTATTAATGACGCAATATTGATATGGGTCTAAAAAAGTAATATTTAGCATGAGGTATTTTACAAATAGCCCCTAATAATTATTGATGATATCTTATTTTAAAAATTAACTTGAATGCTATTCTTCGTTAATAATATTCCGCATTGTCTTCAGAAATTTGTCAACTTCCAACCTCAGCGTTGATTTCTTATTGACCAAACACACTCGATCGTTGACAGTAAATGGAATCAAATATTACAGTTCAAAGTATAAGTAAATAGTAATTAAAAATTAATTAAAACATATAGATTAGATATTTATTAAGAAAAAAAGTATTAACATAATTTAGTTATAGGAACTTTGAGCATTATAATATAAATTTTAAAAATAAATTTTATTAAAATTTATATTAGCCAAAAAAAACATCTTTTTTTTTGTCCTCATTCCAATGAAATAAATATTAACTGATATTTATTTCTAAAAAAAATTAAATAATGAAGAAATAATAGTGTTGTAAATTTCTATTAATGAGTCATCAATTAAAAATTTTATTTAAATGATGAAATTAATTGTGACAACATTAATAATGTCTATGAGGGAATGAGTTGATAATAAATAAGTGTTAGTAAGATATTATTATAGTCAGGCGCATTAATGCATTACAGTCGGACGGACAGAGTTAATAATTTAAAATATGTCCATCTGTGACTCATAAATATTGTATAATTTTATGAGCAGTTGGTTTAAACGTTAGTATGGTGTAGTGACGTTATGTAGTTAATAGTATATATAGATATATGATACAAGTGTGCGAGATTCAAAATTACCATCAACTGAATATTAATCATATTCTCTTTGCGTCTCTACCCTTCTATATTCCCTTCTTCTATACCCTGATCTCATACGCCACCGAGTATTTTATATATCCTGAGACTCTTACATATTTATGCGATTTCAAATTATTCCGCACTTGTAAGTTAATTTATATTACTTTCATGCCTATTCAATATAAATAATAGCTTAATTAACATGACTAATAATTAGTTGTGTTGTTGTCGTAATAAGTGTGTTAAGATAATGGAAAACATATTGCGTTATGTCGGTTGGTTGATACGGAAAATTGACCATGATATAAATTATGTATTTTAGTGTATGATAGTAATAATGAGGTAAGCTATTATTTTTTATTATTTTAACCATTTCTTCGCAAATTGCGGTCATAAATATTTATACTTTTTTTATCATGAGCTTTTAATTATTTATTTTAATATCAAATATTATTTTATTTTTTTCTCGCAAAAAGGATTTCTAGAGACGACAAATTTTTATTTTCAGCTCGAATAATTTTTTTTGTTTCAGTTCTTGCAATATGAAGAAAAATTTTTTTATATATTTTACATACATTTTTATTGCAACTTATTATGTATATTTGTTATGTGTAGCGATGTGAAGCAAAGCATGTGCTCGTCAATTGACCGCTGGTCATTTTTTAAATTTAATGGCGATTCCCGCGAAATGAGAATAAAAAATTATATTAAAAACTTGACCAAAAAAGACCGAAAAATTTTTGACGGTCATTTTCCATCTAAGTAGTTGAGCATTTGCTTGTCAATAGCTCGTGATTTGACCAAAGTTAAAAATGACCCTCATTTCGTATCAATAGTTATGTGTAAGAAAGATATTAAGGAATAGAGGTATTTAAAAATAGAGAAATTTTAAGCATGGTGAAATTGACGAATAGAGTTATTTAAGAATGAGATAGAAGAATTAAAAAAATTAAGAATAGATATTTTTTAGGAATATAAATATTTAAGAAGAGAGTTTTTGAGGAATAGTCTTCTTTACGAATAGATTTAGGATAAAATAGACCTAATTAGTATAGAGATATTTACGAATAAAGAAGTAAAGAATAAAGTTATTTTGCCGAAATTTTTTCTATTTTCAAAGATAACTTTCATTCAAAAAATTTTCTAATCAGTACTAATTTAAAAAAAAAAATTATTTTTTGATAATTCTGCCTATTAATTTTTGCTACCAAGTTTCTCGTAAGGTTCTGAAATAAACTTTGAATTAAAATTAAAATTTTGCTCAATGTAATGAAGAAAACATATAACAAACGAATATAAATATAGTATGTCTGTAACTATGCGTCGGATTATCATGTACCTAGAGCGATAGAGGCTGGTATGTGAGGGATATTATACATGACGCGAGTTTACATGGGCCTACCGGGAGTTCCCGGGTGCCTGTATTGAATTTAATGGCGCGGTACATGCTTCCGTCAGGGATAGGACGTGGTCTTCCATCGCGTACTCATCGCCCTGTCGTATAAATCACGAAACGTGGGATTGTACATCCGTGTCACCTATGTTTATATATATATATATATATATATATATAGAGAGAGAGAGAGAGAGAGAGAGAGAGAGAGAGAGAAGGACATGTATATTGTATAAGGCTGGACGTTGATCAGGCAAATGGCCTTCGTGATTATCATACGGTTGTTGTGAATATCATTATAATGAGAGGCTTCATCCTTTGTCTCCACATCACTGGAATATGATTGGTATATTATCGGTACGTCATTGTGATACGGGGGTGGTTGAATAGCCGAGGGTTTTGTGATTAATTAGCAGTTAACTAGGCGATTAGTCCATGAGACCGTGTAATGTATGTAGCTGTTGTTAGAACATGAGTGTATCATGATTAATGTATATCTTTGGAAGTGACTTAATTAAGGATATAGAGTAGCTTCATGTTAATTAATTGCGTTTAATAGCCGAGAGATTAAATTTCATTGTAATTACCAACATATATCTAATATTTATACAGTAGGCGTATATTTTTAATAATAGTTGCAATACGCAACTACGGCTACAATTTGAATTAATTTAAAATATATGTTTTGTTCAAACTTTACAACGTGCTTAGAAATATACATATATATTAAACGCGTGAAAACAAATGGAAAAGGAAGCAGTTGAGTGGTAGTTGGTGGATGGTTGGTTCTTATAACGAAGGAAATAAATTTTCGGTGACATACGGAGGAGGTAGTCGATAGATAGCAATCGTAATTTACATCGTTGAGCGGGTGTTTGACATTTCCAATTTAAAGGTTCTGCAAGTAGCGCTTGCAAGAAATACTATTACACACCATATATATATATGTATACATATATTACGGGCCACGTGAAACTGAGCGATAAGAGAAAGCGACTTTATAATAAATGTCGGGAGAGCATTAGCGGCGGCATTACAAGATGCCTCTTGAAAACGTATTAAGACCAAATCGCTGCATCATTCACATTACATTCACTTGCTCAAATAACCACTTACCAGTTATTTTACTGACTCCATTAGATACACTTAAATCTATATACATATAAATGTATTTAAGCATGTGTAATTGCATGCATATGTATATTCATATATATATATATATATATATACATATATGTATTGATGGATGGTCGGATAGACATATAGATGGATGTTTACATGTATATATTTAACTGGCTTGCATATTATATGGATGTAAATGTGAATATTTATGTGGATGAATATACATGTTTATGTTTAACTCATTGAGTTGGTCTCAAAGTCCTTGTCAAGTTATTGGCTGATCGGAGCCGAGAGTTTGAGTGGTTTCGTGATGCAGCGCGTGAAATCTTGGTAGAACATCTCTGTGTTCACTAGAGCTTGAGACAAGTCCAAGTCCAATCAATTTTCGAGTACCTGTTTCATTATTCGTTTACCCAATTATTATTTCATTATTACGGTATAGTTTTAACCGACAGTTAATTAGAAATCCGGGATGATAAGATCGGTGTCTTTAATTATTGATGAAGAGAAATTTATGAAATTTATTGATGGAAATAATTTTTTTAAGTTTATTATCAAAAATTTTAAGTACATAAATTTTGTTTTTATGATGCTTTTTTATATTTTTTTTTATCTACGGAAAATTGTAATTTCATATGTTAACCTTTGGGATATTTTATTAATCAATAAAAAAGTGCAGTTATATCATTTATGGCGTTTAAATTACGTTTTTGGAGATTATTAAAAATGTGATGATTAAATCGCTGTGACCTTTATAAAATTATGAGCATTAAATAAAATTTATATTGAATTTTTTTATAGTTTCTTCTTTAGTGATGAAATGAGAAATTTTATTATTTTAACCCTAGTAGTTACACATTTTGAATCGTGTGTAAAACTAGCGTTTGATTTGAAGGCTAGATTGTCGTTGAAATGTTTGATTTTCTTCCCTGGATGTGGGACATTTTATCTCTAGTGCGAAAAAGAGGAATTTCTGCTCTGTTTAGCGGGAAGTTTAAACTATCATGGGTGCGTTTTTTAGGAGTTTTGTTAGTTAATACGCATGCGCGATAGGATGCGCGCAGTCAATGTTTTCGCGCGATTTTCCAAATTCAAATTTACTTTTTCAGTCATTCCTAAATTACTTTGTTACATTCTAAGGTCCTAGCACAGATTTTCTAAAGGTATACTGGATTCGGAGTCAAGTTAATTCCGAAGGAGAGTTTATTTTAATATTGGAGCTTTGGTTTGGAGTAAAATTCCCTTCGAAAGGGAGTTTATTTTGGTGAAATTCAAATCGGAGTGAATGTGGATTGAAATAAAACCCGTACACTCCAAATTCAGTCCCGATTTTTCAAAGTTTAGGGGGAGGGAAAAAATTTTATGGGTCCTAGGACCTTCCGAAAATCTCGGGGCATCTTCTCTGTGTATGGAATGGTTCATTTTTTGAATTCCAGCGGCAAATAATCTTTATTTCCACATTTTTGAAGCCTTTATAGGGTAAAATAATTGAATATACCGGCGGGAAAAAATATTCTCATGAATTTTTCAAATTTTTTTACCGCAATTTTTAATTATTCACGAGCATTCAAGTAATTAAAACGTAAAAACTGTTACAAATATGTAAATTTTATATCGTTGGTAGTTTAAAAAAAAAAAAAAAGATTGATGACAAAGATCTAAATAAAATAATTTAAATTTAAGTTCCAGTTATATATTTTGTGTGAGCGTGATTAATTAAACTAAAATAAGATATTAATTATTTATGTATTTAGTAAACCGGGCATGTGTTGAAATAATTTTATGTTAAAGTATTTATTTGATATATTTATGCTTCACAAAAGTCATCTTAAAGTTTATAAAAAAAATTTTATATATATCTTCGATATAAAATTCACATTAATAAATTCCCTGTTGACAAAATTTATAAAAAAAGTAATATATGCTTTTTTGATGAGGTACAAAAATTATAATAACAATTTTCGACCTTGCAAAGTCGCAATAATCGTAAATAATTATATTCATTAATAAATATTTTTAAAAAATGGATCGTAAAAATATAAAAATTTTCATTGAATAAAAAAAAAAAGTCATCTGTAATTTAGTCACCTACCAGACTATTAACAGTCAATTTAATTACAAAATAACCATAAACTTATTCAACTTAAGCCTTTAATTAATGTGATGCATTAATTATGATAATGCATCACATCTTGGAGCTCGAATAAAATGAATCTAATCGAATAAATTTGAAATTTTTTTTGTACAATTGATTCGTGCATCGAACTAAGTATATATATGTATATATACACATATATTTTATCCTTCTTCGGGAACCTCTGGCTGAATAATTTATAAAAATCTGTGCGGGGGTCTCAGTGAGTTTAACGTACCAAAAGTTGAAACGATGCCGACGCGAGATCCCGGACGCTTTTATAATTAGGCTACGAAACGAATTGCGCCTGACATCCATATCGACTACCTAACCCAAACCTAACTAACGAGCCTTCGTTCCATTCGATCGCGCGCGAATAAATCTTCCCTCCGTATCTCTGCCATTATCGTAAATCTTCCGACACCGCCGCCGTTGGAAGTCTGTGCGTGTTGGCTTTTTATTTTATTTTTTTTATTTTCTATTTAACTTTTATTTATTTATTTATTTTTCTACTGGATAAACCTTTTCGTTTAAATTATACTTGACGTTTATCATAAATCATAGATACATTAAAGTATAATTTTTCTAAACATTTTATTTACTTTTTTGTTTAACGTTAAAATCTATTTGAATTATGTCTTTTTTTTTTTTTAAGAAAGATAATTTTTTCAAATTTATATGTGAGCCCACCCGAGTCGAGATTTAAAACCTTGCTAGAACCTAGAAATTCTAGGATCAATGAAAATGACGAGTACTTGATTTGTATAGAAAAATAACTTCTATATAAATCCTATAAATGTCAGTTATGGGAGAAAATTACATGTTTAGTTGTTATATACAGGCGTTAAAATTTACAATTAACAATAAATGGTGTCGAATTTTTTATATTACGGCGGAAATATTGGTCGTATCAAAAAATTTTTCAAATAAAAGTTGTTCAAAATTTAATTTTCTAGAAAAAATGTATCTTATGATTTTGTCATAGGACTAATAAGAAAGCCGGAATTTCAAAATTAAGATTGTGGTAATTATCAAAAATCTGAATCAATCATTATGAATCTTAATTTTTGAATTACGGTGAAAATATTAGTCGTATCAAAAAGTTTTTCAAATAAAAGTTGTTCAAAATTTAATTTTATAAAAAAAATAGCTCTTATAATTTTGTCATAAGACTAATAAGAAAGCCGTAATTTCAAAATTAAGAATTTCATAATTAACAAAAATTTGAATCATTCATTATGAATCTTAATTTTGGAATGACGGTGAAAATATTCATCGTATAAAAAAATTTTTTAAACGAAAGTTGTAGGAAATAAGATTTTCTAGAAAAAATGTCTCTTATGATTTTTTTGTACGACCAATATTTTCACCGTAATTTCAAAATTAAGATTTTCATAATTAACAAAAATTTGAATCATTCATTATGAATTTGAATTTTGGATTTACGGTGAAAATATTGGTCGTACAAAAAAATCATAAGAGACATTTTTTCTAGAAAATTAAAATTCCTACAGCTTTTGTTTGAAAACTTTTTTTATAAGACCAATATTTTCGCCGTAATATTAAAAAAAAAGTAAAGCTGAATTTGAAGGACTAATGTAGGTTGGGAATTGGTCATACGTAGAATACTTAGGTCTTAATCAGGAATTTAAGAATTTATCCTACCAAATGAGAATTAATAGTTTTTATAGGTTCTAAAAATATGTTAAATTTTGATTTTTTAGAATCCATAGCTAATAAGAGCATAAAGTCTGAAAAATACTCATTTAGGTTCACTTAGAATGTCAAGTACTAAAATAGGTTTATTCAAGTATATAGATTACTTAGAGCCAAGTCAAATTTCGACATGTAATTTTTGAAAAAAAAAAATTTAAATAACCTTTCAACTCATAAATATATTTATGATACACGAAGACAACTTTTTCATTTAACCAAGTGTCTATTGTAACCACATTGACATGGCGCGAAGCCCATAAAAGTCATATTTTAAAAATCGTAAATACCATCCGCGTGACGATACACGAGGACATTTCGTGAGTGTGATGTGTCGTGTTATCCATTCTCGTCGATATAAAACAATTATTATTGGTTGGTTTTACGGTTTTACGGTCCTCAATCAGTGACAGGGTAACGTGCGAACCCACAGCCAGGTGGGCCGCGACCCTCCGCAACATCGATCCTACAACATCAATTAAACCGTACACACGAGGGTGCACGCGCTTGGCGTGCCGCACTAAATAAATTGCCGTCGTCGCCACCGCGCTACTCGTACATCTATACATTATACATTTATATATCCATACACGTATATAAATATCTACATACATGAATGCCATACGTTGGATAAATTAATTGGGTGGAAAGGCGACGCCTCGCGTCGAGTCATCGGCTGTGTGCTACGTAGAGGAAATAGCAGGTTTATATATTTGTAAAAGGTCCCGCGGGCTGGTTGGTTGGTTGGCTAGTTGTTTAGTTGTTATGTTGGTTGGTTGGTTGGCTTCGCGGTTAAAGTTTCTGCGCGTATGTGTATATTTATATATATAAAAGAGAGAGAGAAGTGGTGGTTGTACAAGCGCGTCGACGAGAGTTGTTACTGACAGGGAACACGGCCTCGAGCCTCTGGCACATACAATATAACAACTTGCTCATGGTGTGTGGCTATCTACCTTTCCTTTTTACCTGATGAACACACCTTGAGAATTATTAATCGCATCATAAGTATTTCAAGCTTATTGGTGACATTTTAAAAAATACGCGGGTTATGTATGGTGTGACGGACATGACTTGCAGCGCCAAGTAAATCTCTGTTGTTTTGTTGCCTCGGGAAGTACCTCTTTTGCTTGAGCTTTAAATACAGCACACTTTATACATTAGTCTGCTGACGTTATGGGTTTATTCAGGCGGTTTACTTGTCTGCTGAACTTGAATTTATATATGCTTTGTATGTAGCCATATACATATATAATATACATGTATGACGCAATATAAGTTTACGAAGGATTTAACCCGCAAGGCTGTAAAGTTAGCTGTGATCTCAAATATAATTTCATTTGACCACAGGGTTGGCTCGTTTTACAGACATATTTCCAAGCACCCGAGGGCGCAATGTTGAGAGTGGCCAATCACGCTTGACCGGCCTTTACTTTGAGGTACGTCATTCTATTTTGGATTATCATGCTTGGGTGGGCTTTAATGTAATAATTTAATCGAGTAAGGTCGAGAAGGCGGTTTATTTAATAGCCATTTTGCAGGAATCTGTTGTGGTGTAGTAACTTGATAGCTTCACGCTAGATGACGTTGTAGCTGCAAGTACGGCTTCAATGTCGGTGTTGCGAATCAAAAATGGATCGTATTTTTGAACGGATTTGGTAAAATTTCGAGTTTGAATTCTTGCAGTTCTTTGGCGCCATTAAGGGGGGGTAATGCTTAGTGTGATAAGATGTAAAAAGGGGTCGCAAATAATGGCCCTTTTGCGGTAAAGGGCGCATGTATAAATTCCTATGGTATGAAATTATCATCATTACTTAGTCTATTCCATCTTCGATACGTATATTTAATTTAAAAATTTATCATCAAATATTTCTCACGCCTGTCAACTAAAGAGACTTAAGTGAATGGGGATACCTACCCTAAATTTGAAAATAATCTCAGTCCAAAATACTTGATCATGATCATGATCCTTTTTATTCAAATCTAAATCAACTTCTCAAAGCTCAAACATATTTATTACCCTCAAAATACCTTAGCTGCTTTGAAAAGAATTATCATTTAGGATCAAAAGAGCTAGTGACAAAAACCGTCATGAGCTTGGGGACAACCAGAAATAATATCGCATCCATATATGAATACAAGAGTGGGCACCACCCATTACACCATAATTGTGATCTATAGCCCGACCATACGTTATGTGCATATAAAGGGCATTGAGTGTGTTCTCGCGTAAATCTCTGTCCCTGTTTACTCGTCCAGACACTCTCAACTTTCTCGCTTGCTCTCCTCAGTTAAGTCTCGTTCGTCCTGAGTACAAGAGACCCCCTGCTCTCGAAAACCCCCACTGGTAAATTATTGGGGCACATAAACAGCGTTTACAATGCACACAACAACACGTTGACTCCCTTCAGGTTTATTTGGTATACCATATAGCTAAACCTTTTCATGGTCTGAATTCAAACCAATGGCATATTGGCGTTAGTTATATGACCTCGCAAGCAGGTCGCGCGTTCCCAAGTGCTAGGGGTCGAATTTCATACGGCACTATTCCAGTCTCGCGGTTTAGTTAGCATTGTACCGAAGTATAGTCTACAGACTATTGTACATTTCGCATCGTATATGGGCGTTTACATCCATACATATATAGGTAGGAATATAAATGTGCATATATGTATATCCAGACCTTGTACAACGACTACTCTCTGTTGTATATGATATATTACCTCGCGTTAGCCGGCTACGTTACGGTGCGTTACGCCCGGCTCCGCTTTCTGCATAAAATCATCGTTTCTCGGATGATGGACGACCGTGGAAATAAGGGCGAGGAAACGTATTGCCCTGGGAGCTTGCTAACTGATGTTGGCTTCACTTTCCAAAGCGGCTCGAGTTAATCGTTTGGCAGTAACTTTCCGCTTCCGGGGTTCTAAGGCCTTCTTTTATAGCCCTGTACGGCTTACTGAAGAAAACATTTTTTTTTACTCATATCAAGGCACTTTTTGTTACTTCAAGTTATTGAACCTTCTTTCATTGATGGTACGACACTCGGAAAAAATTGGGAGTGATTTTAGATCGATTATGGATTTTATTTACATCCAAATTCACTTGCAGTTCTGGAGTCAAAAAAATCATTCCTTATTCGAAGTAAACGGGAGTTTGTACCCTACATATAATAGGCTACTATAAGGTACCAACTAAATCTTCTACGCATGATTTTGTTCGAGACTAAGAACCCTAAAGTCTGGCTCTAAAATTGTCATCGATCGATGTTCCTGACATTTTAATTTCGAAATCCAAACGAAACGTTTCTATTACTCACCCTTAATTACCCTTAAATTAAACACCGTCTGATAGATGGAGTGTTGGTAGGTTGAATAACGATTGACAAAGCACGACACGCGAGTGTCTTGTCTTATCCGTCTTGTCGTGCTTTACCGGCGCGAGTGCCAACGATTGAATCGTGGGAGAGTGACCGATCGTATCTCAGCGTGAGACCAATCTACGCGATTTATCAACGCCGCGGGATCATTTTCTCTCTCTCTTACACCCTCTGCGCTTCCTTCAAGATTGATGTTACTATAACAACATGTCGGTTATTCATCGTGCGCAGCTCGGTGCATTAATCAAACCCCCGCTTCGACGTGAAATACAAATGATATTTTATAGCGTCATAAATCTTCCGGCACTGTCACCGTCCGTAGGCGTTCAACGTGTTTGTATATATATTATAAATACATATACATATACATATATATTTATACCTTAATGCTATATTATATTGTATATGTATTTATACGTCCGGTATATATCATTTCCTGACTCATTAATATTTTTTTTGCTCATATTAATATTTTTTAAAAATAACTTTCAGAAATTGTTGTTACGTAAGTTTTTTTTTGTTTTTTACGTGAATCAAATTTAAAAAAGCTAAAAGTACATGCACAGATACATATTTATGTATTATATAAATATGTATGTGAGTATAAGTGCTTTTAAATGGAAGTCAGTGGCAAAACTAGAGACAGTTGGCGTGTGAATTATTGATGTTAGCTACAAATACGACGTTTAAATGTTGACGCCTGCGGTTCTAACCACGTGTATTGTGAAATTGACAGGCTTATAGAAGTTTTAGCTGTATGTACTTCCCACACGGTCTTACTCAAGGTTTATTGTAAGTTATTGACGGAGCTATAAAACAGCTATTTAATTTAATTTAATATCAGTGTGTACGATCACTTGTAAAGATTAGTTTTAAAGATATAATAAACGATGTAATAATCTTATAATAAGCAAAAATGGAAGTATAAGTACACAGAGCTGTATGCCGAGATCTCTTTGAATCGTAAACTTGGAAATTAAGAGTTGAGTTAAGAACAAAAGATAAAGTAATGAAGTGTAAGAGATTAAGGCTCTTTTGAAGTTAAAGCGGAAATGGGAATATGGTTGTTAGTGTCGATATTTTTTTAGAAACAGTGTTTTCTTACACATGTAAGAGGGACACTTCAATATATTTCACTTGCTAGTAGATAAAACCAAATATTTATTTAACAATTAAACATTATTAAACCCGACAACTAATCGTATAATATGGACAGTTGATAATAAGTAATATAATAAGGGTAAGGGTGAGAAGTTAGATGACGTCACGTTGGGTCCTCTCGGAGGGCCCCGTTGGAAATGCCTCTTCTGGCGCCTCGATGTCCAACTCGCCCTTCTCTAGTGGGGGTGAACCTCGTCACGGGCTGGGGGTAGCTCCTGACAGAGGCTACAGGCCTCAAGATGCCTACCGAACAAAAGGCTCGGTATTGAGGAAAGAGTAGCTTACTAGTAAAAAATTTTCAGAGCGAATGCGGAGTACATCTAAACACAATTTTTCTAAAAGTTGTTTTTCTTCTCAGTATAATAATCATCCACAGTTATGACAATTCAACAAAACAATGTCAATTCTTGTTTTGCTCCGTTGTTACCATTTTTTATTGCCCAAAGAAAATTCAAAAAATTTTTTGTGGCGAAGTTTCGGTTCGTCCTAGAGATTATGATTAACTCAAGATTTTGAATTAACCTGCAGTCAACAGTTTTTCGTTTTTTAACAAAAATTACTATAAATATCAATGCTGAATAACATATTTTATTTAATTGGAATGTAATATACATATATCGATCTAATAACAATAAATTTATAATACTTGATTATTATCAATAAAATATTTACTGTTAATGGTGTGTGCAAACATGTATACATGTAAACTCATGATAAAGATGATCGGGAAAAGGAAATAAGGTCACGCCAGGAAAGTGAGTAATGATTGCAGTTTATCAGCGAGAAGTAACTAGCGGTGTTCGTGTAATGGGAGCATTCATCAACGCGCAATCTCCTCTATTGCCCCGCCATTCTAGTCGTTTCACGATACGAGACAAGCTAAGTGAGAGAGAAAGAATAGACTGAAACAGAAGTGGAATGGATATAGTCTATAGTCTCGTGACGATTTGCAGCACGTTGTTCGCTGCCACGCGAAACGTTTGTAGAATGATTATCCTTTTACGGTTTATATTTTATCTAATAGGTTTACAGGAAGTCTTTCCAGTGTTACAGCAAAATAAAAAAACGTCTCATTATATACTTGTCTTGGATTGATAAATCTTTCAATTTCGTTTTTTATTCTACAATTAACTCTTGTTTTCTCTTTCAAGCTCCTCTGATCTCAAATTCTCTTGGCTCAAGAAAATCTTGACTTGATTCCCGAAATCGTCTTCTGAAATATTTTCTTGACTCAAAATTTTTTCTGTGTCTGCACTTAAAGTAGCATCAGAATTTTTTCTGTCGCAAGTTTTGCTGAAGAAATGTGCAAGTAATTTTTCCAACAAGTCATGCGATCGCTTGCACAGTTAGAAATCTTTCTCGTATTTGTTGCAGGATTTCGTCAAAGACGTTTGACTCAAAAGTTTTTCTTTCAATTGAAAAATATCTTTTCGTAGAGGACTAAACAAAATACTACATATAAATATATACTTATTTTCTGGCGCTTTCTTATTTGACGGTTGATATACACGAGAGGAGAGAATTACCTGGTTGGTGTTGTATGGCTTCTTAAGGTAGAATATTGCCGCGTCAAGAGTCATGGCACGCAACCATCACCACTACCATCATCATACAACCACTACTACAAGAGTAACAACAAAAACACTATACATCAGCCATGTATTATTACCCGTCTTTTCGCAGTCCTCGCCCCCTGTAATTATGATTTTATTTTTATGGACATAAATTATACAGTAAAGTCTCGCCGTGTCATTACAGGGCATTGTAATTCAAGGCTGTGGATATAATGGTAACCTCGGCTGTCTTTCATACATCCACATATATAATATATATGTATGTATATTCTTTCTCTTACTTTTTCCGTGGTACAACCGTATAACTTTAACCGCTCACCTGCCGCAGGTTAACACTTTGTCTCTCTTCTTCATTATAACTTTTTATCTTCTGTTTTATACCAACTCGTCGTCGTATATATTGACTTCACCTCCTTCATCGGTTCCTTCACTCTTGTTGCCTCACCTTTTGTATATACATACATACATTCATACATACATACTAGAAAGTAAGGCATACATGTATGTAATACCGCAATCCTGTTTTCTTATTCGCATGCGTAATTACCAATGTTACTTGTTTGCTTTTAACTAATGAGCAGTGTACATCGTTAGCACAACTTATGTGTTAGTTAAGGTGCTATTAATGAGCCAACGGTAACTGATTAACATTATATTCTGACGTTTAGTGTATATTGAGCAATTCTTGTATAATAATAAATTAATACTTGTAATTATTATTTTTATGCATACATATATATGTATGTGTATATGTATATATGCATGTATGTATGTATATATGAGGAAGTTAGGCATGCAAGTGAGTGAGTGTTTAAGTATAGGTAGGAGATTAAAAAAAAAAAAAAGAATAAAAGATAAAGAGGGTGGAACTGGATTGGTTTTTGTTGATGGACAAGAGATGAGAAGCAACACGTATGCCGGTAGCTGGTATTACTTGATGTTACGATGACCGCATGAAGAGCGACCAGAGAGCGAGGCCAGAGCTGTCAGCCTGCCGCCGTGCTGTCAGTCTCCTGTCTGGTTGCTGTCCGTACTGTCTGTCATTCACTCACTAGCTCTTGTTGGCTCTGTTCTATAGTTTATATATATATATATATATATATATATATAATACATATATATGTGGGTGTGTGTGTATATATATATGGGTGGATGACTGTATGTATAAAGAGTAAAATTGTGTATGTTCATTCGTTGATGACTCGTTTTACTCGACGGTTTGTCGATCTCTCTCTTTTTTTTTTTTTTATATAAAAAAGACTTGTTAACTGGGATAGTACGAAATGAAAGAGAATTTTTTTTTCGGTTGGTTATGGGATTTTATAATTTTTAATTGATTGATTTAAAGAATGAAATGTTGGAAGACAAGTTAATTTAGTATAGTTATATATATATATATATATATATAGTAATATAAAGTAGGCTAAGAAAATTTTTTTCTTTAGTCATTTTAACATTATTTAATTTACTTTTGAAAAAATTTAGTTTTCAAAAAAAGAAAAATTTATTTGAACCCAGTTTTTGGAAACCGCGTGAATTATCTGATTTTTGAATTTTTAAAATTTGACAGAGGCATTTCAGCGCTAGTCCATGGAATTCACTGATCTCATATTTTTTTTGTGATGAAAATTTCACTCCGAAAATTTTTGTCGTTGTATGAAATTCAAATTTGAAAAAAAATTTTTGCTGAACGCTAATTAAATATTTTTTTGAACACAGAGCAATTTAAAATTTTTAATGATTTTTTTCAAAAGAGCGAATTTTATGCTGGATTTAATATAATCATTAAATATTCAAACTCTTCCCTGGAATATTGACAGTTTTGATTATATAATTGGTGTTGAAGGGAATCAAAATCAACATTATTGTTATGAATATATACGATGATATCGATAGGTAATATAATTATAATAGACATGATGTAAAAGTACAGCAAGGTATTTTTCTATTGTACTGGATTGAATAAATTGACGTGAATATTTGTGAGCAAGGATTATGTTTCCATCTGGCACCATCAATGTAAATAAACATGTGGCGGCACGTAACGGCGTTATTATATATTGCCAATAAATCGATATCGATAATTAAAATCTGGCCGGGTCGACATGTCGTTCAACTCATTCTCTCTTATAAATGGATATATATTATATGCGTATAACATTTTATGAATATATATAGGTATATATGTATATAAATATAAAAACAGCTCAAAATGTTGAATTTGTTATTTTCTGCGTAACTGTACGAGCTGCCGATAAATTTCATTTTATTCTCTTTTTTACAATCGAAATCATAAATTCACATTATTTACGTTGAATTTTGTATTTGACAGCAACATGACACCGCTGTACAATATAAACGTGTATATATGTATGTATATATATATTTTATATTATACAGATTTCTCTTTTGAAGTTTATATTATTTATTAATGAACGAAAAATCATTTTATATGAAGTAAATGACGTAATAAAAAACTCGATATACTTTTCAATTAATGTTTATTCACGGATTACAATGAATTTGTTCCCCATTAAATTCTTAAATTATACTAAAACTTGAATAGACCTATTTTAGTACTTGACATTCTCAGTGGACCTAAATGAGTATTTTTCATACTTTATGCTCTTATTAGCTATGGATTCTAAAAAATCAAAATTTAACATCTCTTTAGAACCTATAAAAACTATTAATTCTCATTTGGTAGGATAAATTCTTAAATTCCTGATTAAAACCCAAGTATTCTACGTATGACCGATTCCCAACCTACATTAATCCTTCAAATTCAGATTTACTTTTTTTTTAATATTGAGGCGAAAATATTGGTCTTATAAAAAAAGTTTTTAAACAAAAGTTGTAGGAAATTTAATTTTCTAGAGAAAATGTCTCTTATGATTTTTTTGTACGACCAATATTTTCACCGTAAATCCAAAATTCAAATTCATAATGAATGATTCAAATTTTTGTTAATTATGAAAATCTTAATTTTGAAATTACGGTGAAAATATTGGTCGGACAAAAAAATCATAAGAGATACTTTTTCTAGAAAATTGAATTTCCTACACTTTTTATTTGAACAATTTTTCTATACGATCAATATTTTCGCCGTGATATAAAAAATTTGACACCATTTATCATTCATTTTAAATTTTAGCGCCTGTGTAACAACTAGACATGTCATTTTCTCCCGTATACAAATTAAGTACTCGTCCTTTTCTTTCTTGATCTTAGAATTTCTATATTCTAGCAAAGTTTTAAATTTCGACTCGGGTATTTTTAGTATAAAAAAAAAAAAAATGTTTATTACCATCTATAGTAACAATATGATAAATATACTACACCGACAAGGTATTCGAAATAAAGTCATGTCTTTTCTCGAGTAACAGCTCTTATATACACCAACGATTTATGGTTTCTCGTAGAGGGTTTACGTGCCGATATATACGAGCCACGGTGTTAATCCGAATTAGAGATGGGGAGGTTGCCTGGACCCGGCTCATAAATCCTCCAGAGCTACCGACTTACAAATCGTTTTGGGGCTGGGTCGAGGTGTGCGCGCGTCGAGGGAAACACTGAGAAAACTGTCGAGAATTGAACTTTAAGACCCACGACTTTATATATTAGTTTCGTAATTTCGAAATCTCTGGATGGAAAATTTTTTTTGACAATTTACACTTATTCACACTGTCTATATATTATTCAAAGTTGTAAAAAATGTCTTATTATAATGAGACTATATATATATACATATACATGTATATCGTAGAGTTGTGTGCATGTTTTAAATATATCTTGAGGGTGTTTGTTATTACAAACAGGCTCGTGTGACACGCGAGCTCCCTTTTTTTCAGGTATAGTTTTTTGTTATTATTACTATTATTATTATTGTTATTACTATCATAAGTATTAGTAGGTACGTAGAATCGTGCCAATGTCCTGCATATGAAAATCTCACGCGAGTAGCTTATGTGTAAATGACAGTGCAATAATATATGACGATTCAGATTATACTGTTTATATATATGCATAAACATGCGCATACTTACATAAAAATAATAGCTATATGAATATTTTATATATTTTTAACTTCTCGCTAAGAAAATTGAAAAATTTCAAAAATTCGGGAAAATTTTGGTTTCGGTCCTATTTTCGAAAATCGAATTTCCGAGAAATCTTGACGTCTTAAGGTTTTCTCTGAATCCTAGAGAAAACTTCTAAATAACGCTGCAACATGAATTTTTCTAAGTTGTCTCTGGGGTGAGTCTAGGGTGAGTCTGGGATTCAGAAAAAACTTCTCAATAACGCTGCAACATGAATTTTTCTAAGTTGTCTCTGGGGTGAGTCTAGGGTGAGTCTGGGATTCAGAGAAAACTTCTAAATAACGCTGCAACATGAATTTTTCTAAGTTATCTCTGGGGTGAGTCTAGGGTGAGTCTGGGTGAGTCTGGGATTCAGAGAAAACTTCTAAATAACGCAGGCACATAAAAGTGAAGAAAAATCATTTTTCTTTCCAACACCGAGTCCCAAGTATGGAATGTTTACGTGCTGAGTATGGATTGTTTATGTGCTGAGTGTGTATTTTTTGTGGAAGCTTCAGACGAAGGCTTCTGAAGTCGCGCTAGCACATAAAAGTGAAGGAAAATAATTTTTTTTCCCAACACCGGGCCCTGAGTATGGATTGTTTATGTGTTGAGTGTGTATTTTTTATAAACGTTTAAAATGTTATAAATGTGTAAAAATTAATTGCTTTGTTTTTTAATGGAAAGTTACCCATTGTTTAATTGACATGTTTTTGTGCTGAAACGAATCACTTCTAAATTTAAAAATATGAGCAATAAAATATTTAATGATACGAAATATCACTTTTTTAATTGTGCACATAAACGTTAAAATAGAAATCGGGCTATACTTATGATCAATAACAAAATCATTATGTTAGTTATCGTTAGTCTCTAATTGTCTGAAGAAAGACACGTAATTTCAAATTTATTTAATTTGTTACGTGAGAAAAGATATAATCAATTTTCTTTCTTTGATTTTTCCTTACAATACTCTGTGTTCTATATATTTATTTTCGTCTTGAAAAACTATATTTGTTAATGATGCCGAAGTTTTTAATAATTATCATTTTAATCGGATTATTAATAGACACTATGACTTCAAAGTATGTTGGCAAGGGCTCTTGTTATCCTCATCTTGGTCCAGTAAGTAAAATAATTTTATTCATAACAGACTATATCGCGTTGCTGATGCCATAAGGACGTATGTGTCTATTATACGCCCTTGTGACGCCCGGGTGCTATAAGGGCGTACCAAAAAATTTTTTTTGAGAATCGATGTAGTTATGCCTAAAACGGGTAGAAATGCAAGAAAAAATTTTGGTACGCCCTTATGGCACCCAGGGTACCTACCGGGAGCCATGAGGGCGTATAAAAAAATTTTTTTTTCGGGAAATGACATATTTTTACTTGAAACGCGGAGAAATGACATGAATGAATGAAAAAAAAAAACATTTCTTCAAATTTTAAATTTTTTGGTACGCCCTTATGGCTCCCGGTAGGTATCCTGAGTGCCATAAGGGCGTACCAAACTTTTTTTTTGCATTTCTGCCCGTTTCAGGCATAACTACGTCTTTTCCCGTAAAAAAATTTTTTATACGCCCTTATGCCTTTTCAAGGGTATTTTTTTGCGGATACGCCCTTATGGCATCAGTAACGCGATATTATGCACGTCAAGCAATAAAAGCAATGGTGTGACTACAAGTTAATTATTTTTGGAACTTATAAAGAATCCAAAACTACAAGGATTTTCAATTTCTAAACCTCGTTCTCAAACAGTCAAAAAATATTCATAATTGAATTTAAAGTCTGTTCTTTTCAATTTTTTCCAAATCAGCAAAATTTTTAATTCAAATTTTCGATGCTTAAAACGTTACTATGAAGTACTCAGCTAAAGTTTTTACCCTTAACTATTTTCAAAGTTTCAAAAATGACCAACTTAAAGTTCAAAATTTCCTCAAATTGAAAGTTCGCGGTTATGAACTTTTTGAATAGTGTTTAAAACGACTTTTTTACACAAGTGATTATAAATTATTAATTTTTGTATTTTAGTGCTCGTGGATGTTAGAGCGACAATGTTGCGAGGGGCTCACATGTTCTAAATTGAATATATTTTTCGGATACTGCAAACAACATTAGTTTGGTTTTTTAAAAATGAAGTATAACTAAAACACTATGATATCCCTAAATTGTAGTTATTCTGAATAAAAACTATATTCGATAAAAACAATCATTGCTCGTTACTAGACTCATTCGAACAAACCCAACTCTTCTATCGCAGGCTCAGAAGTCAAAGTATTGGACATTATTTTTTTCATGATGAATAATTTCTTGATAGTACGAATTATCTGTATGAATGGAAACGGGTTTATTTATCTGTAAGTTCTCGGCTTCTATGTAGGATCTATATTTCATACGAAAACCATCGATCAATGTTGTCTATATTCGAATGTGGCAGGGTGGTAGTTGGTGTATACACATCGAAGATAAATTGCTTGAAGATCTGTCGGCCTACTCCCGAAGAAAAGACGCACGATCTCACCGTGTAACCAAGATATACGAGCACTATTCTCAAGTGAAAAAAAAAGTGTTAAGGAATTATGCTCGAGCGAGTAAATGAGATGTGTCTTCGTTGAGACATATATCACCGGGGGGCACCATCCATTTTGACCAGCGTGGAAATAAATACGGTCTTCGCGAGGTTCTCTGCACTGGTCTTATATTCTTTCGCCTTGCGCAAAGAACCAAGAACTAAAGTATAAGGTGTTAGGAAGGAGGAAAGCCAGCAGAAGCAGGAGTAAGAGTATAGGAGCACACTAGCTAGAGAGAAAAGCCGTCGTGAAAAAAGAGCTAGTGTAAAAGTGGTCGAAAGTCGTATACAGTAACATCTAGTAGTAGAGTAAGAGAGACAGAATGATAAAAAGACGGGGTAAAATCGTCTTCTGGCGGGTTGCATCCCGCAGCACATCTTTCTCTCCGACACTCGAGGGATCCGCTAACCATTTCTCTTGACTGTTATACGCGCGTGGCGTCGGCTTCTTCTCCTTTAACTTCTTCTTTTGCTTTTTCGTGGTATATACTACCCCTACAGCCAGCAAATAAATTGATCCATTACTCAACCGAGCAGTCATCCTGTTCAGCTTCTTCCTTCCTTCCTTCCGCGTACTTTTACTTAAAACCTTTGACACCCTCGACGGGAAAAAAAATTTACCTCATTGTCACAATACATATAGCGCCAACAAATTTTATGTCTCTTTCGCTATTTTTTCAGAATTCCTCTTTATTTTTATTTATCATCTTACACTTTTCATCCTATTTCGTTAACCTCAAATTCACACGTGACATTGCCTGTTGAACCTAAGACACGTATCAACTGTGACCACGGGCTTTATAACTTTCAGAGCTCATTCGCAAGGGCTTCTTTCCCGTTGCGCGTTAGAGAACTGTCCAGGGAAAAGATAAAAAATAAAAAACACTCAACTCCGATCTCTTAACTGGAGATCTGGTTAAAAAGATGTGTGACGGAGTTTTAGCTTCAGTAGACTAGACATACAAACGGTTATTCTTGCGCACGTGGTACTAAAGAGATTTTCTAGAATGCGAGTACGTGACTCAAATCTAACTCGGCTCAAGGGAAAAGTAGTAACGAATTAAATTCTGTGTAAAATAAAATCAAAATTTTCCAACTTCGAATTTTTACGACTAGATGGAATGGAATTCAGTCGATAGTTTCGATGTGGTTTGGAAATAACATCACTATACCAGCTCCATTAGTGTGCTTGGTTCAAAGACATTTATTGATTTTATTTTATTTTTTCGCAAGAGAAGCACGTCCATGTATTTATATGTACCAAACACGAAGGTGCAGGATAAATGTCACCTTTACTAGCGACATAGAGATGGTGGATGACAGGCGACGTTAGTGAACCGTCACCTGTCGCCAAATAGAAATGCATCGTATAAACTTGACTTGATTTACGATCTGTCCTATCTACGATATCCACTTAATAAATGATGATGCAATTTCTATTTGTTCTCTAAGTGAGAGCTGCAGAATTACGTTAATTGTCACACGTAATTTAATTTATATCTATCACAACTGTATGCAAGTTGCTAATTTATATTATTTATGACACTTCGAATGACGGGCAGTGTTCAAAATTGAAATACAAATTAACTTTGAAAACGTTTTTATCTAATGAGTTACTCTCTGAGAGGTCGACCTTGCACCAACTTTTTTTTTCAGGGATCAATTGACTTGAAATCAATTCTTGATCATCTGTAGGGACGTATATAAGTAAGATCAATGCAATTCGTGGTCAAAAAAATTCTTAGGAGGCCTCAGATGAGTCACAGCACCTCACAGCGGCTCACAACACAAAAGTGGCTCTCTGACAGGTCGACCCTGCACCAACTTTTTTTTTCGGGAATCAATTGACAAAATCAATGTACGCTTCCGGAATCTGATAATAGTGTGATCCCGATAATTGTTTAATTTATATTCAATTAAAGTAGAAACTATTCGACAAATTTATCCTACTGAGTTTAACAAGTTATTTATGAGATAATTAAACTGGCTGACGCTTGTTGGCATTTCAATTGTAAGAATAAAATTTTCGATGTAAGAAATTACACGTTTCAGTTTAAATTGGATTGAAAAGAAGCTCTGTGTACCCTATATATTTCTGCTGTCTGTAGTCCCTGGTCTGGCCGAGATATCACGTAGACTGAGTGTTGCTACTGGGATCTCGTTTGGACGCTCGCCAGGTCACCTATCTACGTAGATATTCGTCTTTTCGCCGCGACATGTTTTAGCGGCACTTGATAGATTGATGCTCGTCCCGAGTGACGGCCATGAGTAATCTGCATGCGCCAAAATCTACCAGTCGTACATTTGTACTGCTTCGTGATGTTGCACGTTTCAGGCAGAACAAATTTATTAATTTGCCTGATGGCATTTTATTAATGAAGACGCATTAGTCTATCTCGATTTTATTTATCATATTTACAATATTAATTATGGAACGACAGTCATATTAAAAACAAAATTATCTATTTTCGAAAAACGGATGTCATGAATTGAAAATCAAGTAAACAGAAAATTTTTGTACAATTTTTCTGTTATCATTTCGATTTATGGATTCGAAAGTCATTTCGGTTCCACTGCAAATTTTTCAAATAACTTTGATAGTTTTTTTTTAATTGGCGTCAATGCGGCATAAACTTCATTATTTACTATGATGACTTGGACGCACACTCTTATTATCGTGCAGCAAATCTTTATTTTTAGATTTTTATTTTTATGAAACTTTTGTGTACTTTTTATAAAGTGGATTTTGTGAATAACCATTTAGGTGTTTACAAAAGTCGCTTCACATAATTTTCATGTCTTTTTATCGTAAGACTAGTTTATGGTACACGCGCACTCACATGTGCCGCCTTTTGTATACTTATTTTTATGTAAATTACGATTACAAATAAATACTTTTTTTTATTCAAACAAGAAATCGGTTCGGCAAATGGAGCTTGATATTTCTGTCATTCCTTTTGTAGTCCTAGATTATGATACTCGCGTATACAGATAAAGAGGATCTCTTTACGCAAGAAATATTTTGCATTATGAATTGAAGACAAAAATTTTCTTGAAGCGAGTAAAGTTTTTGGCGCCAAATCCTTTTTTTCTATGTATGGCTTTCGCTCTTCTTCGTGATGTGTTTCTAAAGTCAAAAATATATGACTTTACCTCTCAAGAGATGAAAGTAAGTCCAAAAAATTTTTTACTGAATATCTTTTATTTTCTATAAATTTCAAAATAATATTAGATGAATAATATAAATCGTCATTTTAATAGCATGGTATCTAAATTAATTACAAAAAATATAGTGACTACAGAAATTCGTCACATTTAACTGTAGCTAATCTCTTATAAGTTACATAGTATATAAAAAAAATGTTGACATCGTTATGGTGTATTCATATGGGATTTTATATATGAGACTAGTAGCAGTAGTATAGTCTACGACATTAACATATAACTTGAACGAGGAGATTAATCTGGCGTAAGCGCGTCGCGACGCTCAGCTAATGGCTTGACTGAACCGCGTGCCAGCATCTCAGGCCAACCAGACATCGCGCATTCATCGAGCTACACTAACCATATACTACACGCTACACAAGTGTAGTGTAGGATAGATGTAAAGTACGACGACGACGAGGGCTGAGTGATGAAGCGAGTGTGGAGTGAGGCCTATTTTTATGCACAACCAACAAACAGCCTCGTAGATCTCGTGACACGTCGTTAGTATTTTCCCCTATCTCTTCTCCTGAATTCTTAGATATATATGTCAAGTGTTTATTTCTACAGAAAAAAAATATTAGGTACAATTTGCCGTTTACTCTCGTATACACATATACTATATATTTATTAGTGATGTGAAATGACTATCATTTTTATGTCCCGTCAGATCATGAGAAGCTCGCTGACAATTGACGTCGAAATCTTTTTCTTTCTGTGTATGTGTTACAAAAACTGTTATTAATTTGATATTCGATAATTAACTTTTTAGCACATCACTGCAAAAAGTATGAACTCCTGTCCTATCAGAAGTTGAATCTTTAAAAACTTTGATTGAATTTTTTGTATAAATATATAAAAAAGTATCCATTGTAATTTGTTACTATCCGATGTAAGCTATATTATTTATGGTATTTTTATATATATTTAAATAATTCATGGTGTGTATGTATGCGTGTAATGAATCCTCGCTAATTTTTTTCCGTCTGTTGATATCAACCTGTCAAAAACAAAATTGATAGGAGCTAACTCAACTGTAAATTTCGCGGTAACTCGTTACTTTAACGCACACAAATACACAAATACAATCACGTTCTCTTTTCCACTTACTTAACTGACTAAAAGTTTATTACATTGTCTGCACACACACGTATATATTGTGTAGTATTGTATAGATCGTTTGGTTTAAAGTCTGCAATGAAACCGACTGCTGAAGTTTCCAACGGACGCTGATGAAAGCCTCCCGGGCATTTACAAGGAAATACTCTGCGAATGTCAGAGGCAAATGATGGCAAACCAAGCGTATAAATGACGAGTGTATGCACAAGTATGAGTAATAGCATACCTCTGAAATTGTTGAGGGTTTAGACAGATTTTATGTGTAGTTGTAGAGGTCAGATACATATTGTGAAGCGTGGATTTCAGTGGACAAGAATGAAGGGGATACCTATATGTTTATATGCCACTGGTTATTTGAATAATCCTGGTGCTTCATAGTGACGTAACTAAATTATCGGCGAAAAATAACTTGAATACTTTTGAGTTTTTGACGTCTTCAAAATACACTTGTTTTTGAAATCAATGTTACGAAAATCCGAAAAATTTATTGAATCAAGAATATTTACCTTTAGTCGGTAACTTTTTTTTGTGTAGAGGGTATTATAAATGACAGTATTGTTTGTTTTAAAATGATTTAAGCTACACAGAAAAAAGTTACTAAGACAAATTCTCGGCTCAAGAAAGTCTTGACTTGGTTTCCGAAAACGTTTGATTTTCAAAATATTTTCTTGACTCAAAACAACATGCTTTTCTGAGTACTTTGAACCATTTGCTCGTTAGGGATCTCGAGGTCCGTAGCCTTTGACGTCAGGCGCTGTGACCCAGTCTGTGACAAGGCCCACCTCCACTAGAGTAGGAAGAGAAGAACGTTGAGGCGTGAAGACGAGGCAATCCCACGGGACCTCCGAAAGTCGTCATATAGCGCAATGACTTTAACTAAATATGTAATAAATAAATGAATTTGCTCAGCCAATATTACGCAATAATTTACTATCATGAATTCAAGTATGTGACAAGTGTTAGAGTTGATAGACACGTGTATGATGCTTTCATCGGTAGTCAGGCATGTCGACTTAGTTGTACAAACGCACCGCTTAATATAATTGATAGTCATTCTAATGTTGGATACCACATTGGATTGGTAACTAGTGTACTATAGTACAAGAAGTGTATAAATATATATATTCACATATATATGTTGCAACTCGGTCGCAATACGAGAGATTTCCGGAACGAAACCTGACAGGCGTATCCCCTATATCAGGCTTTTCAACCGCTCCCTCTTGACAGTTATTGCAACGTTTCGAGAATACATATATCCGATAAAATTATTACAAGCAGCTGCGAGAGTTTTTCCCTTGGCGGCTTGGTTCAGCTCGTTCTCGGGATCCGGGTGTAAAAATTATTATGTTTCAAGAGCATCACACTCTACCACCCAGATTATACACTCATAACTCACTCTCAGCGGGGGCAAAATAACTTGGGCTTTTACATTAGATACATAACGTCACTCTAAATATATATATGTATATATATATATATATATATATATATTTAGGTATATTAATATCATTAAATTTTTTTTACATTTAAGTGACAGATAATTAATGAGGAACAACGGGTTGTCGACGTTGTTGAGACACCGACAATATGTTAGATTCAACTAAAGATAAAGTGCGAGCAAGACATCTTCTGACATAATGAATGAGTGCTGCAGTTTATATACGTCGAATCCAAAATCCTCTTCCATATTATATTATTAAAAAATTTTTTTTCCTGTATATTTTTATTTTATCCCCTGCTTATTCATAGGTCGTCACTCCATGTGTCACAATATACTATAGTTTGAAGAAAATTGATGCTTGTTGGATTACTTGCACGATTCACAAGAACGTTAGTATTCTTTGGTAAATTTTACGATTTACATCAGCTTTTTTTTCTACTGTATAATATACTACTAAAACACCAACTTTTCCGTATTTGTATCAGATGTCAATTTATCTTAGTAGAAACTGAGTTAATTAATATCACTGAAAAGCGAAGTTGAAAGTCCCGTTATTTCCACATAAGGCCAGTAATAGTGCTAGGTATTTAGAAAAAAAAAACACAGTTTTTATGTCCCATTTTTGTTGCGATGCTGTTTGAGCCGAATGTGTCTTTTAGCTACATAGGATCATTTTTACAACGTAGTCATATTAGAAAATGTATATAATGCATATATATTAATATCTACAGATATAGCATATCGTGGGTGCCAATATAATTCACGGTCTTGCGGAGATCAGCATACGTCGCATGTTATTTACAATTGGTTAGGATTTATGTGGATCTGGGCTGGATGAGGGTAGGCAGGGATAGGTTGGCTATATAGCTCAGTGGAGGTACTACTACAATATACCTCGACAGCACACAAGTAGAGGTCGTGGAGGGTAAGGAAGAGGGATATAACGGCGGCGAGCGAGCGATGCTCGTGGCCGCCTTGCCAGCCAATTCCCGGCGGCTCGCTATATTTACGAGAGCCATAAAGTAACGTGCACAGCCACGTATATTGCCGCGTAAATATCAGCTTATGGAAATATAGAGCTCAATATCTGCCTGCCAGGTCGCCTTTCTTCCTTCTCGTTTTATGTATATATATAACGTTCAAAAGTTGCCCCTTTGCTACGACTTTTAGCGATGTTGTATCTATATATAGGTAGCTGATGTTGCGGTAACAATAAATTTTATTCCACGATGACGAGTTACGTTTTAAGGCTTATAATGTGCTCACAATTCATTTATACCGCTTTTATGACGTTAAATTTCAGCCAAAGCTGTAGGAATATAATAATTGGCTGAAATGAATGTATGTAATTTCTTTGAATTAACAATTTATGTATCGCAAAAAAGTCCCCGACGAAACACGTTGCGTTGCGTGATGGCCATTCGTTGCTCGTGTATATAAATTTATAGAATCTGAACTACGTGGTTAGTGCATTTATAGACTTATCGCTTCTCATTTAAGAGTCAGCTGGCAATTAATCGAGATTTACGGTTGACATGTCGGGTTTATTAATTTCGTTGGCAATATATATTATTAAGCCAGTCTGCAGTAACGATTCGGAGGTAAAGTCTGTTAAGACCCCTCTTGTCTTCTGACGAGTGTCAAGATAGGATCAATCATTTTGTTTTATTTTTTATCTTCAAGAGACAGCTGCTAAGCGCTTAATGTCTACACTGTTTTTCGAGGGGTTATACAGTAAAATACATGAGCCATTTACTCTTGACTGTGCCGCCCGACGTTAAGACTGACTCAATGGGTTCGGCTC
Source organism: Microplitis manilae (assembly GCA_030273425.1). NCBI lineage: Eukaryota > Metazoa > Arthropoda > Insecta > Hymenoptera > Braconidae > Microplitis > Microplitis manilae. Next base: position 24,907,352 of record CP092727.1, read on the forward strand.
ATTAAAATTTAACGTCAGACAAACCTTCATTAAAAGAATTGGAGAAATGTAGGCGTTACATGAAAAATCTAAAATACGGTGGGCACCAAACGCTTTTTCGCGTGTGCCCAGCGTTAATCACGTTTACGCCCTCTGTCGAACGAACCTATTTTCAACACCCCTATTCAAAGCTCGAAATAAGATTCACCCTCTATTGAATAATCGTAATAATTCTTGTTCTATATGTATATAGATATATATACTCATAACATCGACGAAAAGATAAATAACATAGTATAAGACGTCTTGAATTAATCTCAACGTGCCGGCAATTTGTTTCTTAAAGCATTTTACAACAGCTAACGGTTACAAATTATCGCCCGGTCTGTTGAACTTCTTACGAGTATATCCATTTAAGAATCTTGCTGACTGCACCAACGGAGTTATACACAGAAGGTATAGTATGAAAATATATACGTATATATATATATATATATATATATATATATATATATATATATATATATTTATGTTTATATGTTTATAGGGGAGTTTGGTTATAAAGAATCGAGTGTGCTCCTAGTGAAACGTAAATAACGCGACTTATTGTCGGTCCCGTAGAGATCCCAGGGTCATTAACTCTATATCGCGGATCTTGGGTCGCAGCGGGTGTCGTGGTATAACCCTCAACCGCGATTGCGCACGAGCGAGCACCCCGATACTTGGTTCTGGTCTTAGTTTCTCTTTTTATTTTCCTACGGTATCCCGCTTGTACAATACAATGCGGGCTAATGATGCCTCCAAGGCGGCGTGTGTGGTGCAGCCATGTGGCATGTCAAGAGAAAAAGAGAACGACAGACAAGCTTAATATGTATTTCTTAAGAGTGGTTCTACAACAAGCCTGAGGAATCGCAATGTGCATCATTCAGGGCTGTATCACGTCATGAACCCACTGGAGAACACCACAGGGGACGATACTTTATCACTCGTCAATGCTGCTAATACTACCGTCGCTGCAACCTCTCCGGGTAAGCTAATCAACGTCTCAATATGTTTGCTTCGGGTTCCACTCTTTTCACTCGCATGGTCTGTACCATGTCGTCAACGATGCTTGGTGAGCACTCGAAAACTCTTGCTCGCTGGTATTGGATGACTCAACCCTTTAGTCAATTTTAAAGTATTTTTAAATAGATTTCACTTTTAGAAAACTAGGCTTCACCCCTTTGATTACTCTTGCATACGAGGAAAACTCTCAACCCTAACGTTTACTTAGAGTTTCTAAATTGATGTTACAAAATCTGTCGTGTCAATATTTCATGGCTAAAAAGTCGTATTAGTTTAGAACTGTATATCATACAAGGTCTGAACAAATCTAGAAACTATAATTTGGGTCACAAAGTAACTTATACTTTGGTACCAATTTAAGTATTTTTGTTGGCCAAAAGTGGCTACAAGCAAACATTTAGGTAATGTAGCAATATATTGTATGAAAAGGTTAAAAGATAAAACCTCTCAAAGAGTCCGTTGATTTCTTTTTCGGCCAAAAAATTTGCTGAGTATCATTTTGAAAAACTAAATGAATGACATGATTTGGCAGAACTTTGCTACATTGTATTGTATATATATGTATGTATATACTGTGTGTCCATATAGCTGTAACTATAAGTTGGCGCAATATTGTCCAAAAGAATAAGAGCCAAGTATATAACAGAAGTGTACGTGTATAAAGAATATTAGAGAAAAAGAAAAGTCGAGAGCCCCTTCAGACATTGGACTACACCAACTGGTGCTGTTTTAGAGCTTCAGGTCCTTCGACAAAGTGCTTCCAACAAAAGTACACTCAGCACAGTAGAGAAAAGTCCATATAAGAAGACTCAACTCACAATATCCATGGAAAAGATCGTGCTATTGCAGCTCTCTGCTGGGTTTTTGTAAGATCACCATTACTAGAGGATGAGAGGGCGTGCTCGGCTGACCGCACCAAAGTATACCACATACCGGACACAGCAATACCGAAGCTCGCGAGTTTGGCGTTTTACGGTGCCATTTCTACAAGATGGTGCGTGATAATGTGAAAGCTTACCGGGAAAAAGCAATTTCCAACTCGGAACCCAAGACACTTTGCGGATTTTCATTTTCTTCTCCTGTTTTATTAGTATATTTTATACTTTTTTCTATTTCCTCATTTTTATTGTTTTTTTTGCTACTTAATTGTTCACTCCTACCCGTTCATGTTGATAAATTTTATCGACTTTCGATTCGTTTGCAGGTATTCCAAAAGTATATTGCCCGCGATGTGTCATGTAACCGACGATACATGGACACATTAAGAATAGTATATAGTGTACGACGGGGGTATGAGTAGCTGGCGAGTACCGAGAAAGCAGCCATGGTATGTGTTGGTTGCTAGATATAAATTTTCTGATATTCGACCGTTCGTGTCATTTGAAATGGGGTAGTTTTCTCGGGACCTAATGGTTATTGCCTTTCTCAGCGGACATATTGCGTTCCATCCAGTGCAATGTGTGCGGCCGATATATCACAGTTCACTCCCTCTCACACTCTCTTGGTTCAGTTTAAGCGACATTGGCGTATAAGTGTAATACATATACCATACTATAGGGTAGCTTGCCGACACTGTATGCGGACGAGGTTCCTAAGTCGATAAAAGAGAACAACTGAGCTCTAGATCTCTTTTTCCGTACATTTTCATCGATGCAACCGTATAAATACGTGTACTTGTATGTACATGTATAATTTGTAAAAGAAAAAGAGATAGCCCAGAAAGAAAAGACAAAGACAAAATAGCTATCGAAAAGCACTCTCGGAATCAGCTTTCTCGTGCTTCGCAGCAGTGGCGGCGGTTAAGTCTCGACGCCAGGCTTGAGACGGCAAGTGGCTGAGGTGTGGCCGCGGAGTTGAATTATTGCAAGCTGCCCGCCATTCATACAGGATGCATGCTTCGGTCGTGCCAGTAAATCTTGACGCTGCCTCAGCCCTCGACTTAGCGCTACCATTCTCGAACAACGCCGCTTGACATTATTATTATGGCCTTACCAACAAAATTGAATTACGGATTTTATGATTTCTTCTTTTTCATACATGTATATATGTACACATATGTAATTCTATACATACTCTTATAACAGGGTATTTTAGTGGTCTCGTGTATAGATTAACATTTACATAGCCATGAATCCCTAATCTTGTAGTATGCATATATAGGACAGCTTGAATTCAGTTTTTTAGCTAATCCACGCGTGCCGAACTCATTGTTACTTACTGTTTTAGTTTCTCCACTAATGCCGAAAGTAGAAGAATGATCGAAGTATTACTGCACCTCGTGAAAGTACATCATTCTCTAACGGATTGAACAAATGTAGCCAAAGATGAACATACATTCGGTATTTTTTATTTTTTGAAAAATATTAGCGGATCAAAGCAGTAGCATGCATGAGTACAGAACATAGACACGTGTTTCTGACGCAAAATTGTTAAGATTATAGATATTAAATTTTGTCCGGTCATTTCGATATTGTATTTAAACGATGGTCAAACGTTACTAAGAAAAAAATTACAAAATATATCATGTTGGCAACTCGACCATCTTCCAATTTAAGCTAAATCCTAGTTTTCATCCTCAGAACTGTAAGATGTTCTATACGAAAAGAACTCGAGATAAGATTGGAAAAGTTATATGAAAGGGCAACTTTAACGGCTATATAACCATTACGCCGTCAATAAAGTAGAATCTAGTGTCTTAACGGCCTGGAACAAAATTCCGGATATAGCTACCATATATTCCAATAAAGTTAAACACGACATCCGGAGTCCTATGTCCGATATCTCTCACGACTACTTTGTTTAAATGAGCTTTCATTGGATGATATTACTATTGATAAGCTTAATATTAAGACATAAATAACTTATTTGGACGTTACGTTTATTTGGTTGTTGATACACGATGAAAGGCATTTTTTATTCTCGCTACTGGAGCCAACAAAAAATTTGGGAAGTATCTTATGAAGCAGCCCTAAAACTCTCAGCTCGGAAAAGCTTGAACACGATCTACGAGGCATATATTTTGTCCAAGCCCATACAAGAGTTTTTCTCAAGTTGAGACGAAGATTCAAAGATTTGAAGAACTGTCTTAAATAAAATGACATACTATATAAATTATTTTTTATTACCTTGAACATTAGATGTAGAAAAGTTAATAGCTTTTCTAGGCAGTTTTATAATATGTCTGGTGACGATCAAAGCCTAAAAAAAATCTACTTTAGTCGTAAAAAAGTGTTTATCAAGTACTCAAGTCGCTTTTAACGCAATGAATTTAGTTGAAAACTAATGCAAAGAAAAGAGAGAAACAGGTTTGGTGGGGAAAAAAGGTCATCGTCCGTCGCGCCTAGAGGCATACCAACGTCAAAGTGTAGTGTGTGCGTGACTTTTTGATTGAAAAATGCAAGAGACGAAGTGGGAACAAGAGGAGAGCAAACGAGCCTGCAAGCAAGCGGGAGATGTATATAAAGAGCACAGAACAAGGAGAGAATGAAAGTATACGAATTCAAGTTAAGAGAGAAAAAGTTATATGCATGCACGCTTGTGCCGCTTGAGGCGACGTTAGCCATAACTTACCTATGGGACTGACAGCTTGCATAATACCCGCGAAATTGGTTTTATAAGACGATGCCAAGCACTGCTTCACAACAATGCCATAAACGCTCGGGGTAAATTACGACTCAGTGGCGTAACAACAGACGCGCTGAAGAATAAGACTGCTTGGCCGCAGGGGGCTGTACACTATACACCAGTTGTGTTATTACCAGAGCTCACTCAACAACTAAACGTACACCGTCTTCCTACACCAATAAGCATTTCCGATTTAATAATAGCTGTAGCTTTAAGTCATTAATTTTTCAATTTTTTATTTATTCTTTCAAAACATCGGATTTTTATTTACTGTTCAACCTTGTGTTCCTTTGATAATTAATTGACTTTTATATTTGTTCAACATCACCCAAATTCTGTTGCCCCATCGACTTTAAGACGTTTTTATTCAGGCCATTATGTGATCGCATGTGTATCAAGACCATTGTTTTATTGCACCATTGGAAATTTTACAATGACTGTATACAAAAGCAACTCCATGGAGCAAATATACTGCAGTACATGTAAATAAATAAATAAATAAATAAATGAATGGATGTGAGAGGTGATTTATCGCTCAACATTAATGGTACAACTTCTCGGTTGCACAAAATATAATACTGTTTAAATGTATCATAAATACATGAAAAAAAAAAACAGAGTTGACCCGAGTCAAAAATAAACGATTCGAGCTCGCTTCACCTTATTTTCTTTTGAAGATCGATTTGTCGACGATTTTTCCGATATGATCTCGACTTTTCGATTTAAACTAAACTTTTGTTTATTTTTAGAACTTTTTTCATGTTAGTTTCAACTTATTCGTATTTTTTGATCTTAGTTTGAACTTATTCGTCTTTACTCCAAGCAGAACAGCTAAATATTCCACTCAATATTTTCTCGAGAGTTTTTACCATCGTTTTCCCACATCAACTATAAACAGAGCGTAAATCGTAAATCATGAAAAAAAAGTATAGTAAGTGTAACACGGTGAGTTGACAAGGTATTTTGGTCTCTAGAGCCCATTAGTAGCGTCCGCAGTCAGTTACGGTGGCAGGTTTTAATGCCCGGCACGTGATTTCGAAGCAGCAGTAACAGCGGCAGCAGTCTGCGTGATGAGGCCTCCTATAATAAGCAGTCGCTCACACGTTAACTTAACTCGTTCCATTAGATCACCCCTCATACCCCCGTTCATCATCATCCTCAACCCTCACAACCACTCTCCACCTCACCCTCATTTCCTTCAGCCACGCTGCTGTCGCTTCTCTACTATATCCCAGCCAACTCTGTGGCATGTCGACTTGGCATCAATCTTGTTAAATTACCCGCCCGGCCCGTAGTCCTTCTCTCGCGCTGGTGGATTGATAAATTGCCCGGTCTCCCCGTTTCACCCGCAGGCACGTAACCCTCAACGTCACCGCGTCCTCGAAACCGAAACGCGACCAAGAAAATCAAATTAACGGGGCGCCACAGTACGTCCGTTCTGCCAGCAAGAAGATAGATCCAATTGGTTTGTCACGGCTGCTACATAGTTATACAATACATATATTTCCCCCATGTACTCTATCATTCTATAGAGAAGCTTCGCAGACAGAGATCTGTAAAATCGAATGAGAAAGCCCCTTTCAATATTGACGTAATCCAATTTTGTCATTTGTCTTAATAGACATGGATTTCCAAGTCTAACATTTCATTTCGGTTATAATATACCGACCCTGGTATTCATGGTATTTCTGCGATGTACACAAGTAAAAGCCACCTCGTAAAGTATTTCGAAATTTTGCTTCAACATATTTCATCAACTGTGCAGCGCATTGTTTGTTGTCGTGTACAATCAGGGTCTTCTGGGGATCAAGATAATAATCATCTCTACTATTTCCTAGTAGAGGTGTTCAAATATGGTGGGTTGTAGGTCAATTGAGAATGTAGTTCAGTATCTTACATATACGAAATCTACAATCCGAATTAAACAGTAAGATGTGTAAAAATCAACCCTACTGCATTGTTCAGAAAGTCAACTGCTAATGATCTTATTCACAGCAACGTCTTGCGGCAAAGCGGACCAACTTTAGTGTCGGTTTTAATGTGCATGCTAGAAATGTGGTGTATTCACAGTAAAATCTCTGTAATGTTAACAAATTCTGTGTTTGCCACTATACCAATACTCGTGTCTTATGTGCGCGTTTGCGCAGCGAAATGTGTGATGTACAAAAAAAAGGGAATGGGGCACTGTTTTAGGTTAGGACTTAATCGATTATAATGGTATAGGCGATAAAGATTTGAATTGCCCGCCACTAAGTTATTTTTGATTAGTCGCGCTAAAAAACGCAGTGGTAGACAGGATTGCTAACATTAAGGAGAGATTTTTGCTAAATTGAGAGAGAGTAACACTACGAAGAGTCACATTACGGAGATTCTACTGTAGTAATAATAGTGTAGAGTATCATAACCGATATTTTTCTAAGGGTAATGGCTGGCGGCAGCTTTACTCTCACATACTGGATAGCGTAGCACCTTTCCTAAGCATAGTCCTTTTCAACCTTTGATAATCCTTACATACGACCATGCGAGATCTTGGGCTTGTATCTATTGTACTAGCTCGCACGCGAATCTCCTAGAACTTACTTACTTTGTCCTGTCGCTCGTTAGGTTGTATGTGCCACAAAAACAGCCGTTGAATATTCACTTGCCGCTATTATATTTCTAGTCTCACTTGATCCATGAGATCGCATATAGGACAGGGTAGATCCACGACAATAGGCAGTGTCTGCACTCCTGGTTATAACCGGAAATTTATCGATACATTATCCACAGTTGGCATTTTAGTAGAAATATTTGCAAGTATTGTTATTCCTATTCTTCTATTTTGAAAAATCTTTTGAAAAGTCGGATAATGACTTCGCGTCTACTTGAAGGCTTAAAATTAGCGAATTTCTTCACAGACCACGGATTTTATGTATGCGATGTATATGTTCATGAAGTAGATAAATGAAAAACGGTACACGAGACAAATGCCATAAATCTACATATTCATTATTTTTTCGGATTTTTTTAAGTAGTTTCACATAAATATTTTTTTCACCGAAAAAATATACATCCTTGTTTATATATTAGTGGTTTAATGAACCACATTAAGCTGTAATTGATAAATTAGACAAAACATAAAATGTCACCAGCATAATCATGTTGATGCAAACGAACAGTTTTTTTATTTCTTTGTTCGCTTATTATATTCCGCGTATTCATAATTATTGTACTCATACTATGCTCACATTACACAGTTGCCGTTTTCCCTCTCGTATCGTGCTTCCTCTTCTATCTCTATTTTTTTATTATTATATTATTATGATGCGTGCGATGGTGCTGTTGCGCGAGAACGTACTGTCTCGTTATTCAAACTTAGCGCGTGCAATTTATCTCGATTTTACATCGTAGAGGATGTGAGCTGCGTGACGATGCGGCGACGTATAATGCTGAAGAGTGCCGTCAAATATATATCTATATATATTTATATATACGTACTAGTCGGGTGTCGTGTCATGCGTTATTCACGATCTCATATTGAAATGGCCAGAACGAGAAAGAAAAAAAGACACACAAGAGATGCTGATATATGCTGGCTCTGTTGCTGTAGCTTTCGCTTACAACACAAAAATTAAAATAGATAGACAAACGAAAATGAGAAAAAAAGTACGTATGCACTGTGTATGGGTATTTGTATATCAAGACCCCATGTATGATATATATATACATGTTGGATGTGATGACATGTGCCTGTCAGTTTTGTCCCTAAGTCACACACGGACATTGACATACACATACACACACTCACACATGTACATAAATATTGTAGTTGTGTGGATGTAGATGCCTGTATGTGTAAAAGCAATGCGATGTCTAGGTGTGTCTACTGATCCTCACACCACACCCTTCAACACTGTACTCACTCATTCTCTATACCATATACCTGCTTGGAATATAATGCACCGACGAACAATGACGTGCGGTGATGTATGTGGGTTACGAGTCGAGCAGCTGTTGCCCTCGACAACTGCTTCCTCACACTCCCGTGGGCGCTCACAATGTCACAATGACGTGTGAGCACTTGTGACAGGATCATGTGGGTACACTACGTACTACATTTGAGTTTGTATTACAAGCGCTTGGCTGCACGCAACCTGGGGTGGCGTACGACTCTTGATGCTGTATATATATATATATATATACATCTATATACATCTATATATTTGTGTGTGTATCTATGTATTGTATACAATGAAACTAACGTTACTATGTATGTACTTAATTACAGATTGACATATTTAAAATTTTGCGGGTACTTATTCTCTCCATTGCTTAAGAAAATTGATGGTAAGTATCGTAACCATACTGAGAGAAAAAGTAACTTTTAGAAATATTGTATTTTCTTCTTATAAGAAATTATGCTATTGGAAACTTAAGATCTCCATTTTGAGTGCGAAAATTTGAAGATTTCATTTAAAATCATTCTCCTGATCAAAGAAATTTGAGCTCAGCTTTAGATGGCCTGTAATTTTCGGCTGACATTTTTTTGCACTTCAGAGGCTGGCTCACTACTGCCTGATAATTATCTCTCAAGATGTATGACTTCATAGCAAAAACGATAGGGAAAATGAATTATAGGTAAACATTTTTGGGGTGGACAAACAATTAGGAAGGACTAATTTTGAGGGATTAACATCAGAAAGGATCAACTACGAGGAGCGGACAGTGTGACGGACGGCCCTTAGTAAATCCCCGGCGGACATTTCCCTTCTCTTTGGTCGTGAAAAACGACGTTGTGGGCTACATCGGACCTATATGTGTATACTACAGTATCTATACTGCGAAGTATACTATAGTGTCCTGTTGTATAGTTTGGTACCTAGTAGTATATGGGCTGGCGCATTTGCCAGCTATCGAGACTGGATCACGTCACGTCGCGTCGGATCGCGTTACGCTCTCGACACTGATCGGAGATTAGCCCCCTGATTGCATTCAAATCACGCACAAAGAGCTCAACTGGAGAACCTCTCGCTTTTCGTACCCATTCGTATACCGTAACGTAAACCACTCGCCAGGGGCTCTTGCCCTATCTGACAGCCGTATCTAACGGATTTCTAACGACCTTTTGTCGCCTCAAAATATTAAACCGTGATTATAGCAGGAAGCGTCTGTCAAGTGGAATAACTATAAGCCCTTTTCTCTTTCTTTCTCTCTTTTCCTCTCTATCCAGCCCCGCAGGGTGTGTTGAGAATTTTTTTAATCATTAATGTCCATATATTTATACTTAAAAAAATTCATGCGTTCAACTGAAGTCTTTTATTCTCTAATTGGGTTTTTTTCAAAACCCCTTTTTTACTCAGTTCCATTCTTTCAAATTAACATTGCGTTGTAATAAATTGTGACACGCTAATTTTTTTTAGATCTGGGAATGAAAATAAAAAGCATAGAATTGATTGTTTTTTAAAAACATGGAAAAAAAAACTATAAAAATGACCGTATGAATCGTAAAAACCGGGTTTTTGACTGCAAAAGTGTGAAAATTGCAACTAATACTGTAATTTTCGAAAGCCGTAATTGTCAAAGTTGCCGAAATCTTCACGTTGTAATTTTTCGAACTCTTTTTTCCGTGAAAGGATGCCAAAATAATAATAAATCTCCATGGATAATAAATGAAGTGTCTTATTGGTTGCCATTTATCATCTAAAAGATCCGCATTAAGAATATTCGCCAACGATTTCGTAGTTCTTTTAGTATTAGTATAAGAATATTGAATAAATATGAGAGAAACGAAATGTAGCTATTCACAACTCACAAAACCGATAGTCGATACAAACTTAATTAATTACAAAAAAAAATTACGTAAATGAATGGACACAAGGTTGGGCTCTGAATTGAAGCTTACAGCTCGTGTTCACCAAAAACCACCAGACGACATCCGTTCTCGTTGATAATCACCACCCAAGTGCCTTTGGATTGATCATTAGTGATATTTAGTTGGTCAAAAGAAATAAATGAATTGCTTGGGAGACACCTCATTAACGGTTTCATTGGCTCACGATCATTATATATCCAAAGGTTCAATTTATGCGAAAGGTCTATACAAATATATGTTTGATGTAAATGTGTAGGTATAAAACTCCAACACAAGGAATATACTCATGCGTCAGCTGGCGTATAATGAAGCTATATCGTGAGGACTCTGAAATCTTGTCAGGAAAGATAAACGTGAAGACTGGTTTTGACGTATTTTCGCGGAATTTTTTAACCTCTTTTCGTCGTATAAGATTTCAGAAGAGAGTATAAAGATAAATAGTTGTAGTAGGAGACGATCGAAAAGTCGCTCTGAAGCGGGTGTGTCATTCGTCATCTAGAAAAGTGAAAAATCGGTGAGATGAAGCTTTTTTTCTCTTTCTCACAATTTATTGAAGATGTAGTTTAACATATACACACATATATATAAATTTCAATGTGAAATAAGTAACAGTGTGGAGGTGAGAAGAAAGATGAAGGAAAGGTGTGGGTAGACAGTCGACTGTGCGGGAATGATAAAGTAGCGTATGCGTTTGCTTAGTAAATAGTGTGATTGATCGATATTATATTCATAGCAGCCAACGAGTTGTCATCAATCATTGGCAACTGCCACGCATAAATGTGTTGTAAATATATGTATGTATATATATATTTATGAACGTATTATAGTCATAACATGAGATGAATTTTACTAAGGAAATAGAGATGATTGCTGATAAAGTGGGTTTTTTCTCATACAACACTTTCTAATGTTTTTATTGTAATTAATGACATACATCATATAGATATAAAAGATAAAACATTAACTATAGTTAGACTAGTATTGTGATACAGTTTACATTAATTATTTATTTGAATAACCGCCTATTGGAGAGAAACTCCAAGTTTTCCGTAGGGTTGAAAAATTCAACTATTGGTTTAATTTCTGTACTTGGACGTAAAATGGGGTTTTGAGAATGTAAGAAACTGTTCAAAACAACAGTTTAAATAGTATTAGAGCTTCGTCTCTAAAAGTAATAAGATTACATCTTTTGTTGGTAAACAACCGACAAAGTCAGTCAATTTCTCAGTCCCAATAATGACCTTTTTCAAATTTAATTGTACAATCAGCCCTTTCCAATATAAGGAAAAACGTCCTTACTAATATTTAGACGAATATTTCAATTATTGCTCATTTGACAGTTCATTTTTGAAACTTGAGTTATGTTGTGTTTCGATTTTTTATCACTTTGTTGCACTATAGCAGGGAGAAACAGAATTTGGTACGATGATTTTTGACCTTCCAAGGAACGGGTAGACGTAATTCGATGTAACTACAGCACAATTTATTATAAAATTATGAATTTTTGTTATCGTTGAAAAAAACGGTTGTATGCAAAGATTTGACATAAGTTTTGAATATTTTAAAGCCTGTATAAAAGTATAGGATTTGAAATTGAATAAACCGATATATTTAAAGTTTTAGATCCAAGAATTTTAAAACTCGTAATCGCCCTTTTATTTATGAATTTCTAGTACTGTACTATAGAGGCAGCAATAGCAGCTCTATTTGATTTATTCATCACCTTACACGCCTGAGTTTGCCATTTATACACAGTGGCACATCTAACGACTACGACTATCGGCAATGTAGTAGACACTCTTGGAGTCGGTAGTTCGGTGAAAAGGATGGATCAACTTTTCCAAACTTGGCGCAGATACTTTCGCGCAGATGTATCATTAATCCTGGGAGTCGTACGACGAGGATGGATTCACCAACGGCCACGGTCGGGTGATTTAGTAGAGGCTATACTCGAGAGTTGGCGTTTTTCTTCCTGTACTACTTCCCGGGTATGCTTCCTCTTATTCCAACTACAATATCCCTTTTTAGTATCTTCTCAAAAAGATAAATTGTCTGTCGACATTTCATTTGGTCACGCCATTTCATCAACAATATGGGGTAAGGGAAAAATAAGGCGCGAATCAAGATTCAACACCGTAGGGGTGCCGTAATTGAAGTAATATCCAGACGATAAAAAATAAACGGTCATTTATAAGATATATAAAAATGATAGGCATGAATTGTTAAGTTGCATGACAATGGCCTGGTGTAACTGGCATACAGTAGTCTCTCTCTTTATTTATTGTTATTTTTCCTTCTCTTTTACTCTTCCATTCCCCTCTTATTCTTGTCTGCCACTCTTACTTGAGAACCCCTCAGGTAATGTGATCCTGCGGCAGCCTAAATAAACATGCTAGAATAAATAAATGCTATTTGAAACGTCAGAGCAGTGTTTGTCTAGCTGTCAGAGTGCTGTTCATCTTGTCCTTTTTTTTATTGTTTTTTTTTACTTCCATCTCAGTATACTTTGCTCACTCCACTTAACAAATGAATTTTTGAATCGCCAGCCACTTCCAGTTTGCCATCGGCCCGTTTATTCAGTCCTATCTACTCAAGTAAACCTACCAGGAAATATTTAATCAGATTATCATGCCGCCATATTATGATTAAATTCATTTTGACAAAAGAGCGAAGACTATAACCATATTCCGCACCTCGTAAGCTAATGAATACATTCAAAGTAGGGAACTGCAGCTCAGTATATTGGGGCAGAAAATTCTAACATTTGAAAGGAAACGCGTCATCTATGTCATATATACCATTCACACAGGGTACGGTAGTGGTGATATGGGGTCTAATGGTTGATAGCAGAACGGGAACGGCAAATTGACAGTCGATGTTTGTCCGTCTGCATATACAATTTAACTGGCTGTCTGGCTGTGTGACATCTCGCGACGCCCTCTTTATTATACATTCAATTATTAGACGCTGCGCGTGACAAGCACTATTGCATATTTATATCGACCTCTTTTATACCTTACTCCTTCCTAAGGTTTCTCTTCCTTTTTCTATTCCAGCCGCTCGTACTGTAGATGGATAAAGAGGGTTTCCAGGGGATCTCCTGACAACCCGTCATGAGCATACGTTAACATTCTTAATAAAATTTACTCATTCGTGAAATATTTTAGGTACATATACTGATTTAATATATTTCTTGTATCAAGTAAAATATTAAGGCAAAATAAATAGCAAATTATAAACTGATTTCTGAATTCTATGTTTTCCCACACGGAAAAAAGAGCGAAAAATTACAGTTTTTAGTGCAAAAACAGTGCCCTTGTTTTTCAAAGTCTGCCATTTTGTTATTTTTCGATAAAATTTCTCAATTATAGTTCCAACCCGACTGACATCTATAGATTAAGAATAATTAAGAATTTTTGATTTCAGATGTCCTCGAGAGTCAAAATCATCCACGCGCTTTTTTTTGGGGCGCCAACTTCAACTGATAATAATAAGACAATATTTAGTTTTTTCAAAAAAATTTTTTTTGTTAGCTCAAGATGTAAATAAAAAACATATTAAAAATCCAAAACTTTTCATTTGTTCTTTCTCAAAAAAGGCCCTAAAAATAGGTATAAAAAGCGGTCGAGTTACCAGACTACTTAAGGGGTAGTTCTGAATTTTGGAGGTGGCCTAAGTATTCTGACATACCAGTCTTTTTGAAACATGTTAGAAATCTAGTCATCCAGTAGATTTTTTACCAACTTTTTCTCCATTGCGCGATAAACATTTCGATCTTCAGGTACATAATGAAACGCAACTGACTGAAAAAGTCTTACATGAAATTGTAATAATTACGTCTCAGAAATAATGAAATTTTTAGTTTCAAAGTAGAGGGACTTTGATATTTGAAACGAACTTCACTATTCTTTTTTCGGTGCAGAGTTGGCCGTATCCCATTAGAGCTCATGTTTCTTCTATGTGATTAATAAAAATTTACCATTGTGCAATTGACTATTGATCTATTAATTATAAGAGACTCGCTGTTACTGATCGATAATTGTCTATTAGTTGTTACGAGTTGCTATTGTAATAAATGATGAGTAGCAACGATGACTCCAACGACCAAGCCTGTACTGGTTTTGTAACACATATATGTATCATTTACCTTAACATAGCAAAGTAATTTCTACTCTTGATCAGCCTTTATAACCTGTTATAAGTTATGTTAATAGAATATGTTTTGATGCGCACTCACGGCGGATGTCTTGTCACATTGACACCAGTCAAATTATCATTTCGTGACGTATTCGGATAGATGAGACAGTGTAATCTATTCCGCCATTTTCACCATTATAAACACATATGTTTCATCTTCTCATATATAATTTAAGGCGAACTAAAGACTCATCATTAACTAACCAATTAACCAGTGGATCCGGTAAGTTGAGATAAAATTTAAAAAACTCCTGATCGATATGTATGATTATTTTTTTCTACCTCTCTTTATATGTATTTTGATGTACAAGTAATATATCAGCCGAAGCTAGATTACTATCCCAAGACATTTATGACTCCATCATTTTTTTAACGAATATAATAACATACTTGACTGATTGATAATCTCACTGAGTTGGCTTATATTACATATATCAGTAATCATAGATTTATCTCGAGTCGTACTGAATTGATGCATGTAGATAAATTCAGTGGCTTTACCAATTATAATTAATTTTATGTGCGATAAAACTTGTTTTTATAATATATGTTAGAATTTGTTGAATATAATTACGACAGGTTAAATACATTATGCATTGCAAAACATATGTATTTAAATATTAAATTATTAATAAATATAAAAATAGCCGGTATCTTTACAATTTATTTTTATTATCATAGTTTACTAATTTCGTAAATTTTAATACATATATAAATAGGATTTATTCAAAAAAATCCATTATTTTTTTTTCTCATATTTATGAATATTTTCAATAGAAATGATTGATATTGTTTACTTTTTCTCAAAATATGGGTGGCTTTGATATTTGATACATTTTTAGCACTCGAATGCTTACAGCCTTGAAAGTTGATCTTTTTGAAAGACTTCATGGTCATGTAGATATTTTCTTTGAAGCACTTAACCCGCTTAGACGCTTATTGACAGAGTTTAGGAAACAGCTGACAAAAGTTTAAAACTTATGATTTAACAAATGATGAGCATGTGACATTTAAAAGTTGTTTACTATTTATAATTTTAGTTTGACAAGTTAATAGTTAATTTATGTCTATTGTACAAACACGGAAACAAACTTACATTACACTCGGTGTCTCTCTCAATGATAGACAAAGTACATACATAAACTAAGTTGACATTTAATTCGTATTTTTTCTTCTTTCCTCTTCTGTATATCTCTTTCTTTCTTGTGTGTATCGAGATAAATAGTAACCTATACCCTCCCGACGTCTCTTGCCGCATCGTTATGGTCGCGACGTTGACGGACGGCTCTCTTATGGACGCTCGACAGGAAACACAAATTGTGGGCGCAGCTGCACTGATAGCAATCAAGAAACACGGTAGGTAGCACCGTCGAGTGACTGGATAATCATTCTCTCGTACTAGCTTGTGAGTGTTTACGTTGACCGAGTTGTTGATGTTAGAGTTTAACGTAAAGAGAAGTAAGAGAGAATGAGAGAAAAGAGCTAGAGTAAATAGGCGAATAAGGAAAACAAAGAAGACTGATTGAAGATCGAAAAGATGAGTTTAGGTTTTTTTCTTCAGAAATTTTTTCATAATTATTGTTTACTTCAGGTGCAGGTATGGTCAAATTTTTGACTAACCTCAAGAAAATATTCGCGTTACGAATAAGAAACAAAAATTTTCCAAGGCGAGAAAGACATTAATTTCTTCTTCTTTTTCCAATTTATAATCCAAAACATTTCTTGCGCCAAGAAATATTTTTTTCTTGTATATGTATATATAAGTAAAATTAAAAATATAATGCAGGTAATAAAAATGTCGTCATTACGTAGATATAAATAAATTTTATTAAGTTTACTATTTACAGGTATAATAAATTATCCAACAGAAAAGTGTTTTTCAGTGTAAAAGAAAATAAAATAAAGATACTGTCTCATCGGGGCGGTCGTAAATACCGATTTCTCTTTTTACGGCACTCCCGCACATAGTGTCACCTTGAGTGACACCGCTCTATTCACATTGTATTTTATATATTCCCATTATATTTCTATACTAACGAGATTAAGTGAGTATTGTATGTTGGACTTGTACCTCATTTACATGCTAATCCTCGAGTGTCACAGTTATATGGATATACATCCACACAAATTCAACACACATGTATTATATAGACATACGAGGATCATGTGGTAATTCAGCTACCTGCATATCCGGGATTTGTACAGTCTATACATCTTGTTGTGTATATAGAGAAGTACCCAATGCTCACCTACTGTGTAGATTCCCGCTGCGTTAGTTCCAAGAAAGGTATTTTTAAAAATATATATAAACGTTTAATAATATACCGACGTAAAAATATAATGGCGTATTAGGGTCAACATAATAACAGTAAACGAGAACAATTTTTTACCCAAAATTGCATTAATAATTATGAAGATTAACTTAAATATTATAAAATTTATCTTAGATTTAAATATAATAGTAGTTTTTAATTTCGAATTTTGAATATTATAACTTTTCGAAATAACAAATTTTTGATTTCATCTAAATTTTAAAACACGAATTCTTAACAGATTTGGCTAAGCATGCAGAAATTGAAGTTTGACAAAAGAAAGTCAAAACTAAATGTGTTTCTCATCCATTTTCGAATTTCTTTTGGTTAACTTGACCTACTTAGAATGCATTCAAGTCAAAAAAGTCGAAATTCACTTAATTTAGGCTTCGTTGATTCAAATTTGTCAAAAATGGAAAATCTAGGTTATGATCCGGGCGGCCATATTAGAATTGCCGATCATAACACCAATTACAATGACCATTGTAAATTTTACTATGGCCATAATAATTTTCGCATGCGGTTATTTCAATTTCCGTCAGGTGGCCAACGTGCTCCGGCTTTACTATGTTATGACACCATAGCATTTCAAACAAGAATAATTTGTCTGTGTAGTCAAGATTTCATTGTTGTGTCTGTTATTTTATAATTAATGATTCGTAATTTATAATAATTTATTTATAAATCATGACGCAATGATATTAATGTATATAATTAATATGTTGTCAACAATTTTATAGCCGTAGGTATGTAATTTGCAGATTATTCATCAAGGTTTATATTATCACTTAGATAATAATTATAAATTTAAACCGCACTGGGAGTTGACTTTTACTCTTATTTTATACACATACACACACATGGATACAGATATGTATATATAGTCAGACATATATAATATGCCGTCTGTGTATTGGTCCCTGCGGGTGTTATAAGAGACAGGAAGGTTAAAGGGTGCTTGGGTGTCGTTAAGATAACGCAGCCTTGCTCACCGATAACCGACGTGCAAGGAAATTCTCTTTATTAAATACAGCCTTTATCCGACAGCACGTCTCTTCTTTTTCTTTCCTCCGTCATTTTTTATTCTTATTCTTAGTAAAAAGATATGGCTGACATGAATATCTTTCGCTCGCTTGCTGTTCTTCCCGGTATGATCTGATGAAATTCAAAAGCGTTAACTTTCAACAACTTTTAGCAAAGTATACATTAATGTTATGCATATTATTTAGTATACATTATATTTACTTTATCATTGTCTTCAAAAATTTATGCTTACATACTTAACTACAAAAGCTTTCATAATATTTACAAAAAATATTGAAAAACAAAAAAATGCACACCTCGATCACTCATTGCAACTTTAATCTTTGTTTCTTTCAGTTTTATTTTTATTATTTAAATATCCCGCCTTTTTTGTAGATGTCGTTTTGCTTTTTTGAAGGTGTAAGACACACCAGCATCATGCGTCTTGCCTGGGGTGTGCAATATTATGTCAAATTTAGAATACAGACCTCAATATATATACAAGTATTGAAGTATTTTTATCATTAATTCATTAGAATTTATTTTTATTATATATTATTACGATAAACAACTGTTGGCTAATACCATTGCACAACTATAGGTTTCTCAAACCAATTTATTTAAATGAATAATATATGCGTCTCAACGACTATAAAAATTTTATTTCCCAATTTAATTGAGAATCTTAAATTATAGTCATCAAATGACTACTGATTACTGCCTTTACTACCCTCCTTACAATCATCATAATTATAACCATAAGTAATATTTCTTCCCTTAAATCTTGTATTGTATGGAACCAGTGTTCAGCCATTAATCATTTGTTTTGTTAAAATGAATAGTTGAAAAGAATAGTAGGCGTAAGCGTGGGCGGGCGAAGTGCAAACTGTCACGCTGACACAGAGTCCTGTGGTGTGTGCACCTGGAAGGCATTACATTTATATAGTATATTTATGTGTGGATACAGGAAGTAAGAGCTGTTTAGTGTATACTTAGTTTACAAAGTACCAGTTTACAAATTGTATAAAAAAAAAATAACACAATATGAAAAAGACGACAGGATACTTCTGTGCGGTCAGTTAATGAGACATCCGTCTCTCCTGATATATCCTTGATGTCTGTAGAAAACAGCCCCTTCGACTTTCTTACATTAACAGCTGTCCTTTTATATTGTCGTAGTATGCGTTTGTCCTAAATAAAATAGCAGGCGTATGAACATCAAACGCAACATCAGTTCAATTCTTTTCATTTTGCTCTTTCTGAAAAGTCCCTCTTTGGTACAATTCATGAATTATGTCCCACTATGTATCTGGTTATATCTTTTTTTTGTTGTCTATTATCTAGTAGTGAAGATAAAGAAAAAGAGAATTGAAATTGTCTGTTGTATCGTGTGTCAGGGTGTGCCGCAAAAAATTCAACAAAAGACTCCTATTTCTCATGTTGCGAAATGTCTGATGTCTAGTTGGCGTCAAATGATAAAGATCGTAATCTTATTGAATTTCCTTGGTGAAAATACGTTTCGAAGTATAAGCTTATTGCGCTGCTGACAAACTCATAGATGTTTAAAAGTGTCGACAGGTAAAACAGGCTTTGCATCG
The DNA here is from genome assembly GCA_030273425.1 of Microplitis manilae. Taxonomy (NCBI): domain Eukaryota; kingdom Metazoa; phylum Arthropoda; class Insecta; order Hymenoptera; family Braconidae; genus Microplitis; species Microplitis manilae. The sequence continues at coordinate 24,927,001 of CP092727.1, forward strand.
CTGTGCATCACTTTACTTGAGGTCGCAATGATGTCACTCTCGTCTACGTCTTTACTTATGTCACTAAAATGTCACGTCGTAATCGTGTCTCGTATAATCCCAGCTCAAACTTTGACATCCATTATCTGGATTAATTGCATTTGAGAGTATTTTCTTAATCCTTTTGATGCTGACGGTAATGTATTTAGATTATTTTATTAAATGGACTTTGTTATTAGCATACTAATGACTTTTGGGATAAAAGCGGTTTTAAAACATTTGTATACTCTGAGACAGATAGTTCTGTATCTGTCATGTAAGCTAAACTTTCTGTTAAGTAAATCAGTGATGATGCAGAAACTCAGTTTTCGAAAATGCTCAGTTTATCCTGTGAACGTCGTACTAGCTCACATTTTTTTTTTGAGTGAAGATGATACTCCTCTGTTACGTTAACGCAAAAGAGTATTGCCTATCAATTAAAACGGTTGAAAATGCGCGCCCTAAAGAATATTGCCACACATTCCTTCGAAATCATCAGAGTCATTAAGAGGTTTCATTAGGCGACCAGTCTAAAAACGACTCAAATGGATCAAAAAGTACAGGGAAACCAATAGAAGTCTATTGGGTTCCATGTGGGTTTTCACCCATTTGAGCGGAATCTATGAAAACTTTTGGATGGGGGAAGGAATTGATCAATTTTTATTTGAATGAAATGATACAAACCTAAAAAATGCGTTTATTTAGTATTTAATCTGAGATTTTTGTTGAGTACTTGAGCAGTCACCATACCTTTTCAGTTTATTTCATAGATATTATCTTAATTTAAAATTGAATATATTATTTAATAGACATTTCAAAAAATATTTGCATATATCTTTATTCATTTTATGTTTTTGCATACATGCCAACACAGATTTTCCTGAAAATAATCTTTATTTGATTTTTTCATTATTCATAGTTCAACATAGGACGATATTCAGACCATGGCATTTTTCCACAGCTGCGTGTATAAATTTCTCGGGTTGACGAGCCGTTGGGCTATTGAAAATGTAACCCACGCTTGAACGTGGTACTAAAAAATTTGTGACTATAGCCATATCGATACTCATGCTTCTATCACGGTATATATATATGTACAAATGTGGGAGGTATGAGAGTTAGAGAGGAGTGAGATAGGACTGAAAGAGAAAAAGATAGAATGAAATTGCCGCTTGGTTGGACAAATTTATAGCTTACAGTATGTACGCTCTCGCGGTCTCGACTCACAGATAACATGGGCTTCGGTATCGCTTTGGCAAAAGTAATGATCCTGTTTACAGTTATCGCCGGTGTGTCGGAAAGATACCGATTGAGTTACTGGGACCGCGCAGAAGCGGCTGCAATGGACATGATCTGGTTGAGAATCCTGTTATATCCTTCTGGAATCCCAACCACATTTATAAAAACATTCGTAAACATATAAATTGTAATAATACTATTTTATGTTTATATAGATGCTAAAAATGATCGATTCCAAAGTTAATTTTAGAATTATATAATTTCTTATTTTATAAGTATATTGTCCCAGCACTTTATTGAAATATTATGGGCTTAACTAATTCAACTTTATGAGAATATATCGTTTCAATAAATTTTTTCCGCTGCTAGAGTAATAATATCATCATATTATTAAAATGTATCCTGAAAAAGTTGGTGTTATGTCACTGCTCATAGTCTTCACGGCAACGGTTGCTATGGGGAATGTTATTATGGCAACGGCTGCTATTGAGAATGTTATAATGGCAACGGTTATTATGGGGAATGTTGTCATAGCAACGGTTACTATGGGGAATGTTTTCATAGCAACGGTTGCTATGGAGACTGTTATCATGGCAACGGTTGCTATGGGGAATGTTATTATGGCAACGGTTGCTATGGGGAATGTTATTATGGCAACGGTTGCTACGGGGAATGTTGTCATGGCAACGGTTGTTATGAGGAATTAAGTTATCGTTGTTCAATTTAATTTTTGTAATTTTTTTTTAGTTATAAATGAAGAACAAAAAGTTGAAGCTTTTCAAATTTTCTTTATTTGTTGTTAAAAAAAAGAAATTTAAAGACACAAATATAAATTTAAATTTAATGATACAAGAAGTAAAAAATAATGGACGCAAAAGCCTTACAGTATTTAAAAAAGTGAAAATTATAAAAAAATACATTTATATATTATGGTTTTATCCAGTTAATTTATAACTATACGAGTATCTATATTACTATACAACAAATAAAAACATATTTCTTCTATCTTTATTTCCATACAGCATATTAAATTTATACCAGAGTTAACTTTCATCGCAGTTGTCGATACGGACATTTGTCGAAGTGAAAGCATCAGTTTATCTCGGGAATCATCAGTCGACCGTCATAGCTGTCACCCGACTACAGAATAATTTATAAACGTGCCTATTAACGTTTATGATCGACGTTTAACATGTTGCCGCGTAGGTTGATGTATTAAGATATTTCAATGTAACCACCTATACACACTACCATATTATAAATTTATATACTTGTATATATATACATATACATATCCAATCCATACAAGTTACGACGGTAGATGTAGTCAAGAGTACAAGCCAGAATATCGTAATTTGCATAATTATATAGGAGCCAATAAGTTTATAGTTGTGACTGAGAATTCATTAGCATTTTTTACAGGATCGTAGAATAGATAATAAGCATCAACGAGGATGAGATACGAACACAAGTAAATGCCATGCACAGCGCGGCTAAACGATCGATCGATCGATTCGACGCATAGATTAGTGTTCCTTATGAAAGATTCAAAGCCATATTATATTTTATTATTTATACATATTTATTATTACTTTTTTTTATTATTACAATAAACCATACATTTATCAACATTATTTACCCGTTAACTTTTACAAACAATAATAACAACACCATAACTTATTATTAGTTCACCACTGCGATTAAATTCATGGTGAAATTATAATTCATGTAGATACGTATCAAGGGTATATCCTAAAATGTATAAAATGAAGATTGTTAGCACGGCCATCAGACATACCGGCCGTTTTCTCGATCGTTCAGCCAAGTTATTACCCGGTAGCTAAACTTTAATGAGCCGTAGCAGTTTAGCTATCAAGTAAAACTTGCTCTAACGTCATTAATACAGATAAAATAAAAATGCCAAAAGCTTATTTATTACATACATACATACATATATATTTGTGTGAGTATATATTGTGGTATATAGAATAAATGGCTGTATAGTGTGTCGGTAAAGAGCGTTGAACCAACCAATATATAATACCTATACTTTTCTACTCTCTAATGTAAGGGGGAGAGAATTCCTTACGGAGCGGAATATAACATGGCCGCAGAATGGGCGCGGGAGATACAACGACGACGACAACGACGAACCCCGCGACGCCGTCGCCGTTTAGATAATAACGCGCATTTTATCTCTCTCATAAAACTTAATTTATAGCCACATCCGAGTCTATGCTCGTACTATGTCCAACCGGAATGTAGACGCTTTGGCATATATGTATACGTATACTGATGCATTTATATGCGTATTTGTATGTATGTTCGTATAAATCTGCTTATGTGTTGGGCATGAGCGAATGTGTTCTGTAGGGTACGAAGGGGGCGTGCAGGGGTCGTATGGGATGGTAATATTATCAGTGGAACTATATAGCCCCACTTTTCCCTCACGTTTCTTTTCACATATATAATGACATTACACTCAATCTTCTGTCGATGTTGAATATTTAGGTTATGATATAATGAAATTAAGCCGCCATTGTTGTAGCTGTCATCTGGAACTTTCGCAGAGTTATTACGTCAAAAGGACACTTTGAATGACGTTTATTAAAATTTTATTCGATAAAGTTAATTTGAATCAAGGGATATTGATGTCATTATTTTAAATTTGGCTTATGAATAATTTTAGAAGGCTTTAATTTAATTTTCTTGACGTTGTGAGCATGTATATGACTGAGTCAATTAACGCCACCATCAAAATAAGAATTTTCTGGATATTATTGAAGGAAGTCTAAAATTATATTAACCACGTGGATCACAATTCGGTTTCCAAAATCACTTAATATATAAATTGAGACTCTGAAAACAGCGAAAGTCGATGAATTTAGGAAAATTAATGAAAGGAATTGAAGCGAGAGTTTATTTATAATTATGTTAGAATTGAATATTTAAAAAATTCAGTTTAATAATACTTTTAAGCACGAATTTTTTTCATTTCTAATCTACATAATAAATAAAAAATTATTGCAACTTTCTGCGAGTAAAAATTGATAAAATATATCAATATAATAACGAGGATAGTATGACATTGTTGGCATATTTGAGTAATGTACATTTATAGCAGACTGTCGTATATTAAATTTTAAGTTTATGGACCGATATTGCCATGTAGAAATTGGCACTCGTGAGTTCCCCAAACGCAGTGTAATAGGTTTCGCGAGCTATTCATACTAGCAGCCCCACGATGAGAAAAAAGAAATCTTGGATAAGAATATGAGGTTATGTAGAAGAGAAAGAGATGAAATAACAAAATGCCAAGGGTAAGAGGGGAAAATAAATTTGTGATAGTGAATATGAGCGAGAGAGAAGAAAAATTACAAGAGTGAAATGCGCGGAAGATACGGGACGTTATGGCTCTTGCTGGCTCGTAACCCGCGGTCATAAAGCCACTGCGCGGTAAAATATTACTAGTCGTTGTCTCCCCGCCCACATCCATATCCGTTTCTCTATCTTAACGCCGTTACAACAATCTATTAATGGCCCGTAGACTATAAATCAGTGTAGGTGCTCGTTTACAAAATCGAAGCCACTGTTTTTGTTCAAATAGTACTGTCATCCTGTCTAATGGCATGTGTTATCCGCAGATCAATATGACGTTATTTTTTACCCTTATCATCCATACAACTATTTAGTATAGAAGGTAATAATAATAAACTATAACTTAACCTCATGACCGCAGTTATCAATTTAATATTTTTAAGGATATCCTGAATTGAAATTTAAAACCTTGCTAGAACCTAGAAATTCTAGGATCAAGAAAGAAAAGGACGAGTACTTAATTTGTATAGAAAAACAACTCCTATATAAATCCTATAAATGTCACTTACGGGAGAAAATGACATGTTTAGTCGTTATATAGGCGCTAAAATTTAAAATTATTAATACTTATCAGAGCCTAAACATACTATAAAAGCTTATTTAGGCCTATGAATTCTACACTATTTATTAGGACCTAGTAGGTCGTTTTGCTGATAACGAATCATTACAAGTTATTAAGTGTATTGAGTGCTAATAGGGCTTCAATAGGTCCACTGAAAGATTTCAAAGTAAGGAAAAAGTAAATTAGAATTTAAAGGATTAATGGAGTTGGGAATTGGTCATGCGTAGAATACTTAGGTCTTGATCAGGAATAAGAATTCATCCTACCGAATGAGAATGAGTTTTTATAGGTTCTAAAGAGGTTAAATTTTGATTTTTTAAAATCCAGAGGAGCTAATAAGAGTACAAAGTATGAAAAAGACTTATTTTGGTCCACTTAGAATGTCAAGTTCTAAAATAGGTATATTCAAGTATATTGAGTACTTAAAGCGAAGTTAAATTTCGACGGGATGATTTATTCATTATAAAAATTCATATTCTTCTACATTGCTTTTATAAATAACAAACTGGCACCGGCTTTCGAGACTTAGAGTATAACTCATACTAAAAAAGACGGAGAATACTTAGCCAATAAATAATATCTTGTCGTTTATTATTAAACTACTTTATTTCTTCTAGGCATTCTTGTCACTTCTTAAAGCTTAAAGACAATTAGAATATTTATGAATGTGATACTTTAACACAACCTCGTATCACTTATAAAACGTAGTATATACACGAGATTATATCAAAGAACCCTCGAAATTTTATTACATGAATAAACTATAACTCAAATGATTTTCTCCATTCTCTTAAATCAGTCTTGTATATTTTAATAACCCGTATTTCATACGGGCTTACTGTTTCGCCATACTCGATACAATGATAAACAGCGCTGTGAAGTAGGCGTGCCAACATACATCAATTAACGTCATTTCTGGCTCATGATTAATGGCTGTCGACAAAATTATTAAAAGACTTAATTTAGATTTCAAATGGTAGTTTTAAGAGAACGGGTTCTATAATTCGATGAAACACTCGGTGTATCTATTGCATTGCTAAACAAAATGGTAGAAAATATCTCGGACATGAGCTTCTTAGTCTTAGTCCGTGTGTTGGTACGCCACCTCGTGCAATGGTTGGTCGTTGAAAAAAGGTTATAGAACAGCTAACTCAAGTGACACATATGTGTATTGAACATGAGTGTAGCTAAGTGTTGATGGTGTTGTTAGCGATAGTATTGGTAATGATGGCGAGAAGTAAGGCCGCGTGTGTCCACGAAGGTACATAACCAAGAAGAAGACTAAACTACAGACTATACACTAGGATAGCTTGTCGTGCCGCGCAATGTCGGCAAACGTGTGTGTTCTCTGTGTTTCAAATGCATGGAACAAGCGCTGCTTGTCCACGGCCACCTGAGTTATGATCGTTCCGTGCCCACCCTGGCTGCTTGCTGTCTACTTGGTTGTTTCGTTTCACTGCTATGCTATGCTTCTTCTTGTTTCACTTTGCCCTTCTTTACCTTTTCACTGTTATATGTATGTATGTGTATGTTATATAGCGACTACGGCGGCCATTTTGACTTCGAAACCGGTTATATACTCTCTAGATACTGAGCTACGTATATTCCGTATATTCAGCAGCGTGATCGGCCACCACGGCCATCGTGCACAATTGCTGGACTGTCTTGCACTTATGCGCATATAAGATGCTACTTTGCCTTAACTTTATGCTTTTTTTTGTTTAGTAACGATTTACCATAGTTTTATGTAAGCACTGACGCGAGAATATAACGACAGAAAAAGACTAAGAATATATTTGGTTTGAAAAAATAGATTACCATAGAAAATAGTAATGAGAACCATTAAAAAGAATGTATGATCAATTAAAATTCCAACATTGCCATACATATTTTTTCATATATGTGTACGTATGAAAAATATGTTGTATACATAACGATCTTGAAAAGTAATTGGAAAATTAGTGGACTACAGCATATTTTGAGTTTTTGCTGCTCGTACTGCAAATTTCAAAAATAATGTGCTATATATCCCAAAAGTAACCTCAAAAATTTCGCACACAGAAAAAGTTAATCCACGAAAATCAGTCTTGGTCAGAGGAGATTTCTACTTTATCTGACAAAATTGAGGTTTCCAAAAAAATTTTTTTGAATCAAGAATATCTACTTTCAGTCACTCATTTTTTTCCGTGCATCAGCAGCAAATGCGGTGTAACACGTTTATAAATATGACATGAACTTTCAAGTTTGTTAACCCACACATCAAATCACCTAGAAAATTGCTAATCACCTAACACTTGTATGATTGCAGCAGAAAGATTTATCTTTCATCGCTTTAGCTATTAAATCTAGTTGTTTGCATTGAATAGACATGTTACGTTGTGCACCGTTAATTATTTGTTTCTCGGCAAACGTTCACACAACTTAACCAGCGAGACGTAGTATACAACAACTAAGACGTGCATACTGACAGAATACAACTGAGAAAATATTGTAAAGTGTCTATACGTGTACTTTAATGCCTGAACGTAAACAAGTGTTACTTTAGCTTGATTATTTTTCCATGTTGTTGTTTATTTCCGACGTATATGTGAAAAGTTAAAGTGTAAAAGCCGTGAATTCTTTCAACTGACAGCGGTGTAGCTGAGGTGTGGTCACGGTAATTACCTCGATAGAGTTACAAGACTCGTTTTGAGAGTCCTGCTTAAATTTATTATCCTCATTCATGTCAGTTTAATTATCAAGGTTCACCGCCTTACATTTTTCATTTTTAAATGTAACCCGTTATATTTAATGATTTGGTTTGTTAGAGAAATTATTACATAGAAAATAATATATCATGTCTTATATACTTTATGGCTAACTACCTCTTCTAAATCAAAAATCATTTTTGCAGCTCGTTTGATTCTACGGTCAGATATGACAATTAATGATCTGTAGTTGTGATTTTATTGATTTATTATAAATTTAATGCAGTAAATTATATTTATTTATTATTGTTAGCCATTAATTTATTATAAGTCTGTTCTAGTTAGAAGACTGAAAATTACACTTAAAAAAAATTAATATTTAAGATGGCAAACATCGATTAGTAGAATACTTAATGTTTTCCATTATTTAAACTGCATTAACAAAGCTATGAATCCTGTATGCTTCAAAAAAAGATCTCATCTGACAGCAAGGGCGAAATTTTCCGGCACTCTGTGACAAGAAAAGACTTAACGCTGACAATGGCATCAGATGATTAGCCGCCTTCAGAGTACAATATAACAACGAGCAAACAAATGGTATTTAAGGTAGGATTACAACTCTCTATGGGACACTTGTCGAGTTCAGTAGAGACTAATACACTACTGTGATAGAATAGTATGCGTTAAGTGGCAGAATATTATATACCTTTCAAAAGAGACTGGTATATTATACAGCATAGGGTCGACCCTCCTCTATATACCCGTCATCGGCTTATGTCACTGACCTGTCATTCTGAAGATTGACGTATCACCATTTATTTATACCAAGTTTTCAAAAATAGCAGCTTCTAAAACTAAGGAAATAACGAGTCCATAAATTTTTTAACAGTTGACTATATCAAAATTGTAGCAAATTCGAATATTTACTTGTAGAAACAGTTTTTACGGTTACATTATTATGGCTTGAGTCAGGTTTTTGTTATATAAATATATATAAGTAACCGAAAAGCTTAAAAACTTTTTGTGGAAAAAGTAATCGACCTCATAGGAAATGTCTTGCAATGGGCGCGAAGAAATTCAAAGTTTTATGCTGATGTGTAACGCCCTGAGGAAGAATTATATAAGAAAGGCGACGAAGAGTACAGCCTGGTAAACGAGGTGGCACAGTCCCAAGAGTATATTTCGAGAGACAACAATAGAAAGGCATCGGTAGGACTTATTGTATGTATTCAAAAGGGTGCGGGCTCTCGCATAATACAATGCCTTCTGCATTATGTATCTCGTGGCTCTTAAGCATAGTCATATAACAACGCTCATGTTTCTTTTAGCTATGTATAAGTACTATACTTTGTGTGTTTTGTGCGTCGTCGAGTGTTTTAATCCTAAACATCATCTACAAGTAAAGCGTGAGGAACGGAGTTTTGAATAGCTTTCGGGCTACGAATACATCATCAGACTTTTTTTTATTTAAATTGCCAACGAAATTCATCTACAATCAACATATGTATACTTTTTGGATTGCGACCCTTAGGGGACGCATTTTTCAGGGCCGGTAGATTTATTAAATAAATATATAAAATATTACTGACGAAATTTGATCTGATTTTTGTCTAACTAGTTTGTATTTGAACTGCTTATTCTAATTTTTATGAACTTTAAGACGTTATAGATCTAAAACGATCAAAACGGGGAAATTCTGATTTCAGGCTGGATAAAAAAAAGAAGACAAAATATTGAGAAAATAGTATATTGCACACCTAATAAGGAAAGTTTTCACCAGGCTTGTACCTGAAAGTTTGAATTTTTGCCTCTGATTGTGAGAATGGCGCATGCGCTCTTTATCATTTGTTTTCTTCAAAAAGACAAGAACGGCTTTCTTCCCTCTAAACAGAGCAGAATGTTACTTTCAGTGTAAATATGGTGAAAAAGTGTGATTTTGATCTAGAGGCGACCAAAACCTTTCAAGAAATGATTGAAAACAGCATTGAAGTCTGAAAATAGTCTAAATAAGGAATAGTACCTAAAAAAGTAAAACTGAATAAAGACAACACAATATTTTTATTTGATTTGAAAAAGATCAAATTTTTCGACCCGGGTTAAGTCGAATTAAAAAAGATACGATTTGTATTATTCAATAATGTAGTCAGCGAAAATAGTCGATAAATAAAAAAAACATTATAAAAACTATATAAAATTTATACAAGCTTATAAAGCATCGAATAGTCATATAAAAATATATTCCAAGAAACAAAATTACTAGTAATGAAATCCATTATTCAATTCTACACTGGGCAGTTCAGCTATTTTCAGTAATGTACTATAAAAAATGCACGATTGAGATATTCGTTGCGGGTTAAATAAAAAAATCTTTTATGATATTAAAAATAACTATCGAATTAATACTTGGCGCATATTCATGATCAGATGATTATTCATTTTTTACTGAAATTAAAAATGAATATTTATATTGTTTATTTCTAATATTGACGTAAATTGACAGCCGTCTAATTTTTGAACATTCTGTTCATCTTTCAAGAATAATCGTGTGCGACGTTTGTTCGTTGTATATGCACACAGAAGGCGGTAACGCGGCATGACCGACGCGATGGGGCGTGAAACCAATTTCTGAAATGTCAGCATAGAAAATGGTTTGGTTACGTCTGGACTTCTGTGTGTACTAGCGTCTTGAGAACGTTTTTGAGAACATCAGAATGTAGTCTTGGAGAACGTCTTCCGCCAGCTGGCTTCCGTCACTCACTCGCGGTTTCCTTTGATGTCACACGCTTATATTCCAAACGTTTTCTCTTCCTCATCTTTGCCTCTTCTTCTTCGTCTTCTTTACGCTTTATCTTTTTTATTTCTTTGCAGTTAGGCATGTTGTTGTCTTACTCTTGTGCATATGTGTCAAGAGGCTCTAACAAACAAATATACACACTTTCATGTCTTGTCTCTCTTTTAGCTCGGGATATACGGCAGCAGCGTTAAATTTTATTTTGACTCATTTTGTTATGATCTCATTTTACTTGAGCAACAACAGCTTTTTTGTATGTGTTTATATATACATACATACATACATATATACATATTTATATTATTCACCAGGAGACGTTTAATGTCAATTAATTTTAAAAGACAATTTTGTATTTTTAACAGCCCATCAAATTGCATGTTTACGGTGTGTCTTATAAATTCAACTCGGGTCTTGTAGTAATGGTGCTAACCGAAATTCATGAGATATTAAATACGGCGGTAGATGACTTCAGTTTCGTCATAAATTTATACTTTGTTGTAATGAGAATTCTGAAGTATATATATATGCACATATATTTATGCAAATAGTGATCATGTTTGAAATGTCAGAAATCGTTCAAACTGATATTTATATAAATTTTTTTTTATACACGTATTTTTGAGTTACAGCCATATGAAGAGCAGACGCTTATCGGTTCTCAAAAATAAATTTTCAAAATTGCTGCAGTTATAACTACAGTTGTTTCAAATTTGGACTTTTGCTTAACTCCCTAAGGTCTGAATCATTTCGACTAATTTTTACGAAGTCGATACTTTTAGTACATAGTATTTTTCATTTATCAGTATTTAGTTTCCAAAGGACAAACAATTTCTATTTATGTGATTTTTTAAAAAAAAAAATTCATGATATATATTTCTTTTTAAGAACTTGAAATATATTTCTCGTTTACCTTATTACAAGATTTCCATCAAATTTATTGTGACAGAAACTACATGAGATTATCTACCAATACATTTTTTGTCCCAAACTCTCCGAACTCAGTTGGAGCCTATCTTTGAAAAATCTCTTTTAAGAACTGCCATCAGCAGTCACACCCCACAATTATGTAGTGTAAAAAGAAGCGTGTATATTCTTTTCTTCCTTTCTGTCCTTCTCTTCAAACTTAACGTCTCTAAGAAAAACAGAGATGTAATTCCTTCTTTTTTTCCGGCCGTCAACGCCGCGGGTGTCCGAGAAACCAGATGAGACAAGGAGCCAGCAGAGGCTGTCATTGGTCGCATGCACACTGTCTTACATTATATGACTTTAAACATACATATCTCTATATATCTTCAGCTCTATACTTAAATACTGTAGTGCATAGAGCTGATCAAGGCGACAAGCACGACTCGCGAGGTGACGTAATCCGGCACTTAGTGTCGACCTCGTGCCGCCTCGACGTCGTCGTTTCATCCCTCTTGTCAGAGACGCCCCACGGGAATCTCTGGCTTCTATCTCACTGTCTAGTTCTCTTACACTTATTTATTTTCTTATATATTAACACCCTTATTATATATAGTACCAGTAAATTTTCTAGTTCCTCTATCTTTATTTTCTTATTCGTTAACAACTTATTCACGTTTAAACGAATAAAACATCAGAGACCTGTCTTAGAGTTTGTGTTTTCAAGTTATCTCAAGTAACTATTTCCGGCACTTTAAGTGATTTTGTCTTGTTTTCGAAATTAAGTTTTCCCTCTTCTCAAAGGTATGTTTTGAAATTTAATAAAGCTTCAAAATTTTGAATCACTCATGTGTTAAAAACAAACATTTATAGAGAAAGGTTTATTTTTTCGTTTTTGTCAGCAGTTTTAAAATGATAACATATGAACTATTTATAAGCATGTGTAAGTATAATGTACAGTATGCCTTAACCCAGAAATTACTTGGGATCTAATCATTTTAATGGCGGTTAATTATTAGTCACCGTGGAACAATTATGTGGACAGGAGTTGCGCTCTGAAATACACATGCATTTCGTTGAAAGTTTCTATCGACACCAGAGAGAACACATTTACACATATGTATATAAATACATGTACATGAATATACATGTAGAAAATTAGCTTTCATTGTACGTACTACTAAACAAAGCAACAGATAGCTGAGGGATTAGCGTTGGTTATTTAATGATGTTACGTGGTATGCTGACCGATAATTTTGTCGGTTGTGGCTATGCATACTCTGAAAGACTATATTTATACATATATTATATATTGTGCTGTATACATAGAAATTTTCGACAGAATTTCTAAGACGGTGATCCTGGCTACTCTTTTAGATTTGAAATAGTGAAAAAAGTGACTATTCACTGTTTATTAGTGAAAAGTATGTCACTAATTCAAAAAGTGGTATACTTTTCAATGGCAATAAGTGACTATTCACTGCCAAAAAGTGATTATCAATTCATTTTAAAGAATTTAAGCGTTGGTATTCCTACCCTAAAGGAAAAAAACTGTAAGAACAACACTATTAGGTTATAGTAACCATCGAAAAGTAAAAAAGTAAGGTTAGATTGCTATACTACCCACAGCTTGTTTTGTCGAATCAATATAGATGGCAGCTACGGCAATAAGTATTGATATATTTACAATCCGGATCCCGCTGTTAACCATTTGGATTGCTATATCAACTATTTCTATAGTATTGCCAATTGGAGGATACATATTGTTATGATAACTATCTACCACTAGCAATACTTTAGATGGTTACGATAACCCCACTTTTTTTTTCAGTGTATACGAATTCCCTCTTCTGTGCTTCGCTCAGCGGAATAGGATAACTTAGAAATAGCGAATCCTATTGGAAGATTTTATTAGTATTTCCGAAAATAGACGTTCTATTGAAACACTTATCTTGAAAATTTGAAGAGTTTTCGTTATTTAGGCAAGAAGTGAATACAGTTAGCATTTTTAAAAAATCTTTCGTAGTAAATTAGATTTTTTTGAAACTGTGACAGTTATTTTGTAATAGATTCTGTTAATTAATAATCGGAGTTGATGATTATTAATAAATGTCATCTAAAATAGCAAACTGCTAAATAAATAAACTATCATTTTATTCAACATGTGGTGAGATACGCCCACTTATCTTTCTTGTTTCTACCTGATCATTCACATACAATTCCATAAATATCGTCTTCTGAATGTCTCGTAAATAAAGTATGTACGTTAGTAACTCCTCTCGCACGTCCTGGAGTCCTACACAACAGTTTACTATACTATGCTATGCTATACACTAGCTGATGTGGGATGCAGACACGGATCTGATGGTGTAAGATTATGCGGCGTCGAGCTTGGTAACGTGATAAACATATTCAGTAGAGAAGCAATAAGTGAATTTGTCGAGATTATAGGGGATGATATATAGAATTCAAGCACTAAAGTCTTTTTAATTTTCCGCCATAAAAATTATCAATGACTAAGATAATAAATTGATGCAATTCAAGTTTCGAATTTGATTTTATTCATTTTTGTTCAACTTCTCGCTATGAAAATTGAAAATTTTCCAAAAATGGAAAGTTATTGTTATTGGTATTGATGGCAGCGTATAGGGGGGGGAGGTTGTAGAAACATTTCTTGGGTTGATTTGCAACAAAATTTATACTACAAGATCCACTTACGCAAGCAAATCCTTGCGTACAAAAATTTAATAACATATTTTTCACATAAACAAGTAACACTTAATATTAATCTTGAAAGCTGGAATATACGGACAGGGTGACAAGCTTATGACAGTCCTGTGACAGTCATCTGTACTGTCAGAAGAGGGTGGAAATATCAACGAGAACAAGTATAAAAAAGTGATAGGGAAACGAGCGAGAATGAGTGCAGTTGTGTGTGTATGTGAGTATATCAAACGAATAAATAAAGCTATCTCAGCTTGCGTTTATCATTCGCTATCCGAGCGGTCCTCGTAAATCTGCCTGCAATGCCATACAGCGGGCAACTGAATAACAGAAAAAGATCAAAACTACGAGAGAAAGAGAAATGGAGTGCGATAGAAAGTATGGCGGGAGAGTGAGCACACGATTCCGCACAATTCTGGTCTCTTCCTGTCAGGCCGCCGGTCTGCTTCAAGTCGATAAGAGGTTCGGGTACAACATTCTGAACCGACACTACCGGCAATATGTTACGATAGACTATTTTTATTGAAATTTCTTAAGCTCTAATAATTGTCATAACTAGATAATTAATTACACAAATTAATATGTTCACACTTGTCTGCAAAAATCATTAAGATTTTATGTATTTTCATAAATTTAAATTTTTACCCGCTTACTTTATCGCATAAGTTTACTCATATTTTTTATTTTTTAATGAGAGACTTGCGAAATAGCTCAAGTTAATTTCGTATCCTTCAATCGATCTTTGCTCAACGTATGATTTAACCTGTCGGTAACGATCTAAAAGCTGCTAACGACTCGATTTTAAACTGCCGATTATATGCTATGTAATTGTATGCAAATTCAGCAATAAAGTGACAGGATACGATCAACTTTGCGCAATATATACATGATTATATATACGTTCCTCTGGTTTCAGTTATTTTCGTTTTTTAAGAAAACATTTTATATTTATTTTTTTACAGAAATACTCAAGTGTTCATTTCAGTACCCAAGTAAAAATATTTACCCGAAAAGGCTCGATTTGGCCGAAATCACGCCTAACTGAAAAATTTTATTGAAAAGAGGCCTAAAACACCTCGAAAAATATTTTTTTATGCATTGAATAGCAAAAACATAAAATTTCAAGAAAAATATATGAATCTAATGTAATAATAAATATAAATTTCTTTATACGTAAGTTTTTAAAATAAAATTAAATTCTCAACATACTGGAGTTTTTAACATGAAAGTTGCATTAACGTTTACTTAAAAATTATATACATCAGTAAATATATAACAATATTATTTACATATAATTTTCTCAGGTAATTATCGTATAATATTTCAGAGTTAATAAAACTCGACGTTTCTGATGTTTTTAAATTTTTAATATATCTTGATATGTCTATTTAAAATATATTTAACCTGTGGATATAAAGTTCTAACTTTCACCGCAATATCATCGATTCATTCAGTCAATATTCATTAGTCTGAAGCATTAAATCAAATCACCAAAGCCATTTTACCCGTGCATTCATTCACATATATGTTTATTTAAATGCGTCCATATAAAACATTATATTTATTTATGCCTGAATATAAAATAAACGTTTATGATATTATTTCTCGCCAAGTGTGCGGATCACATATATTAATAAAACAAATTACGTTAAACAACCGGATAAAAGCTTGAGTTATACTGCATAATTTATAATTCACTTCTTGAACATTGGAGAGCGATATATAAACACTGTCTCCATCAGCCTCGCCTTATTTTTTTCCGTCATGGTTATCTTGAAGAATTATGGCAAGTATGTAACTGTCACGGTATACGCATATATATTTAACTGTATGAATGCTCGTATATATATATATATACATGTATAATAATTGACTCGATTAGCCGACGATTATTAAATCTACGGCTAAGTTGCACTTCTCGTTAAGTATACAGATAAAAAGTATCAGCAGTCAATATTGTTATATACATATATATGTACGTATAATGTGAAAATATTGCTTATAGATCTAAACGATGAATTATTATTTTACATTGAGATAATAATAATTCTGTCATGAATTATTTGAAGTAAATGATAAGATTAAATTGACATGTAATTTATATATATATATATACTGCTATATATATTAGACTGGTTCAAAAAAATCGACTATTTTTTTTTTTAAATGCCCTATTAAATAGTTGCAGGGAGGTGCAATGTCTGTTAAAAGATGAGCTCTTAATATTAATATATAGAAGTCGCTCATCGCAATTTTCTATTTCCCATTTAAATAACAGGGGAAAAAAAATTTAAGTTTGGAATTTTGAAACCCGGCAATGACTTGTACAGATAAGCTTGGGATATCATTTTGTAGGAAATTAAACGCTCTACAAAAAAAGCCTCTTATCATTTTTTGATAAATTCATCTGTTCAAAAGTTATTGGAGCTTGAAGTCAAATTTATAGTAAATTCCGAGATCTTCTTACTTTACGGCGAAACTATCAGACTTATCACAAAATGTCATAGGATCTATTTTGCAGACAATTTTATTTCCGACAAATTATCTCTAATTAAATTTTTTGAGATTCCGCATTGTTTTCTAGTTTTTTTCATTTTAATTCAAAAATGAAATTTACTTTAACAATACTCCATTTTGAATTATAATGTATTAATAAATTTTTATCCCAACCGAGTTACAAATGCATATATTTTTTGAATAACAACAGCATATACGTGTGATAACGAATATTGTTTCGTATGGATAATCATGAGAAAGGATGACAAAGCGCACAAAATCAATAGGTAAATAATTGCTCGTTGAAACAAATTATTATTACTCACGATACAGGGGTTATATACATACCATATACATATATTTACGTGTGGCAGGAGTATGCCCATCAATTTTATTCGGCGAGCTAATGGAGCCACGTTTTACATGGATAATATTTTGCACATGGACATCGGATGTATATCGTGCGACACCGCTCAATTACCGTCGTATATAGCAATTACCTACCTCATTCTGTCTATCTTTGTCTCTTTCACTTATTTCTTTCTCACTCACCTACTCGGCAACTCATATATGAGTAAACATAACATACCACCGCCGTCCACCTAAGCGTAATCGACGCCACTTTAATGGCCCCAAATGCCGGTATTTCAATGTGCAGCTTGCCAAGTAACAAACCCTGTTACGCAGCAATTTGACTCAACGATTATCCACATAAGTTAGTATTAATTGAACGGTATTCAAAAAAGTGTCTAATGGTTTTTAATAAAATATTTATTAACTTTTCCCTTTTTTGGTAAATATTTATGGGGAAAAATTAAGGGCTTATATCATTTCTCAAAACTGAATACATTTCGAAATGTTGCTGTAGCACATATTAGCATCATTGGTTACAACTACTCAGTTCATTCCGAACATCCACTTTGTACAGCTTTGAATTTGAATCGTCGCTTTATCTTACTTTCATAGATGCGTTTTAAGTCAAACTACTCGACCACCATTCACTAATTGCTTTGGTCGAAATGCACGATGTAGATTGTAAGCCTGCATTAGAGCCGCTTACTCTTTTCAATTTGAAAAGCAGATTTGAACTTTTGCTAATAAGTTTAACATCCGACCAATAATCGAATTCAAATTCAAAGCTCGGTGACCAGACGAATCTCAAGACCAAAAGGCCTCACACTGTGTGTAAAAAATTCTTTCTGCTACACTGGAACTCGAACCCACATCTGGCCAGTGATCAACTTTGAGAGAAAAGTCTTACACCTTAGACCGCACAGCCATGATCATCAATTGTTTTAGCGTGTGAGAGAGGTTGTACGCTGTCGCCATCTAGCGGCCATTCATGAATCACCATTTGAATATAGAGTCCAACTTTCCTGATTTACTCTAGTAGTAAAATTTATTACCTACAGAGCCATTTATTATTTAAAATAATGTGGTAATATTCAGTAATAGTTCTATTTTCTTGGCAACGCATACTTTAACGGTGTAGACAACATTCTGCAAAAAATAGTTTCGTAATAGTGTAGAAGCATCTATCAATCATTAACTAATTTATAATGAGAGTCGAGCATAAAAATTATTTCGGCATTTGCAGTCAAGTTGATGTACATCCCTCAATAAAACAACAAAATAAATATTTTAAAAAACCGGTTGAAACGATCGTTGCCAAGTTACTGTTCGTTTACTCGTCTGCTCATGTCGCTGGTTCTTTTCTTGCCAGCGTGCACGGCATTAACGTTATTCGCTAAACGATAGAATCCGACAAAGTGACAGTTGACGGGACAGAGATTAAGTGCGACTCAGCGTGCTTTGACGTGGCCTTGCGCGTTTCTCATTTAGACGCACACATACCCGCACAAATGTATATATACGCCAGTGGCCCCAAATAAAACAGAAAAAAACTTGAAGTAAGATAAAAAGTGATTGAAGCGTGTGGATACACAGTCAAAGCGGCGGCGATCGAGTGCTGAGTGACCGTGATTTTTACTTGTTACATTCCGACAAGCTGAATTCAATTTCTTTTTCTTGTTATTTTTTTATTTTTATTTTTATACGTCCCTGGGTAATTTTATTACAGCAGAAACGAGTTAAATGTCACTGGTTTATTAGTTATATTGTCCATCGGGGTTTTAAAATGAAACTTTACAAAAATTACTTAACAGACGTTGCCAAGAAAGCTCTCATAATAAAACCGCTGCACAAAAACTTCTTACAGTAATACTGAATAATATGTAGCTGACATATAATATATATATTCAAACAATTGATTATTATTTCGAGTTGCGCATTGATAGCTTCTGTGATAAATTTTAAAAGATCGTCAGTTTTAGAAAAGTTTTTTTAAATTAGTTGTAACGAGCAACTTCTACTTTATTCATAAGTTTAATAATTAGATAAGAAGGCATTAAATGATAAAAACAATTAGAGTCCAAAAGTTAGCCTTTTATATACATTTATTTGAGTGCATATCTATTTCCGGTACATAAGAGAAATAAAAATAAAAAAAAGAAATAACGGGAATGTTGTAAAAATATGGCATACTTTTGGCTCCCTGTCGTTTCCTTTTCGTGAACGAACTTATTATGTACAATATAATAGTATACGTATTTTTACGGATAAAGACTTTGCATGACAGCACAGGAAATATCTCAAGTCTCGGTGGTATACATAGCCAACTTATATTACTTGATATATTTATTTGGCGTATTGAAACTTGTAAACACATGAATTTTCATCTAAAATATATTAAAAAGTTTTCACACTTTTCAAATTATAATCTATGAGCTGTTTTACGGCTGTCATTTATGGTCAATAAAACGAAAAATTCCGCTATTGAAAATTTTTTAAACCTACGCGATTATAACAAAATTTGTTAATCGAAATTAGGCACTGGATAACAGATTATTATTCCAAACATATGTTCGATTAACTAGAAATATTTTGGACATAAAAAGTCGAAAATAGGCCACCTCAATTTATTGGCCAATTTTCGGGCTGTTTATTGAAAATGTCCAAATTTCGGTGTGTTTTCGGTCAAATTTAAGCCTCTTTGAATCAAATTCTATGATTTCGGCCGAATTTAGGCTTTTTGGCCAAGGCATGTTGTGATAAATAACCAATATTTGCGAAAATTAGACATAGATTCTGAAGCTACTTGTCATAATAAAACATGAAAATCGAATTTAAATTGTAATAATAAATCAATCTAATGAAAGAGAGACATAAAAATACACAACAATACTATTTGGCATAAAGCTTTTATATATACACAAGCAAAAGCTACATACATACAACAGCAACCAAGTTAGGTGATAGGTGGTAGTGCACGATTCGTAAGATTCGAATTTATGAGACCGTCATATTTCGCAACTTGCAAGCCGGTAATTTCTGGCTGTGCGCTCGGATTTATGGCTATGAGTGTCCCGCCTCGCCATTAATCCTTCCTTTTCGACCTGGATCGAACTTGCACCTATCCTACTATATCTCTTCTATATCCCTCTTCACTTCCTCGATTCTAAATCTTCATCTTCTGCTATATCACACTCGTATAGTATGGGCAATTTTATATAAAAGTAGAACAATTTTTCGTTATTGTGCATTTGGAAAGAATGCAATAAATTCGTCTCTTTTATATACAGGATTAAAACAAAATTAGTGATCTGCTGAAGGTCTTTTTGCGGTCATGTACTGAATTTTAATTTATAAAATTCTAGAAACATGAATCCGCATAATTTTTTCTGTATTGATGTTTTTCTGTAATCCATGTACAGAACATGCGTAAGTGGCTAATCAAAAATAAAACTCCTCACATTTTTTCAGCAACATGCATGTTCTGCAGAACAATGAAAGAATAAAAATAAAGGAACTGATCCAGATAATTATTTATGAAATATTATTTGCACGCCAAGCAAATATAATTGCAAAGTTTTCGGGGAAAACGAGGTGTGAATAGTGATGTAGAATATCAACGTGGATAAGTATAACAGGATAAAATGAAGGGGTGTGAGAGAAAGGGAATGAAAACTGTCAGGGACCGGATGAAGAAAACAGCAAAAGCGAGCAAGAACTAAAAGAGACTCGTTGAACTCGACAGGTTGCTAAAAGCACAACTTGAACCGCATTTTGCAATTTACTACTCACTCACTTATATTTTTACGTTTATATATGTGTGGGATAAAGAATTTTTTTTTGACATATATCTTCCAATTGTAATTTTCATCATGTGTATTTACGTTTCGTAAAAATTATTCGTCATGGAATAAATTTTCGATTTAACTAAAATTCACAATTTGGCATATGTAAATGCAAACACGCGCGAACTTGCATTCATATATAGATATATACATATACATATATATATAATGAAAATAAAGAGGAGAAAAATTACCGCGGATGCATGGTATCGACGTTTCTGTTCGTTCGGTGCATGGCAGTCGATTAAGCCCCTTTCCAACACTCGTCGTCGTTGGCGGGTAAACTGCAGCACTATGCGCTTTTGCGCGCGACAATTACCTCCCTTATCCCCTTCAGTATCACTACCCTCAACAATCGCGCCCCCATTATTTTATTTATTTTTTCGCAAAATCACCAGACTTTTGTCCCATTATTGGAAGCTGCATCAGGCATTCGAGTATTTGGCTTTTTAAAATTTTTTTTAGCTTCTCTTATCTTCTTTTATTTTTCCATTTTTATTTTTTATATTCCACTGTTCGTTCGCTTTCTATACTCACTCTCACACTGAGAATTCGGGAGCATATTATAGCGGTGTCAAATTTATAATTGACGCTGTCCGATCGATATTCTCATTTATCTAAGGGGAGTGCGGCGCGAGATGGCTGTCAGCCCGGTGAACAAGTTAAGACAGCTCGCGCTGAGCACAACTCTCTCTTGTATATCATCCTTCTCTTTCTTTCGTATACATCGCAGTGTGTAAACATATATATGTTTGTGTGTGTATACATTTACACACGTTTATTCTCGCACAGCAAAAGGCAACGGGAGTAGAGTAGAAAATTGAAAACGTGACGCTCAACTATTCAAATGTCACGCGCCTCGCATCGGAGAGTAATATAAATGAAGTCAACCGAAAAAAAAAATTGAAAAGAAAAATATATATATAAATATCTTTGATGAAAATGCGCCCATAAATCCAACTTGGTTAGTAATTTCATAGTCTAACAATGAGTATAAATGAACCCCAGTCAAAATTTAAAACCTTGGTATAACCTAGAAATTCTAGGATCACGAAAGAAAAGGACTTATTGAGTACTTAATTTACTTAATAACCTTCAAACTTTTCTTATTACAAATAATCTTATTATAAATTGGTTATCTTAGTATAAATAGGTTAGGGTAGCTATCGATAAATACAAAGCTAATAAAAACTATTTTACTAACAACTATGATGATTATGCACATTATTGCATAGCAACTACAGAAGAATATGAACTTGATCATAAATTTACTACACTTCCAACTTTTTTAAGGGAATATTATCTTGTATCGTATGTATATATAGTATATTGTGTAGGTTTATTTTTCTTCCGTACGATAAAACAGAGATTGATTGGCACTGATAGCGAATGATCGAAGGAGCGTCTGAAACCATCGTGCGGCTCAGAAGCTTTAAAGGTAATTAATAGCGACGCAAATCCAAAAGAGAAAGAATAATAAGAAGAGGGTGATGTCAGATGTAGTTAGGACATTGGCCGAGTGTATTATATAGCTGCGGTTCCCTTTTGCAGGCAATTCAATGCCTATATACCTCTCACCCGTCCATCAATCTATCCATCCATCCATCCATCCTGATCTCTGCTGGTATTCTGTCCATCAATTCGTTTGTTTGTCCGCTCGTCCGGCTACTCTTCCGTCACATAAAAACAAACAAGAATCTCTTTTCGATCCCAGCTCAGGAATAGTAGTTTCTGCCAGTGCATTGCTAACAACCATCCTCTTGTCGACAGAATTGCGTTGCCCAATAATTTAAATCGGTCTGTCTTCGTTAATGCCACATCACATCTGCTTTATTCGCGATACTGAAACAAAGTCGACATATTTTTTAACTTCCCACTGGGAAAATCTTCTAAAAAGATAAATTATTGGTTTTACTCCTGCAATTTTTACTATGTCCTCTTTAAGATCCAAAGAATTGTTCCGACCATTTCGGGATCTCAAAAAATCTATTTGTTCGAATCATAATATAGCGAACAAACAATAATTTTACTTGGAAATACGTTTTGTAGCATCTTTTAAACTGGTCGAAATTTAACTTCGCTTAAAGTACTCAATATACTTGAACAGACCTATTTTAGTACTTGAAATTTTTAAGCAGACCTGAAGAAGCCCTTTTCTCTCTTGGTTCTAGAATTTCTAGGTTCTGGCAAGGGTTTCAATTTCGGCTTAGGAGTACCAATTAATCTTATGACGAGTTTCTAACAATATATTCAAAATGAATTTTTTTTCTTACCATTACTCATATGTATAATATATAAACGACTACTGTACTTTTCACATGTATATTTGTGACGTTAACGTTGTAAAAACGCAAAAGAACGCGTGAGAAGGGACACCCATCTTGGTTCCCTGGTCGTTGAGTTGTTTCGCATAGGACCATTTGTTTCAATTTATGGACAGGGCTAATTACGAGCACCAACTAAAGAGTAACGTTCAAAAGATGAGTGTGTCTGGCTTGCTAATATATATGTATAAAAGTGTCCATGTGTACGAGTCTCTGTATTTGTAGTTGCTTGGAGCATTTTCACCACGTGTTACACGGGCCTTTCGGTGCTGACGTTACTTCACAAGAGCGTCGCTGTCAGGCTACATGGAGACAAACGAGCAACCGGCAATCAACCGCTGTTAGCTCCGTCCGACCTCTCGCGACCACGTCTCTGCCCGTTCCTTTTTACCCGCCGCTTCATCATAATTTATTGTGACACCGTCGCGTTAATAACTCAATTTATTTCACTGTCCCAACTTTACTATTTTTTTTATCACTATTTTAAAAGTATATATATATACCCACGGATATAATATCTTTTATTTATATTTATAATGCTTGAAACTTGAAGTTCTCTGAATTTGTGGTAATGAGTAGTGATATTTAGTATCAATTAATTGAATCCACATAAAGTAATAAAAACTTTTTAATTCGATCCTTTTTGAGTTCAGATTTTTGAACTGCAAATATTCTAAAATAGATGCTATCTGCTGTCTATTTTAATGTTTAACATTATAATCAAAGTCACTGTGCTCATTTTACCTCGATCTTGGCGCCTCATCGTCGGTCTTTACTAAATAACTTTCCGGCTTCTTATCACCCGAGTCCCAAACATAATTAACCCCAAGTTTCCTCATCAAAGTCCTATCTCAACTGTCCTCATCTCACTAATACGCCGAGAAAGTTTCCGATACCCCTGTAGAATACATAAACTTCTACAAACATATACACTATCTGTAATTTGTTTATATACCCGTCTAACGCAGATTGTATAAACTATTTTATTCATTAGATTGAAGAAAAATGATAAAATAAATTGAAACAAATGGCAAATGCTCATATATTGAAGGCATTATTGTAAGACATATAAACAAGGTATCATTTGGCAGAGGCAACTTGGTAGCGATGGAGGTGCGGGACGTAGGCGCCTTTTCGACATTAATCACCTGCTCTCCAGGCAAGTAGATAGCCGTCGAATGTTCGCATTTCGATGTAAGGTGAAGGGGTGCTTGATAGATGGTGGTGATGAATGGCTTCACGACACGACTGTAATCCATCATCTTCCATTCTCTTTGCGTCCCCTTCCCTTATTCTTCTACGGTCTTTCAATCCCTTTCTCTCTTTCTCCCTCTCTCATATATACACTCACATTATTTCTCAGATGATGCCTTAACATACATCATGGTTAGTTCTATATTTTGCTTGTAAAAAATGTTTCAAGATATTTCATATCAGAGGTCACAACTGAGCTAATTAATCATTTTTAAGTATTGCAATATAATTTTTATTATACAACACTACGGCTTACTCGAACATCGAGAATTCCTTTACTGCGAACTTTTGAAAATTTCGCGCTATGATTAGAGAGCTATGGTAACGTCGGTCGTTAATTTATCGGTCAAAATAGCTACGGGAAAATGGAGAGGTTATTTGATGATACTAATGAACTAAATGATTTTACAAGTCTTGATAATTTGAAGAACGTGTACACACGTGTGTGCCTTGGGTGTTTATATAAATATGTGTGGGTGTGTGTGCGTGATAAAAGAGAAAAAAGCAGTATGTAAAACGGTACAAGATCAATGACACTAATATTTTGAGGACGGTTGTGGGCTGCAAAATTGGATAATCTCGACGTGTCGACGAGAAGAGGAGAAAAGAAGTGAAGGGTATAAGCAAGACACGTTATATCAATGTCATCTCGTCGGTCACGGTTCTTGTGTCTCTTTACCAAGCGCCGCGGGAGACAGATATTTTGTGTACGAAAAGTCAAGCACTGACATGCTCGTTTCTTCTTTTGTCATGCTGCTTGTTTTTTATTTTATTTTTTTCCCATCGCAGATGCCTTCTATAAATACTGTGAGCGCATTTTCACTTTAACCGTATATACATGTGTATATATATATACATATATAAACGAGACAGGCATACAACGTATGAAAAGACTGGCTAAAATGGACTGTTTGAATATGTCGCTGGGAGGCGAGTTAAAAAGTGGTGATCCGATTCTCTTTTGTCCCACTTCTGGCAAACGCACGCCTGTGGCTAAAAAAGAATATCACTATATACAGATATTCTTATGCATATTCATATGCCGAGTATACCTACATATGTACAGAACTTTATACTTCATGATCATTATTGTCCTAGTCGACAAAACAGTTACCGCAGAGTTTAACATATCGATTCTTTATATACTTGTATAGTTTGTAGCCTATTCATTGCTTATGTTATTGTTTCTTTTAAATTTGTTTACTCTATAATTTTACTCAATTGTGAATAGTAAACATAGAAAAAACTCTGTTTGTTGAGTCACGAATTTTTTTCAATTCTACTTACTGTTGTAAACTCAAATATTGCTCTCAATGACATACTTATATTAAGTTATAACTTAAGGTCATATAGAAGCTTGTATAAAGTCACATATATTTTGTATGCAAAGTTTGGCGAATATTGGAAGTGTCACTCTTTATACATTTCAGATTGGGTGCTTAAAAAATTTAATGTTATAGTATGACTTAAACGTAATTTTATGATCCTGAAAACGTCATATTGGTTATATTTGACCCTAAATGAAAGTCATAAGTTTCTACAATAAGAACTTAATGGACACATGACAGCATAAATAACTGGATAAAATCAATTTCAATAAAATTTTCAACTCTGCAGTGAGTTTGTATTAAGATCTTATTTTACTGACTGTTATTATGAATGAATTATAAGATTCCTTTTAAGATAAGCTTGATTCGGCAAATATAATTTCATCAGCAATATATTCAATATTCGGTTCTATTTAGAATAAATATAGTAGCACTTTCCAAAAAAAAACACTAATGATTGTGACAATTTTAGGGCATTTTGCAAACTAGGTTTATTTTTATCTAGGCTTAAAAGAATATATAGAAAAAAGAATATCTATTAAAATCAACAATATGAATAGAATAACATACAAGTATTTTTTCGAGAATATTTCGTCTCTTCGAAAATAGTCTACATCTACTATTCTTATTGAATGACTTGCTGAAGGTGTTAGTAACTGTTCAAGTATTTCATTTTGTTTCACAGTAGTTTCGTCAGTGTACATATCACTCATCGGTATAGCTCAAGATACACTCGCTATAGACTGCTTATTACTAGTACGAAATGTCACTAAACAGTATCTAGCTATTCAACGTACAACAGTTCATTAGATGGTTGAAAATCAGTTGGTGCGATCATGAAATAGATTTTTCGGCAAAAGATAGATTATTC
Source organism: Microplitis manilae (assembly GCA_030273425.1). Taxonomy (NCBI): domain Eukaryota; kingdom Metazoa; phylum Arthropoda; class Insecta; order Hymenoptera; family Braconidae; genus Microplitis; species Microplitis manilae. The sequence goes on from CP092727.1 coordinate 24,953,772, forward strand.
GATCATTTTAACGACCATATTATGAATAGTAGATGTAGAATATTTTCGAAGAAACGAAATATTCTCGAAAAAATAATAGAGGTCCTTAATAAAAAACCCGGATTGAAAATAAACCTGGTTTGAAACACTAGCCCTCAAAGACAAAAAAAATTTGGAATGATTTTTTTAGAAATCACAAAAATTATAAATAAAATGGTTCTGTTATGACTGCGATGTCAGGTTAGATATTCGATGTGGCAAGTCGTCTCTCAGTTGGAACAAGCTATTGATATACCGCATATTGTTGACAGTGACTAGCAAGACTTGCAAAGATAGATTGACGTTAGTTCAGACCGCATTGACTAGTCACGTACTTGACGTGTGTCTCACTCGCTAGAATTGACGTACCGATGGTCACGTATTCTCGTTGATGGTTTGCCTTCTTTTATATACTATATGTACTACATATACTGTTAGGGATGACGAAGTGACATGAAGCAAAAATCCATCAATAAAATAACATCCATCATGTAGACAACATTGACTTGTCCATTAAAACGTTAGTCGATTTTCACGCTAATCCTACCACATTCAATGTGTTACTGATGATCGAGTCTTTTTGCTTTTTTTAGATGTGTGTTAATGAGCGCTGGGTGATATCTGTCCAAGTTAAATGATTAAATGAATAATGAGTTGGCTCGCAGAGTATATGAGATAAATTATGTATGACATGATTTATGTCTTATCTTGAAATACGTTAATTAACGCAGTGTAAACTAATGATCTCCTTTAAATAGAGTATTTCAAAGAGCGCAAAAAAAGTTATTTCAATTACAAATATATAATCAGGCTTCATCGAAAAATTTCTGATCATATTATGAATAAGCGATACGATCTGATCCCATCAAGAAATGATGTTCGAAACAAATTGTGACATGATCTGGATTCATCTTGAAGTAGCAGCTGAAAAAATTCACGATTTAACTTTATCTGAAGATGTGGTGGACGAATGTCATAATCTGACCTCGAACCTGCAGACCAAATAAATAATGCGAAGTGGCTTGATGTGATCTGATTCAATTATCTTAGGATGTATATTAAGAAGAGATGCAGGATATGATCTGGCATCATCTTAAGACGTTTTGGTATCAAGCCTCTTAGTGATGTGATCTCACTATATGCTAAGATCCATTCGACTAATTCATAACTGGTGACGTGGGTAATTGCTCAGAATAACATAAACTCCAATCTAAAGAATATAACATATATTACATGTTAAAATATAAATGGCGAGCTATTAATCTTCGCGTAATATCACCGTTGGAATATTTTCACTGTTAACCGTGTGTGAATAAAATATGTATAGTACAGCTTCACTATAGTCAAATCTTATAACATAGTGAGAAGGCTCACAGCCTCAGGCAGTGCCACTTTGCCACTACACGAAGTAGGTACCACCCGGTAAATATATATGAATATATAAAATAGATGTGGGGTGGCGGTAGCCTCTCTTTTCGTTTACCTTTTTCTCTCTCAATCTTCGACATGCCTAGCGTGCTACGGCTAAACCGAAACATGTACATGTATAGTTGTTCCAGTAGTAGTAGTTATAGTTGTAGCTGTAGTAAAGATTTAGCTCTGGCTGAGGCTCGACGCTCGCTCGACACTGCAGATTTATGCGCCCCGCCTTGCGGCGCTGATATCCGAGAACTCACGACCCGTTTCGCTCGTAATGAAAGAAATAAATTTAGTCTCTGCGCCCCGGGGATTGGGACCAGCGCATGAGCACTACTCACATATACTTTAAAGCGCTCTCTTTGAAAGCTGAAGGATGTATGATGGTGAAAGGAAGGACGAGAAAAAAAATTCTCTGTATCTACACTTGTTATTTACTCTTATAGATATTTTTATGTACGGTAAAAAATACGCTTGTTTTTTGTAGACTTTATATCTAACTTGAATAAAATATTTTTATAGCATAGCAATACAGTGGGTTAGAAACGTTTTATTTTATTCTGCTAAAAGACTTCCAATTCAAATAATTCGCCTGACTACACCATACAGAATTCAGATATTACTATTTTCTTTTTTTAAAGACTCTATTCAATACAAATTTTTTCTTTTTATAGGCAACTTTATTGTGCTTTGAATTGTTTTTTTTTTTTTTACAAATTGATAATTTGAAAATTCAAGTACTACAAAATGTAATGAATATTTTAGTTATTATAAATAGGAAAAATTGTTATTTTCACATTAAAATAAGGAATAGTTAACTGTTAATCTTACAAAGATAATAGTATTCATTATAGTGACCCCAAGTTGACGTTGATAATATTTATCAGTATGAAATTAAATACTCGGCAGAATATAATACATAATTTATGACGATTATGATAAAAATAAAATGATTAGGTCGACGATGATGATAATGACGATGAGTTGACGAGTTAATTAACATGATAAACTCATATACCTTATACACAATGAAAAAACAAATGACTATGAATAAATAAATAGTTTAACACTTATTTGATTCTACAAACATGTTTATTAAAGCAGTATGGAAACTCAACGATATTTACAATTCCTATTTACACAGTGAGTGACATGTCGTGCATCGTGGGCCAAGTGTGCGCCGATAAGACATTGATCCGACAGTTGACAAGCATCAATTTTGCACATAACTTTTTTTTTTCATTTTTATTTCATTATTCATTGATTTTTTTAAATTTTATAATTAAATTGTGCGACACTAATCTACATGACGGAAGCGTTTACTTGTCTTTTATTTTAACAGATGAAAAATATAAATATCACAGTTATACAATGGACATAAAAAAACACGAATCACCATTATCGAAATGAAAACAAAGAAAACGAGTGCATTGACACCGATCTCCAGGTTGTTTTTTAAGCTTAATCGTTTATCATACAAAGAAAAAATCAATATAAATTCTTTACTCACAGATAATATTAACATAAATATGAGTGCATATTTGCTTACAATATCTATATATTTAAATAAGATGTATAATAAATAAATGACATTTTATTAAAATGAAAATGGAGATTTATGAATTTATTATATCCACGCCAATGAGTTTGCATTTTATTTATACCGACGCAACACACATGCACACACACACACACCAAATGCACACCCGCGTACGCAGTTCGTACATATAACCATACATATATACATTCACATTGTATACAGACACACTTGTGATATCGCTTGATAATTTATAATCGAGTGGACCAACAATCGTGTAAACGCAATGTTTTATAATGCCCGCTCATAAATCAGTTGTCGCTTGTGTGATAAGTATAGTTAAACTATACTTGCAATTATTATCGAGTAACAACCATCACTTATTAGTCCAGACAGAGAGTAAGACGTGTTTTGATTCATTAAGATATATGATGCATTGAATCTCATTTTAGTTTTTTAGTTATTTATTACAGTATGTATCCATAAATATATAATAATTTGTTAAAGTTAATATTTATATATTTATTTATCAATGTATTTATAATTTTAGACATATTTAAATAAAATTTATACAATTTTAATTTACCGCGCGTTATTTACAAAAAACACTTCATTATTAGTAATAATTTCAGTAATTTTTAAATCTTGAAAGCTCTATTTCGGTATTAACCCGAACAACCCACCTTACGGATGAACTGCTGCACCAATACGCTGTCCATATATGGCGTAAGGCGAGTAATAAGGACCCAGAGTATTGAATGCGCTGTAGGGTGAGGCCCCAAGAGAGCCAGGTAGTGGGCCAGCAGGTGGTTTTCCATATGGATGATACCGTGCACTGAGTGGACTCAGTGGTGGAGCTGGATAACTGCCACCCGCAGCAGCACGATGTAAAGCCGCCGACGGCGAAAGAAGTGGATGTTGTGGATGTGAATGTTGTCCGGCGGCAAGAAGTGCTGCGGCATGATCATTACTGCTACCAAAACTTGTATGACTTCTCAGATGTTGAAGTAATTCGTCGGATGTATTGAATCGTTTGCCACAGTAGGTTTCACCGGCAATCCAATTACAAACGTAAGGTCTGCCACCAGCCAATGATGCGGGGTAAGACAGTGACGGGGGTGGCATAGGTCCTAGGGACGAAAGCGCCATTGCTAAGCCGTACTTTTGATGCTCACATTGGGTACATCCACTTGGACAAGGTCCGCCAGTCATCATCATTTGGGCATTGTGCATACTGTACTGACAACCCGTACAATAAGGATCCTTACAAACTGGTACAAGAGTCTCACCACCAGCTGGTGTCTTAACTCGAGTATAACTTAGATAAGGATTGCCAGTTGCGGCTGCCGACGGATAACCGAGTAATGCAGCAGCGGCTGCCGCATGATGATGAGAAAACGGAGATCCACCAGCAAATGGTGGCCTGAATGCTGGATTTTCCGTTAATCCTGGTGGGCAGCACAATGGATTACCACTAGTAAAACCACCACTTAATGCTGAGTGTTTATAAGCAGCACTTAAACTTTCTTTTGTGTGACCAGTAGCACCGGACAATACTTCCATACCTGACCGTATAATAGGACTAGCGCCATTGCTATTTCGTGGAGAAATTGATTTTTCGCAATCTTGTGCTGGTGTTTTACGGTCAACTGGTGATGATGAACTGTTATTATTACTGCTATTAGCACCAGAGTTTGTTACACTAGGTGAAGCTGATTTACGTCCAAGAGGTGTTCTATTACCACCCGATTTTTTATCAACATTATTATCACTAGCACTCGAACTTTCGTTACCACTAGCACTGTGAACACTAGCTTTTGATGCAGGTCTGCCATCATCACTTGATTTTTTATTAGACAGTACATTAGTTTCGTATGGTTTGAAAGCCAGTGGTTTGGGTTCCGACGGACTACTGCGTGTCCGTTCTAATTTTGCTGCCGGCGGTGAGCGTGCATTCGCACCACCAGATATTCCACTTTTAGATGATTTGTCTAATGGTGAAATCAGTGGTTTCGTTGGTGAATCTGCTCCTATTTGACTGCATGTCTGGGCAAGTAATGCCAGCGGACTTTTCTTCGCATCCAACTGTAATTAAAAAACAAAACAAAAATACTGTTGTTTAGTATCTTTCAAAACCATAGACTTCAATAAAAAAAATAAAGAAAAAAATGAATACTAACCGTTGTTGGAAGCGGTGACAGATAATCTGGTTGTAAGTACTGATTATGTCCAGTGGTCAACATACCGCCTTCTTCTAGCACAACCATTTGGTTTAACACTTATATTAATCACACAACACTGTAATCCAGATAGTATTTAAATCACAATTAATCAGCTTGTTACGATATATTTCGTAACAATATAATTAACAATAATCCAAATGATCGACGACTTTTTTAAATTAGATTAAATACAAACTAAATTAAACGTCTCGTACGCATTCCAAGGATGCAATGAGCGTCGTCAGTAACCAGTCGCTTGGTGTGGTGAGACTACAACCCGCAGCTCCATCTGGTGACGAAGCCCCCTCCAGCACTACATGGCAATACCTTTAGCATGTAGTTTGCTAGCATCCCCACTACTGCAGTAGTGCGACTAAAAGCTGTTCGGGTATCCGCAGAGAGGGAATGTCGGTACGGATCTCGGTGATGGTCGGCGATGGTCGTGAATGGTAGGGGAGGCATTCTAATTTAACACGCCACCCATGATGTTGGCCCGACGATGACAGCTCCCATCCCGGCTTTGATATTTCACCGCTTTTACAGCCCTTCTCTTCTTTCTCTCTCTCTCTCTCGCTCATTCGCCCTCGCCTCGTCTCACTCTCTTTCCTTCTTTTACCACTACAATCAACCGTCTTCATTCCCTTTGCCCCGTAAGTTTGTGCTCATCTACATCTATTTTTGTGACTTCACTCTACTCTCTGATCTCCCTACTATACTCTACTTCCTTCACCCAACACAAACCACACGGTTGTTTCAGAGTATAGTACGACCGTATAAACTAAACATTTGATAGTTCGTGATGCTGTAGTCATATATCTCTGTATGGATCCACTATGACGCATTGTGTATGTGTATCCAGCATCAGGGACTATAGCAGCAGCAACGGCAGCAGCAGCAACCCGATATTTTATACCGTGAAACCTGTCTGTCTCTTCACCAGCCAGCCGGCTTCGCTTAATAAGCGGCTTTCAAAATAGAAATGTAATGGGCCGCCTGGGGAGAGAACGCCAGGAGAAAACCGAGTGATTGATTGCTACGTCCAACGACTTACCAACTATCACCACTATCGCCGACGGTTTATAAAACTCAATGACAGCCACTTAGCTGTTGGCTCTTTGTGTGTCTGATTATATTTACTTACAATATATTGCGTCAAAAGCATTTTAATTATCGTCAAACTGTGAAATAACATCGTGAATTAATCAACGCAGTATTTGTGTTAAATTCTTGTTATTTTTTTGTTATATAAAAAAAGATAATCAAGATTTTTTATTTAGCTTTTATAAAAACTGTATTTTATTCACTTTCTAGTTATAATTACATATAGTTGTCTTCAATGTAATTTACAATTAAATTATATAAAATATTCTAAGCATAACAATTGACTAATTATTCGACAAAGAAATTAACGAGGATAATTGTAAATAACAATCAAGTTATCTTAGACTGTTATATACCTGCAGAAAGCGTGTCTGTTGATAATATATCTCTTAATCGGGTATATATGCATGTATATATATATATGTATATATATATATATATTTCACTGCTAGTATACGGGTTATAATGCCGGGGATAATTACTCTGGCGAACGTTCCTAAGGGGAATCTTACGAGTTGAGAATAGCACGAACGGTTGTGCCTCTCACACGCCAACAAGAGAGACAGAGAAGTGAGTAAAAGAAAGAGAGAGAAAGATATCTTCTGACATAATTTAAATTGAAACTCGTTACCCGTGCCTACCAAATGTGTCACCTTGTTGACAAGCAGCAAATTAACGCGTAGTATCTTGTTACTTGCCTTCGTTATTTTATTTATTTTTTACTCAGATTTATTCAGTATAACCAATAACTGACCATATATTGTTGTGTCGTCAATAGTATATTTATTCTGTACTAAAAATAAAGCTAAGCGTCTATAAAAAGTATATATAAAAATAGACAAAGCAATAACAAAGTTTCATAAATTGAGGAAGCAACTGGCGATTTTCCCTAGCAAAAGAAGCCCTCTAATAGATAGTCTTATATTCACGGGACTTTAGTGTCGATGACCATCTATATATAGTTTCATTTTAAAGGGAAATAGATATTGAGGCTTCAATTTTTCTTTTTTTGTCATAATTCGATTGCAGAACTATTTAAAAATATGTTCTGAAAGGTTGCAAGTTTCGAAAAGGTTTTGAAGGCTAAAACAAAACGTCAGCTTTAAGTGCTGTAATTTGGGGTTCTCGGACTGTAAATTCCTAAATATGTTATGATAGGGATCTAAAATTGTTTGTAAATTCTCTGACGAGTGCCTGAGTTTACCTTGTAAGCCGTAGATACTCTGATATACTAAAATACCAGTCTGAAGAGTAGAAAACTTTGTGTACTAATAAGTACTGTGGAGTGACGATTGTTCCTGTTAGCAGGTAACAACTTTCCCGGCTATTATATCATCGAATGAAAATACCGATGATTGGCCTAAACTGACTGGACTTTTTGACGAATACATTCAAATGTTTATATTTCCCAGACATATTTTTGAGCTCTTGAAATAATTTTAAGTACAACACAATAAATAACTAAAATTATATTAAAAGATACAATCAGCATATTGCATAAATCTCGAGCTTGTCTTGTCTGTTTGAGTGACTGCAACATCGATCAACGACAACATTAATCGTATTTGCGTGTGTTGTATATACGTTCTCGTCTATTCGCTTTTGTTGAGCGCAGGAGAGAAATATAAGAGAAAAGCGAGAGATGAGAAAAAAATGGTTGGCTACGTGAAGAGAGCGGCTTGGATAAAAGTGTAAAAATGCTGACAAGCGGATAATAGAGGAGGCAGTCAGTCACTTTGAAAGACGACGTTGAACAAGAGGGTGAGTGAACAAGAGAAATAGAAAAAAGGAATATCGAAATGTGCTGGAGAGAGTTGGAACAAGGAATGGAAAATGCTGAAAGATTGTACAGGGTTCTAGGGGTTTTAGGGGTTTGGGGCGAGAGTATAAGGGAGTATTCCACGGATTCTAGGGGTGCGGGACAGAAACTTTGCTACTTGGTGAGCCGTGAAAGGGAGCGGTTAGTGTGAGAGGTAAGAGGGTAACAGAATTTGTGCTGGGCAATAAATCATAGCAGTCGTCTTTTTCATGTTCTCGTACAATAGTCAACTTAAATTCGCGGTAGAGAGAGAATTCCCTGATGTATTAAATGTATATATATATATATATATATAAAAGATATACAGTTATATAGTTGAATGTACTTGTATTGAGTTGGACAATATATGAACGTGGGTATGACGAAATGGGCGTACAATCATTCCGCGTTGTTGACCCCTCAGCAAATTGTGTGTCAAGTCCTGTTGCACATTGTACTCGTATTTGGATTGTATTAAAAAGTCATCAGTCTGTACGGTATTACACATTGATGATTTATTCATTTTTTCCTGTTCATATAAATGTGCGCTTATTTTGTATTTCTGACGATGAAAATTTCTCCACGAAATTGAACAAGCGTTGAAGAATATAATTTTTTTCGCCCTGTAAAGATTAAACTTTACAAGAAATGAGCAGTCAATATTAATATTCGTATCGCGATTTTCATTGTTGAATGTGTGTTTCAGAGCTGTCCCTCATCTATATACATAGACATCTAAACATACACACACATATAAATCCATGAGCTTAGTAATTCCTAAAGAGGCAAACAATTTTCAAATCCATCGACAACTCTTGCTTGTAGATTACAGGATTTATTTTAGTATTTATTCAATGCGGGACCACGTATCGTATATATTATCGGATCGAGAATACATTTTACGCATGTGAAGGCTGATAAGAGCGACAGAGTACAAGAAAACGAATCGAGTGAGAGTGAGATGGATATCTGACGGAGTAAAAAAAAAAGGACACAGTGACCAGTATGGTGGCTGTCTATATTGATTGTGTAGCCGTCTGACAACGACAGTGACATATGTCACCGAGGCTTCTCGTTATCGCTGATTTAAACATGAGGCCATCCAAGTTTTTTCTCTTTTTCCTCTTGCAATTCCTCTTTTACCTCCTTACTATACTCTGTTCGCTCTGCCACTTTTATACTCTCATTTAACTTCTGTCTGGCTGACTAACAAAGTGTAAAGTATATACTATAGCCATACAATTCTTCCCTTATCATATATCTCACCTCATCTTGATATACGTCGTACCATCATCAATAACACGATGACATATTCAAAATCTATATACTGTTATTCATAACTCTATTGTCACATTATACTACTGCCTCGTCGATTATTATCACTTATTTACTGACAGCTACAGAGACGTATGATTTATGATTATTGTGTGCTAAATATTTTCTATAATAATATAGTAATATATTAACTGAGAAATGTATTCTAACCTCATGCCAATGGGGGGGGGGCAATCATTAATTTTTTATTAACTTGACTATATTTGCATACTTATGTGTGCATTTTTTGCTTGTTTTTCATCACATAACATAAATTCAAGGGTGATTAATAGTGTGAAATTTTGAAAATATTAATTTCTTGCATATTTCGATAATCTATAGCTTCCAAAATAGCATACTAAAATTTTAAGTACATATCTCAAATATATTTTTTTTGAGGTACAGCCATCTAAAGAGCAGGCACTCATCGTTGTTCGAAAATTCATTTTTCGAAATTACTGAAATTATAACTCGAAGACAAATCATCCGATCGATATATAAATATTAAGGATCCTCGAAAATAAGGCTCATTTTCTCTCGCAATTAAGACGCCAAGAGAAGCTCTGAACTTAAACGGTGCTTACGAGCTTAATGAAGGATCATGTAGTGGCGACATCTGTTGTCTTCGGAAATTATCGGCAGTGCCCTATTATCATGATCATTATTATAAGCACTATGCGCTTTTTTATACAGTAACGTAGTTAAGGATCAGAAGAAAGAAGGTTATAAGACCATAGAATTTAACTTATGCTAAATTATTGAGTCTGAGAACATAACCACAGGTTACATATAATAACCATGTCTTTCTCCAGCTATTACATACAAAGTCTGCCTTCATTGTGTCCTTCTATTGCTATATCATTTTTAAAAATGATAACACATTTTACCGTACAAGTTATAATTGTATGTATAAATTATACTCTTATGCTAATTTTATATATAATCAATGAATAAATATAGTTGTTTTTCTTATTTGTCTGGTTAAAAAAAAAAAGAAACGTTTTTCAGATGGTGAAGAAAAAAAATTATCTTTCAACACAAAAAAGTCTTGTTTTAAAAACTCTTCTCGTAACCATTTTGTGGTATCATGACATGGCTCGAAGAAATTTCGTAAGACTTGTCGTAATCGGAGATGACAGGTCGTCTATGTGCCTCCACCTAGTTGTCCTGACATCTCGTCACTCGCCCGTCTACTCTCAGCATGAAGACCGTCGCTCATTTGACGCCAAATGTCATTACCATTTTACCATCATGACATGATACTTATCTAACAGTTGCAGTATGAGTAGTATAAATAGTAGCAAAAGAGGTATTAGGATTAAAATGAGAAATAGTAGTAGCGTTTTTTTAATAATCCATAGAAAAATAATGTGAAGTTTAAGCTCGTCAATGCCAACCAAATTATATTGAATTTATCATTCATTTTGAAACAAATCTATTTTTTCGACAGGGTACACATCACGGAGGGGCGTAAGACGCCCCACTCCACGTGTTTGCCACCCTTGCAATTTGCTTGGGTAGGCATTTACACACGTGGCTTGGAATGTTCCACTTTCCACTCTAGGTGCGCAATACACTATTTTTATAAATTGAAAAGATGTATGTCTGTGTCAGCTTACAAAATCTGCCATTCCACTTTTAGGAGTAATTTAAGTTTAGGCTTGCAGACCGACCGACATTAATCAGTAATTAAATAACAATGAAATTCATCAATCAAATAAACGTTCGGTAATAATTCTTTTAATAAAGTAGGTATAAGCTCTAAATTGAATGTGTACATGATCACGAATGGAAGTCAGCTTGAAATGAGAAAGACTACTCTATACTCTGTCTTGACGGGTTCTGGCGAGATGGAGAATAAGGCAAAGAAAGCTAGTGAATCGTCGCGCTGTGTCGGGAACAAAAGAAACAACGGTCCACGAAGTAGTACCGAGACGGCTGTCACCTGCATTGTTGTTAGCGTCTCCCTTCGGTTCGTTTTCTCTACAGCGGGATACAATGGCCACCAGCACAGTCACGCCTTGACACAGCATGCCTAATCACCCTCGGCCAGACGTCTGTTATTGAGATATTTAATTAACTTCTTTGTTATCCTCTTAACAGCGATTCTTTCGATGTCGTGTCCCTCTTGGCGATTATTGTCAGCTTATTAGACATCTTACTAAATCCCATAATGCCTTTGTTTTATTTCAATGGTTTAGTTTTGCAATGATAGTATAAAATATAAATTAAGAAATTATAATTTACTCATGATAAAATTAGTCTACACCTGGATGGACAAGGCTGCTATTAAATTATAGTCAATTAATCAGATGCTTTCCACACTAATAATATAATTATTTCTGACTAGGTTTTGAATCGTCATAAATTATAGCCGTTGACACGCATTCAGAAACTCCATTATTTTCTATTTATTTATTCTTAATTGGTGAGGGATACAAGTTTAGCCCGAAAACACTTTAGTAAATAACAGTTTATTTTTAAATGATTATTTTAAGAACAACGAACCCCAATTGATTGATTGCTTTCTATAAATATATCCACAAAATTGATATAACATTATTATATGAGAAAATACATTTTTGTTGATTAAGGTTTGCAGCGCTGAAAATATATATAAATCGAAAAAATAATTTATTAAGTGTCAAAAAGCAATTTTGGGAACAATGATAATTCAAACTTTTGAATTTCAATTATCAAATATTTTGAGAAAATTTAAAACCAGTTTTCATTCGGATGTTAATTTATTATCATCTCCGTCTAAGGAAGTATTAAATTCCACACTAAAATTACCGATGCTATTATATACTCCGAACTGGTAAATAATCTACTGAAATGATCAGTTTATCAAGTTATAATAAGTGTGTATGTGTGTGTGTGTGTGAAAGTTGCCTGTATTCTTTCTGTTAAGATGAGAACGTATAAGCCGACAGTATTAAAACTTTAGTGCCTTTTTTTAAAGTAGTTCGGATTATTTACTGCTTGTAAAAAATTGGATGGTGTGTGATAGGCACCTCTTAAATCCGTCGGCCATTTAACTGACTGGAATTTTTCGATGTAATTACAATTATGTATACAGTAATTACTATGAAAATGAAATTTTATCTTCTCCTCCTCATTTTTATGATTTTATCTTTATACTTCCTTCGTTTTATACGTCTTTCATCGAGTGTCTTCGTTTTCTTCTATTAAATTTTTGGGCCTCGTGTTACTTTACATGCAGAGCTGAATCTTTCTGATTACTTTTACCATATATATTCTTCCGAAATATATACTAAGTCCTTACTTTCCTCCCTTAGTGCGTAATATTCTATTTATGACAATATTTTAAATATTGGCTACACGTGTAGAGTACTCTATTATAGTAACACAAAATTGGACAAATTTTTCCATCTAAATTTGTACTACACCTTATTTTCTCTAAAGTTTTTATAATTATACTTACAAAATAAATTTATCGGTTAATTGAATTCAGCTGAGTTCTTGTTTCATTTTATTTAATTTTTTCCCATTGAAGTCCTACTTAATCAAAATAAATTTCGATGTATCATCCATCTATCATTAAGATGGAAAGCAAACTGCGTGCAGCTGGTGTTCATAAATAAGCTCCAGGTGTTGTAGTAATCGTACTGGTCGACAAGTCACTTTAAGTTTCGATTTTTTTATTCTTTGTAAGTAACTTAAAAATTTATCATTCATTATTTATGATTTGTTATCACTCTTGAAAAGCTATAGCACAATACAATGGCAGCTCAAATGTATCATTTTTGTTCTTTTCATTCTTGAAATAATATAGATACATTTATTAAAGTGAAATGGAATTTCTCAGTCAAGGCACTTTTAAAATTACGTAATACATGAAATAATTGGAAATCCGAAATGTACTAATTTCGAAAATGAAATTATAAAAAATCCAGTAGTAGTCATGAAACCGACAATAACTGTGTATTCTTTTATGTGCATTAATAGGCTTTGAAGATGATAAATTCTTGTAATTTCACCCGAGGGTATTTCATTCGTAATCAGGCCTCGACGGTGATTTACGAGATGTACATATAATGACGCTCACAAGGGTAACAACTTACTTCTCTCAATTTTAATCTCTAGCTAATTAAACGATAGCTCCAAGAGATAAAACATTTGTCAAATTTTTTACCCTCGAATAATTTTACGATGAAATCGCTCCGTTTGTTTTTTATATTCAAATATTTCTATTTTTACACTTTATTCGTTCTGGAGATGGTATGGAAATTTTATATTATTCAATTTATAATCCAAACCCTTCTTAAGTAAGAAAAATTATCGGAATATTCAAAAGACATGATTTTTAAAATTTACAATTTTTTTCTCGTTTGTAGTAGAATTAATCGAAAACAGCCCACTTACTTTTTTTTGAGGTTATCAACGCTTAATTATGAATTACTCAATAAGATATCAACTTCTCACTATGCATATATCGTGTAGTTCAAAAAGGACATATATTTATGCGCTCTTCAGCTTTAGTCACTAAGTTTAAAACCAAAAGGGCGTATAATTTTTTTTACATTGCTAATCATATTGTAAACATATCAAAAAGTTGAAAATTGAAAATGAGTCTACATTATGCGTCTTTTTGCGTTTTGAAGAGTTCTCTAATATGGAATTATTAACGCGATGTTTTGTATTTAATATCTAAAAATTACATCGAATAGAACCGAAATCATTTATTTTAAATTATGTAAGACATTATATGTTTTCTGAACTATTAAGTTATAAATTGCTAGTTATTTAGGTAATTATAAATATTTTATTATTCCGTAAGCGTATCGTATATAATTATAAATGATTAGTAGTTTACAATACATACAGTAATATTAAATAACAGTATTCTGTGTTTTAAAACCGTACAAGAAAATTAATAACGTTGTCGGCTGAATTGAATGAATTAAGCGAGAGACCTTAGTGAGACGAGATTGAGAGTAATTGTCGGTAATTTGCTGTCATTAAAATGGTAATTTATATATATATTATTTGACATCGTTGACCACTTTATAAAGAGACAAGAGAGACAGGTTGGTTGCCTTCACTTTATTATATATTATATATTTGTCTGCTTTCGAATATTAAATGTATACATATTAGCAGCGAGTTATATATAAATAATATCAATGTAATAAATAATAATTAACTATTTTTTACAGAAACATAAAAACAAAGTATCAAATTGTTATTAATGATATTAAGTATATAGATATATATCTATACATATTTATTGATTCAAAAGTTTGTTAAATTTTTTACTAAGAAGCAAAAAATTTCAAAACTGCTGACACGTAAGAAATTTGAAATTAAAATTTAATTATAAAAAACAGGTTAAAAATAAACTAATAAGTAAAGTCAAATAAAAGTGTATATATAAGAGTCAGCAGAGGCAGTTTCCCGCAGATTTTTCGTGACAAGATAAGCCACGTCCTGTTTACCCCGTGCTCGCTTAGCGCTACGTAAAGATGCTCGTTAAGCCTTTTAGCGGCATCGTATTGCATTAACTACCATATAGATCATGCTCTATATAGTAGAGAACGATACAGTTAAGAGTTTACACACAAATATATACGCTCATGCCCATCGCAAAAATTGCCACGGTATGATGGCGTGTATGAAGAGAGTCAAAATGTTTTATGCTCACATGAATATTTTTGTAATCATAATTAAAAGTACGTCAAGAGGAAACGATATGCCGTAATAAATATATATCTTGATGTACTGTAATTTCAAGATAATGCGAAATGTACAGAAGAAAATTACTGCGCAACCAGTGTGATCAATCCTACAGACTAACCTTAGTACTTCCTTCTCTATGAATTATTACTCTCATTTATTCCTATATGTCCTAATACTCTAAAACATCTGAAATGTATATGGCGCAGACTATTCGTAACGTGATTGGCTAAATGCAGCATCAAAATATACACAATTGATACAAAGTATACAGTGAAATAAATATGAGACAAATACGCATGCGCGCTGACGCGCTAAACATGAAACAGAGGTACTTTAAGCCCGGCTCGGGCTAATTAATCTAAGAGTAGAAATAAAATGACAGCTTACAATTTCGAAAACCGAATGGAATATCCAATGTTATGGCATTTATTATAATAGAACACAGTTATATTGTGCGTTTAATAAAAATTTATGTACAAGTTTCCATGGAATAAATAATTTTGTCAGTTTTACAGCGTAC
The DNA here is from genome assembly GCA_030273425.1 of Microplitis manilae. Taxonomy (NCBI): domain Eukaryota; kingdom Metazoa; phylum Arthropoda; class Insecta; order Hymenoptera; family Braconidae; genus Microplitis; species Microplitis manilae. The sequence goes on from CP092727.1 coordinate 24,969,398, forward strand.
ATAAAAGTTAATACTGTTATCATATAACATTTGATAGCATAGTATTTGACTTTAAGAGGCTGTTATTACAATCTCATTTTATGATCCTGAATTTAGGAATATAAATAGGGTGATCTTAGGCATTTGCCACCAACTGTGAACGAAATAAAAGAGGATAATAAGTAGGTATTTTTTATCCGATAAACGACGAACTCACACGTAACTCAGTTTAGTCTTGACAATAAGGTCCTCTCCCTCACCCACGATTCCGCGAAAGAGGGTCCAAGTCCAACACAAGCATCACCACCGTACAAAGATTTTACTTGGTAGTCTACTTTTCTCTTTCTCTTATATGTCTTGTTCTTTTTCGTTTTCGCTTCTGCCGCGTGTATAACCATAGGATGTGTTTGTTGTATTGACCACGGCGTTACCTTACTTCTCAGCTTGCACACTATTTCGGTTCGCGCCGTATCTCCTCGTAAAAGTCGCCTGAGGCGCGGGCATCCATCCTAATTAACAACCGTACAACCCATCCAGGTACGGGACCCCATCTGATAACAACGTCGAGGAGTATAATCCGCTCGTTACCAACACGAAGCCCGACGGGCGCCAGAGGCCAACGGAGAGTTGTAGATAGTGTATATATATCCAACACAGCATCAACTACTTCGTCCGCTTATTCTTTCGAGCTCCACACTGTATCGGATGTGTTTCTTCCTAATGTATATAAATATATCCATACATACATACGTACATATATGTATATATATTATTCATACCATCTGCTTGGACAACTTGTTTCTTTTGTCCTGTACCGGCGATATCTGTGGCGCCTTTGCCACACTCAACAGACAGTGCCCACCAAGATTTACCAGTGTCCAACAGAGCATATACTTAACTGCGATAGTGTCGTGCGATTCGTCTTTTCACCAACTTCGAGATCATCATCTCTTGGACCTGTAACTTAAACTGCAATACACACACTCCCGTACAAAATACACTGCAATGAATTATATATATTTATATAAACGCTGCAGCTTGTGTCGACAAAATTGTTGTAGATATATAATCGTGATTTAGCATCCAACATTTTCTCATCAGGTTATCTAACTGGGATGATAAGTTACCCACACGCCGAATATTAGCAAATATCTGATAAACAAAGACTTTGTTTGACAAATAAATTTATCACAATGTCATCTTAAATTACCCTTTGGACATTTTTACCCTCGGCAACTCTGTCTTTTAGTACTTTTCTTTATATATAAACATCTTTCACAGCTGAAAATATATATACATATATATTTATATATATGTATACCAGAAGTTAGTGCGGCTTTCCCTTCGTTCGAGTTTTCGGCGGAGACATTACTGTTATTTATGGGCTCGTTTATCAACCCGGCAGCCTTTCCCCCCATCCTGAATTCAATGCAGACTATTCGCCACTGGAAAGCCAATCCCCGAGATACATCACTCTGACGATACTGATTCACGGGTCACGAGAGCCGTTTGTACGTTTTCAAACTAGACGTGCCATATTGTTTCCTTTTTAGGCTTTTGAAATATATGCATATATACAAACATACATTTTACCGTCGACTGCATACGCCTTTATCTTTAATAAAACATATTCCGGTTTAATATATAGTTATAATAAGCAAATCGTCCATTGGGTGGGTTACAATAAATAGCTATCATGAATAAAGTATGACACATGTTTCGGCGACAAGAATGATTAGTTTTGGGTGAAGAACTCGTATTTTTCCCGGACCCGAATAATTTCGCTCTTATGAAAAAAATTTCAAATTTCATCTTGAACCCATAAATTTTAAATTTAAAATGCTTTTAAATTTTGCAGATCATCAATTCAATAATCTTATATTTTGATGTATACATATATATGTGAACAAACGAAATTCATCATCATGCTTCATCAATCATATCGTAAAGACGAAATGGGGACAATTATGATGAATTACTCGAAACTAATGTATTGTATATTTGTATGTATGTATTTTTTTGTCATTTTGACTATTCAGATAAATTATATTTAGTTTTGTTCCTTTTGGGGGCATTGTAAACAGCTCCATTTCAATTCGATAGCTATCGTCTATCAACAGTCTTATGTACTTTTTCAAAGAAACAACACGTTTCTGGTTACAACTATAGATCTTCGAATCAGAGGTTTATACCCATAAATTACCGAATGAATATGTTTATTACAGATGTTATCCAAGTCTAAAAATAAATACAAAAAACATAGTTTAAGCTTATCCCACAAAAAAGAATAATAGCCATTTCCGTCAGTCACCTTACATGGGGCACGAGGACGAAAATATCCAATAGTGACTGTGGTAAACATAATGATTCATTTAGTTTTGAGTCTTGATTTTTGATCGATTTCCTATAGAATTTCTTAGATAATTACACCAAAATCAAGTTATTTTTCTCATTCAGTTGCGTTATTATATTTAACTACTGCTTTATTAGTTATTAAAATATAACAAAAGTTATAAAATTATATGTGAATATAAATTTATCCATTGAATGAATTATATAACCTTTCAAGATGTGTTATCACGTTTAGACGCAAGGAAACCAAGCAAAGCAAGATGGGGTGCTGTACTCGGAGAATCCAAGTGATTTAGTAGGGTGACCACTCGACGACTGACCGAGATAACCTGCCTGTCCGCGGAACAACCCCATTTGTCCGATGTCTTCCGCTACAAAACTACTTCATGCCTTACTACTATACAAGCTACTAGGGCGTCGTTCGTCCCTCTATCCCTTTATTCGGGGCTAAATACAACGCGATAAATAGATATGTCCTGATCAATTACTCTGACATGTGTCATGTAAGCTGCAATCTAACTAATAACAAATAAGATGTTAACAGTAATAAACATTTCATAAATAATATCTTTTGACTTTAGTTGAATAATTCATTTTCCAGATTACTGATGCATATACTTCAGGTTGGAATTTTTATTACAACTATGTCTCAAAATCTACTTCCAAGAAAAACATCGCCATTAAAATTCATACAAACTTTTGTTTTTGTAAAAACTTTGGTATATATTCCAACTTCCAAAGACATATCTTCATATTTTTAATGAAATTTATTCTTCACGAACAGCTCATTATTCAACAGCTCATTTCTACACAGAAAAAGAACAGTAAAATACTGCTTTTAGTTCAAAGTCAGGGCTCTCGTATAAAAAACTCCAGTGATTACAATTATAGATAAATTTTAGTTTCTAATGTATTTTCAGTTGAATGAAACTTAATTATATGAATGAAACGATATTAGAGACTGAAAAGTCTTATATGAATTACTACGTCTCAGAAATGATGTAATTTTTACAGTTTCGAAGTAGAGAGACTTTGATACTTGAAATTGTAATTTTTCCATTTTTTGCCCCCTGTAAAATGGATATTTTATCTGACGATAGTTTCATACCTTCAGTATTTCACGACTTTCGAAGACACTAACAAAGAAAGTTTAGATGAATACTAACTTGATCTATCGTTAATGAATATGGATCCATGATAGATAATAATTAAAAAAACGACTAACAGGAAAGTAAAAAAAAGTTTATTATAAGATGACTTGACAATGTATTTAGCACCGGTTAGCTGGTTTTAAGAATATCCAAGCTCGGAAGTATATATTGTGCATAAGATGTTTAATATAGTGAAGAACAAGCGGTCTGTATGAGTATAACTTTGAATTTATATCCTACACAGGCACTTCGAACCATCAGCGGCTCGTTTCAAGTGCACTGTGGCTACGCAGACATTATGAAGACAAACTATACCTAGGGAACCGTAATTTTATAACCCACCACTTTATACCATAATTCTTAGTAGCGATCCACGAGACCGAGAGAGAAAAAATAAAAATGAAACGAAGATCTAAGACATATAATCAAATATGATGTGTTCATGTGTTGGTTTATGTATTTAACTCTCTATCTAGGGTTGCCATGCACTCTCGGTGACTCTTTTACTACTTGGCACATCAGGGATCTCCTGGGGAACGACTCAAGTACGATACGAAAGAGCCTATGTCTACATCCGGATACGAGTTCACCTCATCGTCGAACAAGTGAAGAGAACCTAGTGTAGTTCGTGATCTCGCGCTCCCCTTACGGTTAGTGTCTGTGTGTAATAAAGATGGTTCTACTTATATATACGCGATGCAGCGAGCAACGACGGGAGGCGGAGCCAGTCTGTCCACCGTGGGCAGGACTAACGCAAATGATTCTTTCGCGCAAGATGGCGTGCACGAGTAAGCCGAACAAACGAGTTAAACGAAAGAGCGAAAAGAAAAGCATGCCCGCGAGGTACAAGTTTTATATTTAGCATGCGTTGTTGCTTCTATAATACTCGCGAGATCTGTTGCCGACGCCGTTGCCACGCCGAGAAGACCAAATCAACAAGCTGAGAATGCAGTTGATGTTATACACGCATTCACACGCGGGTGATGATCACGCTCCCAAACTTGTTCATTTTGTTGGTTTGGGTTTTTTCTGTTGGTGACCAAACCGAAAATATGTTTTATTTCTTCCACAGTAGCAAACTCGTGTTGACAAGATGCTACGTTCTCCCACGTGTTTTTAGAATTCTGTTCTTTTCATAAAAATTGCGACGCAAAACAGCCAATTTTTCTACATGACCATTTTGGAATTATCATACATGGAGAAATGTTGGCCATGTTGGCCACCTGTCGGAAATTGAAATAATCCGACTTTAATTCTTTCGTAACCTGACTCGACAACCAGGACAGTACACAGAAAGGAAAATACATTTTACTAATTAAGATATAGCTCCTGGGCTCTTCAAGTGTCAAATGACGTTCATGTGAAGCGTTTGAGTTTGAAATGAGGCTCAGTAAACTTTATCGAGAGCGAAATGAGAAATGTGAAATCAGAGCTAACATTTCGACTCAGTTCTATGCTTTTATAAAAAATATGCCGGTTGACGAGATAATAAATACTGTAGATAATTATGTTCTTCAATTTTTTAAAAATCTTCTAGACCACCAAAAGGTAAATGCTTCAGAATACATGTTTACAATATCTTCATTTTTATTTAGCTTCTGTTAAAACTACACCGTCATGCATAAGTTTTCTAGCGCTACTATATACTGGAATATTATATACTACCTAGAAAATATAACTCCAAGTATTCGGGAATGCATAATGGCAACCCACAGGAAGCCCAAGACAGTTTTATAAAGACGGATCCATGTCGTAAAGACGTCAGGAGCGTCTCCGTGGCTGCCGACTTCTCGTGTTAGTGTCTGTAAAAGAGGAAGAGAAGTATAGCACGAGCATTGCAACAACAACTCGAGAATTCACAAGTTGCCGTCTTCCTTTCTAACTTGTACGTCTTCCCGATGTAAGTCGTAACCCTAGGGTTTCATCTTGATTCTTCACTGCTGCCGGTATCAGTGTCTACACCATAACAGAATGTTTATTACATCATATAGCTTGAAGTGAGGTTCATTGTATGAATTAAATATGTGCATGAAATAATAATGCGATATTTGTGACATCAAAGACCTCAAGAAAGAGAAATATTACACGTGTTATACAGGGACCGGAACTTGTTGACTCGATGTAAAATGTAAGAAATCAGTTGAGCCGCCAGATTGTACAACAATTTGATCTCAAGCGCATAAAAATGTGTATACATTTGATGGGATTTTTAGTCCATCATTTGCTTTTGTATAATCAAGTGTATAAGTTGACTAGAACATCTTTTATCTAACCACTGACTGTATACATATATATATATATATATATATATATATATATATATAATTGCGTGTGTGAATGTGTGTGTAAATACGTAGCTGTATTCTTTATTCCCAATGGTCGTAGAGACCATAAGACCAAGACCATAGTACTGCAGATGAGGGTGAGGTCCAGAGACGTCGGTCGCTTTGTCGGGGATTACGGCTGTACGTCTACGTCCTGCGAGGATTGATGGCACGCCAGGAGTTATACGTGCTCTTTCGTCCGGCAGCAGCTTGGATACTCCGTCGTGGATCTAACATTTATGGGATATCTTGAAATCTCCGCTCTAAGGACTAACGGGAGCAGTTGGCAATCGAACGATTGTCTTCTCTCGACTACTGATACTCGTTCGTTTTTAATTTTTTTTCTTTTTTGATTATATATATTTTTTTTCACGATCATCCGTTTACATATCTCCAATGCTTCGTAAACATTTTTTGCTTCGAGAATTTCAGCGATTATACAGAGAATGTTGGCAGAAATATTTTTGGCATTAGGGTAATTTTTAAATACTTTTTCAGTACGAAACCCAATATTTTTTTTTTTTTTACATCCGTAAAGTATGAATTTAAATTGTATTGAGGTGGGAAGACTTGTTTTGATTATTTTAAGTACTGATGCGGTAAACCGCTGGTGATAAATTAGTATAAACCGCAGTGAGTTTTGTATATGTAAGAGAATGAAATTGCACGGCTAATTACGTCTATTGAAGCTACCACTTGAAAAGTTGAGCCTTTGATATTTCAGCCGACGACAAGCATCAAACGAAACAGCAGTAGCAGAAGCATCAGCAGTAAAGACGAGACTCACGATCAAGTTATTCTCTGTCTTTGTCCCGTCCTTCCTGGACGATGAGCCGATGGAATAATGGACGGCAAACAGCAAAGCAGCCTTTACAATGACGCTGATCGATTGGCAGTGGATGGAAGGCTGTCGATGTCTGCAAACGAAACCAAAGCCGAGCCAATCCAAACTAAAGCCTTGACCCTGACTCACTCGATTTTTCGTCTCTTGTCTTGACTTTCTTCCTTTCCAACGGGCTGTACAGCCATCTTTCTAATGCTACTGTTGCTGCAGCTTTAACACCAGCCTGCTGTCGTCTGTGTGTTTGTGAGATAGCTCTCTGGGCTTTGACTGTCTCTGTCCGTTTAGATAGGAATCTCGGCAGGCTTTAATGACGGGCTCGTGACGGACGGTTAAGAACGGGTATTGAGAATTGCGGCGGTAAGACAGAAGAAACCAAGAAGAGTCGTGTCACATCAACGGCGCCGCGAGATCTACGACTGCGTTCCTATACGACGACGACGACTGTTGGCAATTCTTTTCGTTTTGGTGCAGAGCCGGGCCCTTCTCTGTTGTTGCCTGATGCCAATTCCATTCTCTGATCTCACTTCTCTATACTCTCTCGTTCTTTATTTCTACCTAAGACTATGTGCAGATATCCGACACACCAGATTGCCCGACGACATACGACAACACCGAGAAATGTTGCACATTGGTAATCAATGCTGATGGATATCGGGCTTTATATTTAACTTTAACTTTTTACGTCCACTTTCGAAGTAGTCATTTACAATTTGCAATTATAATTATATTATACCTTTTACATTTAAGCTCTGCAAAAATTGCTAACTATAGCAGACATACATGTCACGATACGATTCTGAATAGGTCTTAATTGAATTTCCTGTTAGCACTTACTATTCCTAATAGTACAAATAAACTAACTCGGGCTTCGCGATCGTGGAAGTGACAATGATATTCAACGAGTTTCAGATTTCCAAGTTGTATCTAATTTGATCTTTCAAGCTACTAGACAAGTCTCGATCGTTTACCTCCGAGTGAAATGTCTCTCGAGCTGTCACTTTAGTGTCATACTTTCATTTTACTTTCTCTTTCTCTTTCTATCTCTTATTCATTCCCACTTTCTAGCTTCGTCCCAGCCGTCTTTTATCGAAAATTTACATTCATCACGACGACACGTCGCGATATGATGTAATCCATTCGACATCTCCATCATTCAAGTGTCGGCAAATTCCATAACTATATACATGCTGGACAACCTTGATAAGCATATATATATATATTTCCTTTCACTTGATGTTTTTTCTCACTCACATAATCACCTTCTGGAGTCTCGGAGTCTATGTTTTATAATGATTTGTAGTACAGCTGTCACTCAGCTGTACGATTATTCTATTTGATTAAATTTATACCGGCGATGATCATTGAGTGCCTCGACGTTACTCATTTTCTGTCGGTGGAAAGTTGGACATCCGTTATACAGTACAGCTTAACAAAATATCATTATTATATACGACTATGATAGATATAGACGATTAATAATTGCGTAGATTACGATTCATATAAATGTTGTGGCACCTCCAATCAGTTTTATGATAATAATTATCCTGACCGTATTAAACCATATTATAGTTATAAAATATATATCTATATAAGCTACGCCATGTAGTTCGGCTAGTTCTATAATAAACGAGGGTCTTTTAACTTGACAGCGTTGAAAGATAGACCTAATTCACAGTATCGCGTGTGGCTGACCTTTCCTTTCCATTCATATCCGCGCTTTGGCCACTGGGACATAATTAATAATCCTGACATATGACCACCCTATAATACGTTGACATAAACCAGTGAGACTTGACGTGAGACATTTCCTCGCAAGTAAATTAACGTCTTGTCATCAGTTAATAGATATAGGATGTGCATGCTCAGTCTCTGACTCTTTCTCTCTTTATATATACATACATATATATTTATATATAATAGATCTTCAGAGTTGTTGTTCGTTATTATGTAGGTGTAACTTATATACTTATTTTCAGAAACTAGGCCTCATTTATAACTCGCAGGCTGCTTGTATAGCTGACTCGTCATCATTAATCTTAGATCCGCAATAATTCAAGCTTCTCACTTGTCTTATGTATGTACTATACGATCTGATAATCTATGGTGGTATAACACTCAATGTATAGGATTATTCATCATGATATGTGTACATACAAGCATGTGTGCTAGGAACTCGGTATGAGAAGCTTAAGTTTTTGCTATCACTGTTAGTTTTAATGATTTCTCACGGATGTTATATTCTTCTGATGAAATATATTTATTTAATTATCAATGGGCGTTAGAATATAGTGACTAGGATATTTATATTTTGTCTAATACAGAACGTGACATTTCGAATATTATTTATTATTTCAAAATATAACAAATTTCGCATTGTTGAGACTGAATTTAATCAGAGTGAAAAATTTGGTTCATTCTTAATACAAGTTTAACACATAGTATATAGCCGAGTCGAAATTTAAAACCTGGCTAGAACCATGCCAGTATGCTACTTTATGCTAATAAGAGTATAAAGTATGAAAAATACTTATTTAGGTCCGCTTCGGAATGTCAGGTACTAAAATGGGTCTTTTCGAGTACATTGAGTACTTAAAGCAGTTAAAATTCGACTCACACATTTGATAATTAATGAAGCCAAAAATAAAACCGACGTGTATATATTTACCTGTCGGTTAATATAATGTACCTTATAATTTATTTTCTAAAAAGTACGATTAGTTTTGAGTATGACAAGTAATGTAAATCTACGCATAGAATAGATTATTGATTAATTATCATAAAGAATAAAGGACAGACGTTAAAAGCATTATGGATTATAGACGTGAGAAAGCTGTGAACAATTTACCGATGAACGGATGTTGCCGTGGGCGCAGTCAGTCTAGCGTTCTAAATTACCTTCGATGAGTAGATCCGACAACAAAAGCGTGTGTTTTGCTTCTTCACTCTGGCCCCATTTATCTCTACAAGACACAATACGGCCCGGATTTGACACATCTATCAACGCACAATGCTCGACCCTGTTCATTCCATTCTTCAACTTTTCGCTCCCTAAGGATGCCTCCCAGTCTGATGCTTGCTCGGTAATTTCTCTCTGACTCTCTTATTTTTTTCTATTATCGTATTCTCTCGTGCCGCTCTATTTTCTCTCAAGAGTAAAAGAGAATAAAAACCTCTATGCGAGCAATAATCCGTGGACATTCGTCATACCTGTATAATGTCGTAATTAATCTTACCACAGGCCATTATTAACTTATTTCAATGTCCCTGTGTCATTCATTTTTATCTAACCTGTACCACTACAAGTAATTTTCATGCCACGATGACAAATTTTTTTCATCTTTTTCAAATTTTAATGAATTGTCAAATACATAACGATAAATTTTAAGACGTTAAACATTTATTTTATTCTAGGAAGGTTGTAAATTTCTACCCGGAAAGTGACTTGGTTGTAAATCCCTAAATTCACCCATTTTTTGATAATTGAAAGAATGATTTTACCTATTTCGAAAAAGAGATCATTTTTAACATCCTGTCTGACTCTTAATAATTCAATTACGTTAGACATGCGATATTTCATAGTCACATTGTTTTCATTGTTTGTAAGTATAGCAACGTTTCTATATACAAATTAAGTAATATCTGAATTCAAGACGTAGCTATTTGGCATTCATAGTACCTTGTTTTCTTCATCCATGAAAATTATAGTATAAATTTTAAAACATAGCATAAAATAAAATAAAGACAAGGCGATTATAAATTAATAATGGTTGATGTGAAATAGTTATAGTGGTAATATATGCTTTGAAATGAAGTTATTTATACTCACATCTTACCGAATCTACTATGTTTATATATAACGAAAGCATAAAAAGTATATAACATAAGAGTTTTGCGCCAAGATCCATCAATTTATCCTCAAAGTGCTCGTTTGGCGTCCGGCAACAAAATCGCTGTGGCCAAGTTCACTTTATGAAGCTAGAATAGATTAATGCTCTCGTTTGTTCAGTAATGACGTCGATAAATTATCTTAATAGTCGGTACCCCCTTTTACTATAAATATATTCAACGGTGATGTAAGCTCTTTGCCATAATATACGTTTGTTATTTTTTACAGTAATCTTTACTTTTCTTTTTATTACCATCGAGTTGTAAAACGACGTTTTCTTATTCAGAAATCTATAATACACATATGTCGTCCCACGGGAATTCGGTCCCAATTGATTCTCAACCCTTATGAAATTTTAAATACTTTCAGTGAACCAATGAAGCTTAAAAAATCCTTCAGACGTCTCTCATATTCAATAAAAATCAAATTTTCATCAGATGTCGTCGTTTTGAGGTCTTAGAAATCTGTTAGGGGTTTGAAAATAGAGCACTACTTCTTTACTTCGCATTCGAAGTGTACAAAATTGCGAACGACTTTCTTTTTCTTGAACGGATTCAAATAAATTTTACCAATTTCCGTTCAAAGAGATATAAAGCTGAAGCTAGTAGCCGTGATAAGTAGCGGCCACGCAAAAAATTGCTGGCTGCTACTTATTACGGCTGCGAGCTTCAGCTTCATTCAAAGGGACTTTTATTTATAACCAATAAAAAATGTTCTAAATGCAATTGACTCTGGACCAATCCCAGAAGTTCCCGCTATCTACGAGCACGAGCTCGAATGTCCAAAAAGTCAATGTGTTTGACTACAGCACTAAAAGCGATGTTTCTTCTAACGCTATAAAATAGTTTGACGACACTCCTATCACTCTATGCAATTTTTATAGCATTTATAACATAAATATATATATACGTAGGTGCATCAAAGTTCAAACCAACTTCATGGAGTCGTAGTCGTCCAGCACAGTGTAATAGCCGTGAGTTATTCACTTAATGCGGCCATTACGGGCTCCTCGATGGCGCTTCATCCTGATTTACTTGACAAGCATTTATTACACCTATTTGTGATATTAAATGACTTGTATTCGACTAGCTCATTTGCTTTTACCAAGGAATATAATGCAAGAAATATTTCTTGAGCACTTAAATCCAAATTATCCTCATAAAATATTAATAATATCATTTGTAAAGTTTAAATGTAGACTTTTTGATAGCATAAATGAAATGTTAATTTAGAAATCGACATTATAAGATTATTATGATAATTATTGTACAAGTATTGACTCATTTGTATTATCTTTTGGTGTCGACATAAACTTAATGTAAGTAAATATAAGTATTTTAGGTATTATAAAATATATGACTATTAAACTTTACATGTTTCATTTACCCACATTAACTTGACAGTGTTACTGATCTATACTTTGTGTATTAAGAAGTAAAGCTAAGCCTGCCCTGGCATACGCTGGGTGTCGCTTATTTACTTAAGTCACAGACTGATACATGACTCGATGTTGATCTGTCGGCTCCTTTCATCCTACCGCCAGGCCATGAAGAAGATAACCTTGAGCGGCTGATTAATAACTGTTCCACTTGAAGAAATAGCGACAGACAAGAAAAATATCATCTAAACATCGGGTGTTAACACATTTGATGTAAAAACTTTTTAGTTTCTTTCAGTCAAATATTCAGTTTTTATAGTTGTAACATTAATTGTATTATATACATCGATCTCCTTAAGAAATCTGTTTCACTTTTTTCATATATAAATACAGATAAAAACACGTTTTCCAAAATTGCTTGATTAGAGATATCTGTTCGGGAAAAACAGATTATATATGACCATGAATGCTCTAGATGTGGCCATATGCACCACATATAGTCATATATGGCAATATGCTCTTATATATTTTTTGTGACCGAGTACTTCTTAACCATAACCTAACAGAGATGAATCTTATCACCAGTTTGAGGTAAGACTTAATACCGGATGTCATAAACTATTGGCTTTCGGAAATTCTGTATCCAAAAAGGTTGATGGTATGAATGGAAGCTGATAGGCAGTGAACCACGTGGCTAATTAGAGTGAGAATACTTGAAATTCCCATACACGAATTGTTCTCATATACTTCATCACCTACTTCCACATTCGACATATTTGATTGTGGTATTACTATGCCACAGCATAAAATTCTTGACGTTTTCAATGTAGGTATTGCAGGCGTTTCTACAAAGGTATTTGAATACCTAAGTACCATTTAAGTTTCACCAATAACATCAGTGATCGGTTATTTTACACACACGTTAACTTAAAACTCTAACGGATTGTAAGGAATGGATGAATCAACCAATCGGCACAGCCATAATAGACATAAACAAACCGCATTGTTTGTCGCAAAACATTCCCCTGTCGGCTGACGCCGGAAACATTCATTACAGCGTGTCGCTTGCTGGAAATCGCTAACATATACATGGCTGTGTGGTCGGTAGAGTAGTTTAGTATATGTATACTTTGTGTCTTTCTATACATATAAGGTATTTGTAGTGCAGAGTGAATTAAAAAGAAGGGAGTGCCGACTCTTTTCGGAGAATTGGCAATTCATATATTGGCCAGAAGAAGCCGGTCATTGTAACACAGCTGAATTTATAGGGTTTGCTGTCTACCTCCATCTGATGATAAGTAATATAGTTATTGTATTATATATAGATGACGGACTTGGTTTTTGAATTCAATTTTTTTGCGATTGAGATATTCCTCACTAATAATAACTTTTTTTATTCAAATGCATTCGGATAGAAAAAAATCTGTCTATTCATGAAAAAAAACTCGATGACAATTTAGTATCTTTGTATAATACTTTATGTCAACTTTGTTCCAAGATTAATATCGGCTTATATTAGAGCTATTAATTTTACTTACTGTATTTTATTTCCATGTTTTACAAGTAATTTTATAAAAGTCGTACTTGAAAAGTCCAATAATGGTAGTGAAAAATTAATATTAATTGCTTGGATCGGTCTTAACCGACAGATACGCCATCTGCAACTGAGATGGACACAGCCGCCATGTTGTCATAGCCGTTTCAGACATCATCAATCATAACAATCTTTTCATCGCGTGACATTAAATCGCAATTCCCAAATTTTATCCGCATTTTATAATTGATTTGATTGATTTTCAAGTCATAAATTAGTAAATTTCGAATTTAATTAGGATACTAATTATAAAAAATTACGAAACCTATTTATTAGAAGAATATGTTTCTCTCCATATTTATTCAATGAATTATAATGTCGTTATATCTTAAAAATATAATTATTTCTTTATATTTTTAATTGGCACACCTGTCAACTGTCATAATTAATAATCAGTTATTGCATCAGCGATCAGAAGAAGAGGATATATTATAAGGCAACTTGACAAGAAAGGCTAATAAAAAAAAAGACGGCGCACGAGAGAGAAATAAACGAGTATAGGCAAAAGATGAAAGCAAGATCGCGGACTTAAGACATTAATTTGCTCTTATCCGTACGAACAAAATGTCAGAGTGCCAGTTGATAATACGTGGTAGATAAATCAAGTACGTTGAAAAGATGACGGTGATAAATGTAAACACGCCTGCCAGGCGGCTACGCTGGAGATAGTTACCACGATACACGGAGACCCCGCAGGTCATGACTGATGGCGATGTCATGAAATGGCGGTATCATAATAATTCATGAGTACCACAGTACCCGGTTTAATCGTTGATTAATGAAACAACGGCATCTTTGTGATTCGTTGTTGTTTTTATTATTTTTTATTATTTATTTTGCCTTGTATATATTTATATGTATATGAATCTCTTTTTACATTTATTAAGATGGTAAGTATAAGTTAATATATATGTGTGTGTATGTTTTATACTTATGTCTTATTAAATAGCTTGAGATGTACACATAAATGTAACAAATGACAAATCTAATTGACATATATTTAAACATAACGGATTTAGTGGCGTCAACGGCTCATTATTCTCTTTATTTATTTTTATTTTTATCAATTGGCCCTGATACATCAAGTACTTACTTAGTACTAGAGTTGCGCTGTCGAATATGAAAAATAGAGTTTATACATAAATATATTTGTAAGCTAGCACACATTTTTTTTTACTGTAAAGTGTTCGACTGCTTGTATCTCATGAACAATACACTTTAGCGATATAAGTGTGATGAACGATTTTGTAGAATACAAAATTTCCTAAAAAAATGATTACATGCATATTTTTTGTAGGATGAGCCGTTCTTTTACTATTAACAAAAATATATGAAAGTGAAAAAATTGACTTTCGGGGCTGATAAAAAACGTGGATCGAGTCACAGCAATATCGTTTTTTACCTTTTCGAAAATCAACAAATACTCTTCAAATGAAAACTGGTTTCAAAACGATTTACAGCTTTTCAAATGAGAAAATTTTGAATGAAAAAGGAAATACTTAAAGTTAATATTAAGGGCTCAAACTTTGAAGGAATTTTTTTTTCGATGCTTACAACAATATTTAGGTGTGTCAGCGAAAAAAAAAAAAAATATAGTCGATTTTTTAAAGCACCCTAATATTAAAATAAACTCTTTTTAGGAGTGAATTTCACTCCGGGAAGATTAAATGAATAATAAACAGTCATCTACTCCAGATTTACTCCGCGTTCACTTCACTAATTTTTTACAGTGTATATATGTATGTATGTATGTATATATAGTGTGTACGGTTGTGTAAAACGCAGAAAGCACATCAGCGCAACTGCGTGCCTACCGGTAATCACGCCGGAGAATAAAGTTATTCAAGAACATAAATAACCGGAGTGCCTGAAATAAGGCATTAATTTATGTTATTTATCGCCCATTACGTGGTAGAGAAACATTCGTGCTGGGTTAATAATTTATCATTCACGGCACGCATCTACATCCTAAACTGTCGTTTTCCCAGCTTTGTATATATATTTAATAATTTTTAGTATATTGTTGTTCTTTTCATGCTCGTAATTAATATATAGAGCGCGTTGAAAAATAAAATATATACATAGATATAAATTTTAATAACATAACAATCTCTTTCAATTATGACTGTGACAAGTGTAATATTCCTATAATTCGGGGTAACATAATTCATAAAAATCAACGAAAAAAAATATTATAACTTAATTAATATTAGGTTCGTCAAAAGGCGTTATGTAATTGAGGCAATAATTTACCCTCTTTTAGAGTAAAATCAGTAGATCAATTATTACAATGTTTGTACTTGTTAATTGAATTTAAAAAATTATCGATAAATATTTCTGTAAATTATGTACAGATGAATTTATGTACAAGAGCCTCTGAGCATGTTGGGCACAACAGGCCATAAATAAAATACTATAAGAAGTGATGACGAAGAATAAAAAATTTATTGTCGACAACTGCTCGGTTAGCCGACGCTAATTGCACATTGTGAAGCCATTTTACAAGCGTTACCACAAAAGGAAAGTAATAGATGTGCCAAAGCAGAATAAGAAAAAAAAATAAATGAAATGAAAAGAAAATGAGAAAGAAAGAAAATTCACAGCCTTAAGTAAGAGAAAAAGATAGAGCAAAATATATAACCTATAGAGAGAGAAAATATAGTCCGTCTGCAAGGTCGTGGTCTACGAACTGAGAAATTTATCGTCCGGAAGGACGAGAGAAAAATAACGGTGATATTTATGTATCTGAATTCTTTTCTTCATCGTTGCCTTTTGCCTGAGCAAAGAAGGCCAGGATTCCCAATTCACGCCATTTCTCGCCACTAGTTTCAGTGCATGGGCTATTAGTGTGCAGGTTACGTCAGTGCAAAGGTTGCAGAGCATAGAATTACTGAACTAGGCCCGATGGCATCCATACTACTCTATTGCAGGTATCTGAATAGATACGAGTCTAACTTTCGACTCTGTGGGCAAACTAATATTTCAAGCTGAAGCGGAACCAAGATTGAGGTTAGGAAGCAATGGAGGCTGCTGACCGCTGTAAAGATAAATTTGTTCCGCAATTGAGCCGAGCATGCCGCAATAAATCTTTCTCTATTAAGCTTACATGTATGTACATCTATTTTTATCTTCATTTTTTTTTCCTTCGAAGATTCACTTTTATGTTAGAGAAAACGGGAATGAAGAATGTTTTCAATGTCGGAAATCGACGAAAACTTTGATTAATTTTTACCCCTAAAATTGTAAAAAGCCACAAAATAAATGAAATTCTCGCAGTTACTATTGCGGAAAAACGCCACCGGACCTCTATCCTAGAAAAATAAACGAGACTATCTTTGTTGCACTTATAAAGTAAAAGAGAATCTTAAAACGATTTTTCTCGAAGACAGCTCTGTTATTTCGAAAAACACTAAAGACTTTATTTTAGGCTCCAGTGTTTGTTCGTAGATTAAATTGAATCGAAAATTGGTCCTTTAAATTTACAAAAATACAGTAAATTCGGATTAATGAACCAAAAATACCAAAATAGAATAATCTTTTGTTTGACAAAAACCATCAGTCAGAACATAAATTACGTGTGAAATAAAAATTTAAGGCAAACAGTTTTTAACAATAAGTAAATTTTAAACGGTAAAGATTTTCCCGTAAAGTCAACAATTGGATAGATATCCAAGAATGTAATGTATATAAATATCTATCGATAAATATACAATAATATATGGGTTCCATGAAGAATCATTGAAACTAATTGATGCGTATCGAATATAGGTCATCAATTTATTGAAATATTACTTAATGTATTCTTGTGTTACTATATACAAGTGTGTGTGTCGCATAACTGTCAGTGAGAAAGCTAATTTATGATGACGCGGTTTTTCATCCTATTGTGATCTAAAACCGAGCATCATACAATAGACGTCGGTATCGAAATAGAAAGTTGAAATTTTAAGTGTTTAGACAAGCTGTCAGTTGTATGACAATGGTGTAAGATTGAGGGTTTCTCGAGGCTAATAAATACACAGCTGGAACACAGGTCTCTTTTCTATTATACACATATCTATACCTATACGATATATGTATACCCAATGTACAATGTACATTATTCGCAGTGTCTTGTGTCCCCTTGTTCCACGTTTCAACAACCTCAAGTGAGCTGGTAAACCCACAAGCTGTACCGTAGGCTATGGGGTTCAGGTCTCAAACATGTCAGGTATAAAGTATATAAGGGTCTATATATGTAATGCTGCAGTCTGTTTAAAATTTAAACTTTAAAGAAACTGTTGTCTTGTATGCATTCAATGCTAATAATAACTTGACAGCCTTAGCACCTTGAGTTTTGTAATTTTGTCACATCATAAATTTATGATCTGAGCAAGGTATAATGGGAAAGATATTATCATCTTTAGATCTTTTGTTATTTATTGACCTATTGTACGTTTGAGATAGTTTGTAAATTTGAAATAAACTACTCAGTTTCAAAATATTAAAAATTCTTCACTTTTATCTGTTGAGTTTTTTTTTACTTTTTCATCAGTATATAAACAGTTTGAACAAATTCACAAAACCCATGGATCATGTTATATTAGGTAACGATGTAAAGCAGGAAAGTGTGTGATCATGCACACACACGCGCGGAAGGGTTCTAATATTCTCGAATTAGAATAGGGGGTTGAGAATGATAAAGTAGGAATCACTTCTATCAACAATTAATAGATAAATTGAGAAAAATAATCGGATAGTCTGAACGAGGAATCGAACCTAAACCATGTCGTTTACGCTCCAAGTGTTCTATTAGCTGTTGTGAATTCGTGTACCGAAATTTAAAAATCGGCAGTAATAATAGTAACTGGAATTGTTACTTTTGATGACAAGAGATCAAATGTTTCAAATGTAATCGAAAAAAGCTTCATTTTTGAAACCTTTAACTTTGTAGGCAGGGTCTAAAAATGATATTCAATAAATTTCTTATGCATGATATCGTTTTATACTCCTTTTTCGGTAACAACCTGTCTCTTATATGAAAGGGTAATTGCATCTATCCACAGTAGGGGCGGAAGGTAATTAGTAGCGTCGAGAGAACAGTTATGCCGAGCAATAGATACGGGAACAATGGACAGCCGGGACTGTCATGACAGGAATATGGGACGTGAGTCTGGATGAGTAAAATGGAAGAGTAGAAATGAGCAAACAGGCAAGTAACCAACCTAGAGAGAAAGATAAAGAGAGAAAGTGAGTGAGTGAGTATGATGAATGAACGCGCGGCTGTCGAGCGGCCATTGCTGTGCCGATGATGGATGGTCACCATTCCTGTCTCTAATTATTTCATACTTTGCAATCGGAACGATAATCCATCCACGTTGATGATGGCTACGACCTGTCACTGATAAATCATCAAGCCGCGTCACGATCACGACAGTCGTTACGTGCTAAACTTTCAATGCCACTCCTCTCTCTCTCTCTCTCTTTCTCTCTTTCTCCTTTGTATGCCATCATCTTTTTAGATCATTAACTGTACAATGTAATATATTCTTTGTCATATATTTTTTTCATTTTTCATTTAACTGTCTACCGTCTAAATTATATGAGCCCATGTTCATCGTTCATCATTTCAAATACTTCCTGTTTAAAGAAAAAAAATCTACATCTAGATCTAACGTATACGAATTTAACTAATTTTGAATAATACAATTTAGACATTTTTATTCATATAATGGAATATTGTGAATTTTTCAAAAAGCTCGTGCACTAAAACCCCATTAATGAATTATTGTTATTGGTTGCCTATTGATTTAAATTTAGATAGTTTCCCTTTAAACATGAAACTATTGTCTAGTCTGTTAGCTAGTTAGGACGAACATTTATTCTCACTTCCTGCGGCGAATGGTCAGCACCGTCATCATCAGAGCCCAGCAGGTCTCAACCAAACAATCCTACTACCACTATTACTATACTACCACTTTCGACAGGTCAGTAATTTAAATGATGAGGCTAAAGCATACCGCCATACAAACAATCGATGCCGACGTGTCTAATTGAACTGAATACCGCGATCTCCGGGGCATTTACCATCAATTCTCTCGTTTCATCTCTCGTCGTCGGCACTTAATAAATAGACTACGTTCTATTGGGGCAATTTTAGTAACTTTGGACCCATCAAAAGACAACACCGTGTTATTATCCTGTAAAAGGTCTCAAGTTTTACGACACGGTTCCATTTATTTTATTATTTTCTGAGGCGCCAACTTACTGTCTGGGTTTCTTATGATGTCGTTCTTTTTCTTTCAGTTTTTACTCGAGTCAGTTCTCAAAAAAAATTAATTTAATTATATTTAATTTCAATGAATTATCGTTAGCAGTTTTATGAAAAATGGATAAGATTTACATCTGAAAATAAATATATAATAAGAGATGATAACACTTGATGTGCTATGCAGCTGCATGAAGGTATGACATTGCAGAAACAGACAATATATTGAGCTACGTAAAATCTTGTTCCACCCTCGATTTATCCTGCCGTAACTATATATACTCATAAATCACTTGACTGTTTTCATTCTACGTACAACACGGATAGAATGTGAAAGGGAGAAACACAGTTGATTCCCCATAAATTTTATCCGAAATATCACGTAAGGGTGTGCGATGCTTCAAACATCAAAATTATTAATTACCATGACGAAATAAAATTGAATCATCCCTTAAATCACAATAATAAATTATTTATTTTCTATATATACACAACAGACAACCATATTTTTTAATATCAACGTTACCATTTTTAATAGTAAGACATAATTCGTAAAACAATAATAATTATGGAATTTAATAACAACTCCTATATACTTTAATGACAAATGAATGAATATCATGGCAGTAGTAGAAAATATATTAGCAAAATTACGTCGATGGATCTGGATTATTTATTCGAATATTCGGATATAATTTTGAAAATCTAATAGCCTCTAATGACCTCATAATATCGACATCCGATGGAAAATTCATTGACGAAAATTGGATTATAATGAGTATTACTTGCCAAGAACGACCCTACAGCTTAATAAAGTTTTCCGAGTGATTAGGCGGGATAACCTTAATCCCAGGAAGTTAGAGATGAAACGTTAATAAAAGAATAATTTTTAATGTTGCTCAAAACTTTAGATGAAATAAACTCGAACCCTATTAATTAAATAGAGGTTTGTTCATAAATTATTCAAAAATCTCTGATATTTCATTAATCAAGGAAAGCTGAATTCACTAAAATACACTAATTTTGAGCAGATGTAAGAGTCAAATTTTGTGACGCAAAAAAATGAAGACTCCTTAATATAAGGGATTAATTAAAATTATTCGTCATAATTGATAAAATATTTAGTAATTTTACGCTATTTGAATAGCCCAACAATCGGAAGTATTTAAATGATTCATTTATCACCACTCTATTCTTATTTTGTCTTATTTATGTATTATTTGCCTGTGTATAATAAATCATCTTCATAATGACAGCTAAAATATTATGTCTATTCATCAAGATTTATCTCTCACCTGCCTTTTCAATTTCTCTTACAGCACTTTATTCTTTTTTCTCGTGTAGTCAGTAATTTATTTTCCAATATTTGATTTTTCGATGCCGATTGACGTTTACAAATATATTCAATATTGTGTACATATGTTAAGATTAAGTCACACTGCTACATGTTACCACATTCTCTAGTCTCGCTTTTACTGTTTAAGACGTTTGTTTTCTCTTAGTGTTGGACAAAAGGTCTTGCTAAATATTTTTTTATCTTCCGTCATGATGTATCTGAAAATCGCGTTTTTCGTGCAACACTTTTCTACTGGACGACTAGATTTCTGAAATGTTTCGTATATAGATGCTGGTATGTTAATCGAAAATCTTAGACCACCCCAACTTCCGGAACTGTCCTAAGTAGTCGAATTATCGAAATTTTTTCATTTTCGTTGCACGAAAAATGTTCCAATCTTCCATCAAGCGTTTTTTGATACGCTCTAGAAACTTTCAGTGGTATCTCAAAAAAAGAATATCGGTATTCATATATTTATATATATACTCGTACAAATGATTCATTAATATATAATACTGGTTTACAAAAAGCTTTTGCAAGTTCATCCATTAGCATAAATCCAAAGGATACAATGACAATTGAGTAAGTATCTTAACCACGGTACTTATACTTCGTATATATATTTATTTATATATATATCTAGGTGTGTGAGTATTACAGTGTCACCCGACAGGCACGGCTGTCAAATTACGACAGTCGGGACTAACATAGTACAGAATGTATTAGTATACGATGGGCTAAAGGGGGATAAAAGAACGTTCGGAAATTACGGCCTCGTAACTTTCAGTAAGCGTAAAAAGCGTATATAGGGTGGCAGTGAAACAGAGGGGTAGGACGGACATCAGCTAGAGAACAACGTAGTGTGACGCGAATAGCACTCTTTTACTTTCATTCTTTTACTTCCTATTCTTGTTGTACGGTTTATAGCTCTCGGGCGTCTATTTCCAAGCTATCCCTCACGTATTCCAGTTTCGTCACCTATGTGTGCCTGTATATATTCTGCTGATTTTGTGTGCGAGAAAGGGGAATCGACACGCCCGCACACAAACACTGCTTTACGAGCCGAAGTTACATGATTTCTGCATTCACCCCGGCAATTTGAGACGGCATATTACCATTCTCACTACGTCGTCACTTCGACAATCTACATAAACACACACGCGCATATACACATACACGTGTGTGTATGCATACCTCATCCACATTTGTATCAGTACGAATGTAGATAAATATTCATATTTGGTTTCATAAATTTTTATTTTTCGTATTAAAATTTTATAGGAAATATTTTCAGTTGTCTTCAATATCACCAATATTCAAAATTGTATGATGAGCGATTATCGTTGATATATGTTAGGATTGGGCATAAATCGATCACTGCATTCCATAGAAACCAACTCATATATACACATCTATATAGACATACAGATATATATATTCCCAGTGAAATTTATGCATAAGCATCAGCAGCAGAGCCACAGAAATCTCATCTGAAAATTTTCGAACACGCTCTTTGCGTGGCTGCATCAACACAGAATACACGATGGAGATTCTCCGTACCGCCCGTATGGTACAGATGGTTTCCAGAGTACAGCAGTTGAGTATTATACAGTACCGACACGAATGCACACCCAGAGCGCGGTTAGTCCTGACTAAACTCGACGTTGAGTCGTCCTGCTACGCGGTAAATCAACCCGGTGAACTCTTGGTCGAGGCAAACAATGCGTGCCGTGACGAAGGCATTGTTGAGTTTACGCCCTGCGGGGCGCCACAGCTAACATCGAGCCCAACCGGCTCCGTTCACTCACTATTATGCTAGAAGACCATCAATTACATGGAAAATTGCCCACACATTATTTATGTTTGTTCGCATACATATATATATATATATTTATTTATTGCATGAAGGATTTGAAAATTATCTGTGAAAAAAAATGTCAAAACACATGAAGAAAGCAAAAACGTATAAAAATTTCGACTGAAAAATCTCTAACCCATATATATATTATTTGTCATATGATGGTCTGGATTTAAGTTTTCTTATATATTTTATAAAAAGTTTTGAAATAGATTTTTCGATGTCAGAGAACTAACACAGCTGTTAATTTTATATAGATATTGAAATAAATTCCTATAAAATAAACTTTATTATTTATATAAGTACCGGATGCGCTGATGATAGTAATACCCGACTTATACAGTAAATAATAATTTATTGATATGTAAATTATAAAATAGGTGTATACGTTTTTCTTTTATTAATATTTATATATGATAACATGTTCAAAATCGACAAATTCTTTATGTAAAACCAGTTTACAGAAATATTTATTAAATTTATTATATGTATCTATCCATTAATGATATTTTTACACTCTAATAAAACGTTTTTTTTTTTTAATTCATAAATAAATATCTTAATATATGAGACATGTGTAAGTTCGAGAATAAAAACGCACCTGAGATTAATTAATAGCATATTATACGTCTAGGACAAAAAAAAGTGAGAGGTGCAAGAAACGGAAAACAGGCTGGAATGCTAACTTACAAGGCTTTCATGTCTATTTTTACTCGAAGTACACAATAGTTTTTGTAAGAAATGCTTTAATGTGAGTAATCCGTAACATCCCACCCGAGGCAGTGTATCGAAGTTCAATTAGATTTGAAGGTTAGTAACTGTCTTCCTCGGATGGTAAGCCTGTAGCTCATATTCTATCAGTTTTATAATGGAATGGAAAAAAATCAGTGGAAAAATGAGTTTTTAGTGCAAAAACTGGGCCTTTGTATAAAAAAGTATTATAATTTGCACTGTAATAATTGAAACTACTTTTTAATATTACAATTGTAGATACGAAATTTTACAGTTTCTAATTTATAGAAAGAACCTGTTTGCTATTGGCTAAAAAAAAGTCTTGTATGAAACTGTAATAATTGCAACGTCTTAGTTTCGAAGTGAAGGGACATTGCTGATATTTGAAACTGTTACAAATCTTAGATATATTCAATTTTTATGTACCTTAAGGTGACTTAAGAAACAATTGGGGGTGGCTACAATTTTCGGCTGACGTGCGAAACATTTAAGAAATCAAGATCTAGATTTTTTTCTTTTCATTTCGTTTTTGCAAAAACATGCAATGCAGCAAATACATGTATTTTTGTTTCGTATGCGGGCAAATAAAAATTTATTGCGGCAAAAAAAAATTGCGGAAAATCGGCAAAAAAACTTTTTTCTCTGTGTATGGATGACAAAAAATATTAAATTTCCGATCATGTTATTTACCGATCAAGTCTGATTGAAAATTTATATAATAATCGAGAGCATATATAATATAAAATAGTCCTTAGTGACTACGTTTCTACCAAGTTTTTCATATTATCCATACACGTCTAGCTTGATTGATGACTACAAAATGCCGTCTATATATCAAACTTGACATACATAATATAGAGTTCAGTCGATATATCGAGATTTATAAATGTTGAGAGACATGTAATATCAAATTCATGCTTTTCAATCTTTTTTCTTTGATCTGAACTTAAATTTTATAAATTTATATATATATATATATGTATGATTTATATTTCATAATTTATGTGTAGGGAGCTTTTGCAGGTCATAAATATTTCTGAGGGTTAACCGACAGCAGGCTCTATAGATTACATCCCCTTTAGCTAATAAATACGTTATTGTCTGACTCGAATGATGTATGACACCCTATAGTAAACGATAGCAATATGTATGTGTACTTTAAGATATTTTCGATGATAAACTAAAGTAGCCTTACAATTTTATCCAACTCAATAAAAAATAAAACACTATTTTAAAAATAAATTAGTGTAATATTACTTACACAAATTTAAAATTTTTCATTTGGCTGTATCCGCTTATAAAAGTTTGGGTAATTTTATACGTAGTCCCTGCTCTTAAAATAAAATTCAAGTGAGATATATACGACTTTTCTAAAAATTATAAAAATAACGGATTTTTAGTCATTTTTCACTCTACCCTCATACTGATATTGAAAATAATTATTATAATTTTGTATCCCGTATGATGGTGGACATAGTTAAGATTCATGACCCAAAGCAGAATGTGTGTCCTGAATCATCTACTGATACTGCTAATGAATAATTCATCAGAAACTAAAATTTTATCAAACTTCAATTTTAACAAAAGGCCATTCGGCATCCAAAATAATTTGAAAATTCAAAATTGCCGCCATTTATAAAATAATTGACCGATTTCGCTCATCTTTTAACTTGGTCGAGCTAATCATTCATAGAATAAGGGTACCAAGTTTTATCAAGTTCCACTTAAAATTGTAGACGCTATTGTTGTTATATATACATAGATAGATAGATAGATAAATATATTTATTCGATCCTAGAGCCGTAGCTCCTGAGGACCATCAAAAAAATACAAAAAATCTTATAAAATATGTACATGTGTATGTTTCACATATTTTAACAAAAAGATTAATTAATTAATTATTGACATTCAAAAAATGATTAAAACAAGCAATTTTAAATTCCTCAAAAGTTTGCATTGTCGTTAGT
Source organism: Microplitis manilae (assembly GCA_030273425.1). Classification (NCBI taxonomy): domain Eukaryota; kingdom Metazoa; phylum Arthropoda; class Insecta; order Hymenoptera; family Braconidae; genus Microplitis; species Microplitis manilae. The sequence goes on from CP092727.1 coordinate 24,995,046, forward strand.
TCTGGTGTTAAGGAATTCCATATATGCATACCATGAATTAAAAACAAGTTTTCATATATTGATAATCTACATTTTGGTATTCTTAAGTAGTTTTGCCTAATATCTCCTCTACGTAACGAAACAGGCAGAAACTTTAATTTCGATCTAAATAGTTGGTTAAAGTTCAAATATATTTCTTTATAAAATATGCAAGCAATAAAAAAGTCTCTCCTCGATTTTATCTTTAACGAGCCTAATTTTTTGTAATACGCACTGACATGTTCAAACCTAGCAATTTTATAAATGAATCTAACACACGCATTTAGTTTCCTTTGTAATTTAAGCTGTAGTCTATTTATAATATTACATACATATATAAACTTTTAAACCAATAGTATTTTTGGAACCTACTCGATGAATTTCTATAAAATCTAGTAAAAATTGATGAATTTAAAGAAAAACAGTTTAAAAATTGAAACCAAATTTTGAAAAACGAAATTGATTGAAAATAAATATTTACGAGAATTTACTTGACACGATTTTTTTCCTTTTTTCTGTGCCTAAATGGCCTGGGATTAAAATTATCGAACGACATTCGACTAATTGTATAGTATTTTACCTCGTTGGATATTACGACAATAAAAAAGGGAGTTTAACATAAGTATCGTAAGCATATAGTTTCCTCAGAAAGGGTATTAGCGGCGTTATTAACGCTGTTTCTAAAGGGTATACGTGTTGGTGAATGATGAGAGCGCTGTATAATTATCTGAAGGTTTTGGCCACAACCCACAGCGACGAGGGTGACGTGTTTATGTGGCGCCGAATATAAGCCACTTCAAAAATAAATAATATATATTACACAAAGAGATAGTCAGGAACGATATATATTTGTATTAAAAATTATTTTTTTTATTTATTACTTCATTTTTATCTGATTCCTAACCGCATTTCAATTGTTATGATAACTTATGACACACAAAATAAAGTGTCGATATCATCTACGTTGGGTGAACCCCGATTGTACTTATGTGTTCCTATATGTGTGAAAGAGCAGATGAATTTCCATCGTAAAGTAACAATAACGCATTATGGGGTGGATCGAAAAATAAAGCTTGATATATAGCTGTCGGGTTGATGGTGATTAAGAACGTTGATAGGAAACTGAGTGTGTTTGTGGATTTGTGCATGATTGTGTTATATATCCATACATGTACTGTATGTTGTTCGTATTTATAAATAGAAATAAAATCAAACATTTTGCCAGTTGTCAATAATGTTCGGTGTACAATAAAGAGGTAGATGACAATTAGATGATAAAATTGATCGGTATCCATTCATAATAAATAGGTTTTTTTTTCATGTAACGAGTTTGTTATCTGTTATGATACATATTGAATATTTTTGACAGATAATACAGATTATTTATATGAGTTATGTCATTTTACTTCTCACTAATGGATAAGTTGACAAATAAAAATGACTGTTTTTGAATTATAGGCCGATTCACTGCCTAACTGTAATTTTTCATGTCCAGTAACAAATTTATATGATTTATATAAATTTTTTTCATTAATTTTAGGTCGAAATTGTGAATAAGACAATGCACTACAATCGCAGGTGATTGTTACCGTGGGATTTGCGCTTTTTTGTTTTTTCAATTCAATTTGTTATATTCTATCGAAATCCGTTATCCGATAGAAATTAAATTTTCAGGGGATATAGTCCAATAGTCGCTTTATCGAATTGTTCTATAGTAATAGTCAAAGTATTCATTGCTGACCACAATAATCACCAGTGAATTTTCGTCAGGAATTCCATTAGATTTCAAAATTTTCAAATTTTCCCGAGTTTCCACCAACGGACATTCAACAAATGTCTTAATTTTGGTCAGGATCGTCTAAGAAATTCTATAGATAATCTACTCAGGGCTCGGTACTGAGAAAAAAAAAAGTTTTTCCCTCCTTGAAGTTAAAAAAAGTGTAGCAAACTCAGATGCAAGTCAAAAAATTGTAGAATTCAAAATCAAGTTCCTTCGAGCCGGGTACTAGCAAAATAGCATAAATACAATACTAAAGATATATAGAGGGTAAGTGTGCGCAAACCCATGCATTTCAGTCTGAAATTAATGGGTTTGCGCATACTTGCCTCACATGACTCTACTATTTTCCCGAGATATATTTTTTTGCGCCGAAACTTCTGTTTTTCAAAAAATAAGTTGCCAAATTTATATCCTACGAACTCATTATTCCAAGTCTATGACGAAGTGATAATTACATCGATGATGTATATTTACAGTACACATTTTACCCAATTTATTAATGGATCAGTAACACGGTATGTTTATGTTGCTTGAAAAACTATCTTCCTTGAAGTTTTTTAAAGACGTATCATTCAAAAGTATACAAAACATATTATCTTTAATAATATTTTATGTTTGATAAAGTTAACTCTTCTCTGGGTACTGAAAATAATCATCATTATAATGCTACATACCACGTCAATAAATAAATAAATACATATATATCTATATATGTGCGTGTAAAAATTTATATGTATATCAATATAATTAGATGAGCGGTTACTACGTTTATATTGGCCCGCATTGGGCACATTACTTTACCGGCAAACATCAAAGCGATCGCTTGAAGATCAACGTCGTAAAATGTAATTATTTTTTTGTGGCCGTTGTAAAGCAATAAATAACCGGATGCAAGTCAAGTCAGTGCGGACGACGACGAACAGAGACGTTATACATATCTATCTGTCTCTCTGCTGTTGTATTATATCTTTCACTAAAGTCTTTTGCCTACACGTTATTAAATTTTGTTTGTATAATTCTTAACTTAACATTATCATTATCAGTTCGAAACCTGACAATTAATAACAATAAATATACACATTTAATTTTTTATTTTATTTATAATGTTAATATTAAAGGTGTGCGAATTATTCGAAAAACATATATTTGATTCGATTCGAACCCGTTTCGCATACTTCTAGTTCATATATTTTAGAATTTATAATATTTATAAAATTAAAACCGATGTGTTTGTCGACAGTTAAATTATTTAAACGTATTCATATTTTCAATATTGTCATTTTTTCATGCTCGAATAAGTATAATTGTTGCTGTTATTAACTGCTACTGTAATATAATTGAACAATTTCAATAACAATCAACTGCCATTACATGCACTCGTTTACACGTACATAGCAAAACTTATAATTGTTCTTATACCTACATGTGTACTTTTAATGACGCTGTCGAACGAAATTGAACGATATTGTTTCAACATATCTATCATATTTAACGACTATGCCTAATCTTTCGGCCGTCCATTTTTTTTAACGTTCATCAATAATTGTAAGTTATTACGATAAAATGTATAGATATATACAAGTATATTCAATAGTTGCAATGATAACGATAATTCATAAAAACTACTTTTTAAAAAGAGTTCTTTATAGTTGTCAGTCTCAAATAAACTTTATTTGTTGATAAATATATCATTTATTTATTTTAAATTGGAAGTTATTTTTTATTTGCACTGAAAAAAAAAGTTCGAATAATTTGAAACTTTTTGAATTATTTGTAAATTTTGAACTCGTAAATGTTCGAATCATTTGTAACCATCCGAATTACTCGATTTGAAGCTAGAAAATTCTAATCAGTTTTGAAATATTCAATTTTTATTTAATACAGGAATTTTTTAACTAAACATAAATATTTTCGTAAATTTATAGCTATATTTACCTCTGACAAAAATTTGAATTATTAGAAAAAATATTACAGTTTTAAGTCATTCAAAAAACAAATTTTGGAATTATTTGTAAACTTTTGAAAATTTACAAATAATTCAAAAATTCAAATTATTCAAACATGCCTAATATTTCGCCCTAAAAAATCTAGAAAATTTTTATAAAATTGAAAATTAATGTATTTTTGTTTAAAATCATCATTTTGTCATTCATTTGAATTTTCAAAAATAAATTAAAACTTTTTTCTAAAGAAATTTTCCTCCTTTTTTTTTGTATACGAAAAGCCAAATCCTGAAAATTTCAAATCTCTCCATCAATTTTTTTGAAAATCAAATAAATTAATTTTAAAAAAATAATTGAATGTACGTTTGTAATTTAAAAAAAATTCAAATCAGTTTTTTAATAAAAAGAAAATAATCCCGAATATTAATGGATAACAGACGAAAATAACTACGTGCTAATGAATGATGTATTTAGTAAGTGAATTTAGTCAATTTAATAATAGTTAGACGAAGCATGAGCCAGTAGCAAATTATAATGGTAATTACCGAGTGCAAAGTCGCGTTAAATGCGCGACGAAAGGGTAGTAAATACATAGACGGAGAAAGGGATAGCGGTAAATAGGTGGGTGAAGAAGGAAGGAAGGGTACACACGCTTAGAGCTAAAGTTAAAGATGACGTGGTATCAGTGGGGTTTCAGTACAAGTTGACACGTCGTTGGCCAGGTCGCTTGCGCTCAGTAAAAGTGTCGGCAGGGCGCGAACCGACAACGACCGCCGGGACACGACCAACACCGTGTCGCGGTAGTTATTGTACTTGTAGGGGAAAGAATTCCCCACAAGAGGATGATTATAGTGTTTGCTATGGAGAAAGGGAATTCCAGTTGTGTAGGGATACAGAGGGAGATTTCAGCTGTGTACGAATGCACAGCGGAGTAGGGCAATCAAGGATGTGATGATAGTGAGGGTAGAAATCCAAAGGAAGGGGGTTGTCTCCTTGGAGACTCGTTTCATAGTGGGGAGAATGTTGTAGTAGTCTGGCTGAATTAGTAGTGGTGGGGTAAGATCGGCGGGGTTCTACTGCCAAGTACAGATCAGTCGTGTTTCAGAACCCGCATAGATAACCTCGGTGCTACCAATAATCACTAAACTGTCTCATAAATAATTACACTAGGATGTTACGACGTGAAATTTTTTTTTTTTAATAAACGATGTAAAAAAAATATTATTTATGTTAATGGAATAATGTGATATTTACAAGTGAATATTTACGTCAAAAATAATACCGTAGAACACTTATAATTTGAATTGTTTGTTATTATTTATAAGTTATTTATGTGCAAAGTGAATTTTATCTACGGTATATTGGGTTTAATGTTCAGTTTATAAATATAGAGTGTAAAGCAGTGACGCGGCTAATGGATAGATGAATTATTAATTAATCGAGTCGCTGAATTGTCGCGATAAAATGTTAACGTCAAGTGCAAATCAGTATCTCCGTCCGGAATATCTTACACCTTTACCAACTACGGTTAGTTAATTATACTTTTATAAATTCAGCTATTGTTGAATGCTATTTTTGAATTAGAATCATTGATAACCGCGATTGATTCATCGTTTATAATAAGGCTCTTTCAAAGTTTCGACTTCTGTAAATGGTTTTTAATGCACAGAAGATTATTATTTCTTATATCTTTATACTTTTTGATCATATAGAATATTTATTATGAATATGTTATTAGAGAACAATATGAATTTTTTCAATTTCCGTTCACCCTTCGATGAGTTATGAGCGATTCCCCGCTTGTTTTATTTTGTAACAGAAAAAAAATTTTATTCAGCTTTCAAATATTTAGCTATTCCTTCTTTGATATATTGAGCATACATTAAAAAAGTTTCTAAAATTATATTAATTATATATTAGCATTAGCGCGATCAAACGATGGTAAAATTTTATCCTCAACTTTGCAAATATACGGAACCAATATATAAAACTAATATGGATATCATATATTGACTATTGGTAATAGATTTGTCGACGCTGTAAAAAAATTAACGTTAAGGCAATTTCCCGCGACGCTTCTAACGATGGGTTAAAGAAGTAGTCAATGTAAAAACGAATAAATTAAAATTTTATAATTTTTCTTGTTATAGTTGGATGCAAAGAAGAGTCCTTTGGCATTGCTCGCCCAAACATGCAGCCAAATTGGCGCAGATCCACCGACGACATCAAAGTCACTCCATTCTTCAGCAGAAAAGTCATCCAACAAATCATCAAAATCAGCAGATCGTCTTGACGCTCGAGATAAATCATCTCCGAACAATCTGATAAACGTTTCAAGTATTAACGAAAGCAAACCAAATTCAAAACCATCGTCAGAATCTCATGAAAAATCGTCCAGTCCAGAAGAGCAACGAGCACCGTCCAGTAATTCGACCCAAGGAAGATCTCGGACTCCCAGCAGTAAAAGATGTTCTAGCAATCAAAGTGCTTCGTCACGTGCAATAACACCACAAGGCCGAAAAACATCTACACCAAATGGTACAAGCGAAGTAACGCGAGAATCTCCACTATCACGAACAAGCAGCGAAGTGTCATCGCAAATGCATCAATCACTCCAACTGGATTCAAAATCTCCATACACGTCAAATTTACTATTGGATCCATCTATGAAGGATTTACCGCTCAGTGTATTTAAATCCACTCCAACTGCTGTGTCCACATCATCGTACCTCAGCTATCCCTTGCCAATTGACGTGATGACAAGCTCCCTAATGTCCCTACACCATGTACCCACGTTAAAAAATGTCAATACCCTTAATCCGTATTTAAATTATTCACGGATAAAAGGTACAAGCGCTGGCGGTGCAACGGATTCACCACTCGTTTGTCGTGATCCCTATTGTACTGGTTGCCAATATAGTTCACATTTACTAAATCCTATGACATCAGCAACAGCACCAACAACAAGTTACAGCAAATTATCAACAACAACAGCAACAACCAGTGCCGGCATTACAAATGTTAATGGTATCATACATGGATCCTGTCCTGCTGGCTGCATTCAATGCGATCACAATAAAACTGGACCGACGAATCCATACGGATCAGTAATGAGTGCGCACAATTCAGCAATGGCTGCTTACGCTCACGCACAATTAGCAGCACTTGCGGCCGCATCACAATTACCATATGTTTGTAATTGGATCGCTGGTGATACAACTTATTGTGGCAAGAGATTTTCGTCCTCGGAAGAACTACTTCAGCATTTAAGAAGCCACACGAGTGTTACAAGTGATCCGGGATTGTCATTTCTAACACCTACGGGATTACCTCCGGGCCATCCACTTTATTCGCGCAATTATCCGACCCCACCGTTGAGTCCACTTGCTACGGCGCGTTATCATCCGTACGGAAAAACACCAGGATTATTACCATCATCATTATCATCCTTTGGATTAACCACAATGCCACCTGCCCCACATCCCGCCGCTGCTGCTGCGGCGGCCGCTGCTGCCAGTTTGCCGCCATACTTGTCGCCTTATTCATTTTTTGGGCCGGCTCCACGACTGGGCGCCACTTCTGGTCTACATCATTGAGGCTTTTTTAATGCTAGCCAGATTTCAATAACTGTGATTTTAGTGGAGTTTACATTTTTAAATTATAACTGTTATTTTATTTTTTTTTTTTTTTTTTTTTTTTTTCAAGTTTTGACTGAAGTTTTTAAGATTATAACACATTTATTGCGGTCAAGAAATATAAGTATATAAATTATAATAACGTCAAATTTTTATTAAATTCTGCAGAATATTGTGATTTATCTGTATTTTTAAAGTATACATATGATTTTTTAACCCAAAATGGAAAAACTAAATGGATTTTAATTTGACAGTAAAAATTACTAATTGGCATGTCATACTTTGAAAAGAAATATTTTATATACTTTCCAATAAATTCTAAAATAAAATATATTTTCTAAATATTAAAAACTATTACGTCTTACACAAAAAAAATGATTTTGTACTTAATGAAATCTATCAGCTTGATCTCTTTTGATTGTTATTAAAATTAATTAATAATTATTCATTCAAATTATTAACAATTTTACGAATAAATAAATAACTTTACAGTCATGTTAATATATGTAGCCTATACAATTGTAATTACTGTAAATTAATTCATGAAATAATATTTTCATGCTGTCGCTGTGTACATGTATAAAAAATTTCAATCATTCGTATTGGGGCTGCCCAAAAAACGACTATTTTTTTTCGCTCAAGAAATTTGAACATTCAAAAGTGATTTAAGTTCGAATTTTTTTTTAAATTCTTCCTTTCGTGGCAGAAATATTTTCTATCTGTAATATCAACACCATCCTAAAAATTTCAGCTCAAAATACTGATCTCCTTTCATTATGATACGATTTGATGGTGAAAAAATCGAGAAGCCTTAAAGTTAATATTCAAAAGTCGCTCGAAAATGCCCAAAATACAATTTTTTTAAAATTTTTGAGCGACGTTTACTTATTCAAATTTTGAGCCGAAATTTTCACCCTATTCATGATGTCGACATAAACTATTTCTACCATGAAAAAGAAACAATATTAGAAAAAAAAAATTCGAATTTCGATTATTTTTTAAATTTGTGAGCGACCTCAAAAATTTTTTATCGAAGTGATTTTTGGAGACTTCTAAAAAAAAAATTAAGCCAACAAATTTCCATATGAAAAAAAAAGTCGGTATTTTGGGCCGCCCTAATACGCATGTATTAAAAACTACGATCTATTTTTTCGTAACCAAAGTTTCACTAAGTATGAGATCGTTCAAATACGAGAATAAAAATAATTTAACACTATCAAATGTGAATGTAATCTAATAAATTATAATCTATATATATGTGTGTATATATAGATATATATATATATATATATATAATGAAAAAAATGTATTGTAAATACATAGATTTATTAAAAATCACAATGACTAAATAATTTGTCAGCTAATGCTTTATTTCCATATATATTTTCACATACTCACAATATATACATTAAGTATTTGTTATAAGTATAATTTATGGCTATAAATTATAAGTAATCGCATATGAATTATGAATTTAACTTGCGAGCGATGTAAAGAACAATTATCCCGGGACCGATAAAGAAAAATAGAGGCATATAACAGAAAAAAGATGACGTAAAAAATAAAATAAAATACAGATGAGTAAAGACCGGGGAGAATGAAATGGTGGAGAAAAGGGCATAGACGAGATGAAGAGAGCAGAGCAGAGCAAAGGCCATAAAACAACGGGCGCAGTCTGCTTGTTACCCAGACACCGTAAACTCTGGGTATGAATCTGAATTATGGAATTATATGGCGCAATAACTCATATTCTCAGAGCATTGTGGGTGGGAGTAAACCTCTCCCTTAAATCACATACGCTACATTCGTTTGCCGGATCTCACTCACTTTTTCATTCTCGACATTTTTCTATTGCGTATTTTATGGTTTTATCCCTGTATATGTTATACAAACTACAGTCCTCGTCTTTGTCTTCAAGGCGTCCTATAACTCTTTTACGAATCGATGTTACGAAGAAAAAAACTATATTCAAGTAACTATTTTTACTGTTTTCATAAAAACTCAAAATAAGTCATTTTTACTACAATAAAAGTGATAGTCGTTCTTTTCAAAAAACGCAACTTCTCATTGGCATTGATAAAAATATAGAATATATGAGTTTTTTCAAGAGCTACTCCTACAAAATAAAGCTGAAGCTAGCGGCCGTTATAAGTAGCGGCCAGCAATTTTTTGCGTGGCCGCTACTTATTACAGCCGCTAGCTTCAGCTTCATTCCTATAAACAGATATTTAAATTTTATTATTTAGTTGTGTAAATTAATACTTAAGATGACAATCATCAATTAATAGCTTAAGAGAAGTTATTAAAAACATGGACGTGCTGAAGCTTAGGTCATAAGTTTCACACGCGATGGGTCTAGGTTCGAATCTTAGAGAGGGTAAAATTATTTACTTATAAAAAAAATTTTTTTTAGGGACTCAAACATTCTGGATGACATTAAATAAAAAACGGTATGTCTAGTAATATTTTTTTGACAAAATAAAATTATTTTCTTAGTATTAAACAAGTGAAATACTTTAACCAAGTAATTATTGTACTTGAATAAAATACTTTTTACTGAAAATCCCTCATCCCCTTCTTGCTCAAAATAGACCTGTGACAATTTAAACTGTTCTTTACTATAAATTTATAGTGAACTAAGAATCTTTTTGCATCTGGTAGGCAATAATTCTATTTTCAATATATATTGAAAAAAAAGTTTTCAACAAAATAGCTCGTAAAGTCAATAGCTTACGCGTGATCGGAATTCAAACACATTCACGTAAGATGTTTTCCTTATTCTGTAGAAGTTATCTTAATTTATTTATGTACCTATGTCTACAATAATACAGCTACAGCTTTGGTTCGACGTTTTATATTTGTTTAATCGATAATAGGCATGCGGGAATGAAGATTTCAAAGGTATAAAAACGAATCTAATAAGAAAAATTGACAATGACATACGGGATGACAAAGGTGGTCAACAGTTGCGAGTGATAGATGGTCGACCTCCGCCCTCTGACAGCAAACCATTAGTTCTTATCCCAAGTTTCACCCGCTTATATCTATCTAAGGATCTCAAGGGAGAACAACGATTGTTTGTTTCTTCCCTATTACCTCGTATATTTTTTTTTCTTTTTCTTATGATCCTCACACTTTGACATGACAACAAAAAAATAATAACACTCATGATAATACGGTATTTATATATAACTTATGTTACTTTAATTTTCCATTAACTGTTAATTGACCAAATTCATTTATCACTTTCCCGCTTAAATTTAAAATTTTAAAAAGTCGTATCACGAAATTCAAAGGACAAAAAAAAAAAACTAAAAATATGCACATGTAGAAAATTCAAAAAACTACAAGTGCAATTTTTTCAAATATTTAGTTTTTCATAATTTATCATTTTTTTTTAAATTCAAAAATTATGAGAGGTCTAATTCCAGATTATTGAATATTACTAATAAATAAATATATAAAAATAAAATAAATATATTCTTCATCAAGAAGATAATTAAGAGTGATATAGACAGTTAGTGAGCATTCGTCCCTTTTCCAAAGTGCCATCGCAGCAATACAATATACCGCTGTTAAATGTCTATAGATATATAGAATACATTTATATACATGGTATATTATATTGTTCAAAGAGGTAGACGACGGATCGGTATGCATTGTTGGTTGACTATGTGCCCTAGCGTGTTCATTCGGTATCCGAAGCTGTCCAGTGTGCGAGTTGACGGCTGTCACAAGATAAACTTTAATGTCAATCGACGTCGCATGCCGCGGTTTCTATATTCCATATATACATATACATTCATACATGCATATATATATAAAGTTACGTTTGTATACACATAACACTCAAACAATAATAGCTTTTATGAATACACATACATCCATTACTTTACGTATCATCAATCATTGCTTACAAAAGACAATTTAATCATCAAAATATTAAAATAATAAATTAATCTTTGTTATTCAAAATAGATATTCATAAAAAATTTTTTGTATACATTTGCCAGTACAGGTGCCATGAGGGCGTATTCTAAAAGATTCCCTTGTAAAGGCATAAGGGCGTATAAATTTTCTTTTCCCAATGTAATTAATTTTGAATTTTTTTTACGCCCTTATGGTTCCCGAAATAGGTACAGAAACCATAAGGGCGTATAAAATTTTTTATTCATCACATTTCTCCCAGCCTCAAGTATCACGGAATTTAAAAGATCCTGCTATAATTATCTAATAGATTTGGAAAAATTAGATTGTGCTACATAACTCCTCTTTTACTGTAATTATTCTATTACGCTATTGTAATATCATTTCTCATTATATATAGAATCGCTCACTTTTAATTTTAGCTTAATTAAAAATAAATACAGAGATTATTAATAAAATTAAATGTTTAAAAGATTTATGAACAGAATATCCATTAAGATATATATTATAATTTGGACACTTTGTAATTTTTGTAATTTTGAATATTTTCTCAGAGTCGTTAGGGGACATAATTCCACGATCAAAATAAACATAATGATTTAACATCTAGAAGTAAAATGAAAGAAAAAAGTTTTTTCGATTTATAGTTTGTTCAAAATTTGAAAAAAATTATCAAAAGATGAGTTAAAATGATTTTTTTTTCGTTTTGGATTTTTTTTATTTGCCCTTATGGTGCCCGATACCAACCCTGGGCGCCATAAGGGAGAATTGAAGAAAATTTAAAACTTGTATTGTAAAATTTGTACTTTTATACTTTCAGATAAAAAATGCATTTAGTAAAAAAAATGGCGACTGCAACGCGATATATATGTACATATTAAATTTTCAATTAGTAATATCATTATTGTTTATTAATTGTATAAAAAATTGAAAGTGGTGATAAGTAATATGCAATTAAATACATGTATGTATGTATATATATATGTATATAACAAGGTTATTAATGTAATTGAGTTAATAAATGCCGAGGTATGGTAGGTACAATAAGGCGTACATCGATTTGCAATCTACTTGACGACCGAGTTAAACTTTTCGAACCGCAGAGTATAATTTACAGCAACATAAGGTGACGTTATAATCGCTAGGGTTAATTACGCACCACCACCAATGAAAGCCGAGTTTTATTGGTTTTGATCTTTTGCTTTTTGATCTTTACCATTATGTTTAATGCATTTGAATAGTATTATTATAATTAATGCGAAAATTTATATTCAAATCATTATGGTAAAATATTTTTTTTTCTTTGACAACAGTATTAAATCAAGTTTAGCTTTTTGAAAATAAAATAATTTTAATGCATTCATAAATATTAATTTTTTTTACATTAAAAAGTAGTATTATTTATGATGACTTCATTGTACACAGAAAAATAGAATTTTTTTGTGTAAGAAAAATTTTTCATTTATGAAATGAAAACAAAATTTTTCTCTTGACTCAAGAAAATTTTTTGCCAGCTCCTGGAAACTAGCTTTCAATTCAAAATGCAAAAAATTTCTTGGAACAAGTAAAAATTTCTTGACTTAAGAAATTTTTTTCTTGGCTCAAGAAAATTTTACTTTTCAAATCATAGTGCAAAAAATTTTTCAAGGTAAGTAAAAATTTCTTGACACAAGTAATTTCTGTCTTGACTCAAGAAAATTTTTGTTTTCAATTCATAAAGCAAAAAATTTCTTAGGGTAAGTAAAAGTTTCTTGACTTGAGAAATTTTTTTCTTGGCTCAAGAAAATTTTACTTTTCAAGCCATAGTGCAAAAAATTTCTCAGGGTAAGTGAAAATTTCTTGACGCAAGTAATTTCTGTCTTGGCTCAAGAAAATTTCCGTTTTCAATTCATAATGCAAAAAATTTCTTAGGACAAATAAAAATTTTCTTGGAGCGATTCCAAATTTTTCGCGCCGAGAATTCATTTTTGTCTATTATTTCACAATTAACAGCAAAACAGTAGTAATAAAATAAACAATTCAAATTAATTATATAATTACAGACAAGATTTAACTCTTTAGCACTTATATTAATGGATTAATTTAAAAATATAAATAACGAATAATAAAAACGAATGAGTTATTGTCAAGACAAAATTTTTTTTCGAGGAATTTAATATTAGACGTTATTAATACAAAGCATGATTGTTATTTAGTTGGCGTGAATTAGTCGTGCTATATCAACTAAAGCTTGAGTAAATTATCGTCGTGTGATGGTGTAAAGTGATTAATGGCCAAGACCGAGGTCTTTTGCGTCCAATGTTAAATGTGTAACGGACAGAAAAAAAAAGATTGTTCACTTTGTGGTGAGTTAAAAGGTTGAAGTTACGAGATGAGAGTGATCTTGTGGAGTAAGAAGTAAGACAGAGGATACCAACGGGGTCAGAGGGAATGAGTTAAGGGAGACACGAGAAAGAGAGAAAAGTCAACGGAGAGTAAACGGTTGAAAGAGTATATGTGGGTATAAGAGTATAAGAGTGTATATGTATGAATGCGGTGTATAAGTGGTGGGTGGATGAAGCCAGGAAGAAGCGAAGCAAGTTCCAAGGGGCTAAGAGTCAAGAAGATAAACAGAGAGGATAACGCGGGGTTAACGCAGAGAGACGCGAACGAGAGATTAGGGAGGCGGTGGCCCGAGGGCGACTAGGATAAATCACTCTCAACCGGCAGCCACGCCGGCACCGACACACTAGTGTAACTATATAGCTTCTTGTAGTTGGGTGTTACTTTACACGTTAACTAAACCAGCTAACACAGACACACGAACACATATATTTATATCTGTGTATATATTAGACTCTTTCATTTTGCAGAAAAAAAAATTTTATGCTCGCTGTTTAAAATCGTTAAGTATACGCTGAAAAAATATCGAATTATAGCTCTCGATTTTAACTAAAGGACGCTGGGAATTTGAAATATTAATTTGAGATTTAGAAAATAAAATAATTTAATGTTTTTTCAGGGATGATGAGAACGTTTTGCGGCAGGGGAAATAATGGCACGGAAATGCACTAATTTTTTTTTTTAATTTTATAGGAAACAGGAAATTTCGGGTTGACTTCGAGGATTGTTTTTAAGGACTGGTCGAGGAAAATTATTTTTCATGATACCTGCAGCAAAAGTTTAAATTTCAGCTCTTTTTTGCGGGAAAAAAGATTTAGAGCTGAGTCTAGATTTTCTATAGGATTTCTTAGACGATGATGATAAAAAACTACGATTGCAAATAACTAATTGACAAATGGAAATTATTAAATAAAATCTAAGATGGAGACTACGATGGACTATCAAATTTTTTTTTAAACTATCAATATTGTTATTGTGTGTATGTACTATTGCTGTGTTGTATTTAATGGGATTATAAAAAATACATATGTCGGATAATTTCATATAAATTTTGAATTTTTGAAAATTGACTCACCGTTCGCTGGTTTTTCTATCACGTCTTCGATGATAGCAGAAAATTATTGATACTGTCAGAGAATTGAAGACAGAAGATCACTGGATACTTGTCCATTTACTTTAAATTTTTATTTTCACTATTTAAATAAAACTCACTACTAAAAAAAAAAATTCACTCACTATTAAAATAAAACTCACTATTAAAAGAAAATTTCACTCACGATTTAAATAATACTTCACTTAATTACTCACTGATCAACTGCTGTTCTACGGTCTGAAAGAAAATTAACCGAATTCCGCGATTTCGATTATCGATTACACAAATTTAAATAATTATGACACTTGATTTTTTATCACGAATCGAAACTCAAAATTTCAAGTAAAAAAATGGCGGAATATTCTAATGACACAAAATTTAAACCAAAAGAAAAAAAAAATTTTTCAAATATTTATAATTTTTAATTTAAAAATTATTTAAAATAAAAAAAATCAATTTTGCTATGAATTTGAATTGAAAATCAGACAAATTTAAAATAATAAATAAGTAGAGTAAATAATTTAAAAAATAATATTTATAAAAAATGCACTTATTGATTTTCAAATTTTTTAAATGCGCATTTCTTTTAAACTTAATTTTATTAATTAATTATTCTATTAATAATTTTAAATTTGTCTGATGACTGCACATCCGCACTCATAACTTTGCTGAGACTGAAATATTTAAATATAATAGTAAAGTAACAAACCTGTAGACAAAGAAATTCCAAGATTTCTAGCCTGCCATTTTTCCACGAAATTATCGATCCACTTGACTTCATTTAACCGTTAAAAAAAAAATATCTTTTACTTTTACTCACTGCACTAAACACTGACTAAATCTTACCAACACATTTATTTACACACTTCTACTTCTTTTTATTCCGGCAATTTTTTTGTTTTTTTTTTTTTTTACAATGACCGATCCATTGTCGCCCCGCACTTTTTTTCACACACGATATTATAACTTCACCATAATTAAATAATAAATTACATCTGTCTTTAATTTAAATTAAATGTCATCACATTAATTAATAAACTCACTTAATTAATTATTTATTCAATATTAGATCAAGAAAAATTACCGGAGATGTGAACAATGGCAGTGATGAAGCACTAATGCATCAATATGAAGATGGCTAGAGCTTCATTATTTTCACGGTCTCCCATTGGTTCAAATTTTTCAAAATCACCAAATCAAATAATTTATAACTAGATCGGCGAATGATCCTGAAGTTAGAAGACAACTAGTAACTTTTGGGTTTTTTTTTCAAGAAATCATTTATAAAAATAAAAAAAAAATATGGACATGTAGAAAATTTAAAAAACTACAAGTGCAATTTTTTAAAATTTTATTTTTTTATAATTTATCATATTTAAAAAGAATCAAATATTGGTTAGACGGCTATCAACTTCGGGATCATAATCAGCGGATTGTTTGCAAGTCAATTTTTAAAAAAAAAATTTAAAACCGACCTTTATATTAAGAGGAGATAAATTTTGATGAAAACTCAGACTCAGTGTTCGGTGTAGTGTCAATATCGTGAGTTCGGTTTTTTAAAATTTTTAAAATTTATTGTAATTCAAATTAATTAAATTATTAAGTAAAAAGTGTTAATTTGTAATAATAATAAAGTGAGTGAATTAATTTTAAGTAATAAGTGAAGTGGTTGTAAAAAATTTAAAAAAAAAAAATGGTGACAGTGTTGGTGTCAGTGAAAAAATTCCCGGTTTATTTATGAATGTGAATGTAGCAGACATCAGACAAATTTAAAATTATTAATAACTAGACTAAATAATTAGAAAAATTAAATTTCAAAAAAATGCGCGTTTAGAAAATTTTAAAATTAATAAGTGCATTTTTTTTTAAATATTTTTTTTTAATTACTTACTCTATTTATTTATAATTTTAAATTTGTCTGATGTCTGCTACTTTCACACTCATGTTTATTTTTGGTTTTTCAAATTTTGAGTGTCGAGAAAAATTAATAAATGAATTGATTGATACTGAAGTTAGTTGACGCCTAATTATTTTAAAATTTTTTTAAAAGTAGTATGAAACCAGCTACAGAACTGATACTATTGTTATAAATTTTATTGCCAAGCAGGCTTCTGATTGGCTAAAATTTTAAAAAATTATCAAATCAAAAAATTAGTAACTAAATCGAATGATGCTCTGTTAGCCAATTAAATTTATTTGATTTTGAATGGGCTCTAGTGTCTTGTGAGTGATTTAAAATTAAGGGAGAATTTAGTTTCACACTTCACAGTCTAGCGTAAAGATTTCGGGATCAGTCACTGTCAATTTATTTAAATTCATAATTATAATAATTAAAATATTTAATTGAATTATTCAGTGAAAAATGTGTATGTGATAATGGAAAGTGAATTGTTTTTAGTGCGTGAGTGATGTAAGTGAATTTAAAAAGTGAAAAATTTTAAATAAATAATGTGTTGGCTAGAGAGTTGATATTTTTATTAAAAATTTGAATTAGAACGTGTCTCGTGATTGGTCGAAATTTTTAAACATATTCTAGTAACTTCTGGTAACTTTTAATCTAGGGTGAAGTGAATTTTAGCTAATTTAGTTATGAATTATTTGATTCGGTAATTTTGAAAAATTTGAACCAATGGGAGGCCGTGAAAATAATGAAGCTCTAGCCATCTTCATATTGATGCATTAGTGCTTCATCACTGCCATTGTTCACATCTCCAGTAATTTTTCTTGATCTAATATTGAATAAATAATTAATTAAATGAGTTTATTAATTAATGTGATGACATTTAATTTAAATTAAAGACAGATGTAATTTATTATTTAATTATGGTGAAGTTATAATATCGTGTGTGAAAAAAAGTGCGGGGTAACAATGGATCGGTCATTGTAAAAAAAAAAAAAAGAAAAAAAAAATTGCCGGAATAAAAAGAAGTAGAAGTGAGTAATTAAATGTGTTGGTAAGATTTAGTCAGTGTTTAGTGCATTGAGTAAAAGTAAAAGATATTTTTTTTTAACGGTTAAATGAAGTCAAGTAGATCGATAATTTCGTGGAAAAATGGCGAGCTAGAAATCTTGGAATTTCTTTGTCTACAGGTTTGTTACTTTAATATTATATTTAAATATTTCAGTCTCAGCAAGTTATGAGTGTGAATGTTGCAGTTATTAGACAAATTTAAAATTATTAATAAATAGAATAATTAATTAATAAAATAAAATTTTAAAAAAATGCGCATTTAAAAAATTAAAAAATTAATAATTGCATTTCTTATAAATTTTATTTTTTTAATTGTTTACAATTTTAAATTTGTCCGATGTCTGGTACATCCACACTCGTAAAAAATCTATGATACTGAAAGTAGCTGACGTCTGATAGTTTTTTGATTTTTTTTTCCAAACGATAAATTATAAAAAAAAATTTTTGAAAAAATTTCACTTATAGTTTTTTAAATTGTTCATATGTACATATTTTTGGTTTTTTTTTCTGCTTGCAAAAAATTAGTTGAATAAAAAATTAAAAAATTTTGAATTGTCTGCTAACTTCAGATAAAAATTTTAATAGTAGATACTGTGAAGCTGGCTAGAGTTGATATTGTTATCGAAAATTTGAATTAGAACGTGTCTTCTGATTGGTCGAAAATTTAAAACGAATTCTAGTAACTTCTGGTGACTTTTAATCTAGGGGGAAGTGAATTTCGGTCGGAGCTTAGTCTCAGTGTGTCGGACCCAAGTTTAATGGGATTTAATTTTCGAAATTCGTTGAAATTAAAATAAAAAGTGGATTTAAATTTAATTATTGAGATAAATGTGTAAAGGATTAATGAGTGTGAAAGTAGCAGACATCAGACAAATTCAAAATTGTAAATAAATAGAGTAAATAATTAGAAAAATAATATTTTAAAAAAGTGCACTTATAAATTTAAAAATTTCTTAAATGTGCATTTTTTTAAAATTCAAATTTTTAATTATTTACCCTATTTATTAATAATTTTAAATTCGTCTGATGTCTGCTACATTCACACTCATAAGGATTATCGTTGCGCGAGTAAATTATTTTTTTAAATTCAAAATATAGAAAAAAAAATGGCGGTGAGATCTTGAAGTAAGTAAACAACAATTTTCAGATTTTCTCGACGAATCAATTACAAAAAATAAAAATAAAAAAGTATGTACATGTAGAAAATTTAAAAAACTATCGGTGCAATTTTTCAAAATATTTATTTTATTACAATTTATCATTTTAAAATTTATTTTATTTAAATTAAATGAAGTGTTTATAATAATAGTAAAGCGAATTAATTATTTTTAATACATAAGTGAAGTAAGTGAACGTAAAAATTTTAAAAAAAAGTGTTGAATGTTAGTTAGTGTAAATTCTCAGTTCGTTTTTAAATTTTAGTACTTTATTTTTCAAAGTGTTATCAATAAATTAAAAAGCGCGAGTGAGTGAAATAACAACAAGTGGACATAAATTCAAATAATGTGAAAAAATGTATTTTAAAAAACATTCAAAAAAGCTAAGAAGTCTCAGAACCCTCAATTGATCACCTGAAGAAACTACGATGGCATCACTACTGCAGTATTACAAGAAAAATCAGCAACCGGTGAGTGAATTTCTAAAATATTTAATAACATTGCCCGACTAGAAATTATAGTGAGGAATGCCGAAGAATTAGTGAGGGGCAAGTTTGGATTGCCTAACTTAGGCAAGCCTAATATGCGCCTAATTACATCCATGTTAGGCAAAGCGAAGATCGGTTTGCCAAATATGGATGGAATTCGGGACATCTATGGCAAGCCGAATTACGGCAAACCTTCGGTTACCGTTACTTCCTGCAAGTAAGGTGTTCCTAAGGTTTCTCGAAGTTTAACCTGCCAAGCTTAAGGGGAACTAGGGACATCTATGGCAAGCCGAACTTCGGTAAACCTTTGGCTACCGTCATTTCCTGCAAGTTAGGTGTTCCTAAGGTTTTTAGAAGTTGGCTTGCCAAGCTTAGGTGGAACTAGGGACATCCATGGCAAGCCAAACTTCGGTAAACCTTCGGCTACCGTTATTTCCTGCAAGTTAGGTGTTCCATAGATTTCTAGAAGTTGGCTTGCCAAGCTTAAGGGGTACTAGGGACATCTATGGCAAGGCAAACTTCGGTAAACCTTTGGCTACCGTCATTTCCTGCAAGTTAGGTGTTCCTAAGGTTTTTAGAAGTTGGCTTGCCAAGCTTAAGGGGAACTAGGGACATCCATGGCAAGCCGAACTTCGGTAAACCTTTGGCTACCGTCATTTCCTGCAAGTTAGGTGTTCCTAAGGTTTTTAGAAGTTGGCTTGCCAAGCTTAGGTGGAACTAGGGACATCCATGGCAAGCCAAACTTCGGTAAACCTTCGGCTACCGTTATTTCCTGCAAGTTAGGTGTTCCATAGATTTCTAGAAGTTGGCTTGCCAAGCTAAAGGGGTACTAGGGACATCTATGGCAAGGCAAACTTCGGTAAACCTTCGGCTACCGTTATTTCCTGCAAGTTAGGCGTTCCTAAGATTTCACGAAGTGTAACCTGCCAAGCTTAAGGGGAACTAGGGACATTTATGGCCAGCCGAACATCGACAAACCTTCGGTTACCGTTATTTCCTGCAAGTTAGGTGTTTCTAAGGTTTCTCGAAGTTTAACTTGCCAAGTTTAAGGGGAATTAGGGACATCTATGGCAAGCCGAACTTCGGTAAACCTTCGGTTACCGTTCCTTCCTACAAGTTAGGCGTTCCAAAGATTTCTAGAAGTTGGCTTGCCAAGCTTAAGGGGAACTAGGGACATCTATGGCAAGCCGAACTTCGGTACTTGAATGTAAATCTTTAGCGTGTACTCATAACCTTCTTTTAATCTACTCATAATAGTACTGCTGGACAATTTCGATTTAATTGACAACTTTATTCGATTAATTTTTTATATTTAATTAATAATAAATTTTTTTATATACTTTTTGATGGGGTAGAGCCTATATACTTTTTTAACAATTTTATACATAACACTATAATCAAAATTACACATATTACAATTATTGATATACCAGATTTTATAGTGGACAAAAAAAAATAAGAAATGTTTTCGTTATTACTAATAATAGATATTCAATTATATTTTGCTGTTTTAAAAGTGATGTATTCTTTCAATCTCATGTAGCACAAATAAACTTAGTAGTCACTATCGGTAGCGTAGCCTAGTCGTTAATGCGTCGGTCTTTCGTTCGTTAGGTCCCGGGTTCGAATCCCACTAAAGCGTGCGCGGTTAGTTGATATTTATAGCGTTTTTTCCCGAAATAAAAAAATTCTACTAGATTAGGACTCAAATTAATCACATAACTGACGATTTCCGCAAAGCCAAAATAATTATTCAAAAAAAAAAAAAAAAAAAAAAAATCAGAAATCGAGTAATTTTTTTTTTTTAATTTAGTTTAAATTTTTATACTCGGTCGCTTGAGAGTCACTTAGGACCTTTGCAGCAAGTGTGGCTTCCAAACTGCCGCCGAATTTGGAAGCCAAGTAAGGCTGAGTCTCGCAACTGCGTTACATCCCAAACATCGCCCTTGTTTGGATACCTTACTTGCCACAAGTTTGGCTTCCAAACTGCCACCGAATTCGGATGCTAAGCTTAGGGCACTTTAGGCTTAGGATCCTTGCAGCAAGTGTGGCTTCCAAACTGCCACCGAATTTGGAAGCCAAGTAAGGCTGAGTCTCGCAACTGCGTTACATCCCAAACATGGCCCTCGTTTGGATGCCTCACTTGCCACAAGTTTGACATTCGGCTTGCCTCATTTGGAGCAAACTACCGCCTCACTACAATTTCTAGTCGGGTGCCTATGAAATGAACGAAATCAATTTAAAAATATTAAATGATATGAAAAAGTAGTTGGTTAAAATAAGTCATAAATAATAACAATAACACCAAAGTGCAAGTAAGACTATAAAATTAAAAATCCAGTTGCAAAACATTTATTTAAATTTATAAAAATATATATATTCAGTGCAATTAAATATTTAAACATTTATTGATCACATATTTAGTGTATAATTCGAGGAATTAACAGTTAAGTTGCATATAATGTACATATTTTAATTATCTCAGTTTATTAGTCATGCGTGGTAAGATCTTAAAAGTAAAGATTGTTTATTATTATAGTAAGTGCATTTAATTATTAATTGCCTTATATATTTGTTAGATCAGGCGTCAAGAGTACATAATTTAGCTCTTTTTATTCGAGCAAACAGATACTTATAATATAATAAAATTTAAAAAAAAGTATCATGACGACGAAAGAGTGAGATAAAGATATAGAAAATATAGTTATATATTTAAAAAAATATAAGAAAAAGAGACACATAGAGAGTAGTAATATACAAGAAGAGAGCCGATTTAATATTCGTTGAAGCATAAACGCACAACCAGTTTGTATCGGGCTCTGGCTATATAATATCTTAATCTGACGATCTTATCGTACGCATTAAGAAGGGAATATATGGAAGTGACTTTACTGTCTCATAAATTAAGATTAGTCAGTCGGCACTTGCCATTAACATTTGCCATTATGGCCATTAACATTAATTATAGCTGGGCTTCTACACTACCAACCACACGATTTATCCGTTTATCTTATTTTTAAATTTTTTTCATATATATTATATTTCTACATTGCTTCATAATATTTCTTTTTTACTTTTATATTATAATATATGATATACAGACGTATATATACATCGAATTTTTTTACATAACGATATTTATGTCGTTTGTTTCTATTTATGGATATAAATTAATCACCAACGATAATGAGCTATAATATGTAGATTTAAGTATTTATATACATACATAATTTTAATACAGATGTATCTATCAACCGAATAGATAGATACTGTCTAAACACGTTCAACGAAACGGTATTTATCATATTTGATGATTTTAAATACAGTATATATTTTTTAATATTATGAAGATTCATAAAATCATAACCCGCATGAAAATATCGTATATGGTAAACATATATTAAAAAATATATGTTACAGGTATAAATATATAAGTGATAATACATGAAATCTTATATAGAACTGTATATAGATTTTGGCCGATTTTATTATATTTCTATATATGTTTTCTCTTATATGATTTCATATATTTTCGTATAACTTCAATATATTATTTATATATTTGAAAACTTATAATTTTAATATATGAAAAAATATATGATATTTATGTATGGAAACAAATAAGAATACATATATAATTCATCATTATATGCCATGATATATGTACCATGTATTTAACTTTATAAATTTTTGTATATTTTTCGATATATAGAACCATATAAGTCTCCCCATATATGTAAGAATAAAAAAAATCTATTCTTTTCTGTCTTTCTCTCTCTGTTATAAGATTCAAACATTGTGTTCAAAATATATATGTGTGCTAGCTTACAAATTTACATATATAATTATCAATATATGTAATACATATATGTGCTAACTTATAAGTTTACATATATGATTATAAATATATATAATACATGTATTAACTTATAAACTTACGTATATAATTAATTATATTAAAACTTAGTATCTTATATATAAGAAAATATATATCGTTTTTGGCCACTTATGGTCCCATATTGATTATATATTTTTCCATATATATTTATCATATATGGTATTTTCATGCGGGAATTAACCTAGGGAGGAATTTTTTTCCCGCCCTAAATTTTTTGTTTTCAACCCAAAATACAAAAATTTCTTTGAGCGGATAAAATTTTCTTGCGCCGAGAAATTCTTTTTAATGTATGTTATATTCAACGTCTACTAGTCTACAGATTTTGACTCTTTAAAAAAAAAAACCTGAATTGACGGAATACTCGTCAGAATTTTTTCAAAACTAGTATACATAAAAATCTCTACATATGTATGATGGTTAGATTATGTATTATGGCCGGGCTAGTAATTTAACCTCACCCACGTCTACAGAAAAATTTAAAAAGATAAAAAACAACCTGAAGACATACATAAGCCGCAAAGCCAGACTGACCACGGACTGGCCATTCATCTTTGGGTCTGATCCACTCCCGTCACATACTATATACACCAGGCTACCCTGAACTAGGGCCCCGATCAACTCGCTAATTCATTGCGCGATTCACGTTCAAAGGCGGCTTCGCTTCAGTTAGCTGACCGACAAAGGAAGTTGTTTATCCTTACACGACGGACCACAAGATGGCTGCCCGTTTAACCAACCGTCTGTCAATCAACATCTGTAAAAGATAGACAACCGGCCATAAAAACCCTCCCAATTGTCTGGAGCTCTTCAACACGCAGTCATCTGGATTATTTAGTAACACAAGTGTATCATCATCATCAATTGATTTTTAATCTCTATCCAAATAAATATTTTTAGTATACTTTCTAAAAGCAGCAACGAACAATAAATTTTTTATCTTGAAACATTTATTTTAATCTCCTTTGGAAAAAAATTCCTGAAGGATTTTTAGTTTTAAATGAATTTCCACTAGATAAAATATCATAGAACCATGAAAAAAAAATTTTTTCACTTGACAATATTGACTACATACTCTGGCTATAACAATTAATGGATATGCGTCAAAATTTGAGAGCAATTCGCCGTGACTAATGGCCCTGTCATCGTTTGGCTGAGGGATAGGTTATATGGAATGAGGATGATGGAATATGTATGTATACATACATATATTTATATGTATACGTATATCCAGATGTGTGGGTGTATACCAAGTCATTTGATGATTGAGCGTCGAGTGATAAATCAGGTAGTGTCTATAGCTACTTCGTGATGTCTAACTTGGTGAAACGTAAGCTTCGGGGCGAATATCAGTCGAGTCAGATGCACAGTGGAGTAATCAGCGCACAGGAACATCAGTCTCTGTCAAAAAACCCAGCCTTGTCCGGCATCAGCTACCTCACGAAGATGGATGTCGATGAAAATAAAAAGCCATTTTTACCATAGATCTTACATTACACGGTGAACTCTAAAGGGAACAATAGTCGATATACTTAATAATGTTATTCAAGTATAGTGCACTTGCTATTATTAAAAATAACCTGTACATTGCAAGCTGGGGTAAAAAATATTAACGGAGAATGATGATTTATTTTATCCTACTTTATATAGTCGATTAAGCAGCTAATTAAATGGAAGTTATTAATGGTAAAAATAACTAAACTAGGGTTTATCAAGGAGCTTTATCATCAGCCATCAACTTTCATTATTTTTATTACTTACCAACATTATACGCACTTAAATAAATTCTATTAGAGAATTATACACATAAATATACACTGAAAAATAGGTGTTAAAATGGACTACGTGTCGAAAAACTTGATCTGATTTTAGTGTACGCTCTTAAATATGAAATAGTGAAAATAGTGGCAAGTAGTAATTTTCTCTACGACGTTTTCAGAAAGTAGCTAGATTGTATTTGCCCATACGAAAAAATATATATGACACATATGCATCAATGCATTGGCTACCCGGAGAAAAAAATATAGTAAAATTTACTAAAAAATATGGGAATAATTACTAAATTTAGATAGTAATCTTGAAACGCTTAAGATTTATAGGAAAAATTCATAAACAGATAAGTAAATTTTACTATCCCGTTTAGTAAATTGTACTATATTAGAATGGAAAAAAATAAAATTAAATTTTTATTAGCTGTTAACTTTTTATTATTATTACTATCATTTTAATTATTATTGTTATTTATGCCATCTGTATTGGTGTTGGTGTCGATTTTTGTTGTTTTTTAAAAAATCACTTTTGTTCCAACCGAGATTCGAACCCTGATCTCCCGCGCGCGAGTCCTGTCCTATGTCTGACGGCCCGATGTCTCCTTTGGACAAATGCTTCAGAACTTGTAATACATATTTGTATATGCTATCCCCACCAAATTTTAATTTTATCTATACATAGTAGAATTTACTATACATATAGTAAAAAAACATAATCGTGTTAGCAAAAAATACATTGCGTATAGTAATTTTTAATATTTTGTATAGTAACAAATCCTATATTGTATTAGAAAATTGACTTTCTTAAATTTGTATTTATTAAAAATACTTATAGTAAAATTTACTATACAGATAGTAAAAAATACAATTGTGTTAGTAAAAAATACATTACGCATAGTAATTTTTAATATCTTATTATGTAATTATTACTAACTAGTAAATTTTACTAAACGTTTAGTAATAATTACAATACAGAATGTATTTTTTCATATCTGTTAGTAAATTTTACTATAAGATTGTAATTTTTACTATATTATTTTCTCCGTGTAGTGAATGATTTCTGAAATCTTTCGCATATAGATCCTAGTATATCAGCTGATAATCTTAGACCACCCCGACTTCCAAAACTCACCCTTAAGCAGTTGGTAAACAGAAAAAGTATAATTTTGAACTCCCTAATTTCGAATTCTTCCCATTTCTTACAAAAAAGTGTAGAAAAGTTATTTTACTGCCGCGTAATCTGTAATTTTGATTCCTAAAATTTAAAACTCCTCATTTTCAAAGCAAAGAATCTACTTTACAAAATTTCGAATTTTTTTCTCTGGCCTAAACATTAGAATTTACGATCTAGAAATAGTTGTTTTGTATTTCAAATTTATTACTTTTTAGAGGCTACATTTTCCCAAATTTCAAAATTTTATTTTGAACGAAATTTTTTCTCGAGTCAAATTTCGCGCTTCTCTACACAGAAAAAAATTTATTGGCAAGAAAAATTTCGCATCATAAATTTAAAAAAAAAATTTTCTTTGGACGAAAAGAAGTATTTTTTTTTGAGTACGTCATTGTGACAAAAATACTTCTTCTTAAAATATGTCACCCAACAACAATTGCTATATTTTAAATACATTTCTTACCCGACTATAGTAACATTTAAAAACCTAAATAATAATTCATTTTTTATGACTCCGTACTTTTTCTATCTGCATAAAAAAAAGTAAATAAAATTTGGAAAATGTTTACCATGTCCGTATATTAAAATTACTAACCAGGTCATCTAGGTCGCGATACGAAGGGGTAATATTTTAGTGTTTTTTATATTTATTTAAAAAAATAAAAATAAAAAAGTTGTTATAGCTGTAAAATATGATACATTGATACTCTGAAGCACTTTGTTGAGAGCCGCCAAGTCTCAAGACAAGTATCATATCATTTTACCTTAAGTCGATTTGCTGGCATTGTGTACACAATATAGTATCATATAATATAGTATAATATAGGATCGTACATATAGTAGCATAGTACAGTATATACTTTATACTTATACTTTATTTGCCGCAGCATTCAGCTATCATCAAACTTGATGTTCGCTACTCAGCGATGTGCTTGAGGAGATGTCGGAGTATACATATATACTTTGCTAGACACCATCAGAGAAATGGGGAGATGACACTGTCTGACGCTATACGATGTTCCCTTAAGTGCTCCGGGTACGTCTTATCAATTCTTATTGACGGTAGATATTATCTCTTGGGATCGAATGAGCCAATCATATATTCTATGAAAATATGTTATGATGACATATATATATATATATATACGCAGTCAACTCAGCAATTTTTCTTTCGCTTTTCCGAGTCGAAAAATAATTCCGGATTTAAACTTTAAATTCAAAATTTTAAAGTTGACCTCAATTCCTTTTCACTATTTAAAATTCATGCTCTGCACAGAAAAAAAATCTGTTTAACGGTTGACTCTGCCAGCCCCAAAACTTCCCGCTGTTTTCGAGCTCTTTGAGCATGAATTTTTTTTTCTTAAAATTAGAGTTTTATATTGACCGGGATTTTATATCTATACCTGTGTATGTTTATTTAAAATATTTATACAATATTGATTTGAAAATACAGACGCTACTGGAAATGTAAGATAAATACCTAAGTGCCTGGAGAAAAGTATTCCCAAGAAAAATTACGTATAAGAAAAATCAAATCAGAAATAGGAAGATCAGACAAAGTGTTTGCACATCTAAATATTTATTCTTTTCATTTTATATTTGTTCTTTGACGTAAGATGTACATCATCCTCCATTGTGCACAAATTGGCTTGTTGATCTCCAGAGACCTAGATTTCTTTTTTTCTTCATTCGTTTACTTAGGACTCTAACAAATCTGATGATTCAATTTCAACACAATCCATTTGTCAATCTTTATAAAATTTATTTATTATATATATATATATATATTAGGGTGCTCCATTTAAAACGAACATTTTTTTTTTTTAGCGGACACAAGAAAATTTTGTTATTTATGTTAAAAGGAAAATTCCCTGAAAATTTCAGCTCTTAATTTTAATTTTAAGTACTTCCTATCGAGCATCAAAGTTTTCCCATTTAAAAAGCATGTAAATCGAATAACTTTTCTTTAAAATTACTATAACTTAGCCCGATTTTAAGCTATCGTTTTGAAACCAGTTTTTATTTGTAGAGTATTTGTTGCTTTTTAAAAGTGTATGCGACGGTTTTTGTCTAACTCGATCCACGTCGATTGTATCAGCTCCGAAAGACCAATTTTCACTTTTTTCATTTATTTTTGTTAATATTGAAGAAATGGTTCATCTCACAACAAATATGCATAGGACCAATCTTTTAGGAAATTTTACGCTCTACAAAATTGCTCATGACACTCATATTGCTAAAGTCCACTGTTCATGAGATACATGCATTTTAACATTTTACAATAAATAAATTGTTAGCTTACTATGGTACTAATCTTTTTATTGTAAAATGTTAAAATGCATGTATCTCATGAACAGTGGACTTTAGCAATATAAGTGTCATGAGCAATTTTGTAGAGCATAAAATTTTCTAAAAGATTGGTCCTATGCATATTTGTTGTGAGATGAACCATTTCTTCAATATTAACAAAAATAAATGAAAAAAGTGAAAATTTGTCTTTCGGAGCTGATAAAATCGACGTGGATCGAGTTAGACAAAAACCGTCGCATACACTTTTAAAAAGCAACAAATACTCTACAAATAAAAACTGGTTTCAAAACGATAGCTTAAAATCGGACTGTTATAGTAATTTTAAAGAAAAGTTATTCGATTTACATGCTTTTTAAATGCGCAAACTTTGATGCTTGATAGGAAGTACTTAAAATTAAAATTAAGAGCTGAAATTTTCAGGGAATTTTCCTTCTAACATAAATAACAAAATTTTCTTGTGTCCGCTAAAAAAAAATGTTCGTTTTAAATGGAGTACCCTAATATATATATATATATATATATATATATAATAAAAATTTTGAATTACTTCGATTCAATTTTATTTTTTATTTGTTTTTAATTAACATGTAAAATTTCATTGAATTTTGTCCACTAAAAAATCGGGAGTGATTTCGGAGTGATCAGTTTTTTCACGGAATGAAAATTTAAAAAATTCATGTTCTTCACTGCTTCGATTTTCTGGACATTCTAAACTTACATTAGAAAAAATATAGAGATGATTACTTTAAAAATATCGCTACTTTAAAAGTCTATTCAAATTTTTTAAAAATGGAAATAAAAAAATAAACTAATATCCTGAATCTCTAAGAGATTTTAAATTTCATTAGAAAAATTTTTCTCGCAAAATCTCTCAATCCTCCAACAGAAAAAAAAATGAATTCCGTCCAAAAATGTATAATAAATAAATCAATCAATATTTCCGTTTTTTTGATTACCGCATTATAATTTATGAAACTGATTAAATTATGACAAGGTCATCAGTCGCGCAAAAAATAAACAACGCGTTATTTTTTAAAGATTAGCTATTTAGACAAAATTTCAAACTTTCACAGATACAACTTAATAGCAAATTACGTAATTTGATAATTACTATCATTGCTACTATGCTTCATTGTATCCATTTAGTTGCCTACATATTTTTTACATCCGATAAAAAAGAAATTATCAAAAAAAAAAAGTGAAAAGCATTTAGATAAGACTTAAAAAATGGGGATAATAATTAAGTTTTGAAGTTTGGTGATTTTATTTTGAGATGATGATATTCATCGTCTACCTGTTTAAATATATATACATATATATTCTTAATGTATAAGAAGAGTGGTTCAGAGTTAAAGTATAAAGTGCTTGGCTTGTCAGCTAGCTAGCTACTAGTATGATCACCCTTGCCACCAGTCGCGGCCGTCACGGCTTCCGCCGGCGCGCGATGATAAATTACGTACTCACAGTAATTGCCTCCTAAGTTATGGTTTATAACGCGTATGAAATATGGTATCGTTCTGCACGCAATTACTGCTCGGTTATTTATCTCGAGTGCCATGACTTGTACCTCAACTCCTCCTTCTCTCCCTCCTTTACCTCCCCATGTTCCACCTCCTCTTTCTTCTCTTTACTTGTTCGCTGCCGCTATACGCTTTCGTAATACTTATTTTGATTTCTATTTTATCACCATTTTACATTTTTATCTTTTATTTCATTTGGTAATTAATCATTTTTTTTTTTTTTTATTATTTTCTTGATAATAGTAATCACGAATACAATTCAATCGAAATATTAGTGTTAGTAATTTTTATTTTATAAATTGTTTTCAAAGTGCAATTTCATGATTTATAAGAGATAAGTATGATAAATATATGTGATTATTCTTAAGTATAAATTATAAATAATTGCCCGGCAATGAGTTGGGTATAAAGAACTTTTGGGGTACAATGAACTTGGAAAAAAATTTTTTATTAATTATCATCATTTAAATTTAATTAATGGCGGGAATTTTTAGTTTTTTAAAAATAAATTTTTTTTATATTTCATATAGATTTTCAAAATTTCCGAGGGTAAAAACGCTTCGCGCTCGAGGTGCGAACATTATATATTCAAAAAGGATTTTTTAAATTTATGATTTGAAATTTGAAAATTTGGTGAATGATTTAGATGAAATTTTGGATGCAATGAATTTTGAAAAATATTTTCACAGAAAATAGTATCAAATACATTTTGCGCATCTTAAGTACGAAGCATGCACACTAATTTAAAAATTTTATTAAAATAAAAATTATTTAAAAAATTGAAAATTTTAAATATCGAAATTTTTTATTGAAGAAGAGTTTTCAAAAAAATGAATATTATAGTAAAATTGAAAACGAAATTTTTGAAATTTATTATAAAGAAAATTTATGAATTTGCTGACAGATTTTTTTGCGCGAAAAATTCTTTTTTTTAAATTCATAACGAAAAATTTTTTTGGCGCCAAATTTTTTTTCCGCGCATTTTTATTTATCATAAATCGCAATATGAAAGTAAAAAAAAATATATATAACTAAACAATGCAAATATATGATGAAGGAGAGCAAATACTATAGAGTGAACTTGACCCAAAATATAAATTGTTAATTTTTAATGAATAAACACTCCAGCTATTTAAATTTTTAAAATTATCGCTCATGATTCAAATAACTCAAGTAATGATTAAAATCATTCGTTTATTTAATTTCTATAAATAATTCCATTACCATTGCAAAGTATATTAATTACTTAACTAAATTATTTACTGAGTTAACAAAATAAATATTGAAATAAAAAAACAGAAAATTTCGAAATCAATTATAAAAAATTATGAAATCATATTTTTTTACGAACTTCGGGTTTCAACGCTTCGCAATTGCAGTGCGTAAAAATAAATTTTATAAAACAAAGGATCTATCCAAAGTCGAAAACTATTCTAGTGTCGCCAACTGGCGGGAAATTATGAAATTCTACTAAAAGCACGTGGTTGTTACTTTGTCGGTAAAAGTGTACCAGTGTTTACATTCTGTGATTTTCAGTCATAAAAATAGTAAAATTGAAGTTTTTACGCGTAATTTACTATAATTAAACTTCTACACAATTTTTTAAAAATAATTTAAGAATTTTAATTATAAATTAAAAGAATTATTAAGTGAAATAATGGAAAAATATCCAGAAATTATCTGGCCAGTAGAGTTTTCAGAACTAAAAGTAAGTTTTGAAATTTATTTATGACTTAAAAATATAAAAAAACTAATTATTATTTTTTTTTTTTTATTTTTTAATATTCTTTTTTATTTAACATTTTTATTTTAGTCGATTGAAAATTTATTAAAATGTAAAATTTGTTATGATTATTTGGATACGCCGGTAATTACACCTTGTTCTCATAATTGTAAGTTAACTTTTATTTTTTACTAATTAAATTTTATGATACTGAAATTAGCTGACACGACAGTAAAGTTGACGGTTATCTGACAATTTTTAAAATTTTTAAATAATAGAACATTAATTTTTTTAACATAAAAATTCAAAAATGGACTTTTAGAAAATATGATCTGAAAGTTACCAATAAAAAATTTTTTGATTTTTTTTTGCACTAAATAAATTTAAAAAAATAAAAAACTAAAAAAATGCACATACAGAAAATTTAAAAAACTTTAAATGGAATTTTTTTGAATATTTTTTTTTCAATATTTTGTCGTTTTTTAAAAAAGTTCAAAAATTATCAGACGTTGGCTAACTTTAGCATCATTTAGAAAATTCAAAAAAATCAGTACAAGCATTTTTTTTTTTATTTTATCAATTCAAAAATTGTCATGTCTGCTATATTTACACTCATGCTGACGTCTACTAATTAAAACTTACAGTTTTTTAAATTTTATGGTCCTCAAATTAACAGATATTTAAAATTTTTAAAACTAAAAAAACACAAGTAGAAAATTCAAAAAACTATCAGTGCAATTTTCTAAAATATTCTTTTTTATAAATATAGTTTTGAAAAAATTCAAAAAACAGACGTCGGTTAACCAGTATCATTCAATTTTTTACACATGCATATTTTTAGTTTCTTCTTGTAAATGATTTTAAAAAAAATTTGAAAATTGTCAGTTGTCAACTAACTGTAGAATCATTAACTTTATTTTTAGATTGTTCTTTATGTATAAGAAAATATTTACATTACAAAACAAGATGTCCTCTATGTTTTCACGAATTATTTGAAAATCAATTGAGTCCAAATAGAATTCTAGAGGAAATTTTAATAAATTTCATCAAAGTAAGAACCAAATTGAACGATTGTTTGAAGAAATTGAATAACAATATTGATCAAAACAATATAAATAAAAGTGAGACATCTGAAACACAAAATTGTAATGGTAAAAAAAATGATGATCCTGGAACAGAAGAAACGTCTAATGAAAAAGTGGACCAAGTCCATGAAAGTATCAATGAATGTCCAGAAAACTGCGACGGTTTTGATGAATCTTTGGATCCCAATAAGCCAACGCTGGACAGCGACAAGACATCGCTTACAAATACAAATTCTTCAGAAATTAACGATTCTGTTGAATTGAAAGCGTGTCCAGTTTGCCGTGTTAATATACCAGGGGTAAATTTGAATATTCATATTGATAATTGTTCTAAAAGAGAAGCAATTACTGATATTCATACAACGTAAGTATGAAACTTGTATTTTGTTTCAAAAACGGTCAATTCAAAATTTAAATAATTTTACTTTTCGCGCCAAAAAAAAATTCAAATTTTCCAATCAAAAACCCAGTAAAAAATTATCCTAAACATGTATTACTATAAATTTTAGATTAACCCATCTATAAATAATTAACAAATATCAAATTACAGACCAATCATAAAACGCCCACATTTACCAAAGTTAGTATTCAATTTAATGAAAGACGCAGAACTCAAAAAAAAACTAAAAGAAGTCGGTCTTTCTACTAAAGGCACGCGAAAAGTTCTGGAGCTTCGTTATCAGCGTTACTGCACACTTTACAATGCGGAGTGTGATAAAAATAAACCGCGAAGCACCAAAGATCTGCTGAAACAATGCAACGATCAAGAGACACTAGAAAAAACTGTCGAGACACTTCCTATAAGTATGCGATACAAGCGTTAATTATTCGCAAAATATACACATATATACATATATATATTTTTTTATTTATTTCGAAATAAATTTACATTAGTAGATAATATCAAAATAAGAGATCATGAACTTAAGAGATGATTTTATTAAAACTATTGTACTAATATATTTTTTTTATTGTTCTCATACTGTAATTATTAAAATTAATTATTTCAAATGATATTTTGTTATTTATTTAATAACTTTAACATCACATTCAATCGATAAGTCATTTTATATTTTTTATATAGTATTCATTTCTATATTTTATTTTCTTATATAATTTATCGAGAAGGCATCGATTATTTTTAGACAATAGTTCATTTATTTATAATTAATTAATTAATTAATTAACTAAATTATTAAGTTGAATTTTAAGTTGCGCTTACAGAGCTGCCCTTACAATTACACACCTTTGGTATCATTTGATTTATTTTTAAATTCTATTTTTACTAGTAAAATTTATCGATTAATCAATCGATAAATTAACAGTTTTAAATTAATTAATTATTAATAATAATATCCGTTGGATATTGCTTTTGTTGCTTTAAATTGTTGATTAAATTAATGGAAACTCCTTTTTAATTTTTTATAATTTTAATAGAATTTTTATCTTTTGCTAACAAAGTCAGACAATTTAATTTAATTGTCTATTATAATTATTTAATACTTTTTATAATTTGAAAATATTTTATTATTTAATATCCAGTTAAATTAAATAGTAAACAAGTAACTAGAATTTTTAAATTATCTCTGACGAATTCAAATTACGGTAATTTATAATATTTACTGTAAATTACGGTAATTATCGTATTTTACCGGAAAATACAGAATTTCTACGGTAATTTACTAAGAAAACTGAATATTACTGCAATCTTATGCCTTATGGTAAAATACCACGAGGTTACCACAAATTGACAGTGTATTGCCGCTTTTTTACTACAAATTTACTGCAAAGTTTCGTTTTCTTACCATAAAATACCACAATATACTAAAAAATGCCGTATTTTACAGCTTGTTACAGCAAATTACCGCGCGAATACTTCAAATTCACGGTAAATTTCTGTACTTTAGCATCAAAAACCGCAATTTACTTAAAAATACTGCATTTTTGCCAAAAATATGGTATTGTTTCAGCAAATTTGCTACATCTTGCGGTAATTTACAGCAAGATACAACCATTATTGAATTTTTACAGTAAATTATCGCGCGAATACTTTAAATTCACGGTAAATTTCCGCATTTTTACTATCAAAACCACAATTTATTAAAAAATGCCGCATTTTTGCCTCAAATATGGAATTGTTACAGCGAATTTGCTACATCTTGCGGTAATTTACAGCAACATACAACAATTATTGAATTTTCACGGTAAATTACCGAGCTAATACCTTTAATTTGCGGTACATTTCCATATTTGTACCTTAAAACCCAGAATTTACTCAAAAATACTGCATTTTTGCCTACAATGTGGCATTGTTACAACGAATTTGCTACATTTTGCGGTAATTTACAGCAACATACAATAATCGCTGAATTTTGCGGTAGTTTACAGCACCATACAATAATCACTGAATCTTGCGGTAAATTACCGCGCGGTTACTTTAAATTCGCGGTAAATTTCCGTATTTTTAACACCAAATACAACAATTTATTTGAAAATGCTGCATTTTTACCTAAAATATGGTATTGCTACCGCAAATATGCTGCATCGTACGGCAATTTACTGCATTTCGTGGCAATTTACGGTAAAATATGTGAATTTTACCATACGGAGCGGTATATTTCTCTCTTATGGATAAATACTACAACTTTACCGCACTTTTACGGTAAATTACCATACGGTTACCGCAAATTTCGGGTAAAGTTCAGTACTAATACCATAAAATACCAAATTATACTAGAATTTCGAAGGCTGAGATTTATGTTAATTACCGTAATTTAAATCCACGAGTATTAAAGATAGTAATAATAATAATAATAAAAGTTGTTTTAAAATTAATACCGCACATGGTACTAATTAATAAATATTTTAAATATTTTGTTACTATTTATTTATTTAACAATTTCAATTAATATATAAAAATTCAACTATAAGAGACTAAAGAACTTTATTATTATTTTTTCTCCAACAATCTATCAATAAAATATATAAATTCATATATTTATTCATTTTAAATTTCATTAAATATATATTTTCATTGACTGATTTTATTTTTTATTATTAATTAACTTTTTTTATATTTTTCTCTCAAGATAAATAGTATATAGATTTTTTTTAATTTATAGCTCATGATTGATCAACAATTTTTTTAGAAGACAAAGAAAAAAATAAACGTATACGTACAAATTAATTTATAAGCTCGATGATTTGATTGATGATTTGAATTTTATCTATTTTAGTAATTAAATAATTTATTTATTTTTCTTTTATACTTTTTATCGTCACGTGTCGCTACTTTTCTTTTGCCTCGCAACTGTAATGCCGATAGAACCTCGTATTTTTCTTAACAAATCAATAATGTCAGTCGTTGGCATATTTTCTACATTCTCATCATTTACCTGAAATTAATTAATTATTTAATTAATTTTATTAGTATACTCAGGAAATACTCTAACAATCTCCACGTTTTCTCTAGTCCCTGATTAAAAATATTCATTGAAAAGGATTGAAATAGATGAGAATTGAATACTTTCTATACTACCAAATTTTCATCTGGGCCTAAAATTAATACTTTTCAATTCTATTGGATCCAAAAATAATATGATAATTTCTAAACTTTCGAGGAATTGAAAAAGATTCTAAAGAATTTATATTTTTCATCTTTTTGAATACTTTTCAAAACCAAAATAGTATCACGTTTCGGGTCACGTGTAAGATTGAAAAGAATTCCAATGGCTTGAAATTTTTTAATCTTTCTTAATATCAAAATAGTTCCATACTTCGGGTTAAGAGTGAGATTGAAAAAGATTCAAATGAATTTAAATTTTCAATCTTTCTGAATACTTTTCAATAACAAAGTAATTTCATATTTCGGGTCACGTGTGGGATTGAAAAAAAATCAAGTGAATTGACATTTTTGAATCTTTTTGAATCCTTCTCAATACCTAAATAGTTCGATACTTTGGATCGAGTGTAGAATTGAAAAGAATTAAAATTAATTGAAATTTTTGAATCTTTCTGAATCCTTCTCAATACCAAAATAATTCCATATTGGAAGGTATTGAAATGATGAAAGATTTATAATTCCTTTCAATACTTTTGAATTCCATTTTAAGAATTACAAACTATTCAAATGATCAAAATTACAATTCCATTCAATACTTTCCAACTCCCGTATGGATTGAAAAGAATTGAAATAATTTTCAATTCTTTTCAATGAGTATTTTTAATCAGGGGTATTTCTCTTGGATTTTTCTGGGACTATCTAGGATTCTCAGAGAAACAAATCCTACAGTTGTCATCGAATTTTTTTTTTTAATGGGGGTACTGTCAGAAAATGTTGCTTATATTTAAAAAAAAAATATATTTACCATAAGTAATATATCACCCTGTTTCAATCTCCCATCTTTAGCTGCAACACTATCAGGATGTACCATTGATATTATAGTTGAGTTTTCGTGTGACTGTAAACTAAATCCTAAGCGACTATTCCAACCACGTGTCAATTCAACCATAAATACCTTGAAATTTAATTTAATTATCATTAGTTTATCAACTCAATGCCAAAAGTTATTAATAATTATAAATATTAATTATTTTTATTTAAAATAATTTTTTTTTTTATATAAAACTTTAATTAGTTTATGTTTATAATTAAAATTTTTTACTTCAATAATTTAATTCAAGGACTGTGTATAAAAAGTAATTATGTAATCACTAATTCAAAGTATAATTTAATCTTCAATGTTTTATCATTAATTTTAATTCAAATTTTTATGATCCTGAAGTTTTTTTTTTTAATTCAATTTAAAAAAAAAAAAAAAAAACTAAAAAAATGCACGTATAGAAAATTAAAAAAACTATAAGTGTAATTTTTAAAAATATATATTTTTTTCATAATTTATCATTTTTCAAAAATCCAAAAATTAAATCCCGGCTGATTTCAATACCACATTTTTTTTTTAAATAAATTACCAAAAAAAAATTATATAAATTTAACAGACAAAAAAAATTGATTACTAATTAAGTTATTGAATTAAAATATTTAAATTAATAATATATAATTACCTCACAGTCTTTGTATTTATTTTCCTTAGTAACAGTTCCATTGAAATTGTCATTTTTAGTTGTGTTGTCACCGTTATCATTACTGTCGTCTGGTGCAAACATAACACCCTTCCACTTGAGTAAACTTTTACTGCCAGCGGGATCTTGTACAGTTGTAATTTTTCCTAAAAAATAAAAATAATTATAATAATAATAATAATAATAAAACTTAACTAACAAATACGCCTATTAATTATCCGCCATTTTTATTAAAACAATATTACCCCCTCTTAAATTAGCCCCTACTTTACGAAACTGATAAGTCTATCACTTTCACAATGCCATAAATATTTATGATACTAAACAGCTCGAATATGAATCTATATATATACACATATATATGTAGTACAAAGATATAAATATTCGCTAATACGCCGATAAAGTATCACTTAACACTAAGCTGAATTTACAATTCAAACAACTTCCCGGCGGCAAAATTATTTAACTGACACAGTAGATCATTAGAAACTTTTTTTTAATAAAGTTAATTTTTCATGCATAATTTTATCCCACGTTGCGTAGACTTGGTCATGTATTTTTTGTTTTAATACGATTTACATTTATGAATAATAATAATATTTTCTTATTCATATTTATTTAAAAAGTTTAATTAAAATTTTTTAAATGTAATTTAGATTTAAATTTGAATTTAATATTTATTATTTTTTCAGTAATTTCATTTAAAAAATTTTCATTTTTTGTTGGTTTAAAATTGCAAGTTAATTTTTATAATTTTAACCAAATTTTTTGAACACAAAGTACTTAGTGATTTTTCCTTAAAAAATTTTCAAAATTTTAATTTAAATTTAATTTCTTTATATAAAGAAAATTTTAATTTTTGATTGGTTTAAAATTTCATGGTCATTTTTTAAATTTTAACCAAATTTTTTAAACACAATGTATTTGGTAATTTTTACGTAACAAGATTTCAAAATTCAAATTTAAATTTAATTTCCTTATGTAAAAAAAATTTTAATTTTGTGTTGGTTTAAAATTTCATGGTCATTTTTTAAATTTTAACCAAATTTTTAAACACAATGTATTTGGTAATTTTTACGTAACAAGATTTCAAAATTAAAATTTAAATTTAATTTCCTTATGTAAAAAAAATTTTAATTTTGTGTTGGTTTAAAATTTCATGGTCATTTTTTAAATTTTAACCAAATTTTTTAAACACAATGTATTTGGTAATTTTTACGTAACAAGATTTCAAAATTCAAATTTAAATTTAATTTCTTCACTTAAAGAAAATTTTAATTTTTGATTGGTTTAAAATTTCATGGTCATTTTTTAAATTTTAACCAAATTTTTTAAACAAAATGTATTTGGTAATTTTTACGTAACAAGATTTCAAAATTAAAATTTAAATTTAATTTCTTCACTTAAAGAAAATTTTAATTTTTGATTGGTTTAAAATTTCATGGTCATTTTTTAAATTTTAACCAAATTTTTTAAACACAATGTATTTGGTAATTTTTACGTAACAAGATTTCAAAATTCAAATTTAAATTTAATTTCTTCACTTAAAGAAAATTTTAATTTTTGATTGGTTTAAAATTTCATGGTCATTTTTTAAATTTTAACCAAATTTTTTAAACAAAATGTATTTGGTAATTTTTACGTAACAAGATTTCAAAATTAAAATTTAAATTTAATTTCCTTATGTAAAAAAAATTTTAATTTTGTGTTGGTTTAAAATTTCATGGTCATTTTTTAAATTTTAACCAAATTTTTTAAACACAATGTTTTTGGTAATTTTTACGTAACAAGATTTCAAAATTCAAATTTAAATTTAAATTTAATCTCTTTATATAAAGAAAATTTTAATTTTGAGTTGGTTTAAAATTTCACATTAATTTTTATAATTTTAAACCAACGTTATAAACCCATCAAGTACTGAGTAACTTTTACGTAACACGATTTCAAAATTTAAATTTAAATTTAATCTCTTTATATAAAAAAAATTTTAATTTTGAGTTGGTTTAAAATTTCATGGTCATTTTTGTAATTTTAACCAAAATTTTAAACACAAAATACTTGATAATTTTTACTTAAAAAAGTTTAAAAATTTTAATTTTAATTTAAATTTCATTTTTTTTATAAAAAAAAAAATTTCAATGTTGGTTTAAAATTTCACATTAATTTTAATAATTTTAAACCAACGTTTTAAACCCATCAAATACTCGGTAATTTTTACGAAATAAATTTTAAAAAATTTAATTTATTTTTACACTGCAAAAAATTTTCAGTCAAAGCGGAATAAATTCGGAGTTAATGCGAAACAGATGACTGCTTATTAATTAAATTCCTTTGGAGTAAAATTCACTCCGGTGGAGTTTATTTTAATTTTAAAACTCCGAATCGGAGTCAATGTGAATTTAAATAAAATCCAGATCACTCCGAATTCACTTCTACTTTTTTTTAGTCTAATAATTAAAAAAAAAAATTCATACACACCTGGAATGTTTTTATCACTAGAATACGTAGCTTTGGACTTAATATTATCATTGCCACTGCAAGTTGGATTAGCGCTTTGGTACGCAGGATTTTTGTAACTGAAATTAGCATCAGACGTGTCATTGTCTGTATCGAATACCAACGGCGGCATTGACGCCGGTTCGATCGGTAAATTATTATCCTGTATATCGCCAATTAACGCGTCGTTATCATCATAATAATCACCAGTTTCCAATTCATTATCATTAACAGTCGAATTAATTATTTTAATATTTTGATCATTGCTCATTTCAGACTTTGATTCACCATTTGATAAATTAAGATAATTTGGCCGTGAAGCGAAGAAAATATTGTTCGATGTATCGATAGCATCATTCTTGTCATCATTCATTGAAGATCTTGATGCAGGACGACGTAATCGTCGTGGCGAACAATTGTTTGCTGTTTGATTTTGTGTTGACGAACCATTTGATCCATTCGGTGATAATTTACGTACAGCTAAATCACAAAGCATATCGACAGCCTCTTTTCTAAAATAATATTCGAAACTTATAAAAGAAAATCGGAAAATTACACTAAAAATAAATCATTTCTACCCGAACAAAATTCCAGAAGCTCAAAAGTCAAGATCTGATAAATTTTTTAGAAAATCGAAGGGAAATCACGGACTTGTTTTTTTGAAAATTTGAATTTTGGCGGGAAGTTTAAAAAAAGGTTCTTTTATTTATTAACTTCTAATCATCAATACCTGAGACTAATTCTTGGTGGACGTAAAGGATGATCAGGTTCAGTTGGAGACAAAGCTGATACTGGAGTTTGAGTCAAATCGCGGTAAAGACGTAATTTAACTCTGGGCCCACACTGGCGTAGTAACGCAACAGCTTCTTCGTGGCTCATTGGAGACAGCGGGACACCATCCACCGTGACTATTTTATCACCTGGTTGAATACGTCCGTCACTTAATGCTGGTTCACGTACCAGTGCTCTGACATAATGACCTAGAGCACTGCTGTCGACCTTCCTCAGAGTAAATCCCAAGCTACCGGCTACTTTAGTCATTTCGATATCGAATTCCTGTTAAAAATTTTTTTTTATTAATAAATCCGATCATGTTAAGTCATGAGAATTATTTTAATTGATCAGTTTAATTATTGAAATTGACAATTATGTAAGCCGATGGCTTCACTTCACTTTAATTTATCGGTAATTGATACAAAATTTTTCATGCGATTTCCGATACTTCAATATTGCTGGTAATTAAAATATTTCAATACTTGTATTAATTTTATATATACTCATATATCAATTAAAAATTTTACTAGTATTTTTAAAAAATATTTATCATATGATCGGAAGATAAATGCGAGTATTAATTTATTATTAATGGACATAAATATAAAGATAATAAATATATATTTTGTTTCAAAGTTAAGAGATTAATAATTTATTGATTCAAAAAATTTATTTTTATTCAAAGAAATTGTTTTTATTTTTTTGCTCTAGGGGACAGGGTAAATTTTTATTGTAATTTCAGTCTCCCACTACCGCGCGTTTAGTTTTGTCCTCGACTACTCGTTATAAGCCTGTTTTATTTTATGTGATTTTAAACGTCATATTTACGTTTTGTTACATGCGTCAGTGTCCCGATTTTTCTAGTGCTTATAGCGCTAAAATAAATACTTATCTTTTTACACAAATAATAATTGTAATGGAAAAAATTATAATGACATCGGTATTAATTGCAGTAATAATAATAATAATTGTTATTGATCAACATAATGCTCAATAAAACTTTTAAATTGTAACAGAAGCTTTAATTGTAATTAATCATTACAATTATCGCCAATAAATAATATTTAACTTAATATTTATAAAATTATTATCCGCGAAAGATCGATAGTAAATTTTCATAATTAATTTAGATATTTTGTTCCTTCTGTTAGTTTATAATTTATGGAATTTTAACGGAGGCTTATAACGGGACATCAGCTACGAAACTCAAAAAAGTGGTTAAGCGGGTGCTGTTTGGACTCAGTACCCACCGATTGAGGGGAGAGACTTACGGCAGGCTGACGTAGTCGACTGTATTAATTCATATATTTATTCATATATATAATTTAAATTTAATGTATTCACTCCTACTTACACCACACGGTTCAATATTAAGTGGCGGCACGGGTTTGAGAAAACGTGATGGTAATGAAGCTTCACGTCGTGTCGGTGGAGTTGGTGGTGCCTTTGGTGGTGTAATACTAGGTTCACCAGGTAACCGACATACTAATAATTCAACGGTATTAGAAGTTGTACGAAGTACTTCTAGTGCTTCCTGTTAAATAATATAAACATTTTAAATATTCATAACTTATTTTAAATTCAAACTACAAATTCGTTATAAGATACATCAAACTTTTTAAAATTAATCAGCAATAAATTTTAATGTGAATCATTTAAATTGTTCATATTAAAATTTATTTTGTTAATTTCAGTATTAAAAATATGATAATGAGAGTAACAAACAGAAAATTTTATAAATAATTTACTCCTACACGGAAAAAACAGAATATTAAAAATTAATAAATAATAGTAAAAAGAGTCTGTTATCAAAAATTAGTACTATTATGTGCTTAATGCAAAGTAGTTTACTAATTTTTGTAGACTCCTAAAAACTATCAATTATTTCAAAAAGTGAAATATTATTACTTTTAGGTATAACACGTGACTTATTAGTGAAAGTTTATTAATTT
Source organism: Microplitis manilae (assembly GCA_030273425.1). Taxonomy (NCBI): domain Eukaryota; kingdom Metazoa; phylum Arthropoda; class Insecta; order Hymenoptera; family Braconidae; genus Microplitis; species Microplitis manilae. The sequence goes on from CP092727.1 coordinate 25,038,217, forward strand.
ATGGCATAATCTATTAAAAAGTAATGATTGGTCAAATTAAGAATTGCTATCTTAGATACTGATTTTTCCAGCCGAAAATTCAAAAAGTTACAAACTTTTATTTTATAAATTCGATGTCACTGATCAATTATCAGCTTAAAATATCATTTATTCATCATTATAAATTAATTTACAATATACATAAATCGAATAAGTGGTAAGTAATAAAATGAAAAATTAGTATACTAGATACTGATTTTGTTGCTCATAAAAATACCCAAAATTTTAAACTCTTATTTTATAAATTCTATCCCATTGACTAATAATTAATATAAAATGTTATTTATTCGTTATTATAAATTAATTTATTCCATACATATATCGAATAAGTGGTAAATAATAAAATGAAAAATTCGTATACTAGATCTTTATATATTAATATGTACGTTTACTAATTTTTCGGTTCCTCATTTTTTAAATTTTTCTGTTTATTTGAATAGTAATAACTGTAGATAGCAATTTATCGATTCTTTTTCATATTAATTTTAATATACGAAATTACAAATTTCGCTCTTCTGTGTATCAAATTTGAATATAAATAATAGCCATTTTGTAATATATATATAATGATCCTGTTGATATTAGTATCGAATATACTAATTTTAAGATGATCTTAAAGTTAGCTAACGTCTAATAATTTTTGATTTATTTTTTAAACGATAAATTAAGAAAAAAAAAATATTTTAAAAAATTGCACCTATAGATTTTTTAATTTTCTACATGTGCATTTTTTAGTTTTTGGTTTTTTTTTATAATTGATTCGTTAAAAAAAAATCCGAAAATTTTGAACTGTCTGCTAACTTTAGAATGATATTTTTATGATCTTAAAGTTAGCTAACGTCTAATAATTTTTGATTTATTTTTTAAACGATTTTTTAAGTCAAAAATAAACTACAAACTTTCAAAATTCTGAGCATCATTTTTTTCCGTGTAACTAATAAAAATTTTCCAGTTGTTTATTTACAAGAAATAAAATTGTTTTATTGTCGGTTGCTTTAGTGGTATAAAAAACAAAAAAGTAATTAATTAAATGAAAAATATATTAGACTTACGTAATTAGTTAGACCAGAAAGTGTAATTCCATTAGCTGCTAAAAGAATATCACCCGACTCGAGTTTATTGGAAAGCGCCGCTGGCTGTTGGGGAAAAAGTCTTTTAACTCTAACCGGGCCTGATTTTCCACCACCGGAAAGACTCAATCCGAGACCTCGGCTACTTTTTTGCAAGGTCACCTTAAATGTGTTTTCTGCAAGCATTAAATGAAATAAAATCCAATCAATAAACTTCAATATCCTTATTTTATATCCTTCATAATGTGCGCTTATATCTCTAAATCTTTATCATAAAAGTGAACAAAGAGTTCCATTATTATTTACTTCTTTTTTTACGTAAAAAAAAAAAAGTCTTTGTGTATTTTTTCAATTTAAACTTAGAGATAATGTAAAAAAAAAAAACTAAGAAGTGACCTGAATTGTAAGCGTTAAAAGGTGAGCCAATGACAATCAGTACCGGATATACTTGGCTGTATTTTAGACTCGCCTCTAACCGGATTTCCGAATTCTCATCCGCGCTCGGTATTTTAAATTAAATCTGTTCGCTATTGTTACAAACAACAGAGCTAAATTATCACTTTTTTCACGTCATTTTAATTTATTAAAAACATTTTAGTTTTACTTATAAAGATTAATGTCTTAGTAAATAATCTGTTGTACGAAGGGTTAATTTTAAATTCAAATAAAATTAAAAGCGGTAATAAAAAATTAATAAATTTTTTAAATATTTATGCAGCTGATAATTTTCTTTGATAAAATAAATATATAATTATTTTCATTATTTTTATAAAATATTTTAGACATTAGGGAAATTTTTACCCATAGTAGAATTCTTTAGAAAATTTTTAGATAAAGAATTTTACTGCAGTTTTTTTTTTCATTCCTTATTTAAATTTTTTTGTAAAGATTTTTTAAAAAAAGTAATGTGTTCTAATGATTTTCTGTCTTAAGAAATTTTTCTCTAGATTAGAATTCTTTAAAAAAATTGAACTTTTTAATGCATTTTTCAAAAAAATTTTTTTTTTATTTCCTATCTAAAAATTTTTGTAAAAAATCATTAAAAAAAAACAGCAAACAAAAGTTCTAATGATTTTGACCTAAGAAATTTTTCCCCATAATAGAATTTTTTAAAAAATTTACTCCCGCATGAAAATACTATATGATAAATATATATGGAAAAATATATGATCAATATGGGAGCATATAAGTGGCCAAAAACGATATATTTTCTTATATATAATATACTAAGTTTTAATATAATTAATTATATACGTAAGTTTATAAGTTAATACATGTATTATATATATTTATAATCATATATGTAAGCTTATGTTAGCACATATATGTATTACATATATTGATAATTATATATGTAAATTTGTAAGTTAGCACACATATATATTCTGAACACAATGTTTGAATCTTATAACAGAGAGAGGAAGACAGAAAAGAATAGATTTTATTTATTCTTACATATATGTGGAGACTTATATGGTTCTATATATCGAAAAATATATAAAAATTTATAAAGTTGAATACATGGTACATATATCGTGGCATATAATGATTAATTATATATGTATTCTTATTTGTTTCCATATATAAATAACATTTATTTTTTCATATATTAAAATTATAAGTTTTCAAATATATAAATAATATATTGAAGTTATGCGAAAATATATGAAATCATATAAGAGAAAACATATGTAGAAATATAATAAAATCGGCCAAAATCTATATACAGTTCTATATGATTTCATGTATTGTCACATATATATTTATATCTGTAACATATATTTTTTAATATATGTACCATATATGATATTTTCATGCGGGCTTTGTACTGCATTTTAAAAAAAAAATTTTTCCATTTTTTATCTAAAAAATCATTAAAAAAAAACAGTAAAAAAGGTTCTAATGATCTTTTATATCAAGTATCAGCTACATAGAACATGGATCTGAAATAAAAGCGATTAATTTATCAATACATAAAACAATATTTCTTATTGCACATCGTCGTACCCAGACAGCTTCTACACGATCTCGAAATCAATTACACAAATCTTATCTCTAATAAAAAAAATATTTATATCATCTACTAAATGACTACGCAGTGACGCACAAACTAGTGGCCTAGTTTAGAGCTGCGCGGACCAACGATCAATAGTGCATTCTAACTTTTGTCATGGCCATGATTTTAAAAATTAATCATCATTATTCCGAACTAAAATAACTAATTAATCGGTCAATTAGTTAATGGATGGTTTTGATACCTGGATTAATTGCTAGTAACGGCGGGTGTTCATCTTCAGGTGAACGTTCCGACGCGTATCCTTGGTCTTGATGTTCACTTGATGTAGGCTTTGAATTAAAATCATCAAGACGTTCTAATTGCTGACGATGATGATGCTTCATCAATTCACAGGTGGGCTTGTGAATAATTTGCGCATTTTGCGGATAATTTAAATCTATTTCACCGGATTCATGCTGGTTATACTGCTGAACAATCGACTGTATACTTGTGGGATCACACCACTTTGGATCTATTCTTCTTTTAGGCAAAGTGCCCATTAATTCAGAGTCATAATGGTGACTATTGGACGGAATATACTCGTCAGTACTATTGTGGTGACTTTTTCTCACTAAATTTAAATTCCCATGCTTACAGCGCACAATATCCACGTCATTTTGATGATACCTAAAATTTAAATTCACAAAATTTCAAATAAATTTCGACTCCAAATTTCTGTATCTAGTTCTTTGGATTTTAAACTTAAAATATCTCATTAAATATTGAGTTTTTCAAAAAACTACAAGACATGTTTTTTGTAGAAAATTTAAAGATCTACAAAAAAGGTGTCTTATAATTTTTCGAAAAATTCAATATTTACAAAGATATTTACAAAAAACTAATCGCGCTTTTTTGAAATTTTAAAATTCCCGCTGAAAAATTTTCTAATTTAATTTTCATTGAAATATTTTTTTTTGGAAGAGGAAAATTTGACAGATCTCATGTCAGAGTAAATTTGACAAAAATTGCTGTCATATAGACCACAAGCGACCGTAGAAAAATAAATTTAATATTTTAAATTACATGTCATTTTTCAAACTATCGATAAGTGAATTTTTTTTTTCAAAAAGCTCACGTGTAATAAATTTATAAAAATAAATTAACATACTCCCAAGGATCGCCTTCAAGAGTTTGCAGTCGATATCGTTCGAAATCCGTCACCTCATCATTGAACTGAACTGATGATTTTTTATGGGGTAAAGTACCACCCAAATTTCCAGATATCGTGTCCGTTATAACATTATTATTATTTACTAGCATAAAATCATGATCATTATCTAAATTATTCGGTAAAGACCCAGAGAATTTGTATCTAGACAATAAAATTATTTATATAATTATACTATTAAAAATACAGTCGACTACGTCATAAGCCTGCCGTGTCTCTCCCCTCAATCGGTGGGTACTGAGTCCAAACAGCACCCGCTTAACCACTTTTTTGAGTTTCGTAGCTGATGTCCCGTTATAAGCCTCCGTTAAAATTCCATAAATTATAAACTAACAGAAGGAACAAAGTATCTAAATTAATTATGAAAATTTACTATCGATCTTTCGCGGATAATTATTTTATAAATATTAAGTTAAATATTATTTATTGGCGATAATTGTAATGATTAATTACAATTAAAGCTTCTGTTACAATCTAAAAGTTTTATTGAGCATTATGTTGATCAATAACAATTATTATTATTATTACTGTAATTAATACCGATGTCATTATAATTTTTTCCATTACAATTATTATTTGTGTAAAAAGATAAGTATTTATTTTAGCGCTATAAGCACTAGAAAAATCGGGACACTGACGCATGTAACAAAACGTAAATATGACGTTTAAAATCACATAAAATAAAACAGGCTTATAACGAGTAGTCGAGGACAAAACTAAACGCGCGGTAGTGGGAGACTGAAATTACAATAAAAATTTACCCTGTCCCCTAGAGCAAAAAAATAAAAACAATTTCTTTGAATAAAAATAAATTTTTTGAATCAATAAATTATTAATCTCTTAACTTTGAAACAAAATATATATTTATTATCTTTATATTTATGTCCATTAATAATAAATTAATACTCGCATTTATCTTCCGATCAAATGATAAATATTTTTTAAAAATACTAGTAAAATTTTTAATTGATATATGAGTATATATAAAATTAATACAAGTATTGAAATATTTTAATTACCAGCAATATTGAAGTATCGGAAATCGCATGAAAAATTTTGTATCAATTACCGATAAATTAAAGTCAAGTGAAGCCCTCAGCTTACATAATTGTCTATTAACTTATTTTCGCGCGGTTATGGAAGAGTGAAATTACAAGAAAATTTTACCCCGTCCCCTAGACAGACTTATGACGAATAGTCGACTCCATTATAATTATTATTATTATTATTTCATTCTAGTAAATTAAAATACCTGTCCTCCGATGAACTAGAACAAGGAACAAGAATTTTTCCAACATGACTAAGTTTTCCTTTAGAGTCACAAAGATTACCTGATGACTGTGTTCTACGTCCAGTAAGGCCTTTGCCATGATGACGACTTAGATTCGAACCCATTACCAAATCCTCATTAGGTCTTTCGTTTCCGGTTATTAAATTAAATTTATTTTTATAAAAATTATCTGATTTATTATTTTCTTTAGCCGGATAATTAAAGTATTTACTGATGTCTTTCTTGGCATTTATTTTGCATTTTACGGAAATGGGTTGACGATGATATTTTTTATTGTTGTCATAATTAAATGATGACGTTGATGACGATGATGAGACATCATCATGAGGCCGAATCTTAGGCCTTAGGAAATATAAATTCACTTTATTGTCTTCATTTATTTCTTTTTTATCATTATTGTTGTTATTGTTTATAGTATTTTTTATGTAATAACTACAGGGAACACTTGGCCCTCCCACCACGGGGGACACTAGTGCTTCCTCACCTGTAACATAAATATTTTTAATTACAATTTTTACTGCAGTTTTAATTTTTTTAAAGTTACGTAGCTAAAAAAAAATGAGTAAAAATTTTCTGATTTTTTTTTCAACAATCGAATTTAAAAAAAAAAAAATAAAAAAATGCACATGTAGAGAATTTAAAAAACTACAAGTGCAATTTTTTAAAAATATTTTATTTTTATAATTTATTGTTAAAAAAACAATTCAAAAATTAGACGTAGGTTAACCAGTCATAAAAAAATTTCTATTTTCAAACAATATTTTAAATTCAAAAATAATTTCTGTTCTCTTTCGTCATTATTTTGACACATAGATTACAGTTGCGCTAAATCATTAAAAAAACAAATATGATAAAGTAAAAGATAAGATTTTTTAGGACAAGAGTATAAAATTATTTAAAAAAATAAAATTCTTACGTTCTAAAAATATAAGCATTGAGAATTTTATTTTTTTTATTTTTAAACTACACATAAAATTATTTATGTAATTTTATTAAGATTTTAAAAAAATTTTAAATTTAAACTCGATATATATTCAACATTACTCACGTACTGAGTAATTTTATTTGACATTAAAAATAGAACGAAATTACCCATGAGACGTTTTCATTACGAATTTAAATTTCTTTTAGAAAAAATTTTTTCAATATCAATTTCACTAGAAAAACTTTTTATGATCCTGAAGTTATCATGATCCTGAAGTTAGCCAATGACTTATAAGTTTTGGATTTTTGAAAAACGATAAATTATTAAAAAAAAAAAATATTTTGAAAAATTGCACCTCTAGTTTTTTAAATTTTCTACATGTGCATTTTTTTAGTTTTCGTTTTTTTTTAAATTAAGTCATCGAAAAAAAAATCCAAAAATTTTAAACTGGCTGCTACCTTCAGGATCGTAAGTTATCTGACGTTTAATAATTTTTGGATTTTTTTTAACACATAAATTACAAAAAAAAAAAAAAAATAAAAAAATGCACATTTAGAAAATTCAAAAAACTACAGGTGCAATTTTTCCAAATATTTTTTTTTTTTAAATTTATCTGTAAAAAAAAAATCCAAAAGTTATTAAACGTCAGATAACCAGTATCATAAGTTACCAGGCAATCAAAAATTTTTGGATTTTTTTTTTTCATCAAATCAATTACAAAAATGAAAAACTAAAAAAATGCACTTGTAGAAAATAAAAAAAACTACAAGTGCAATTTTTCAAAATATTTTTTTTTTTATAATTTATTATTTTTTTTAAATTTCAAAAATTTTTTGACATTTGCTAACTTCAGTATCGTCAACATATTAGGGGTAAAAAAAAAATTGTCTTTCCAAAAAATAATTTTTGTTTTTTGTGTAAAAAAAGAAACCTTTTTGTAAATTAATGCCCTACTAAAATTATAATTAAAATAAAAAAAAAAACTAAATTAAAATTCCTGACCCGTTTAAATTTTTTCTAAATTTAAAAAATAATTCAAGGACTTTTTTTTTACTTACGCATAATTCAAGGACGAGGACAACGTACGTTTCCCATTCGACATAAATAAAAAAAACCAACCTCCCAAAGTCCTTCATCCATAAAATAAAAATTTATAAATAATATATTTTTAAAAACCACTAGTTGTAAATTATTTTTTCACCACATTCTATGTAAAAAATAAATTAACATTTTACACAATTTTTTTTACTAACTGTCAAAAAAAAGGAAATAAAATACCCTATTATTATTATTAATTTTTTAAACTCAGTATTAATTTAAATAAAATATATGAGAATAGTATTACAATTTAAAATATGAAATTACGTGAGTACATTAACAAACGCACTTGTTTAAGCCCTTCAATTCATTTAAAAAAAAAAAAAAAACTCAAAGAACTAATTAAAGAACATAATTAAATAATTATTAAAGTGTCTCATTAAAATACCGTAACACAAGTTTTGAATAAACAAGTAGAGTACATGAAAGGCTGGTAATTTTATTCAAATTTTTGGAGCTTCAATTCATAAAAAAAAAAAAAAAAGAAGATTACGTTCACTAAATTCAAAGTTAATTAAATTTTCAATGGCAATTAAAATAAATAACTTTTATTAGATTGAAATTTTTTTTTAAATTCACAAAAAAAAACCAAAATGACAATTTGAATATTTAAAATTTTTCCCGGTTTATAAATTTATTGACAATGATCCTGAAATTGCAACAATTAATAATTTTCTTATTTATTTTTAACAAATCAATTAAAAAAAAAATATGCACATGTAGAAAATTAAAAAAACTACATGTGCATTTTTTTCAAATATTTTTTTTTTCAATTTATCATTTTTTTAAAAAACTCCAAAAATCATCAGACCTAAATCGGCTCTAAAGTTAACTGACAATTGACAATTTTGGATTTCTGTTTCAAAAAATCAATTTAAAAAAAAACTAAAAATATGCACATGTAGAAAATTTAAAAAACTACAAGTCCATTTTTTTCAAAAATTTATTTTTTCAATTTATCATTTATTTAACAAACTCCAAAAATCACCAGACCTAAATCGGCCCTAAAGTTAACAGACAATTGATAATTTTCGAATTTCTGTTTCAAAAAATCAATTTAAAAAAAAACTAAAAATATGCACATGTAGAAAATTTAAAAAACTACAAGTGCATTTTTTCCAAATATTTTTTTTTAAATTTGTCCTTTTTAAAATCCAATCCAAAAATTGCCAGACCTCGTTAAACTTCAAATTTACACAAAATTCCATTTTTAAAACAAAAAACTGAATAATACCATAAAAAAAATTTTTAAAAAATGTAATTAACCTCAAGAATTCGAAAAATGAAAACTACCAATCTCTACTCTTTAAAATAACAAACAACAAATAGCTTTCACTTAATATACACACTTTAATATTATTATTTTATTAAACAAATAAACATTTCTTTAACAAAAATAATAAATATTTAAAAAAAACGCGCAATACAAACTCACTGATACCGTAATTTAAATTACACTGTAGTAATTAACGATTAAAATCATCATGAGAGCATGGACTGTCGGCAAACGGCAAGTAAGAAACGGATTTTGCGTTTATTCAATGAAAATGTATTCTCATATATATTTACATGCACATATATATATAATATATGTACACTTGCACATAGAAATCATCTACACACAATACATACAGAATATACCTAGTGTAAATAAGTATGTATGTATAATTGAGTGCATTGTGCTGTTAATTCTATATATATATACTTATATATATGTATATACATATATATAGGTAAAAAAAACTACAGCTTAACCGATTTATCACGCTAGATAAACGCGCTAGAGTATAAACGACTAATACATACACAGAATAAAATTATATTAGTGTACTTAATATATATAATCACGGAATTCAAAAGTATGTGCACTGCAAGTACTCCAGAACACTGTGTACTGTTTGTACTTATACTTACACTTACACTAATAAAGTGTAAGGTATATTTTCTGCTTACGAGGAATGTATTCTATTCTGCGTTATAAGTTTCGTTTTTTAAATATTTGAGTGGGGGAGAAAATGGCGGGAGGGAACTAAAAGACCGCGAATTATTTGAATTCGGATATTGGTTGTTTGCTGTGGATTGTTTTGTTTGGAGCTAATTGTTGTTTTATTTAACGGATGTTGATTGATTATGTAATTAGTAGGGGTTAATTAGCGGTTTTTTTAATAATTGTCCGCATGAAAATACGGTATATGATAAATATATATGGAAAAATATATAACCAATATGGGAGCATATAAGTGGCCAAAAACGATATATATTTTCTTATATATAATATACTAAGTTTTAATATAATTAATTATATACGCAAGTTTATAAGTTAATACATGTATTATATATATTTATAATCATATATGTAAACTTATAAGTTAGCAGATATATGTATTACATATATTGATAATTATATATGTAAATTTGTAAGCTAGCACACATATATATTCTGAACACAATGTTTGAATCTTATAACAGAGAGAGAAAGACAGAAAAGAATAGATTTTATTTATTCTTACATATATGGGGAGACTTATATGGTTCTATATATCGAAAAATATATAAAAATTTATAAAGTTGAATACATGGTATATCGTGGCATATAATGATGAATTATATATGTATTCTCATTTGTTTCCATATATAAATATCATTTATTTTTTCATATATTAAAATTATAAGTTTTCAAATATATAAATAATATATTGAAGTTATGCGAAAATATATGAAATCATATAAGAGAAAACATATATAGAAATATAATAAAATCGGCCAAAATCAATATACAGTTCTATATGATTTCATGTATTGTCACATATATGTATATCTGTAACATACTTTTTTTAATATATGTTTACCATATATGACATTTTCATGCAAGTGGTAGAGGAAGTTGAATAAGAATGCATATGGGGTAAAAATTTTAATAGCAATTGAGAAAATTGGAGTTGGATAAGAGGAATCGATAAGTTTCTTTGTTTGGCTTAAAGTTACTTAGCAACGTATTTGCTGGAGGATTTTATTTTATTATAAAATTATATTGAAAAATTGGATTGTTGCTATCAGATGGGAAATATGATAAAATTATCGGATTAATTTTATACTACATCTCAATTCAATATTTATTTTATTACTCTTCTAATTCGTTTTTATCATTTTATATATTTTAAATATTAATTTGTAAAATTAAGCTTTTAAAAGTTTATTTATGGAGCAATTTAAAAATTATTTATGAGTTAATACTCTATTTTAATTAAAATTTTTACTTTAGTGTATTTGAAAACAATCATAATAATAGCAATAAGTCATTTCATTTCTACACAAAATAGCAAAATACTCTCTTATTCTTGACCTGACCCGTGACCCAATTTAACAGCAAAACACACAGTTTGCCAATTGGATCAATGTAATTTAAATTTCCCCCCAAAAATATATATATTTATATATTTCTAAAACTTAAAATTTTTAGTTCGCAGACGTCTGATAATTTTTGGATTTTTTAAAAGCGACAAATTATTTAAAAAAAAAAATATTCCAAAAATTGCACTTATAGTTTTTAAAATTTTCTACATGTGCATTTTTTTAGTTTTTTTCTTTACTTAATTAAACAGTTAAAAAAAAAAGTTCAAAAATTTTTAATTGTCTGCTAAATTTATGACACTAAAGTTAACGTGATACTGAAGTCAGCAGACGTCAAATAATTTTTGAAATTTTTTTACAACGATAAATTATAAAAAAAAAAATATTTTGAAAAATTGCACTTGGAGTTTTTTTAATTTTCTTCATGTGCATTTTTTTAGATTTTTTTTTTTTTATTAAATAGCTAAAAAAATAAATAAAAAATTCTTAATTGTCTGCCAACTTCAGGATCAAAAGTTAACCGATGTCTAATAATTTTTGGACTTTTTTTTAAACAATAAATTATGAAAAAAAAAATATTAAAAAAAATTGCACTTGTAGTTTTTTAAATTTCCTACATGTGCATATTTTTAGTTTTTGTTTTTTTTGTAATTGGTTTATTGAAAAAATAATCCGAAAATTACTAATTGTTTGCTAACTTCAGAATCATGTCCAGAAGACTCCACTGGAACTAAAAAAACTAAAAAATCAATTTTGAAAAATTTCTCCCTTACTCCGTTTTGGAACTGGGCAGCCGAGTACATTAATTATACTATCAATTACCTAAATAATTTTAAGTCATACATATTTATTCACATAAATTATGATACTCGTTAGCGGCGTCTAATAATTTTTGAATTTTTTTTTAAACCATAAATTATAAAAAACAAAATATTTTTAAAAATTGCACCTATAGTTTTTTAAATTCTCTACATGTGCATATTTTTACTTTTTTTTTTTTTTTAATAATTTATCGTTTAAAAAAAAATTCAAAAATTATTAAACGTCTGCTAACTTCAGGATCATAAATTAGAAAAAAATATATAAATAATTAATTAACAATAAATACTTACAAATATATCTCGTAGCTGACAATAACTTCCTCCCCAGTAAATTAACGTCTTAATGCGATCATGAAAAACTCATTATTAAAAAATCCATTTTACCCGAGTACCATACTCACACATATATCATTTGACAAATGTAAATACCGACATATAATTACTCCTTTTTATCACAAGGCACATAGGGACGTTAAATATTGTCGTTCATTTTTTTTCTTTTTAAAAAAAAACCCATTCAAATCACGGCAATTATTTTTAAAAATTTCGCAATTAATTTATCTCATTAAAACAATAAATTCCCTTACATTATTAATGCACAAAAAAATCTAAATCAAATATCAATTAAATTAACTACTATGTGATATTATTTAATGTAAATGTGACAGCTCGTATGAATATAAAATGAGATTTAATTTTATTAAATGATAAATAATTCATAGTAATGCCTTTTATTTAAATTAAATCACGATGTAAAGTTAATATAAGTGAGTAAACATGATTATTATTTACATAATTACCACTCAATTGTCCATAGTAAATTTCAAAACGTCTATTTTTTATCTGATATTAATATCAACTTTCAACCCTATGATTGCGTTCACTATTCAAATCCAACTATTGCCGATAAGTTTTCATACTGATCGGATATATTACAGATAATCCCCGTACGGATGGTCTAGACATTAATCGTGTATGGATTTTGTCGACAATAAATCTTGTGGATTTAATAGACGATAAAATAGACATCGATTTGCTGAACAATATTTTTTAGATAAATTCAAAAATTGAGACCGTGTTTTTTAAACCAACGCTATAATTAATTATTAAAATTTTAAATGTGTTAAAAGAGAGTAAACTAAAAGCACAGAGGTTCGGTTCGGTATGAATTTGATGACAAATTTATGATGAATATTTACATACTGGATATAAGCCGGTGTTAATTTTGTTAAATGATGACACTGGATAAGTTTAACTAATAGTGTTAACACTTGTGTTAATTTGATTGTTAAACGAGACGCGTGCTGACATTAGTGGTGATGCTGGTGCCTAGACACTGCGCGTCTGGTAGATAGGCACCCTATCCAACACACCCCCGACGTCACAGCGTGGCTCGATGGCGCCACTACCCCTGGCTGCGCCCGCAAACCCAGTATCCAAGGTTGCTTATCCCAGCTTTTTCACCCTGTCACCTCTTTACCCCGTTCAGACTACAGTTACCCCTCTTTTACACCCACTATCTGAGTACTAGAGTTTTCCACCCCTACGCCTCGTCGCAATTTTTACCAATCGAGTGGTTCATGATGAGACTTGAAGCTATTGTGTTTTATATTTCGGATGTCAAATGGAAAATGTGGAAACTGCATTTATTGAGTTGAATGATTGATTTTATTTTATAATACTTTTTTTTTTATATTACGCTAGTGACCTTTAAGTTTAGTTTTATTTCTATTGATTCGCTCTACTCGAAAAAACGGATGAAATTTAATTATAATTATTAGGTGGAAAGAAACCCGAACTTTAATGGATCCGATAGCTTTTACTTTTGGCATAACGGAAAATTTTTAATGCGGAAGTAAAAGATATGAACGCTTAGTAGCTACTACCAATTATTTTTCAGTAGCCGCTACCAACATTTCGATACCAGTTACCTAATTTTCAGTAGCTACTACCAATTATTTTTCGGTAGCTGCTACCAATTATTTCAATACCAGTTACATAATTTTCAGTAGCTGCTACCAATTATTTTTTGGTAGCTGCTACCAATTAATTCGATACCAGTTACCTAATTTTCAGTAGCCGCTACCAATTATTTTTTGGTAGCTGCTACCAATCAATTCGATACCAGTTACCTAATTTTCAGTAGCCGCTACCAATTATTTTTTGGTAGCTGCTACCAATCAATTCGATACCAGTTACCTAATTTTCAGTAGCCGCTACCGATTATTTCGATACCAGTTACTTAATTTTCAGTAGCCGCTACCAATTATTTTGTGGTAGCTGCTACCAATTAATTCGATACTAATTACCTAATTTTCAGTAGCCGCTACCAATTATTTTTTGGTAGCTGCTACCAATCAATTCGATACTAGTTGCCTAATTTTCAGTAGCCGCTACCGATTATTTCGATACCAGTTACTTAATTTTCAGTAGCCGCTACCAATTATTTTGTGGTAGCTGCTGCCAATTAATTCGATACTAATTACCTAATTTTCAGTAGCCGCTACCGATTATTTCGATACCAATTACCTAATTTTTGGTAGCCGCTACTGATTATTTTTTGGTAGCCGCTACCGATTCCAAGCAGTAACGGCTACCGAAAATTAGGTAGCTGCTATCGCAATAATTGGTAGCGGCTACTGAAAAAAAATCAGTAGTAGCTACCGATTATTTTTCTCTGTGATTTTTGCTAACTTTTTTTCTTCATAAAAAAAAAATCTATAGGGGAAGTGGGGGCAAAATGGGCCCCTGGGGGCAAAATGGGCCCCCTAAAATTTTGGGTGCTTTGAAATATTTGGGGGCAAAATGGGCCCCCTAATATTTTTAACATAAAAAGTGTTTGGGGCGAGAGAGGGGCAAAATGGGTCGTTGAGACAATATGGGCCACTGAGGCAAAATGGACCACTGGGGCAAAATGGACCACTGGGGCAAAATGGACCACTAGGGCAAAATGGTCCCCCAAATTTTTTTTACATATAAAGTGTTTGGAGTGGGGGCAGGGACAAAATGAGACATTGAGGCAAAATGGGCCACTGGGGCAAAATGGGCCATTGAGGCTAAATAGTTCCCCCAAAATTTTTAACATGAAAAGTATCGGGGGGGGGGGGGGGTAAAATGGGCTGCCCAGACTTTGAAAACCTACAAATATTTTTAGGCCAAACGGGTTCCTAAAATTTTTTTAACAAAAATGATTAAAGAATTATGATAAGGGACAAACTAGGTCACGAGTTCAACAGCATTACTAACTATAATTTTTTTCAAAAACAATTTATTCTATGTCAACAAAATTGATAAAAATATAAGTAATCAAGTAATGAAATTAGTAGTTATTACAACGAGTGATTAAAAACTTTGAATTGAGTTATTTTAAGGTCCAAATCTGCACTATCAACTCGTTTTTATGCTAAATACATAGCAAAAAATTTCAAAACATAAAACAAGCGAGAAACATACATTTTAGTAGGGGCTCGTTTTACCCAGATTTTCAGGATTTTTTAATTTTGATAGACACAGCAAATTAACACCAAAATCTCAGCAGAAGGAAAAAAAAGTAAAACAAGCTGAAAAACTTACATTATAAAAACTTTTTTGAGGGGAGCCCATTTTGCCCCTTATTTTTAATATTTTTTTTTTTAATGGACAGAACAAATTAATACCAAAAACTCAGCAGAAGGAAAAAAAAAGTGAAACAAGCTGAAAAATTCACATTATGAAAATTTTTTGAGGGGGGCCCATTTTGCCCCACATTTTCATTTTTTTTTTTTTAACGGACAGAACAAATTAAGGTCAAATACTTGGGAAGGAAGTAAAAAAAAGTAGAACACGTGAAAAAAACCGAGAATTTGAATCTTTTTTTCTTAAGGGGCCCATTTTGCCCCACCTTCCCCTAAATTAAATTTTTCTTTTTTTCGTTGTTATTTTAAATTAAATTTTTAAATCCTTTGTTTTATAAAGTAAAAATTATTTGTAATTCATCTGGAAATCTGATATCAATTACTGACAGTATTAAATCGTTTGATCATTATTATTTAAGAAATAAAAAAAAATATATACATGATATATATATCGAAAGAACGGGAAAGAATCAAAGACTAGTTTTTAAACTCTGCCAAGACTTTTTTTTAATTAAATAAAAAATAAACTTTCTTTTACTTTGTACAAAAAGAAAATTTACTTTTTATTACTTTTTTTTTTTTAGTACAAGTTTCAAAGTACCGAGAGCTTTATCATTCATACTCATTAATATATTCTGTATTATTATAACATACTAAGTAATGTATATTATTATAATGTCATTTATGTCATGCAATGCACATTTATAATTTAATACCATCACGATCACAGAGTTACATAATCGAAAATTAAATAAATATATCTTTTATTCATCCGATAAATTATTTTAAAATTTCGGGTACTCACAATAATTTACAAAAAAAAAAAATGTGTAAAATGTCAAAAAAATATTTAAAAATGAAAAAATATAGTGTTTTATGATGATCCTGAAATTGACAGACAATTATAAATTTTTGAATTTGTTTTTCAGCGAATTAATTACAAAAAAAAAAAATCTAAAAAAATGCACATGTAGAAAATTCAAAAAACTATAGGTGCAATTTTTCCAAATATTTTTTTTTTTATGATTTTCTGCTTAAAAAAAAAATTCAAAAATTATTAGACGTCGGCTATTAGTATCATTGTTTTATGTCTTTATATAAATTTCACTAAATTAATTTACGAGTTGTCATTAAAATGCCATTAATTGATAAATTAATGAAAGTTGATTTTTTATAGTTCATATTTTCAAAAAACTACTTTCTCCATCACACTTACCTTTTTTTAAATTTTTTAATTTAATTACAGCATTGACCTAAAGAAAATATTTTTAAAATTTCGTTCTCAAAAAATAAAAAAAATTACTTGCATTAGCGGGTCATTTTGCCCCGTCATCACTTTATTTCTAAACAAACCTCAAAAAATAATTACAAAATATAAAAAAAAAGTCATTACCTCGTTTTTTGTCTTCAAACTTCCGCGCATCTTTTTTTTCATTTTCGTTTAATCCTCCATCCCCTTCAAGCCGATTACTTTTTTCATCAAAGTTTTTTCTTCTTTTTCTATCTCCTTGCTGTTTTAAAAGTTCGTAAACTTGTCGAAAATAATCTTCAGCAACATTTGTTCCAGATTTAATTTCACCATTAGCCTGTACGACACCTTGATTAATTTTTACTTCAAAAAAATCTTGACTTCTGTTTGTCTTCTCCGACAGTTGCAATTTAACTTCACTTTTCTTAGGTAAACAATTTACAAAATCCTCTTTATTATTGATAATACTACTCAAATTGTATCGTTTTTTCCTCTTATTACCATACCGATTGTGGTAAATAAATTTAACATGAATGTCACAACAATTTATCGGCGTGCAATAATTCCTCCTACAGTAATTTAATTTATTTATTTTCAAATTATCATTATTATAATTATTATTAAAACAGTAATTATTATTTAATTCACTATTAAAATTCAAATTTTTTAATTCATGATTTATAAATTTCGAAGACTGTTTAAATCCCGCCTTACTGTTAAGATACTTTTGAATTTTTCTGCATCTCTCCTCGGCTATTTGCTCATTACTTTTATTGATAATTATCGATGATGTCAAATCTTTTAGAATTAATTGACGTAAATAATCACCGATTAAATATATTTTTAATTTTTCAACCCTTACATTCCAAAAATAACGACGTTTTTTACGAGGCGGACATTTTAACATTTTTTGAATATTTTGTGACTTAATAAAATTTTTTTTTTCACTTTCATTTTTAAATTTTAATTTATTTGAATTATTTTTAATACTGTTTATATTTTTATTATTATTATTATTATTATTATTATTATTATTATTATTATTATTATTATTATTATTTATTTCATTATTTAAAGATTCATAATATTTTAATAAATAAAATTCATTACCAATTTTCAGTCTCATTATCATTATTTTTAAATTTAATTAAAGTCAAAAAAAAATTCAAAATTTGACATTTAATTTAAATTTTTAAATATTTAAAAAATGATGATTTTTTTTTTAAATTTTATTTTAAAAATTTTGAAAAATATGGAGGCGGCATATAAACGATAGTTCGATCGAAAAGCAACTGGTTAAAATTAACAAAATAAAAGTTTGACTTTTAAAGTGTGACATCATATATACAGAGTATGTAGAGTATTAAAAGTGTCTAAAAATAAAATGTTAGATGGTTGGTGGAATACAAGAATTTTGGTAGATGTCTTAAAAATATCTTAGCTTATTATTATTATTATTATTATTATTATTATTATTATTATTATTATTATTTTTTTTTTTTATAAATATGTAAATATATGAATAGTTGAGTCACTCGACAATTTGATTTATATATTCCAAAAAAAAAAATTAATTTCTTCATTCATGACTTATGGTTTAAATTTTTGAACCTAATGAGATTTGAAATAAAAATTAATTTTTAAAAAAAAATAAATTTTAAATTGAGTTTTTGAAATTTTTTTAAAATTTTTGAATAAAAATAAATTATGTAATTTTGAAACGCTTGGGTCAAAAACTCGGTAGTTTGGCATTGAATATTATATGTAGTATATATAGATATGTATATATATATATATATATATATATATATATATATATATATATATATATATATGAATGTGCAAATGATAATTTTTAGCTCAGCTGAAATGTAAACAAGTGAGTATATATATATGATATATATTTATCAACATATATACGCATTGTTAAAAGATTCTTTAACGACAGAATGTTTATGTTTTCAAAATATTTGTTAAAAATTTCATAAACTATTTTTAAAACGTATATATATTTATAAATAAAAAAAAAAATAATAAAAGTAATTATATTTATGCATGAAATATTTTTTTCTGGTATATGTGACTTAAATGTGAAGATAAATTTGTAAAGCTCAGTAAGCAAAAAAAAATTGTTTGCTAACTTTGGCTTAAAAAAGTTTTCTCGGGTTGGAAATAAAGTTTTAGCAGTAAAAAAGTGATGTTTTTTAGAGTTTGCTCGAAAGGTCAGTTTGTTATCCATTTTATTACGTACTACAAATATGGCTGTTGAAAAAAGTTAAGCGAAGAATAAAGTCAAATTTTTTAAATCCGATTTGCACAGATCAGTATTTCATTGTATGATTTTTTTTTTGGATAGCAGCTTTTAGTATATTTTTTAAATTTATAGTATGGTCGAGATCTTCAACTACAGTAGTCGGTACATATTCTACAGCAAATAACAAAACATTGGTGTTTATCTTTAAATAATAAGTAACAATCGCATATTATTCCTTAATATTTATATTAAATTTATATGTTTATATAAAATCTTGATGATTACGTGGAATTCCAAAAAACTCCGACAATTTTTTGACTTGAAATTTCGGTACTCACTCTTCGATTTTTAAATTCAAAATATCTCACTAACTATTGAGTTTTTGAAAAAAGTATAAAATACCTTTCTTGTAGAGAATTTGAAGCCCTACAAAAAAGATTCCCTGCGAATTTTCAGATAACTCAATAGTTACTAAGATATTTACAAAAAACCCAATAGACAATTTTTAACCTCAATCAATTTCCATATTTAATTCTTGGAATTTTAAACTCAAAATATCTCACTAACTATTGAGTTTTTGAAAAAAGTATAAGATACCTTTCTTGTAGAGAATTAGAAGCCCTACAAAAAAGACCTCTTGCAATTTTTCGAATAGCTTAATATTTACTAAGATATTTACAAAAAACCAATCGCTCTTTATTTATTAATAACATGGTCAATTTTTTAGGAAAAATTTGACTTATCGATACATGTATTTTCAAAAAAATCAAACTTTTTTATTGATCTTATTCTATAGTAAATTTATTCCTCAATATATTGCTAGAAGAATTAGTTAAAAATATTTCTATATAAAAAGTCACTTTTTCAATTTTTTAATCATCAATATATTTTTTTATCTCTTAAAATTACAATTTATAACAAAAGGGAGAGCCTGACCCTCACATGCCCAATTTACTCCTTTTTGGCCTGACAAACGTTTTAGAATTTGTAAGTCTGCAGATCTGCGAAAAAAATTTGTACAAGGTCAGGCTCTCATTATTTTCCAAAACGATAAATTTTTTTCTAAGAAGTAAATCTCACTTTAAAACTTTAGTTTACGCAATCTAATTTATTGTTCATAACTGATATCAAATTTCCTATCAGCTGAAAAATCTAGGGACATGTCGGGATAAGAATAATATTTAAATTCTCTAGCAATGTGATTATTATAAATCCCAAACCTAATGAGATTATGCAGTGAAATAATTTGATTAGCACTTGGGGATTTATTATAAAATGTTCCAACTAGAGCGATTCCAATGCTCTTTTCGTTAAACCCAATAGTGTGGGCGCCAGCCGTATTCCATCCGCGTCCAATATAAACGCTACCCTCACCGCTAATAACAAAATTGTATCCAATATCTCGGTCCCCGGCATAATTAGTGAAATATTTTGCTTGAAGATCTCTAACTATTTCACTACAAGGGTCTCTAATGAAGCATGTTTCAGTTCCCGTGTGATAAATGATAATATATGGAGCCGGAATCGTGTCTAATTGTTTTCTTGGTTCCATAGTTGGTACCGCACCCCATTCAGAACGATTTACGAACACCAGATTCTCATGTGAATCGTCTGTAAAGATTTTCATACAATTATTCTAAATGTTCATTAAAAAATATTATTATTGTAATAATTTCTTACTAATGTCGTCTTCCAGAGAACCCGGAAAGTCATCTCCGTGAAGAACCCAGCCGTCGATAGTAATAATAATTATCGTGAATAAAATGTTGAATGGCAATATTTTGAACATTTTGATTGACATAAGTGTCTCAGTAGCAAAGACCTATTTATTAACTGAGAAATTTTTTTTAGATTCTGGTTCTTAAACACGTTACATTTTTTAATGATAACTATAATAGTTATTATTAATAAGTATTTGACCAATAGGCTTCAAGTTTTTAAAATTAATCGCTCTGTTTTTTCCGGTTTGAACTAGAATTTATTTTAAAATCAGTTAATGATATATTTTATCATAAAAAGAAAAACGATTAATTTTTTAATGGTTCAATACCAATAATTTCATAGTTACAGCTCTATTTTAGTGGCCTATATATCTATAATAGTATATTTACAAATCTATAAAAAAATTAAAGTGATATCAATTGACTTCATTTTATTTTAATTTAATTTATAGGATATTACTAAGGCTTAATGAACTACTCTGTTATCTAACATTCGACGGTTTAATTTATTGTTTACAAAAAAATTTTGAGTCTCAATTTGATGTAAAAATGCAAGAAAAAAGTGAAAACCTCAAATAAATTATAGGGGCGTTTGGATCGGGCTCGAATCGAACTTTTGAATTTTTCAATTGCCCGCATGAAAATAACATATATGATAAATATATATGGAAAGATATACAATCAATATGGGACCATGTGGCCAAAAACGATATATATTTTCTTATATATAATATAGTAAGTTTTAATATAATTAATTATATATGTAGGTTTATAAGTTAATACATGTATTATATATATTTATAATCATATATGTAAACTTATAAGTTAGCACATATATGCATTACATATATTGATAATTATATATGTAAATTTGTAAGCTAGCACACATATATATTCTGAACACAATGTTTGAATCTTATAACAGAGAGAGGAAGACAGAAAAGAATAGATTTTATTTATTCTTATATATATGGGGAGACTTATATGGTTCTATATATCGAAAAATATACGAAAATTTTTAAAGTTGAATACCTGGTACATATATCGTGGCATATAATGATTAATTATATATGTATTCTTATTTGTTTCCATATATAAACACATTTATTTTTTCATATATTAAAATTATAAGTTTTCAAATATATAAATAATATATTGAAGTTATACGAAAATATATGAAATCATATAAGCGAAAACATATATAGAAATATAATAAAATCGGCGAAAATCTATATATAGTTCTATATAAGATTTCATGCATTGTCACATATATATTTATATCTGTAACATATTTTTTAATATATGTACCATATATAATATTTTCATGCGAGTAGCTATTACTCATTCGAGTTATTATTTAATCATACTGTTTAAACAATTATTCTCAAGAATTTCTTTTCTAAAAAGAATTATCTCTTTATCTACTTAACGACAATAGATAAGCTCTTAATTACAGCTTTTAAATTATCATGTACCACGAAAATAAACCTTATCATTTATTTGCATTGAAAACGTCATATTCATATTTTTCGCTCATTTAAAAAAATAAAATTCTTAAAATTTTTTTTATAAATATTTAGAATATGGCTCAATGAAGTCTAACTCTGCTTAATTACTCCTCTAAGTATTTCCTTATCAACAGAAAAAGTTATCAAATTATCAGACATACCGGATTATCAAAACTCTATAATATATTACATATAAACACTTTTAGTACAATATTGTCTGACACATATCAATTAATATACTTAACGTATTTAAATATAGTTAACACATCTATTAAAATCGCTTATAATTTAACAATAATTCATGAGGTATATAAAATTCATCACTTTGTACGTCAATGGAGCACAAATGATATTGTTTTCTTATTAATCAGACTCTTTTGGTCGAACAAATACATATATATGTAACAAATAAATATTTTGAGTATTTACATATATAAAGACTTAATAAAATTCTCTTCTCGTAAACAAAGAAAAATCTTTTTTCCCAGCGATTTTTTATGCGACAAATCAAAAAAAATCTTTAAGGCGGGAAATTTAAAAATCTCAAAGTGCACCAATAATACCATTTATACATAAATCTTAATCTAAACAATGAAGGGTTAAGATTAAAATTAGGTTATCGTTTGTTATTTGTTTTTGCACATTGCGCATTGTACTGCGCAGACTTGCGCAATAATGACACGACTGTTTGTTTAGGTGGGGTATTTTAATCCCTTACAAAAGAATGTGAAATTTATGGAATGGTCATGGTTCTGGATAAAAACGTTAACATTATGGAGATTTTACTGTAGACACATACAGCAAATTTCAGGATTACATAAAAACTCACAACCGGTAAAACCATCGCAACCCATACAAAGATCAGCAGAGATGCAACTATCGCAACCGGCACAACCATCGCAACCGGCACAAGCGTCGCAACCAACACAACCATCGCAACCAGTACAACAATCGCAACAAATGCACCCGCAATTTCCAGGATGGCAAATTTGAGGCGCCCATGAGGTACACGCCAAACAACAGACATCGTTTGAACCTAAAGAAAAAATTTATAAGCAATTATCAGAAAAATTTTCATAAAAACGAAAAAAATAAATACCTGCTGCGGTCGGTTGAACAGTAATAACTTCCGGTTCGTTGGTTTCATCATTTCGTTCTGTTGCGATAGATTCATTTTGGCCATTTGTAGAATTCAAAAAAGCAATTATTATAACCATCATACAGACCATTAACGCTACCGATCCAAAAACAACAGAGTCGTCTATAGTATTTAATGTATCAACGTGCATATTCAAAATGTTACTTGTAAGCTATACTAAACTAAAAACTGACTGATAATATAATTTGGAGTGCTTATGCGGACGGAACAGGTGACAATGACTAATGTCAAAAATTTCGCAACACTAACACTGTAGGGGCATAGAAACTGAAATAAAATGTCGAAAAGTGTATTTCCTATAGTATCAGCTATCTATGTAATAGATTTTTTGTCTTTCACACCTTCTCTATATGTTTGAAATACTTGTAGATAGATAGATAATAAATTTTATTTGACCGCGAGATCAAAATCCCTTGTGGCCATTCAAATAACAAAACTTTTACGTTAATCACATGGTATAGGCAAATAAATAAAATTAAAGTGTCTGTTACAATTTTTGAAATATTTTTTAATTCCCGGGTAATAAAATTTTTTTACAATACAATATTCATTTAATTATAATAACAATATTCACTAGATAATTTTCAGCAGTCTACTATTTTAATTTAGGTTCACTGTCTTTTTCATTATTCGTTGAATTTGTCTCTGGTTCATCCACCTCCAAAATTTCGTCGGAAAAACCTTTGTCGCGATAGTAGTCAGGATATTTGGACATACATGAGAATAGTGTTTTAATTGCTACCAGGCAATCCGCATTGTTTTGTCCTTCTGCGGACGTAAACATACAAGAAAAAGATTTTTTGAACTCTGAACCGCAGGGTCCTGAGGCCATTCCATCTAAGCAAGGACAGTCCCAATTTATTTCCCCATCAGGAAGCAGTAATCCAGGAGCTGATTCAGATTCTGGTGAATTGTCTTCCTTTGAAGACGAATTCTCTTCTTTGACTACTGAAATTTTTATGTCTCTTTCTTCTTTTTGTTCAGTTGACATAATTGAGTTTTATGATAGCAATACTAATTCTTTTTAAAATACTAATTTCAATATAACAACATTAGTTTCTCTCTTGGACTGATTATTTTTCTTAAAATCTAAAATTAACAGAAAAAAATATATAGGTTACTTATTTGTTACTTTTTTAATAATTAAAAAATCTAATTCTATCAATATATTTTCGTAACACTCAAAATATACGTCACTAAGCGCCTATAGTCGGCAATTCAAAATGTTCTATATAAAACAGCGGGAAAAAGATGGCAATTCAAATTACGACGTTAGTAGTGCGAAAAGTATAATTTTTAGTTGCATGTATTATAGCTTGCGTGCGAAAAATATTGAAGTAACATTGAGTCATATGACAAAATTTTTCATCGAATTCAAGCGTCTTCATTACCTGCGGCCGGTAATTTGCCTCCTATAGGTACTTCTTGACAGCCATTTTGATCGAAAGTTGACGGAAATCTACGATCGAAATAAAATGACCTGCGCAAATTTAGCACCCCATTCATAGAATTTTTAGGTAACAATGGCTTTGGATGATAGGTCACCGTGAGGCCAGTTTAGGTCACATAATTTTTTTGTTAGGTCACTTGCAGTTTTTTTATAAAAAATTTGAACTTTAGCGGGTTTTCGCGGGTAGTTTTTGAAACGTATAGTTGCTTATGGTAGGCCTGGTTATAGTTCAGTTATCGTAAGGTAGAGATTTTTATGGTAGACCTATTAGGTATAGTTTAGGCATCGAGAAGTAGCCACTTCTCAACCGCCACTCGACGCACTAAAGTAGAACTTTCAAATCATGAATATATAAAACAATGAATGCTTCGCGCGTATGCCACTTTTGATATTAATTTCAATTTATAATTTTGTGTGAATTGTTAATGTTTTTATGTCATGTTCAGCCATTGGTAGCTGGGAAAATAGCTTGAAAAAAATTTTATTATCAGAGGGTCAACTTTTGACGATGATTTGAACTGTGTCAATATTCAGACTTATTGTATAAATGATTTGAAAAATTTTTTAATTTTGTATTAAGTGTTTTCTCAAATCTTGTCCCAAAATATTTTGATATTAATTTAAATATTTACAAGTATATTATTTTAAAATACTTACCAAATTTATATAATGTATCGTTTCATACGAATTTATTATTCAAAAAGTATATATTATCTTAAAAAGAAACTAATTACACCAAAAAACTCAATAGCTAACCGCACACATGTGCACATAACACACGTGTTTACAACAATTAATGTTTAAGTGAAAACAATCTAGAATATGATGCAACGTTATGGTTTTTTGTTTACCATATGTAGATTATTTATCGCATGTAAAATACTCTATGGTCGGTCCCAGTAAGTAGAATTCGTTCCACCATCTTGAGACAGGTGGCGCTACTCGTTTTTTCTCTAATGAGCAACATTTCCATTTTGCGCGTTTTGTGCACGCAGTATAGAGGAATGTAACAAAAGAAATCTAGCTATATAATCAAAAAAAAAAAAAAACTAAAAATATGCACATGTAGAAAATTTAAAAAACTACAAGTGTATTTTTTCAAATATTTTTTTCTTATAGTTTTCCGTTTTAAAAAAATTTAAAAAATTCAACGTCGGCTAACTTCAGTATCATTCTAAAATTGACTGATAATTTTTGGATTTTTTTTTTCGACATCAATTAAAAAAAAAAAAAAAAACTAAAAAAATGCACATGTAGAAAATTTAAAAAACTACAAGTGCAATTTTTTGAAATATTTTTTTTTACAGTTTATCACTTGGAAAAAAAATTCTAAAATTATTAGACGTCGGCGTACTCCGGTATCTTGTAAAGTTTAACAATAAAAAAAGTAATTAATACTATTTAATTATTTTATTTTAAAATTCCATTAACAAAAATAAATTTTATATAAATAGCGGTAAATTTTTTGTTATAAAAATAAATAAAAATTTTTTTATTGTCATTTAAAATTAATTGCCATAATTATTGTGCTTGACACGGAAGAACCAGGCGTAATTATATAAAACTAATTATCTTGTAGCTAAATATAATAATTTTTAAAAAATTTATCTAATCGAAACAACCCGCGCATCCATCATCACAACCGTCGCAGCAATCACAGTCACAATCTCCATCATGATGATCACTATGATAATCATGTCCATGATGACAATCAATGCAGCATAAAAAAATATTTGTCGAGGGATCTAAAATAATAAACATAATCAATTAACAAATAGTAATTTAATTTCTGCTAATTAATAAATAAAAAAAAAATTACCAGGCGGTGGAATATTTGATTGATTCAAAACCACTGGGGCTCTTCTTTCTTGACGGCGTTCAGGATTTTCTTCTAAATTTTCCTCAGTAGCAATCACTTGATTATCAGTCTGTTCATTAGGATTTGCACTGTAACTAACTGCGGTTATAACAAAAATAATAATTGCTATCAATGCTACTGCTGCAATTATTATTGAAGTGTCCATCATTTTTTGTAGTAAAAGTAATTGTTTTACTTATCAGTCACATTTATTTTTAATGCGGACATTAGTGATAGAAAATTTCATTGGCTCAGATTTTTTACGTGTGTCGTATAGCTGATGATGATGATGATGATTATTATTTTGTAACTTGGCATTGAATATCAAATAGAATATTTAAGTAGGAAAGTTTATTTCCTACACTATCAACTGTCTATGATCTAATTGAAATTATTATCGCGTGATTGATAACGCGACAATTAAAATTTTTTAAAAATTATTTAATGAATGTTGATAAATGGCGCGAATTTAAAATTTTAAATACTACTCTAATGAAAATTTAAATTATTTTAAAATTTTTTCATAAATGGCGCGAATTTGAAATTTTAAAAATTAAAAATTTTAAATTATTTTAAAATTTGCTAATAAATCGCGCGAATTTACAGTTTTAAATATTACTCTATTAAAAATTTAAATTATTTTTAAATTTTTTCATAAATGGCGCGAATTTGAAATTTTAAAAATTAAAAATTTTAAATTATTTTAAAATTTGCTAATAAATCGCGCGAATTTACAGTTTTAAATATTACTCTATTAAAAATTTAAATTATTTTAAAATTTTTTCATAAATGGCGCGAATTTGAAATTTAAAAAATTAAAAATTTTTAATTATTTTAAAATTTGCTAATAAATGGCGCGAATTTAAAGTTTTAAATACTACTCTATTGAAAATTTAAATTTAAAAATTTTTTTATAAATGGCGCGAATTTGAAATTTCAAAAACTAATCAATTAAAAATTATAATTTTTCAAAATTATTTGAAAATTTGCTGATAAATGGCGCGAATTTCAAATTTTAAAAACTACTCAATTAAAAATTATAATTTTTTTGAATTATTAGAAAATTTTCTAATAAACGGCGCGAATTCTAAATTTTCAAAATTCGTGACACCTCAAGATATTGAGATAAATAAAAATTTTTTAATTCATTTAACCCTCGTCACGCGATTAGTAAATTTTTTTGTTGCAAATTTTAAATTTTCATATAAAAAAGCGGGAATTTTAAATCGCGGATTATTGTCTCCAGATTACGAGTTCCCTGAACCACACATTAAAAATTAATTCTAACTTCTAAAAATACAAATCGATTACTGGTTCAATGAACAGAATAACTGACCTTGGAATTTGAATTTGAGACGTAAATATTTTAATAATAATAAAGTTATATTACTATAAATCAAGCGCAGTAATTCCCACATTTATTCTATATACAAAAAAAAAAAAAAAAGTAATTAAATAATTAAGAAGAAATATAAATTTCAATTACTCTATTTATTTGATCAATCATAAAAAAAAAAATTAAATTTTACATAATAAAAAGAATAATAAACTTATCAATCAATTAATTACTCAGTAAATGTTATAATTGACAACTGTACAGTTCGATATGATAATACATTTCTTATACATTTATTTTCCATTCAAATACTAATCGCTGAGTTTATTAATAAAACATCTTCATACAACATCAATTATTTAATTATCATCTTTTAAATCATTAATAATAATAATAGTATATTTTTATATATAATGTGTACATCAAAATTTAAAAAATAAAAAAAAAATCTTATCTACATTAAGCATTCAGTAAATAATTAATATTCTTTATATTTTTATGTATATGTATATATAATATATATAAGTACTTATGTAATTTAAATGTTCTAACACTTTAAATATATTTTATAATAATTCCTTATTTAAATACTTTATTAATTCTCTCTGCATTTTAAAAAACATAAAAAAATTATGAAAAAAAAAAAAAATTACTAAAACAAAATTTATTATTCAATTCTTAATAATTAACATTTGATATGCACGTGCATTGATTGCACTAATTTTATAATCTGAATAATTAAATAAAAACAACATCGATATTATTGCAGTATATCACGTTGCTAAAATATAAGGGCGTTATTATTATTATTATTTTTTTTTTAACTTCATATCATACTTTTTTATAAAAAAAAAAAAATATTATTATGCTCTTATAAAGATAATTAAACGATTTATATATATATATTAGGGTGGCGCAAAAAAACCGACTATTTTTTTATTTCGAGTCTCTTATGAAAATTTGTTGGTTTACGATGTTTTAAGAAGCCTCTCCAAAAATTAGCTCGATAAAAAAATTTCAAAAGGTCGCTTACGAATTTTGAAAATATCAAAAATGATCGAAATTTGACTTTTTTATTTCAAATTTTTTTCTTTCTCATGGCAGCAATAGTTTATATTTGTGAAATCATGACTACGCTGAAAATTTAAGCCCAAAATTCGAATTTTCAAACCTCGCTCAAGAATTTTGAATGTTTCCGAGTGCTGTCTTTTGAACGTTTTTGAGCGACCCTTAAATATTAATAATAAAGCTTCTCGATTTTTCCACCATCAATTGGCATCACAGTGAACAAAAATATAACCCGAGAAATAGAAATAATAAGTTATTTACATACTTTTTTATTTTTTAATTCAATTTGTAGGTTTTTTTGCCCATTCAAAACTTAACAAATTTTATTGTTTAAGACTGTCCTGTATATTTTTGGTTATGCAAAAGTTATATTTTACTGAAATGAAAATAATTGAGTCATTAAAAAAATACAACAACTAATTCAAAGTATTAGTTACGAATTATCAATTAATATTCAAAATTCTTGAGCGCTGTTTAAATATTTAAATTTTGGGCTTAAATTTTCAGCGTAGCCATGATTTCACAAATATAAACTATTGCTGCCACGAGAAAGAAAAAATTTAGAAATTAAAAATTCGAATTTCAATCATTTTCAATATTTTCAAAATTCGTGAGCGACCTCTTAAAAATTTTTTATCGAGCTAATTTTTGGAGAGGCTTCTTAAAACATCGTAAACCAACAAATTTTCATGCGAGATCGAAAAAAAAAAAATAGTCGGTTTTTTTGCGCCACCCTAATATATATATATATATATATATATATATATATATATATATATATATATTAAGGTGGTAATCGTATAAAATATTTTTAAATTTTGATGCTAAGTCGGAATAAATTAAAAATTTTTTTAAATTTGGCGCGCATATTTAAAATTTAAATTTTTAAAAAACCAAAAAGTTTGTTATTAATATTGATTTTTATATTTTCGGATATGGCAATCTAAATCAGAGTAATTACCGTAATTTACGATATTCGGAAGAATTACGGTATATTACGGTAAAATGCCGTAATTTAGGGTAAAATACGGCATTCTACGGCAAAACTACGGCATTTTTACCGTAAGTCTGCAGTAAGGGGCGGTAATTTACCGTAAAATTGTGACAGGCCTTCGATATTTTACCGTAAGATGGAGTAATGCACTGTAAAAAACTAAGATTTAAAAAACATACGGTGCTTACGGTAAAAATGCTACAAATTATATGGAAAATTGCCGAATTTTACCGTAATTTACTGTAAAATACGGCAACTTTGCCTTATAAATACCTATTTTACGGTAAATTACAAAAAAATGCGGTAAATTACCGTAAATCGGATAAAGAAAATAAATTTAAAATTATCAACATGCTAATTCAAAAATATAAAATAATCACGATAATAAACATACTATATATATTTTTAGTATACATGTCTTTTTTTTTTTTTTTTATTAATATCATTTAATTAATACATTGTACATCTAATCGATAAATGCACTTGGCTAAATGCATAAAATACACAATTTTGTGTATAAATATATAAACATATACTCCATGATATGTATGGTATAAAATAATAGATAAAAAGAAAAACTATGAAAAAAAAAAATAAATAAAATCTTTTTCATTTTTTATACTTTTTTTTTAATGTAAAAAATTGCACTTTTTTAAAATCTCATGAAATGTCGGAATTCAATATATATGTCAATTACTATTATATAAGTTGTATATTCAATGATAATAACAATATAAATATACATTTTCATAATTTTAATCAATAACTCGGGTGGAAAAGCATAATAATTATATATGTATATATTTATGTATAATATATTGCGCTAAAGGCGTTTTAATTGTAAGTAATACTTTTATGTATTATTTAATAAATTTAAAATACAATATCAATTATTTTTCTAAATAATGACATAACAATGCACAGTAAAAAAAATTTCGTAAAAATTAACGCAAAATTGTGTGTTAGAACATTTCACACAAATTTTTACGTTACCGGGTAAAAAAAATTATATATAATTATATAGAATTCTATGTAATTATGCATAATTATATATTATTTATATATATTATTATATACGATTACATATAAAAATCCATTATATATAAGTATATATGATAACATGTAGTTATATAGAATTACATGAAAGTTTATTTAACACCTTTGGATATTTATATACAATTACATATAAGTATATATAATTTATATATGATTATACATAACAAACTATGTATATATTTATATATAATTTTATATAATTACATTGGGCTATTCTGCATATATAATTACATATTATTATACCTAATTATATAGAAATAGATATGAATTACATATAATTATATATAATTTATATATGATTATATATAACAAATCGTTGTAGATATTCATATATAATTTTATGTAATTACATTGGGCTATTCTCTATATATAATTGCATGTTATTATATCCAATTATATATAAATAGATATGAATGACATATAATTATATATATGATTACATATAAATATCCATTATATATAAGTATATACGATAACATATAGTTATATAGAATTATATGAAAATTTATTTAACCTTTTTAGATATTTGTATACAATTGCATATAATTATATATAATTTATATTCGATTATATATAACAAACCGTTTTATATATCTATATATAATTTTATATAATTTCATCGAGCTATTCTCTATATATAATCACATATTATTATACCAAATTATATATAAATAGATATGAATCGTATATAATTATATATAATTTTTTTACCCGGTTTGTGTTAACATTATTAATTTGTGTAAAAAAAAAATAACACAAAAAAATGTTAATATTCTCTGTTACCGGTTCTAAAACTTTAACACACGTAAAGTGTTAATTTAACACTTTTATTTGTGTTATTCTGATACTTACAAAAATTTATGTATGACTACAGTAAATTCACATTCTACGTGTTAATTCAATAAGTTAACACGCTCTATGTTGAAGTTAAATTCTAAGTGTTAACACTTGTTTGAAAAATAACACAGATGTTATTTTTGTTTAAATTAAAATTTCTTTGTGTTAAAAATAATCTGATCAAACAACACAAAAGCAGTGTGTTAAATTAACACCCAAAAGTGTTAAAAATTTAACACAAAATTTTTTCTTTATGCAAATACGAAAAATTTTTTACTGTGTCAATACACTTGTGCAATTTTATAAATTATTTGAGCTTAAAATTTTTAATTATGGCCGATTGTTAATTATTATTAATATGTCATAATATAAAAGCTTTTTTTTAAATTATAATAACTAATTAACTAAGTAATACTAATTGCAGAGGTAAAATAATTAGCTATTTTTTTTTTTAAATATAAGAAGCGTAAAAAATGATTATAATAATAATTATTATTATTATTTAAGTACCGTTAACGTAGGCCGTATTTTTAAAATTATTTCACGAATTAAATTTAAAAGTTTTTTTTTTCACTTGTCTCTCATTTGTTCACTTTTACACAATATTTACATATTTTATTATTAAATAAACATTGAAAAAGAACAATGCGATTTTTACCTGACTTATTATCGCGCCTTGGTGAGTCTTGTTTATTATTTCGATGAGGAAACGCCTGAAAAAATATAAATAAATACATAAATAAATTAGTAAAATGTATATTGAGATGAATAATTTATTTAATTATGAACTGAAATAAATGTTCTGACTTTTTTTCTGTAATTAAAAGTACACAGGGTACTTTTATCTTTTGAATGTTAATTAGTAGAAACTTGAAAATATACGCCAACGTTTATGATTATGAAAGTAGATTCATAATGACATTTTTTTTTAATTCAAGAAAAATTGTCATTTTTTTCTGCGTTAGTAAATTAATTATATTTTCATATCTAATTTTATTTAAATAATTTTTTTTCCCGCGAATTCTATGAAAGTATTCAAAAAAATTTAATTTAATAATAAATTTCAAAATTTCAATAAACTTTTAATTTAGAGTTTTTTGTTCGACGAAAAGTCACTTTGAATTTTTTTTTTTTTTTATTTTACAAATCAAAATTACTTATTTATTTTTTTAATTGCTTTTTACTAAACATTTGTCATAAATAACAGATAACCTATAAATTTTATTAATAGATTCTACAATTTCATAAAAATCATTTTTTAATAAAAGAAAAATTCTAAAAAAATTAACAGAACTTTTACTAGCGATGTGACACAAAATAGTCACAGCGGAGGTACTACCGGTGTCATAAACTTCTCCCGGAGAGAGAATGAACTTCGAGTCACCCCCACTACCGAGTATTTCAAAACTGCGCATGCGTAAAAAAAAGTGGGAGAGTATTTAGTACTAGAACAGAGGGAGTAAAAACCGAAGTCGCTCGAGCAGACAATTAAAAACTTTAGGATTTTTTTTCAACAAATGAATTACAAAAAAATAAAAACTAAAAAAATGCACATGTAGAAAATTTAAAAAACTACACAGTAAAAAACGAATCGTCAAAGTGTAAAAAAAGCGTATGTTAAAATTCAGAGTGTTGAATTTTCAACACTTTTGTGTGTCAATTTAACATACAATATTTATCTTGTTTCAACTGTCGCAATCGATTGATTTTTTAACACACAAAAATGTTATTTTGTACGAGAGTAACACTTTTTATGTGTTACTGTGAAATCAACACACAAAATATGTTAAAAATAATCTCGACCATCACAAAAGAATTCTCAGAAAATTTCAAGTAAAAATGACGTATTAAAAATATC
Source organism: Microplitis manilae (assembly GCA_030273425.1). Classification (NCBI taxonomy): domain Eukaryota; kingdom Metazoa; phylum Arthropoda; class Insecta; order Hymenoptera; family Braconidae; genus Microplitis; species Microplitis manilae. The sequence goes on from CP092727.1 coordinate 25,071,998, forward strand.
GCCTGTTTAATTTGCAATCGTTTTTAAAATACACAACCTAAACTTTTAAATTAATGTTGATGAAATATAATTATTTTTTTGATATTAAAATAATTATTTTATTTTTGTTATTGTGAGAGAATTTATAGTAATTTTTTTATACATATTTGAATATTGAAGATAAATAGTAGATGATATTATATATATTGAACAATACGTGATATTATTATTACTATTTTTTTTTTATTTTTAGTTTTATTTATATTGCTATTACTAATATTATCGTTATTTTTAATATTTGATTGCTGAAGAATCAATTACTACAGTTAATTCATTGATTTTAACTTTACATTAAATAATGTGAAAAACATTTTTAAGAAGTGTCCAAGTAACACAAAAGCGTATGTCAAATTCAACACTCTTCAAGTGTTGCAAATAACATATAAGTGTGTTAAAATTGAAGGTTACGTTTTCGAAGATTTTGACACTCATAACGTGTTACTTTTAACATACACGAGTGTAACTGTTTCAAAACAAACGACGTACGCTGAAATAACATATAAATAAGTGTCAATCGATCGTTTTACACACAGCAAGTGTCAATTTTGACGAATCCTTTTTTACTGTGTATAAGTGCAATTTTTCAAATAATTTTTTTTATGTTTTACTGCTTTAAAAAATAAATTCAAAGTGTTAGACGCCGGCTAAATTCAGTATCATAAAAAAACGCCAGTAAATTTTCTACAGTCAATTGACATCAATTATCTATCAATTTGTCAACCTCACACTACATTTACCACCCAAATAATTCAACAAGACCATAAAATATTTACCTCACTAGTCAATCGTCTAATTTTCCCATTATCAGCATCATTAACTTTCCCAAGTTCCTCTTTTTTCTCATAACTATCACACACCCCACAGTCCATAACCTCTTTACTTTCACTAAAAGGTCGTGGTGGCGCTTTACGCTTAACTTTCTTAACCTGACCACTCGCCATTTTGTCGGCATCAAATTTAACTCTTTTTTTACAACTTAAACTTCTACTCGACGATCGGTCTCTCAAACAAGATTCCACGTCTTTAAATTCAAATTCACTCGAACAACCACTCAGTTTCTTATCATCTATTTTTCCAACCACCAGACCTTTTTTCCTCATCAATCTCCCCGTGTGCTCTATTTCGACAACTATATTTTTATCATTCGTATATATCTTAATATCTTTTCCTACACACGAATCATTGCTATTATCACCAGCTATATAACTACTATTTATTTTTTTATGATTATTATGATTATGCTTATCATTAATAACATTATTTTTCGAACTAAAAATCTGGTCATTAACTCGATAATTATGACTAATTCTACCAGATTTTTTATCTCCAGACGCATATGTATTTTCAATAATATTATTGTCATTATTATTATTAACATTATTAATACATAAACGATTAATTTTATAATCCATCCCATCAGATATTTTAATTGCCGGTTTTTCAGGCTCTATTTTTTTAAATTTCATACATTTAAGACTAGTAGTATCGTTATTGTAATTATCGATCTCCAGATCTTTATCATCAGTCTTTTTACCTTTAATACAGGCACTATTGTTCATAGAGTCACAATTTATTCCATTATTATTAATATTATTATTACTATTATTAATATTATTATCATTTATATTTTCTACCATCACTTTGTCGCTATTTTTTTTACCCAACTCTGTAAGCTCTTTTTTTTCAACTTTCTTTAACTTCAATCCATGAAAATTAGTAACAAGCTCATTCAATAAATCGTTTTTCATATCATTTTGACTCTTCATATTTTTATTTTTTAAATCATTAAAAAATTTATTGTTATCGTTATCAAAATCGAATGAATCATTTTTATTTTTTTCTGTATGGGAAATTTTTCTGTGATTTTTATTTTGAATTTTAAAATTTTCGTCATTAGTCGCGGCACCGCCATCTTTTATTGCTGCGAAAGGTAAATTACTAGCAGTAATCATAAAACATGTCGCTTCATTTTTATTATTATTTTCATTACTGTGTGAATTTAAAGACTCAGGTTGTTGGCACATTCTATTCATGTCTGAATACTCCATCACACTTTCAAAGTCTCGAATAGTGAATAAAAGCGGTGAATTATATATTTTTTTATTTTTATTATCTTGCTCTTTTACTTTAGTAATTGCGTTGCTGTTTACTCCATTTGAATTTGGCTTAACATTTGATGATGAGGAGGATGAATATAAATTGCTTGGTTTTATTAATTTGTTCGAATTTTTTTTAATTAATTGACTACTGGATAACGTCGGGTTAATTAATTTGTTTTCATTTTCGGTCAGTTTTTTTGATGGTTTAGTCTTTGATATTTTAGGGTCTGGTGAATTTTTTTTACGACGCAACGGCACTGCTGGTGGATTTTTTAATTCAACTGTAAAATAACACACTTTTTGATTATTCACTCTCATTAATTTATTTTGTTTTTTTTTTTAAAGATTTTTTTAAATAAAAAAAAAATTATGGGAATTTTTGGTAGACAAAATCATTTCTTTTTAAATTTAAATTTACGAATTTTTACATTAATTTTAAAAATCAAAATTCAAATTTTATAATTTTTTTGAATAAATTTTAAAAACCAAAATTCACATTTTACAATTTTTTTGAATAAACAACAAAAAAATTTAATTTAATAATTTTTACATTAATTTTAAAAATCAAAATTAAAATTTTATAATTTTTTTGAATAAACAACAAAAAAATTTAATTCAATAATTTTTACATAAATTAAAAAATCAAAATTCAAATTTTATAATTTTTTTTTTTGATAAATTTTAAAGATCAAAATTCAAAATTTTTAATTTTTCTGAATAAACAACAAAAAAATTTAATTTAATAATTTTTACATAAATTTTAAAAATCAAAATTAAAATTTTATAATTTTTTTGAATAAATTTTAAAAACTAAAATTCATATTTTACAATTTTTTTTAATAAACAACAAAAAAATTTAATTTAATAATTTTTACATAAATTTTAAAAATCAAAATTCAAATTTTATAATTTTTTTGAATAAGTTTTAAAAATCAAAATTTGGATTTTTTAATTTTTTTGAATAAATAAAACAAAGTTTTAGTTTCATAATTTTAAAAATCAAAATTCAAATTGTATAATTTTTTTTTTTTGATAAATTTTAAAGATCAAAATTCAAAATTTTTAATTTTTTTGAATAAATAAAAAAAAAATTTTAATTTTAAAATTTTTACATAAATTTTGAAAATCAAATTCAAATTTTATAATTTTTTAACATAAATTTTAATTTAATTATTTTTCAAAATAATATTAAAAATCAAAATTTTTAAATTTTTTAAAAATTATCTTTATATTTTTTTTTATTTTTGGAAAATATTCTAATTCCCATTTTTTTTTTTTTTTTTTTAAAAATCCATTTTGTTTCACAAAAAAAAAATATCTATATATATAATTCATACTTTTATTCATGATGATTATAAATTTTCAGTAAAAAACAATAAAAATAAATTTTTTATAATAAATATACGAGGACTCGAGTGTAAAGTTTAACTAAAAGGTACGACCGTTCGTAAGTTACTGAGCAAGATTCCATACAAATTCATTTAATCACCTTCTTTACCCTTGAACTCATTGGTTTAGTTAAGTTTGATAGAAAATAATGTCAAATCGATAGTTGAGGTTTGACTAAGTGGATAATGGCAATTTAATTAAACGAGAAATACCCAAGTTGAAAGGTTTGAATTAATATCGAATAAAAGTATTCAAATTACGTTCAAGTTATAATTATTTTTCTTTTAATTTATTATCGATATCGAGTGAAATGGTAATTAGACTAAAATAGACCCGGAAAATTTTTACAATAAAGGTCATACTATTTATTACACTTTTAATTAGTAATTTTACTATTTCATAACCTCAACAAAAAAATTAATTTTACAAAATAATTTCCAATTACGATTTGGAAATTTTTAGTATACAAATTTTTTAAATAATATATTATTAAAATCAAAATATATCATGGCAAAGTTCGAAATTTTCAAATTATTTGATTTGAATTTGAATATTTGGTTCGAATTTAAAAAGCGCGCGTAAATAAATATTTTCGAAACTCATGTTCGAAGGCGGGAATCCCTATAAATTCAAAGTGACGTCACGATTCTGAGGTTATGACGTTTTTTCAACAAAATCGAGTACATAGTCGAACTTCTCTCAGAGAGAGAATGAACTTCGAGTCACCCCCACTACTGAAAATTTCTGAACTGCGCACGCGCAAAGGAAAGTGGGAGAATATTCACTCCTAGAACACCTAGAGTGGGGGTAAAACCCGAAAATACCCGAGGTAAATTTTTCTGGGGACGTAAGAGTGTCGCCTTCGGGATTCGTCGGAAATTTTCGGTTTGTAACGACAATGCGTAATAACAACGTGAGATTAGCCTCGTTTTCTAAAACTGGTGATAAAACCTCTGCTATTTTCAGTCATAAAATATATATGTAAAGTATGAACAAATATATAAAACACTTGGTAGTTAAACGAAAGTAAATTTAAATTTAATAAATAATTTACGAATGAATGTTAAATAAATTTGAATAAAATATATTTAAAAAAGTAAAATCGATAGTTTTAAAGTTACAAGTGTTTGAATTAAAAGTTTATATAAAATTATACGTCGCAACTTTTATTTTATTGACTTTAACAAAGAACATTGTTTGGAGCATTTATAAGAAATCCAAGAAATTTATCAAGAATCTTTCATCTAAATAATTAAACTCTTAACAATTTTATAACCTATAAAAGTTTCACGGTACCGATACTTGAAAGTTGATAAAACGATAAAAAAAAACATTTTAGTATAAACTTATAACTGCTAGTTAATTTGATAAAAAAAAAAGTATTTACCTGATTTATATAAAAACTTGATGACTGGTACCGCTAATATCCAAGTCTTCAATATTGATCAGTATACTTGCGGAATTTATTTCATTGCTCGTGAGTCCGTCGATATAAAAATTTTTCCCATCATAATTGCCCATGGTGCTGGAAGCAGCGCTGCTGTACGCACTGGAAGTATTTTGAACTGACGATGTCGGATCACATGATTTCGATGGCGCCAGCCATCTTGACGATAAACTACAAGTTGTTTGCGTATCTAATGAATTATCTGATTTATCATTAATTGTACTCTGTAATTGATGCCGGGTTGTCTTAATATTGTCTTTATTACAATTATAATTATCACTATAATTATTATGATTTAGCCCTTGTGAAATAATTAATTCGATCGTCTGACAAGAACTGTTTTGCAGCATTTTTAACGCATCTTCATAACGAAAATTAAGTAAACTATGGCCATTTATTGCTACTATTCGATCACCTGGAAATGAATCATTAATTAATTAATTATTTAATTTATTTATTTATTTACTTGTTAAACTATGAATATATGTAACCTTTATTTATATTTCCCGCCATATCAGCAGACCCGCCCACTGAAATCGCCTGGACATAAACCCCGCCGTCATTCCCTTCGGTTACTTGCAATCCAATACTACCACCATGCCCTCTTTCTAATTTTATCGTACGTAAAATTCGTTCTTCAACGAACGACAATTCTTCAAGCCGAGCCATAAGTGAAGTCGACATGGTATCGTCATTTGAAATATGAAAGGTTTCATCATCAATTCGTATATCTGCATCTGAGTAGAAAAAAATTTTTATATTTCGGTCAAAATCGTTCCAGAGAGAGTACCTCGGGTGTTTTCGGCTTTACTCCCACCCTGGGTGTTCTATGTTAGAAAACTCTCCCCACTTTTCTGTGCGCATGCGCAGTTGGGAAAAAATCGGTAGTGGGAGAGGTTAGAGGTTCATTCTCTCTCTGGGAGAAGTTCAAGATAGTTGTCGTGCTATAGTTCACTGAGATAGAATTTCGTGAAATTTAAATATGATACGAAGACAGATGGCCTGAATGCAATTTTTAAACTTTAGAAATTATGACCGATTGCGAAGCGAGATATTGATAATCTAAGAGTACGTAATTAACATGTAGGTTGGATTAACCTAAAAAAGGTCATCAGTTACCAGATAAATTAACAAAAAGATGTTTTTTGGAAAATTTCAAAAACGCACTACTTCTAAACTTATTGACCAAATTGGCCCGATTTCGAACTCGATCAAGGTAATCAAGGCTAGCATCCGAATGACAAAACGCGTTATATCCCATATATATGAAATATATAAATTTTTGAACGAATAGTATCTTTTGAACCTACTTGTAGTTATGATAAACGGGATTAGAATTTTTTGAAAAATCCACGAGGACAAATACAAAAGTTAGATTTCTATGAAATATGAACTCTACTACCAAAAAAAAAATTTACCACCGATTGGTAACAAAGTCATAAATATTCAAAGTTATGTCGATATGGAATGAGAGGAAGAGTGGACAAAAGCACACATATGTATCACGACAACTACCTCAATTAATAAATAAGAATATAAAAATTCATAGAATAGAACATACTTAAAACATATGCTTCAGTCATCGGCGAATCGTTTGAATGGACTAATGAACGAATTGAAGAAACAGAATCTGATTTAAGTGACATCGATTCGAATTCATCAGCAGAATCTTTTGGCGCCAAACTGTTGCCATAAATTGCACGTGTGCCCATTTTAACACCCAGTCGTCTAGGCAAACTTGGCGTGCGTGACCCTTGTTGTTGTTGCTGTGGCTGTTGTTGCTGTTGCTGTCCTTGTCGCGTTGTCGTACTACTATTAGAATTAGGAAGACTTGAAGTTTTTATTTTGCTATAATTTTTAGTGACGTCATTTTCACTATTCCATGCATCAGACGTAGATTCCGTTGAACGAAACACATGGACTTTATTCTTTTTAGCACAACCAGACTTATCGATCGCCGCATAAAGCTCTTCTGGATGCACCGTAATCTTATCAGTCGGCTTGTAGCCATTGGAAGACGTTAATTTCGGTATATCATAAATAGATTTACACAGTTGCCCGATGCTCTGATAATTATATGTTTCATCCCTGAAAACACGACAGTTATCTAATTTATCACGTTCATTCACTTGCACACGTTCGCTTTCATCCTCAGTATCCCGCGAAGCGCCCTCTGGCTCTAATCTTGCCCCTTCCGGTTCTAACCGCGTGTCAACTTGTGCATAGAGCGCGTCATCTTCAGGTGTATAGCAAACAGAATCATTGCTAACCTGCGACGGACTTGAATCTTTTTCCGGATTCTCGTTTTCTTTATTCTGACAATCTTCTAACGATGGTTTATTTTCCCCATTATTATTACCTGCTATCATTTTGTTGCCAACTTTGACCTTCACTTTACTTTTGGGTTTTATGTTACCCACTGAATCTGTTATCAACGGGACACCAAAGTCTTTAATCAAATCCTGATGTGACGTAAGGCCCGATCGGAACTTTTGGAAAAACTGATGATGCAACGACGTGAGATTGAACGCGTAGTAGCTTTTCTTGTGGTCCATTTTGAGGTTAAACTTGATGTGTTTCCGGCCATTTTGTTTAGTGTAAATCGCCAGGCCGTTTTTGCTGTAAGTCAGTGTATGAATATCCCGCCATTGCAGGCGAACTAGTTCGCTTATTTCCCTTACTTGACCAGCGCGTTTGAATAATTTAACCCCTTGACTATAAATTCCGAACCATATATTCGTTTCCGCTTTGCGGACTTTGTTACTTTTATTATTGCTTTTGATAGCTTTGCTATTGACATCAGAAATGATGTTTTTGGGTACAGCGTAAACATTTTCTTTTCCGTCGACGTTAACGATACTATCGTTCGCCTGATAGTTTACTTTTGCTAGCGTGGATTCCTTTGATAATTGCTGGACAATTTTGTTCAATTCCCTGGCATCAATCGTCGCAATATAAAGATGTAGGCCATAATCATCAAGTTCTTGGGCATGGGTAATGAATAATTCCTCAGCGGTGTTTGCGTCAAGACCTCGTCTATTTTGGTGCGCTTGGTGTAGCTGGATTGTAAGTGTTTCGTTAGATAAATTCACTTGGGATATCTCCTCAGAATTTGATAGAATCAATGTCTCGGGCACGTAATGTTCGAGTAGGAAATAATTTCCCCGACCGTGTTCATTTTCATTGTAATTACCGAATTCCGCTTGGAGAGCAAGACCTGTCAGATTGACGAGCTGCGCCACTGAGCAGACCAGCTGCTGTTCTAAAATACATCGTCTTATCTGTAGGTAGAGCAAATGCTTCGAAATCCAACTGCGGATTCCGCGCAAAGAGGGTAAGAAAAATCTTTGTCGTAAATAGAGCATGAAACTTGTGGGCAGACACATCGGCCCGGGTTTGTTTTTGTCATTCAGCCATCCAGGAGGCGCGACTTTGTGCAGTTTTGTTTCAGGAGGCAACATGGCGAAGTCTCCTGCCAGTAAAGCCGCTAACCCCAGAGTAAAATTTTCCTCCAATTGCTCGGCCTGAATAATCGCCTGAAATAACTGGCTCGCAGTTATTCTGTTACGGTCGCACACGACATCGATTCGTTGCCCGGACAGTAAGATAACAACCAGTCGGCCTACATTGTTACCCTTAGGATCGCCAATTTTGAGGAATTTTGACGGTTGATTAGCTCGTACTACAAATTCCGGACCGACACATTGTGTCTTGTTTAGAGAACGTACTGGACCACTGAGGGCTCGATATAACCGTGATGGGGCTCGTTGTACGGGTTTACCACGACGAGCCCTTGGCCCATTTCGTAGCTGGAGATTCCGAGGTGGTTTAGGTGGCGGTGGGTTACTGGGAGGCTCGGGTAAAGCGAGGGGATGCGAGTAATTCGTCATTGCGTTGCTAACTACTGTTGAAGGTTTGACATTGTAAGTGGGCTCTTGATGACATTGTATCTGTTCATGATTTTTTTGTTCTTGTTTGTAATACTTAACATCTGGACTCTGACATATTTTTTGTTGTTGACTGTGATATTGCTTTTGAGACTCGATTATAGACTCCACTGAATTGCTTCGTAAATTTTGTGCTGCTAAATTACGGCTCAGAATTTGCGGGCTTGAATACTGTCGATGCAACGAAGTTTGGGGCGGGCGATTTTGCCGGGATGAAGTTGCGCTGGGAATTATTTCTACGCTGCGAAATGGCACTTGGCCAATATAAGGAGGATCTTTATTGTGGTTTTGAGGGTTCGTGTTATAATTGGGATCTGAATTGAGTCTGGTCGTAGTCGGCCGCACATAATGACTGTTCTGATTCGGATGATGTTGTTTGACAGTCAGCCCGTTAACGCGCACGTCCTGTGAGCTAAGGAATGGTTTCATTGGAAAAGCATATATCGGTTCACTGTAAACGCTATTCATTTGAACCTTCTCGTCGTTTTTACGTTTCGTTATATTCCGTATCTCCGATTCATTGACGGGCTTATTCGGACACTCGGAATAAATCGGCTGTGAATTTGTTCGAATGTGATTCGTTTTGTCTATTAATAACGGGCCGTTGGATTTAATATCTGTTTGGGATTTAAATTGATGTTTTGTGAGGTGCAGAGTTGATGGCTCGAGGACACTCGGAAGATTGGGATGAGATCGTGAATTGCGTGATTGCGCTTTGAAAATCTGTCCTTTGACGTGGTGAGGCTTTGTATAGTTACAGCTTGGGAGAATTGATTTTTCATTGTTTTCGGTACGTTGGTTCCAACGGTGAGGATGTAATTGACGTGAGGATGCTGCCCGGTTACGGGCTATGTACTGAGGTGATCTTACAACTTCACGATACATGTCCATTACTATGCGAGTGAAAGGCTTTGACAACATACGTGTACGACAATACTCTGATATTACCTGGAAAGTTTTAATAAATTTTATGTTCAAACGAGCTGAAAATAATACATTTTTCTATAGATATATGTACACTAAGGTGGCCCAAAAAAAGGGACTATTTTTTTTTTGAGACTTATGAAAATTTGTTGGCTTACGATGTTTTAAGAAGCCTCCAAAAATCAGATAAAAAATTTTCAAGAGGTCGCTCAGGAATTTTTAAAATAAGAAATGATTGAAATTCAGATTTTTTACTTCGAAATTTTTTCTTTGGCAGCAATAGTTTATATTTGTAAAATCATGTCTGCTGAAAATTTCAGCCGAAAATTTAAATATTTAAACGGCGCTCAAGAATTTTGAATATTAACTGATAATATGTGACTAATACTTTGAATTAGTTTTTGGATTTTTTTATAACTCAATTATTGTCATTTCACTAAAATATAACTTTTGCGTAACCAAAAATATACAGGACAGTCTTAAACAATAAAATTTGGTAAGTTTTGAATAAGCGAACAAACCTAAAAATTGAATTAAAAAATAAAAAAGTATGTAAATAACTTATTATTTATATTTCTCTGTTATATTTCCATTGATTGTGATGCGAATTGATGGTGAAAAAATCGAGAAGCTTTATTATCAATATTCTCAGGTCGCTCGAAAACGTTCAAAAGACAGCACTCGAAACATTCAAAATTCGAGAGCGAGGTTTAAATATTTAAATTTTGCGCCTAAATTTTCAGCGTAGTCATGCTTCACAAATATAAACTATCGCTGCCATGAAAGAAAAAAATTTTAAATAAAAATTCAAATTTCGATCATTTTTTATATTTTCAAAATTCGTGAGCGACCTCTTGAAAATTTTTTATCTGATTTTTGGAGGCTTCTTAAAACATCGTAAGCCAACAAATTTTCATAAGTCTCAAAAAAAAAATAGTCCATTTTTTGGGTCACCCTAATGTACACATATGAAAAAAAATGTCTCTTGGAAATCTTTTGTTTCTATGCAGTAAAAAAATTTCTCGTTCGTGTAAAATTGAATAGAAATAACTTAAAATTTTAATTTGAATTAAAACAGATGAAATTTTCCGACCCGGGTAGTCAATTTTCATCTATTTAATGACATTTATAAAGCTGGTGGCGCATTAAAATTAGTAGTATACAAATCTGATATTTTACGATTCGCACATGCTGAAAATAGAGTGTGTTGTTAATTCACTCGTATAAATTTTATGTCATGAATGATATGCTCGAGTGTTTAGATATACTGTTATATATATTTCCATCAGTTGTTATTGATTATGTCTGCATTCTCGTTTAATTAAATATAACTAAATAATATGATATAGGGTAGTAGTAAAATTTAAATTGAAACACGTACATCAAGAAGATTCATGAGAGAAGCACGTCGCTGCGGATCCGGTTCAATCATAGCTGCTAAAACAGACTGTAGTGCCGAAGGCGGTGAAACTGACACTGAACCTGTTAGGGCAGCGACCCGTGGGGTGGTATCCAATAACGCACGGCCCAGCGAGTACATCCACATCTACGGAAATTATAATTACATGTCAATGTCTATTGACTACGGGTGTAGACCAAGCGATGATTGTTTTAAAGCAGGGGTTATATTTATCGCCTTTTAAATTAAGCGAAAAGGGGTTATTGTTATTTATGGACTTACTTTTTCGGATTCAGTGTCTGAATACAAACGACCGGGCCTATATTCTGGTGGTAAATACGCTCGAGCTGTTTCCGGAGACGCCATCTGCAATATAACTCTACCTCGGGGTGTGAGTTCAAGTGTGTGAGGAGTCACCACCGGCCCCGCCCGCGAACCGCTTCCAACAACTCCGCTGTCTTCAACAGATAACAATACATAACAATTATTATCTCAGAATATATTCGACATTAGAAATTCAACCCCTGCTAAATATATAAATTGACATTTTATATTTTATTTCTGTAAAAAATTAGGAGTGATTACGGATTTTATTTCAATTAGAAATCGTTACTTGGAGTAACGAAGTTTGAAAAAAAAATTACTCTGCATATGGAGTTTGTTTTTTCAGAGGAGTAATTTGGATTATGATCCTGGTTAGAAGACAACTACATGGAAAAAAGAGAATATTAAAAGTTAAAAAATAATAGTAAAAAGTGGAATCTGTTGTCAATAATTAGTACTATTATGAGCTTAATGCAAAGTAGTTTACTAATTTTTGTAGATTCCTAAAAACTATCAATTATTTCAAAAAGTAAAATATTATTACTTTTAGGTATAATACGTGACTTATTAGTGAAAGTTTATTAATTTATGGCGCGATCTATTAAAAAGTAATGATTGGTCAAATTAAGAATTGCTACCTTAGATACTGATTTTTCTAGCCGAAGATTCCAAAAGTTACAAACTTTTATTTTATAAATTCGATGTCACTGATCAATTATTAGCTTAAAATATCATTTATTCATCATTATAAATTAATTTACAATATACATAAATCGAATAAGTGGTATATAATAAAATGAAAAATTAGTATACTAGATACTGATTTTGTTGCTCATAAAAATACCCAAAATTTTGAACTCTTATTTTATAAATTCTATCCCATTGACTAATAATTAATATAAAATGTTATTTATTCGTTATTATAAATTAATTTATTACATACATATATCGAATAAGTGGTAAATAATAAAATGAAAAATTCGTATACTAGATCTTTATATATTGATATGTACGTTTACTAATTTTTCGGTTCCTCATTTTTTAAATTTTTCTGTTTATTTGAATAGTAATAACTGTAGATAGCAATTTATCGATTCGTTTTCATATTAATTTTAATATACGAAATTACAAATTTAGCTCTTCTGTGTATCAAATTTGAATATAAATAATAGCCATTTTGTAATATATATAATGATCCTGTTGATATTAGTATCGAATATACTAACTTTAAGTCGAAAGACTACCAACTATTAAAATTTTGAGCATCATTTTTTTCCGCGTACGAAATCTTAGAAATTTATACGAAAGCGACTTTTATGAAAGTTATATGCAGACTTTTTTTTTGAATGTTGTCCAATTCAACGTGACAGGCTCCTTTTTAAAAATATTAAAAATTCGTATAGAGAAATAAAAAAAGCAGTCAAATAAATTAATCGAATTGAGTCCAGTAAAGACAGTTCTGATATTAATTTTTTCGCGTTAACTGAAAGGTATTTTTAGCAATAGAAATCATACATGATGATATGATTGATGCTGAAAATCCACTCTGAAAGTGACGACTCATTGACATACATTCAGAACTTAACATATTGATGCCAACATATAGTATTCTAGGGGAGTTCATTGTTGAATTAGATGTATGTTCTCTGCGCCTGGCAGCATACTTATTATATATTGAAAAGCTGCTTTGATACCGACATTCATGACAATTCAATTATTTAATTGACTTAAATGTGTATACCAACATATTTATGGAAATAATAATTACACGTGTTTCTTTCCTATTGATTTCTTGAGAATAATAGAGGAAAAATATAATTTAAGAATAAGTCTATTTGTGGAACAGGGAATTCAAAGTTATGCAAATACTTGAATTCAAATGGTACATGAATAATCCTGATGTATCCTTACAAATCTTAATATTTTATGCATTCACTTCGAGTTTCTGCTAAAATTATACTATTATATAAATGAAATTAAAAGTTCATTATTAGTTTCAAATGTCAGCTAAAGTTAGACTTTTTTTCTCATTTTAGACGTTCTCTTGTGGAAAATTTGCGAAATTGTATCAATACATGGTAAATAATAGATATGAGATATTGTACGAAAGTTGGGTAATTTTGGAGCCAAATTTGAAAAATATTTTTTATTTTTGACTCTTTCCACATTGGTTTTAATGGACTGTCATTTATAGTTCAATCGGCTAAACCGGAAACAGGAAGTTGAGTTGCCAAAAACTGTTATGCTATACTACAAAAAACATGCACTGAAAACTTATTGATAAAGAGTAATGAATATTATTCGTCTGAATTAGGAATTATAGTGCAGCATAACAATTTTTGGCTCAACTTCTTATTTCAAATTCGGCCCATACACAGTAAAAAACGAATCGTCAAAGTGTAAAAAAAGCGTATGTTAAAATTCTGAGTGTTGAATTTTCAACACTTTTGTGTGTCAATTTAACATACAATATTTATCTTGTTTCAACTGTCACAATCGATTGATTTTTTAACACACAAAAATGTTATTTTGTACGAGAGTAACACTTTTTATGTGTTACTGTGAAATCAACACACAAAATATGTTAAAAATAATCTCGACCATCACAAAAGAATTCTCAGAAAATTTCAAGTAAAAATGACGTATTAAAAATATCGCCTGTTTAATTTGCAATCGTTTTTAAAATACATAACCTGAATTTTTAAATTAATGTTGATGAAATATAATTATTTTTTTGATATTAAAATAATTATTTTATTTTTGTTATTGTGAGAGAATTTATAGTAATTTTTTTATACATATTTGAATATTGAAGATAAATAATAGATGATATTATATATATTGAACAATACGTGATATTATTATTACTATTTTTTTTTTATTTTTAGTTTTATTTATATTACTATTACTAATATTATCGTTATTTTTAATATTTGATTGCTGAAGAATCAATTACTTCAGTTAATTCATTGATTTTAACTTTACATTAAATAATGTGAAAAACATTTTTAAGAAGTGTCCAAGTAACACAAAAACGTATGTCAAATTCAACACTCTTCAAGTGTTGCAAATAACATATAAGTGTGTTAAAATTGAAGGTTACGTTTTCGAAGATTTTGACACTCATAACGTGTTACTTTTAACATACACGAGTGTAACTGTTTCAAAACAAACGACGTACGCTGAAATAACATATGAATAAGTGTCAATCGATCGTTTTACACACAGCAAGTGTCAATTTTGACGAATCCTTTTTTACTGTGTAGCATAATCAAAACCCGTACATTTTTTATTTACATTTTTCTCCATGTACTTGAAGATCGCAATGGAAAAAAATGGAGGTGAAATTCTACTGGATGACTAGATTTCTGAAATGTTTCACATATAGATGCTGGTATGTCAGTCGAAATCTTAGACCACCCCGACTTCCGGACTACTCCTTCAGCAGTCGAATTACTGAAATTTTTCATTTTCGTTACGCGAAAAACGTTTCGATCTTCAGGTATATAAATTGTTATTCCAGGGAAAAATATTCATATTTAAGTAGAGCTATAACTATTGTGAGCTAAAAAAATTTTGTTGCATTAAAAGTTTTATTTATTTTGCTTTTGGAAAAAAAAGTAGTTACGAAGTTTACCCAGAAAAGGGACGAAATGTTTATTATCGGCCCTCTAAATAACTCATATTTCTCTGTAGACTAATATCCATAATAAAATATGTTTGGATCTAAATGTCATATTTGTAAACAAATTGAGTTTGCTTGCGCATGTAACAGATATTTATTTACAGCAAATATATGACTATTATTAGATAATAAATATTTATTAATGTTGAAAATAAGTTTGTTCACCGAATGTAATATTTGGTTAAATTTTCCTTTCATGTTGATACGACAGATGGCTACATAATGACCCCAACATTATTACATATTCATAAAATCACAACTGTGCAAAACATACAAAATATATTTTAGTAAAATCATATTGTATTGTACATTTACCGAATGGCAGAGAGAATAATTCATTACTTTAAATTATCTATGAATGAGTGAATGATAATAAGCATAATTTATTTTAAATTTCTAAAAAAATTATTCACTGTCGGCCTAAAAAAATTGTACAATTTATTTTTTCCACTGACTATTGTCATTATTATAGATACTTTACACGGTAAAAAATGATGCTCAAAATTTTAATAGTTTGTAGTTATTTTCGACTTAAAATTAGTATATTCGATACTAATATCAACAGGATCATTATATATACTACAAAATGGCTATTATTAATATTCAAATTTGATACACAGAAGAGCTAAATTTGTAATTTCGTATATTAAAATTAATATGAAAAAGAATCGATAAATTGCTATCTACAGTTATTACTATTCAAATAAACAGGAAAATTTTAAAAATGAGGAACCAAAAAATTAGTAAACGTACATATTAATATATAAAGATCTAGTATACGAATTTTTAATTTTATTATTTACCACTTATTCGATATATGTTTATAATAAATTAATTTATAATAACGAATAAATAACATTTTATATTAATTATTAGTCAATGGGATAGAATTTATAAAATAAAAGTTTAAAATATTGGGTATTTTTATGAGCAACAAAATCAGTATCTAGTATACTAATTTTTCATTTTATTATTTACCACTTATTCGGTTTATGTATATTGTAAATTAATTTATAATGATGAATAAATGATATTTTAAGCTAATAATTGATCAGCGACATCGAATTTATAAAATAAAAGTTTGTAACTTTTTGAATTTTCGGCTGGAAAAATCAGTATCTAAGATAGCAATTCTTAATTTGACCAATCATTACTTTTTAATAGATTATGCCATAAATTAATTAACTTTCACTAATAAGTCACGTATTATACCTAAAAGTAATAATATTTTACTTTTTGAAATAATTGATAGTTTTTAGGAATCTACAAAAATTAGTAAACTACTTTGCATTAAGCACATAATAGTACTAATTATTGATAACAGATTCCACTTTTTACTATTATTTATTAATTTTTAATATTCTCTTTTCTCCGTGTAGCTCCATTTGTTACCCTATCGGGCTTAATATTAAACCAAACTTTTTTTTTCATCATAATTTTATTTCATTGCTCAAAAGTTGGATTTCAAGCGGATACAGTTTATCGGTCTATTTTAATCAAACTATAATGGACATTAATGAAACCGATGAGTAATTTATGTCATTACCCATCGTAATAAAATTCCCCAATGAAATTCAATCACCTCTGGACTAATAGCTGCAATGATTGATAGCTCATCAATCATCAAAATCATTACAGTTATTTACAAATAAATTCTTTAGTTCACTTACTTATATTTCCGTATAGATTTTTCATCAGCATCTAAATATAGTATTAATATTCTCATGAAACTTTATCTTTAGACAAAAAAGCTTTCATATATGTATACATAGATATGTACAAAAAGTTTATTTGGACATATAAATAGCTGTTGGAAGGAAATCTCGACCGGAGATGAAGTAGAGAAATAAAAAAAGTAGACCGGGAGTGAGAAAAGGTGGTAATTCCGACATATGAAGTTTGCTCAGTGCCTCCGGGACACATATAATACAACAGAATGCTATATAACGCGATAGCTTCAATTTGATACCACTGGGCATAGCTAAAGCATTATTTCTTAGTCCTTCTATTGTCTGTTATATCCAACTTAAGGATTGCATACTCATATATATATGTATATATACACATATATATAAGGGTGATTTATTCTAAAATGGGTCTTTTCTTCCCTTTAACTCCCTCTCGAAACAAAATATACAATAAAAAGAAAAAGAAGCTGATAAAAATTTTAGGGGTTGCATTGAAACTTTATTGATTATTGAACATTGCATTAAATCATTAATCACTACTACGCTTTTTCCTTCTCTCAAATAAAATTATTAAATTTCATTGGCTGTTAAATATATTCATTGATAATTTATAGTTTACATTGATAGGATTTGTGAATATTAAATAAAATTTATTCATTTTTAACCCTGGGAAAAGTAATCCGCACTTACGAATTCTCCAAGTCAGATCTAATGCTAAAATTGGATTTTTTTTTGCATCTTAAAAAAATAAAATTTGCAAAAACATGGAATGAGATATTTTGTACTGAGAGCTGCAATAGACTACAGTTTTTTTTTTTTAAATTTATATGTTTTATATGTTGCTTTTATTACTTTTTTTTCATTCAATTTGAAATATAAGAGCTTAAAAAAAGTTTATCGAAGAAATTCGTGAGCTTTTAATCAATGAAACAAGGGAGCGCTAATGAATCAAGGGAAAAAGTTGATTGTGATGGTTCAAGTACTTACTGGAGAGAAATAAGTCTTGGAGGGCCTGGGCAGCTTGGCAAAGAAGAGCCCATGTCTCGGCAGCGGCCAATCCTGTTCCCCTGAGTGCAAGAATGTCTCCAGCTAAAACCGGAAGTACTGTACTTCCTGTATCTATTGACATTCTGCAACAGAAATACATTTATTGTTCTCGAAATTTATAATAAGATAATATATATATATATATTTTTTTTTACATTTATTTACACATCTATACATACATGTTAAAAAAATTCGTTCCAAAAAGATTCCAAAAAAGTTCCGCATGTGGGACTTCTAAACATGAGACAGATTAGAACTTCGAGTGGAACTTTTTTGAAAAATTAGTAGTTTTAATGTTAAAAAAAAGTATCTATGAGCATATTTAGAGTCAAAAAAGGATGTTCTTGAAGCTTTTTTCTGAATTTTTTATGGTTATGATTTTTCAATTATTTAGGCATGTTTCTAGAACATCCTTGTTTTACAAAAGATGCAAAAGTAGTGATTTTCGAATATTTGTATAATGTCTTTTTTAGTCCCGAAAAAAGTCAAAAGTGGTGATTTTAGAACTTTTTAGGAATTTTTTATGGACGTTTATTTTCGTTCTATGAAAAATTTAAAAATAGTGACTTTTCAACTATTTAGGCATGTTTCTAGAACGTCTTTATTCTAGAAAAGATGCAAAAGTAGTGATTTTGCATGGGTTTTGGAACGCCTTTTTTAGCTTCTGAATAAGGACAAATGTGGTGATTCTAGAACTTTTTTGGCATTTTTAATGGTCATTTATTTCCGTTCCATAAAAAATTCAAAAGTAGTGATTTTGCTACTATTTAGGCATGTTTCTAGAACATCTTTATTCTAGAAAAGATGCAAAAGTAGTGATTTTCGAATGTTTTTAGAACATCTTTTTTAGTCCATAAAAAAGTCAGAGGTGGTGATTCTAGCCCTTTTTCGGAATGTCCAAAAACGTCATATACATATATATGCTATATATATATATATATATATATATATATTTTTTTTTTTTAAAATGCTAATTTAATATTAATGGAAAAACAAAACCCGAAATTGAGTTAAAACTGGAATAAATTCAATTTAAAAGTTATAAATATTTTAAATTAAATTAATCCATTGAATTTAATTGAGTTTTATATGAACAAGATTAATTAAATACTTAAACAAAATTTTACATTTAAAAATGACACTAAACTAATAATTATTCTGTCACTCAGCGTAACTTTAATTAAAAAAAAAAAGTAAACTAGTAAATTTATGAATAATAATAATAGAATAGTGATCAATAGAATGAATTTATGAAAGGAGGTGTAAAATTTTTTATTCTCATTAACTGAACAAAAAAAACTAAAAAAGTAAGTGATGAAAAATCTATTTATAACTAAGGAACTAAAAGTAACTTATAAAGCGCAGATTAAAGTGGAAGTTGAAAATTTAAATCTGCGGGATAAGTCACTTTCCGTGGTACTGAATTGCTGCTCTACTCGGCTGATTGATACTCGATGCAGCGAATAGAGAACTGAGATGAGAACACTCTTCTATATAGACTAATACACAAGTAGTATGTAGTATATAGTAGAAGCATTTGCCAAGTGACTATACTTATACACTACTACTAGACTAGTGTTGATCGAGTCCAATAGGACGTTTGACATTTAGCGGAATAGTGATGTCACTTCCTCTCGAACCTAATCAATTTAACAGGACGCCATCAACGAAATTGACTGGGCAATTGGCAATACTTTTGTTTTTAATTTCCTATTTTTTTTTTCATATTTAATACTCTTTTAATTAAAAATTTTTTTTACACAGAGAATTTTACGGTACACGGAAAAAAATGATGCTCAAAATTTGAACAGTTTGTAGTTTTTCGACTTAAAATTAGTATATTCGATACTAATATCAACAGGATCATTATATATATTACAAAATGGCTATTATTTATATTCAAATTTGATACACAAAAGAGCTAAATTTGTAATTTCGTATATTAAAATTAATATGAAAAAGAATCGGTAAATTGCTATCGACAGTTATTACTATTCAAATAAACAGAAAAATTTAAAAAATGAGGAACCGAAAAATTAGTAAACGTACATATTAATATATAAAGATCTAGTATACGAATTTTTCATTTTATTATTTACCACTTATTCGATATATGTATGTAATAAATTAATTTATAATAACGAATAAATAACATTTTATATTAATTATTAGTCAATGGGATAGAATTTATAAAATAAGAGTTTAAAATTTTTGGTATTTTTATGAGCAACAAAATCAGTATCTAGTATACTAATTTTTCATTTTATTATTTACCACTTATTCGATTTATGTATATTGTAAATTAATTTATAATGATGAATAAATGATATTTTAAGCTAATAATTGATCAGTGATATCGAATTTATAAAATAAAAGTTTGTAACTTTTTGAATTTTCGGCTGGAAAAATCAGTGTCTAAGATAGCAATTCTTAATTTGACCATTCATTAATTTTTAATAGAGTATGCCATAAATTAATAAACTTTCACTAATAAGTCACGTATTGTACCTAAAAGTTATAATATTTTACTTTTTGAAATAATTGATAGTTTTTAGGAATCTACAAAAATTAGTAAACTACTTTGCATTAAGCACATAAGAGTACTAATTATTGACAACAGATTCCACTTTTTACTATTATTTATTAACTTTTAATATTCTCTTTTTTCCATGTGACCTAAAATTTTCGGGTATTTTTTACTATAAAATTCTACGCGTATATTGAAAATAAATATAATTTAATTTAACCCAATCAATATTGTGTTCCATAGCCGGGATGTGGATACTCTATTATGTATGTAATCTGCCAGCTTGGACTTGGCAATAATTCCTGTAGTAATATATATGTACTAGTATACAAAATAGCAGAGTAGAGTTGAGTAGAGTTGAGTAGAGTAGCGTATTGTATTGTCGAAATCTAGTGTAGAGTTATCCCAACAGCAAGCAAGCTTTGCATGGCCCAAGTGATAAACATCAATGTCAAAGACGACATTGTGGCAGAAAACTTCCGCTTGATTTTCTCCTATTACTTATCTGCAATTTCTTATCCCACTGAACAGACTTTAAAACGGGATAAAAATTTTCTTTTCATTCCTGTTGAGTCTGTCGTGAAAGAAAAATTTCCGCTCATTTTATTCTTTTTCTTTTTCTTACAAAAAAAAACCTAATAGAATATTGATGTATTTACAAATACTTTATATTATGAGAGATTAAATTAAAATTTTAATTTAATCTCATCCGGATTCAAGTATAAAAAATTTATAATGTTCAAGTTATATATATATATATATATATATATATATATATATATATATATATACACGGAGAAAAAAATATAGTAAAAATTACAATCTTATAGTAAAATTTACTAACAGATATGAAAAAATACATTCTGTATTGTAATTATTACTAAACGTTTAGTAAAATTTACTAGTTAGTAATAATTACATAATAAGATATTAAAAATTACTATGCGTAATGTATTTTTTACTAACACAATTGTATTTTTTACTATCTGTATAGTAAATTTTACTATAAGTATTTTTAATAAATACAAATTTAAGAAAGTAAATTTTCTAATATAATATAGGATTTGTTACTATACAAAATATTAAAAATTACTATACGCAATGTATTTTTTGCTAACACGATTATGTTTTTTTACTATATGTATAGTAAATTCTACTATGTATAGATAAAATTAAAATTTGGTGGGAATAGCATATACAAATATGTATTACAAGTTCTGAAGCATTTGTCCAAAGGAGACATCGGGCCGTCAGACATAGGAAAGGACTCGCGCGCGGGAGATCAGGGTTCGAATCTCGGTTGGAACAAGTGATTTTTTAAAAAACAAAAATCGACACCAACACCAATACAGATCGCATATATAACAATAATAATTAAAATGATAGTAATAATAATAAAAAGTTAAAAGTTAATAAAAATTTTATTTTATTTTTTTCCATTCTAATATAGTTAAATTTACTAAACGGGATAGTAAAATTTACTTATCTGTTTATGAATTTTTCCTATAAATCTTAAGCGTTTCAAGATTACTATCTAAATTTAGTAATTATTCCCATATTTTTTAGTAAATTTTACTATATTTTTTTCTCCGTGTATATATATAATAAATATATATTTCAAACTGTTGAAATGGTAAATTATTGAAAGAAAATTAGGTAACGTAAATTAAGTGCTGACTGGTTAGTAATTCCGAGTGACTAATGGTGTTCACATGATTGAGTGTAAATGAGTGTTTTTCAAGTATTTCAAATAAAAACATTGTCTGCAGACAGATAATTTTTATTTGACAATAGCTTTAGAAATAAAAACCTATTAATTTTACAAACTCTTAGTAGCGGACAAATTTTTTTAAATTAAAAAAAATAATTACTGATAACGTTAATTTAACATTTAATAAAAATAACATTCATTTGAATAACAATTAAAATTTAAATAAATATTACATTAGCGTAATAGAATAAATTTGATGCGGAAAAAATGGCAAATCCCTTTTGATTTATTAGAAAAAATTTAAGCTGTTAGCTATGACTCAGTAATTTTTACTATCGCATGGATAATCTCAGTTAGTATTATTTTTAATTTAAATAAAAAAATTACTCCCATGTGCTCTTTCAGCGTGAAAATTTTGTACTCAAATAGAAAAAAAAAAAACGAGAGAAGGGAAAGAAAAAGGAAAGTTTATAATAATCACAACGGACAATAGACGAAGTATAATTTTTAATGAAAAATTACTAGCTCGAGTGAGTAATTACTGTCTGTAATTAAAAATTTAAATTTATTAGTAAAAAAATAAAAACTCCTTATGATTTAATAGAAAAAACTAGTTAAATGTTAGCTATTATTAATTTTTACTGTACAAATAATTTTTTAATCTCATGAAAAATAAATTGCGAGATTTTTTTTATCCATTTTCGCTTGATTCTCTCCCTGGTAGGAAGGGACCATTGGACAAGGCTCGGACCAGGCATTGGCCAGTCGTCATGCCAGAGTTCCGAGCCTTGGCACCAGCCTTGGCTAAGCATTGGGCCAAGGATTGGTCCAGGCCTAGGATGATAACAATGTCCCCAAGCCTTGGCAAACAAAAAAACTAGGCTTGGGCCAAGCCTTAGGAAACGAAAAATTGAGCCTCGGCCAAGGCTTGGGAAACAAAAAACCAAGCCTCGGTCAAACCTCGGGGAGCAAAAAATCCACGGCTCACCCAATGCTCGATCTAAAATATTAT